>CM077351.1:48207367-48807367 GCA_039655645.1 Ammopiptanthus mongolicus | reverse complement strand
GTAATCATTTTGACCTAAGTTATATAAGGATACTTAGACTCGAAATTAGGGGGGATCTTGCATTTTAATATTTATTTATTTATTTAATAGCTTGGTTACTACGTTCTTATCACTCAACAATTATATTCCCTGTGTTTAATCTTAATAGTAAGTAATATTTGAAGTTTAAGAAACATAGAATCCTAAACAATTACACAAAATAACCATAAATGATACATCACTAGTGTCTGTGACCATCGTGATCACTTATTTCGGTCATGGGACCTTGACCTCGAGTACTTGATTCGGCACAGAAGTCGGCATTAAGGTCAATTCCGACATCGCCAGCGCTAGGAGAAAACACTGGCTGGTTTTGCATATACTGAATCCAATGATCCGATGCAGCAGGTGTCTGAAAAGATGGAGTAAATGGTGATGGTGTAGCATAGATGTGGTGGATAAGGAGCGTAGTTGGCTGGCGATGACGCTACGTTCGTGGGTGTTGGCGCCTCGGCTGATGGACTAAATGTTGGATAAAAATATGTTACAGGTGGCTGATGTGAAGTGTGTAGGACTTGGACGGGTACGTAATACATGTCGGCTTGGCACTCTGGTAGCTGCTCAGGGCGGTATGGTTGTTGTTGTACCCGTGTTCTTCGGCGTTGTAGTCCTTAACCCTCTGCCCTACAGTCACGATTCAGGAGTGCCTCAACCGGTGGGACTTCTTGTGTTGCCGCTGGAGCGTCCTCAATAGCTTCAGTGATGCGGTCTGCCTCGTCCAATGTAAGGAGAATTTGCTCAGTCTCAACTTTGAGACCATCGAACGAGAAGGACAATTGCCCCTTCGACGTAGACAAGTAGTTTAAGTACTCGAGACCATCCACCTATAAATGATTAAAGAATATATCAAATATCAACAATAATGTCATAACTATAAATGCAATGAACAAGGTACATCATATTATATTTTATATTACCACAATCCCTTTCTGTGCACCAAGTCTGCTAATCCAATGCGGTCAGTACCACATCATGTACTCCGAGTTCTTTCCCAACGGTCGGCTGAGGGTTGGATTTGTCCAAACCCAGCCGTTCCTATCATTCCATAGGGTGATCCATCGTTCCAATATAACTGTCGAATCCTCATTTGATTTTCCCCTAAGCGTTAGGTCGTGAAGGCCTTTTGGTTGGGATGGTGGCAAAGGAATGTGCTGGGACATGCCAAATTGTCGCATTACACGATCCGGTTGATGCCACTCCACAATGTGGAAACATATCATCGGTACCACTGCCCTCCACACATTTAAACCATAGAGGGAGATCAATGGTAATGTGGCCATCATCGTCGGACTGTATGTTTCCTAAATTACCTACAAAAAATAAATAAACAATCAATGACTGGTTCATAAAATAACTTTGTCAAGGATAAAACTAATAGATACTTACATCTTTTGGCTTCATCTTGTCAAAAGCTAATCGATAATACTGCAATTCCTTTGATCATCTTGAATAGTTCCTGCTGTTCAGCCACCTCAATATAACAATATTTTAGTACTTAATTTATTCAACAAGTATCATAATTAAACGTTATATTTATTATAGATAAACAGATAAAATGTTGCTCACCGTGCACCATATGGTGATCCATCTGGTCGATCATCATTTGGGATGGACGGTGCAATGAACGGAAACCTTTCCCACGCCCACTGCTGAATCAATGGAGTCACCCAAACAATCTCCTTTTTCTCATAATCGGTGCACTTGCAAAGCTCACGGTAAAGATAACGTAACACAGCTGAACCCCAACTATACTGACCGGTTATAGCAAAGTCCTCTAGCAATGTCAGATACCACAATGGTACGTACCTGTCGGAGTGATCGGTGAACATCAATCCACCAAAAAGCCTCATTATATAAGCTCTCATATATTGAATCCTACCCTGTATGTCGAGCATGTCAACGTTGACATTATCGAACCGTTCTTCCAACCATGACATAGTTAACCGAGCTCCGTTCAAATCTTAGGGGCATGGCTCGACACCTAACATATACCTCACATATTCTATCCAATTACCATAAGTGGAGCCAACAACCGCCATCCCTCTATACATAGGCCAAGCAGGATCGCCACATCCTGTAGAGTTATAGTACATTCTCCACATGCCATGTGGAAGTTATGAGTCTCTAGCCTCCAACGTTCTACCAAAGCACTCAATAGTGCATGATCCACACGGGATGATCCAAGTTGTGCCACCCCCAAGAAATCTGCTTGCTCAAAATATATCCTTATGGCCTCGGGAACATCTCCAACCCGGTCCTAAAACTGTGTAGCTCGCATTACCTTCAATAAACGATCAGCTTCACCGTTTCATACATGCTGGGAAACGTGATATTCATTGCAATCCCAACAGCGAATCGTCCTCCGGACCAGGATTAATCACGTGTGGCTACTGTGAAAAGGAACTTGCCGCCGTTTTACCTAACATAGCAAAAATAATAGATGATTAATAATACTAATTATATTATTGGTAATGAAAACATTGAAAACAATAATAACTAACATTAACAATACTATAAGAATAACAATAACATTAACAACAACAAAAATAATATTAATAATGCTAATAAAAAAATAATAAAAATATTAAGAATACTAATAATATAATAACAACATTAATGACTCTAATATTAATAAAGTATTACAAAAATTATAACCATTAATAACACTATTTATATTATTCATAAGGAAAAAATATAAACAATACTAACAATAAAATAATAATATTAACAACATATACCGCATTAATGTTAATAGTAATAAAAAAATAACATTAACAACATTAATTACACTAATATTAATTAATAAAGGGAGAAAAATTATAACCATTAATAACAAGAAAATGATAACATTAATAACACTAATATTAATAACACTAATAAAATTAAAAAAAATTAATAATATAAATACCTGCAACAGCAAAGTAGTAGAGATGGTTGAGTTTGAGAAAAAGTAGAGAAAGAGAGAAAGCAAAGTAGGAGAGTCGGTTGAGGTTGAGAAAAAGTTGAGAAAGAGAGTAAGAGAAGTGTAAAGTGTGTGAGAAAGGGTGTGAGGAGATCAACAATAAAGAAAGGGTGTGTTTGTGTGTGTGAAGAAGAAGAGAGATAGATAGAGAGATTAGACGGGTTTGATAAGTGGAGAGTGCGGTCAAAGACTAGGGACCGGGAAAAGAGCCGTTGGGAAGAGCAAGGAGACAGCCACTGCCCAGGCCGTCACGTAAAGCCTTTGCCCAGAGCGCGCCACGTGGCGGCCTAGGTAGTGTCTGTCTCCTGAATGGTGAAGATGCTACTGTAACTAGCGTTTTCCAAAAACGCTAGTCAAAATAGCGTCTTTGATGTCAGAAAAAACATAATAAAAAATGTTAGGTTGGCAAAAAGTGGGTTAGTTTGGTAAATAGTTCGAAAATAAGGTATATTGATAAATAATTTTTAAAAGTGGGTCAGTTTGATCAGAAAGCCGGACATGATACATATATATTGCGTCTTGCGTCATGGGCTCTACAGGTGCTCTACTAGCACCCAAAGGGAGATATAAAAAATTATGTCAAATTGGTAATTCTAAATGCTCCGGGCAATTCTTGCATATCTTGGTGTTCTATTAATTTTTCTTTTTGTCTGCCTCTTCATGTGAAATTTTGAAAATGGTCATTTGAGAGATAATAGGACAGATTAATATATGGAAATATTTTTGTTTTCCCATGCGGTGAAGATTTTATTAAGGTGTAATAGTTTGTACAGTTATTTTGTGGTAATATAGGTTACAATAATTCATATACATACATTTTGAGGAGGTGATTAAGATATACATTGAATGTGAATTATGGATATTGTGAATCGGCAAATTGTGACATATGTGTTTGTGTTGAAAGAAGTTGGACACAATGTTGATTACTTATATGTATGTATCTTAGTCTCAGGGCATTTGATTGTAGTAAGTGCACTAGAACTAGGGTACCAAGATGTTCAAGTTTTTGAAATATAATAGTTTCTTACAATCTTGAAGGTATAATGTTACGGGACATTGTTAATAGATTTAGGAAAAATATAAATGATAGTCATGAGTGAAACAAAAGTAATTTTGGGTGTTAAATTATATGGAAGGTAATAAAATAATATTATTATAAAATTATTATTTTGAGAAACTTTTTAGGAAGTTTAAATACTTTAAAGCAAAAGCATTGAGAATCTCTTACAATGTTAACACTCAATTAAATATTTTTTGGGGCGCTTGTTAAACTCATGAAATTAATATGAAGTCAGAATTGAGCTTGTCAAATCTTCTGACAAAGCCATTGGGGAGAAAATCAATATGTAATACCTTGAAGGGAATGAGACTTAAGCCAAATGAAATTAATAACTGAGGGAAATCCAATTTTTGTGATTGGAGATCTCATGAAGAAGGTTCAATGGGTAAGTACAAGTCACTTGTTAGTTCTGTTAGTACACAAAACTAATTTTGTTTTATGTCCCTTTTCTATGGTGTAATTGAGAAAGTGCTAGACACTGCATTATTTTGTGGATAAGCTTATAAAGCTTTTAATGATTTTCATATCCCTTATGGGTGGTATATGATTTGCAGTATACATTTGATGAAATCACTTATATGGGTGTCAAGTGGGGCCGCTTGCATGAGATCATGACAAAATCTCTGGAGCACTCATGAATACCGAGCGCGCGCATGGCCTATTGGCACAAAACGGCGTAACAACAAGAATTGTGGGGGACGGTGTAGTGTGATTGGTAGACCTCTAACACATATAAAGTGTCATGGGTTCCATTGCTTGCCATACCAATTCACTGTTTGTTAAGTCTTACCAGTCTAGGTTTGGTTCTATAACTTGCTAAACAGATCCGATACATTACATCCAATATGTTGACCCAAGAAAATTCTTTTTCAAATATCTTAAATGTTTTCTTTAAACTTTTGAAATATGTGAGGGATTCTTGGATATTTTGATGTATTTCAAAAGCTTAAAAGCGGGTGTGATTTATATTTTGAAATGTAGAAGCCTTATCCCAAAGTGAGAGTAACATTGAGTTTGTATTTGACGTGGTCTTGTATGATGATTTTAAAATATCTTATCTGAAAGTAGGTATCTCTGACTTAGTCAAAGATTAATTATTAAACAGTTACAATCTGATTTGATTTTATCTTATCATATCTTATCTTATCTCATCTTATCTTTATCTTTATCTTACCTAATATAATTGTTTAATTTTGTTTTAAATAACTTCTGATAAATATCACTTCAAAAACTCTCTAGTTTTTCTTCTTCCTTAATCGTTTCTACTCCCAGGTTACATCTTTGTGTTTTTATTCTGCTATTCTGATACATCCGTTTACACTGGGATGGGCCTGTTATATCCTAGGGGATTTGCACATCACGCGGATAAATCCTTGAGGACAGTATGACTTAACATGTTTTCGGCTTCCTACAATGTTTCGTTGCCTTGTTACGAATATTGATGTGTTCATGTGCACGTGACCTTCAAATTGGTGTTTTTGATTTCATGTTGATGGTTTCTGGTTCGTGCTCGTGTAGTCTCGATGGCCATTATTTCCAACATAACATGCCTATTCCACCTTTTATTTTTATCGTGTTAAATATTTAGATACGGATTCGACCCAAATATATTTTAACCAGTGATGGAATCCGATTAAATTCAGTTTGACGTATAAATAAAATGTATAAAATAAAATATTATATGTAATAAAGTCATAAATTTTTAAAAAATAAACAAAATTAAAGATAATATATAGTTAACATAAATTATATT
This sequence comes from Ammopiptanthus mongolicus, assembly GCA_039655645.1. NCBI lineage: Eukaryota > Viridiplantae > Streptophyta > Magnoliopsida > Fabales > Fabaceae > Ammopiptanthus > Ammopiptanthus mongolicus. The sequence continues at coordinate 48,801,553 of CM077351.1, read as the reverse complement.
AATATAAAAATATTAATTCAAATAATTTTTTAAATTATTTTTATAATTTTTAAAAGATTATAACTTTTTAATATATTATGTAACATCGAATGGAGTTAAGCCAATTGAAACTATAACCTAAATTTAAGAATGAATAGGGATGACAATAGGTAACGAACCCGATAGTACCTTGAAAAATTATCCATATGAGTAGGGTAATTACCCGCAAAATTTAACGGGGGATCAATGCGGGTCCGAGCACTAAATGCAGTTACTTTAGTACACACCCCACACTCACACCCCTGCGCGCACACACACATAATATTATGCAGCGTATTTAATAATCTTATTATGTTGTATTTAAATTTTGTTAAATAGTTTTTTTGTAATGTTTTATGATTATATTTGGATGATCTTTAAATAATTTCTCAAATGATGTATACTGGTATTTTTAATCAATATTATTTTTTTATTTATTGATTTTTCATAGTTAACTAAAGTACGAGTAATGGGTACGCCGTAAGGATACAAGTATTAAAGTTGCTATCCACGCGCGTATGAGTTCGAGTACGAGAATTTTTTTTAAAACGCGGGTATGAAAATGGGTACTATAATATCCTACACAGACCTATTCATTGTCATCTGTACCTTTTCTTTTCTCCTTATTCTTCTCATGTTATGAGAGAGAAGACACAAAACAAGTTTTAATGATCCTACATACAAGCAAATTCGCTTTTGTGTCATTCTCTTTCTAATTAATATTGGAGGAAAAATGAGAGAAGAAAAATAGACCCTCCAAATCCTTCTATTATTGTTCATTTTGGGAAAATATTGTGAGTCATCCAAGAAATTTCTTCATTGATTACGTACCGTGTTTGTTAGTCTAAATACCTGATTTCATTTTCTGTCGGTGTCCATCAACATCTTATAGACACATGACGACAAAACATTTGTCCACACCCTACCCAAAGGTCCATCGGCCTTGACACGAGCTTGCCCAATATGATTTTTAGTTTTGAATTTTGGTGTACTTTCCACACACTTTCTTACGTCTTCAGTTCTTCAATTTATAATATTTAGAAATAGAACGGTTGAAGATTGAGATTATTCTGAAATAACCAAATGTAAAGAAGAGAAAATGGTTGAATTGTGTTTATATTTTTTCAAAACAGAAGTTATTGTTAAGAATTCAGGCATCCGAATGGTCCCTTCAAAAACCGGCTTGTGAGGGGGTGGTCTACCCGGCTATATAAGCAATGGCCAGGCTCGTTAACCACCCGATGTGGGACTCGCAACAGTTATTTTTAATGTAGAGAGAAACATACGCTTAAAAGGCATTACAGATGCTTGGATGCATCTGAAATTTTTTAGATCTTGTTCAAGACAAGTGTTTGAAAAGAAAATAAAGAAAGACCTTAACAAAACAAAAGTTTGTTTAGGAAATACAGTTTAATCCCGGATTAGATCCAAGATAAATAATAGAGCAATGATTAAAAGCTAAAGAGATTACAGCAAAGTACACAAAAATTTATGTCTCGAGACATAAATCCAAGTCATGCGTGTACAATTATCTACAAAAGTCAAAAACCATCGAATACCAAAAAGTGTCGAGATAGGAGAGAGGCCTAAACATCTGAATGAATTTGCAAAAGGAGTATCACTTTTATTGGAACTTAAAGGATAAGATACAGATACACTGTGACTCTTGGCAAGAATGCAAGTCACAAACCATCTCCAATGCATGTTCTTGTTTGTAAGAATAAGTTGTTACAATTTGTACCATTGGAAAGTGCTTACATGGATGGTAAGGTGGAGGACGGTTCTTCTATAAGAACCGTTTTATCAAAAAAAAATTAATAATATTGGAACCAATGGAAAGTAAATTAATTGTGAGACTCACTAAAAGTAAGCTAACAACCCAAGTTAGGTTTTATCATTGTAGTGAAAACTATTAGGAATTCTTAAATCTTATGTTATATTGTATGACCCACTAAAAGAGATCAATTAATAACGCAAATTGGGTTCTAGTATTAGAGTTGTTCTTATATCCTTATTCTATTACTTTCTATTATTATTACTTTTAAAACCCATCAACAATTCATCATCATATAGACACATGACAACTAAAGGTTGTTCCACACTCTACCGGATGGTCCACAACACTTTTGGACTAGTGGCCTAGAATGATACTCCGGATGGCCTTAATTTTCCATCAACCTTGATTATTTTCAGATTGTGAATCATTCATGTATGGAATGAGTCATGCATGGAACTTTTAGTCATTGATTATTACCATGGCTTACTTGTCACCCCTAAATACTTGATTTTATTTTCTTGTCAACGTGGATCAACCATTTTAGAAAAAACACTATAAGAAAAATGATGTTTAGCTACCGAATTTTCCGGTAGCTAATATCCAAAATTCGGTAGCTAAATTGTTTAGCTACCGAATTAGCGACCGAATGGAGTTGGTAACTAAAGTGCTGGTAGCTAATCGATTTAGCTACCGAATTTCATTACGGTCGCCAATAGCTACGGAATATTTCGGTAGCTAAATATAAACATTGTGGTCGCTGAAATGGTCACGTATACCATATCTGTTACCAGTTTAGCGACCGAAGTGGCGACGTATACAATTCGGTCGCTAAATATATATTTTTGGTTTAGCTACCGAATAGGATTCGGTAGCTAAATATATATTTTGGTTTAGCTACCGAATCCTATTCGGTAGCTAACGTTTGAATTTGCAAATTTTATTTAGCTACCGAATAGGATTCGGTAGCTAAATTTTAAATTTGCAAATTATATTTAGCTACCGAATCCGATTCGGTCGCTAAATATCATTTTTTTTTTTTTGCAATAATACCAAACTTTTACCAAAATTACCATCCTGCTTAATCATCCAAAACAGAGATAAATTACATAAAATTATACTCAACTCAAACATCAATATAAATCCACCATATATATAAATATCTAATATAATATCCAATATCCAAATAGAAACAACACATGTAGTACAATAGTGGTAGTAACTAAATGTAACAAATATAATATCAATGTGGTGGGGGGGGGTGGGGGGATCCAGCCATTATCGTCCTCGCCATCGTCCTCATCATCGGCACCTGGATCAGCATGCGAATCATCTTGTGGAACGGCACCAGAGGAACCGGGCCTGTATCCTAAGTGCTGGAACAATGCGTGCATCTCTCTCTGTGTCTGATCCATCGTCCTCTCCAAGTGGTTTATCCTGTTGTCCTTCGCTGCCAGCTCAGCATTGAGATTGGCGATAACCTCTCGTACGTCGGGGGTAAGGCCAGGATCGGATTGAGTATGTGACGTCGATGAGGTCAAGTACTCATCCCCCATCCGACCCAACCCATACACAACACCCTTCTTGTTTTTACCACCCACCACCTCCAAGAAAATGGCGTTGTCGGATGCAGCAGAGTGCTCTTGTCCCTGACTGGTGGCATCACCCCGTCTTTCATAAAACTTTTCCTGCATAATAAATCACATTAGGATTTTTAAATATTAAAAATAATAAAACATATAATAAAGCAGCTCTCACCATAACTGACGTTGATTTTACCCTTTGTTTTCCACATATCCAACAATCAAAAGTATTAGACAAAGATGTAGTGCTCCCTTCTTGAATTCAGGTTTCTTTATCTTTAAGCACCAAAATCTAAAATACTTGGTTAATGTTCAGGTATTTCACTGAGTTTATAGTGGCAAAAGATGTAGCTGGTAAAATTCATGTAGTTAGTTTTTCCGTGGATGTAAATATAATATGTGATCCACAGAGCTCTATGTCCTAAAAAAACAGGTTTAGAACAATAGGCATGGCTAGAGGAACAAAATTTTTGATGCACTTAGATAATTTTGCTCACATTTAATCAAAAGATATATTTATTCAGATTCTTCTAATGATATAAGTAGCTGCCATTAAAGCCAGTGGTGGTTGACACACATTGTTTTGCACATAATTTGTTGTACCTAGTTCTTCCCCTGACCATCAATAAAGAACCACAAGTTTTGTTTCTACTTTACCCAGACAGATGCTCTGTCTCTTAAAATAGAGAATTTGTTGAAAATCAAAAGATGAAAGCTAGGTCACTTTTCTTTATGATGATTGTATCCTACTGTTTCTTATTGTAGTACAAGAAACACTAGATACTGCTACGGTTGTTTGCCTTCAATGCTTCATGATGCATTCAACATGTACTGTCTTGTCAATAACTATTTTTTCTATTTATAGGAATTATATAACAAATAAAGTTTTAATAAAGAATAAATACAACCCTCCGACATATTATAATCAGACTTGAGGCTAAGAGCAACCAAAGAAGCCGACAATTCCGAGTAATCCTGACAATCATCCCACAATGGGGCTTGCGCAGCCGCCAGCATGTCATAAAATCTTTGTGCATCAGGATTTGGATCCTCCTCTATGTGTACCACATTCTGTTGAATGACCCGACCAACTTCAGGGCCAGCATGATCCATAACCATCTGCTCGAAAGGATTAAATTGTTCCCTCTGTTCACCAGGACCGTAATATGCATCGTCCACCATAACCGGGGATATCTGTGGCACGGATTCACCATGGCTGGTCCAATAGTAGTAATTCGGCATGAAACCCTTGTTGTAGAGATGTACCATCACATCATCCCCATAATGGTATCGTCGACACTGACATTTCTTACAAGGACACCTCATTTTTGGATTCACTTGATTTAGATAGCTCTCTTCATTGCTAGCAAACTGAACGAACTCAAGCACCCCCTCTACAAACTCGGGGGTCAAATGTCCACAATCTTTCCTTCTATCCATCCACCTCCGATGCTCAGGTGCTTCCATCGCTGCTAACTAGAACAAGAATTCTTAGTCCAAGTTCTCCACCTTATTAAAATACACGTGCTCATAATATGGAATCTCAAACGGAAAACTAAGACTTTAATAAAATAATTTAAAACTTTAATCCTTAGTACTTGAAATTAAATTTCATATGTTCAACTTAACAAGGAGCAAGGAGACCATGACAATGAAACATTACATATCATGGTAGTTAGCAAATATAATAGTAACATTCACTTTAAACAATCGAGATTTCAAGATCTCAAAGCTAAATCACAGGAAGGTGTGAGAGTGTTGCTCCTTGTGTGGGATGATCCTACTTCTAGAAGCTTGCTTGGATATAAAACAGTAATGAACTTGGAATTATGTTTCTAAATTCTCTTATATACAGCAGCAGCAGCAGAAGCAAAAAACATTGAGTCAGTCTTCCTAAAAATAAACAAAAAAATATATTTCTTTTCAAAAGGCCTAGAATGATCAGTAGCTGGCTGGTAACTCAGTATTGCTCATGTAGGCAAGAAATTGTATTAAATTTTGCATGACATGTAGTGTGAGACCAAGCAATCAAAAAACTTAAGAAAAAAAATTACAAACAATTCAATTAGTCAAAAGTTTGCAAGTACTCATGTATGGCGACATTTATGGAAAATTTCAAGCTTAAGATTAATCCTCCACATTCAACTGAAGAACTAGAATATATAGCTTCATTTATCTAACCTAGTAAGAAAAATCATGCAGTTAAACTTACCAATAGTGTACAAGTTAATCCAGCAGCAAAGCAAATGGCAAAACCGTATGATCTCTGGTCATAGACAGATAAATTATTAGTTAAACTCTGAAAGACAATTTACAGTATAGAAACTTGTTGGATGAATTAAACAAAAGTTTCAAAATGACAGAAGAAGTTTGTGTAAGGAAGAAAACTTGAGGAGGTTGATGCACAACTTAGTAAAATCCATATGAATTAATAGGACATACATGAATTTCAATCAATAATAGATGATGTATTAAAAAGTGGGGGTGGTGATGATTAGGTAAAGTGGCGACACCATTCAAAAACCCCTGACATTGTAGTTAAGGTTCGTTCATGGTCTACGATGGTCTGCACTCTCTAACCTTCATAGATTTTTAGGAGTTGCTGACATAAATTCACTTCTCCAACTAGGCTTATTTGATTTCCCATTTATTTCTGTAGTGTGTGTGAGAATACACCCTTCATGGTGCTTCTGCTTATTATTCAATGTTTAGATAAAGCATTGGAGTTTTAATCAATCCAAAAATCTCATGTGTTTATTGGTGCTGATTGTTATATATGATGAGTATGACTATCACAAATGTAGGTAACAATTTCGGAATTTCCTTTGATGGATTACGAGTGAATTATGTTGTAGTGACCTTGAATTTAGCATGTTCGATATTTTAATTTTTGTCACCATTGTGTTTTGCTTCAATATAAATCTTTCAGGTGCAATATGCACTTCATTTTCTCTTACCAGAAAAGATAATGGAAAAAATTCTCTTCCTGAAACTTGTGTATCTGCTATTGTTTTTTTCCTTCAAGTTGTTTATATTCTTATTCTTTTGTATTTTCAGGAAGTAATTGATACATCTGGAGGGTAAGTTTTTTTTATTTTTATACTTAACTTTGAGGATACTACTTTATAACACTGTTACTGCCCCCTTTTTTTATATCACATTCGTACTAGATTCATGGTGCCATTAGGTGTGGTGCAAGTTTTGTAGTCGAGATTGTATCAGAACAATTTGAAGGCAAAAGGCTACTGGAGAGGCACCGGATGGTGAATGCTGCCTTAGAGGAGGAAATGAAACAGATTCATGCTCTCTCTGTAAAGAAAGCTGTGACCCCAGAGCAGTGGAAACAACAGCAAGAGTCCAACAAATCAAATTCTGCTGCCTAGAGCATGTTTTTCAGTTATTATGATAGTTATAAAAAAGAATCCATACATTCTGTTGATGACTATGTGGATTAGTTCTATGTGTTTTTGCTACTACTCAAATTTATAACTGTACTACAAATTTTAGTTTACAAAATTTCTGACTTTCAGATTATACACACACTTTGCATAGGAAGTTCTAAACGATCTATACCTTTTCGGGTGCTGTTAACTTGAGGACATGTAACTGCGCTCGATAGGAATGATTCTTCCGTGCTTCAGGAGGAAGAAAATTCTTCCATAAAGCTTTTTAACCATTATTTTCCCTCTCCTTTACTTTTTTTCTTCTTCAAGAAATGGCTTAGATCTTCTTCCAAAAGGATAACAGAATCTTTTGTTTGATGGACATGAAAGTCGGGAAAATTGGAGGTAAAGAAAGAAATCAACAATGTATCAAGGAATCTTGCATGTTTTTATGCATCTCTCATATCTATTTTGTCTGTAATCTTAATTCTTACCAAGCACACACTTATAATGGAACTTATAATGAAACACCAGCAGCCAGTGCAGCCACAACAGAGCAAGATTCAGATGTATCCTTCAGCCACTCCCCACTATCTCTTACAAGTTCTTTGAACAACACATTCCCTGATACCCCAAAGCAACCAAGTGATGAGAAAAGGGCAAGTGTGGGCATTGAACAAGGATTTGATTCAGCTGATGCAGAGGTAGTTGGTGAGACCAACTATCATCAACATCAGCAGCAGCAGCAGAACAACCAAAGCCTCAAAAGGGAGCAAGGGATCAAGGGATCAAGGGTTTAGAGCTAAAAATTAAAGTAATAAACAAAAGGGAGCAAGGGATCTAGATCATTGACTCTACATATTTGTTCTATACCAGCAAAACTGATGGATTTATTTGCTTTGGCTTGATTCTATATATAAAAACAGACCCAATGCTCAATTTTATTTGACTAATTATAATATAAACTATAATCTCATTTTCTGTCTAGTAGATTTTATCTCTATTACCATGAAGCTTGAAAACAACAGCACAAAGAGGAATTAAAGACATTTCATTAAGAAGCTATCAGAAAAAAAGGTTATAGCAAGTAACAGAATTAGCAAGCTTAAGCACACCAGCAAAAGATTAAAAATTATAAACCATGTACTGAATCTGAAGGTCAAAATGAAAGGGGGGAAATTTTTGCAACGTTGAAACCAAAGTCTAGTATTGAGTAGCTGAGATTATATCTACGAGTAATTTTGGTTAAACTAGCTATATCTATACTACTTAATAAGCTATCAGAACAAAAGGGAATGAAGAGTTCTACTCCCTCCCTTTCAACCTCAACCGGTTCTTCCCTCCGTCCTAACAAAATTCTATGATAGAAAAAGAGATGTTAGAGGAAAAGCATCATTTCTGAAACCCTAGGCGTTCTGAAAAGCACCAAAACGCCCTCTTCAATCTCTGCTCACCATTGTTAAGAGTTCTTGGATGTGGACGGTGGAGCTTAGAAGCAACGGTGTTTGTGGCACATTCACATAATGAATGAAAAAGGGAGAGGGAGGGATGAGCATACCTGTGCGTGGACGGAACCGAGGCGAGGGGCAGCGATGGAGAGAGAGAGAGTCAACCGGTGATGGAGAAAGAGAGAGAGAGAGTCGATGCGAGAGCAGAGTGCGAGAGTGCGAGAGAGAGTGAGCGTGGGAGGCAGAGTGAGAGAGAAAGAAGAAAATGGGGGGAAGGTGAACATTTAGGGATTTAGTTTAGCGACCGCTTTTTCGGTCGCTAAATCCGTCTCTAACTATCAAATATTTAGCTACCGATACATTTTCGGTCGCTAATGTAAAAAAATGACTGTTGAAATAGGATTCGGTCTCAGATTCGGTAGCTAAAAAGTCAACAAATGTGACCTTAAAAATCTCAGCTTTGGCGACCGTTTTAGCGACCGAATATTTGCGACCCCAAATTTCGGTAGCTAATACCGTCGCTAAATGTCAATATTTATAAGTGTTTTAGAAAACTAAAATATGGTAGCTAATACGGTCGCCATTAGCTACGGAAACCTTTCGGTCGCTAATTTCGGTCGCTAAAAACACATTTTCTAGTAGTGAAAGTTTAGGACGCATTCGAGTATGCAGTTTAATTAAATATTTATTAAATACGTTATTTTAAAATAAATTAAAAAGAATTAATGTTGTTAAACCTTTTTGACAAACTTATTGTCATGAAAGAGGGTCTTTAAACAAGTTGAACAATGAACATGTACCCGAGCCGCCAGGTCCAGCAGCAACATCAAGTTCGGGTTTACTTTCCTATTTTGTCATATTCTGTTGCGGCTTGTGGCTTATGCTTTAGGAGGTATTATAGGATATTTATAATATTTTATTAGTTAAAATATACTTTTGGTCCTTTATCTTTTGATCAAAATTTATTTTGATCTTTTATCTTTAAAAATATTCATTTTGATCCTTTATCTCTTAAAAGTTACACAAATTCGTCCTTTCTATCACTTTCGTTAGTGATGTCATTAACTTATTTCCTACATTGATATTAACGTCTGATGTGGTTGGGTTTAGAAATTCATTCGCCTTCAATCTCTTTTAAGTTTTCATCTTCAATCTTTTACAAAATTGAGAATCCATCTTTGATGTTAGGTTTAGGGATGCATTCGCCCTATACCAGTGCGAAAAATGAAGACGAATCCATGGTGGTTGCTGAGGCCGAAAAATCCTAAATTGAAAATTGGGGATGAAGGGGTATTTCTTAATTTGGTTGCTGATAATAGCATCATTTGTAAAGGCATGACAGAAAAAGATGAATTTATGTAACATTTGAGAGATAAATGATCAAAATAAATCCTTTTAAAGATAAAAGATCAAAAATATATTTTAACCTATTTTATATGACTGACGTTTCGTTGTTTATCAACTTCAAATATTATTATTATTATTATTATTATTATTATAAATTAACGATTTCATTTTAGTTTTTAGTTTTCCATTACGGATTGACTGATGAGTAAACTAGTCCAATGTTCAACTAGATGAATATAAATTTATAGGTGAGGCTATTAATAATCATCAGTTTTTTTTTTTTTTTTGTATTTATCATATGGTATATGATTTTAAAATTATCAAGCAGACATGATTTATTTTTGCTATTAACCTGTACTATATTGTTTAAACATATGACATAAAAGTATGTCAGTTTTTATTTTAAACAATAATTTTGCAATGGTTGAGTAAACTTGCAAATGTTAAAAAAAGCAATGACTGCAATATTTATTAAATTGTGAATCAATCTTTGGCCCAAATGTGACTTACAATTATCGCTAGTGATTTTTATTTTAACTTCTAAACCTTAACATTCCATCAAGAGATGTTAATTGAGCACTTTGCAAAGCTTCCTTTTCAACCATAGTCACACTATGTTGTTCCTTGAGTTTTTTCTTTTTAAGCTTTTTTCCTTAAGTTTTGTATCAAGATTGGCTCTTCATCTGAGGATGTTGTGTCTTGTGTATCTTGTAACATCACCATATTTCGGGCTTTTTAAGGACAATAAACTCGATTATATTTTTATCTGTGTGTTAGAAAATTATTTTGGGAAAACTAAAATTATATTCATGCTCTAGGCTATCGTGGAAGCCTACGATTAAATTTTGGACCAAAAACTCAAACGGAGTCCGGTCTACGTTTTCACGGGTAGTAATGTTTTATTATTATAAAGACCTAATTTTGACTAACTGTCAGAACCACTAGTCTTAGACTTCGATTCTCCACATTTTCAAAAAAATGTGTACTGACCTTCAAAAAAAAAAAAATATTATATTCAGGTCAATACTCGAACCGGGAGACGTTTGGAGCTGTTGATGGACTAATGGGACCCGCCAATAGATAATCTTGAAGGCACATCATCATGGGATGCGTTCCAGTGTCATGAGGGTTTCAGAAAATATTTGAACGCCAAATGACCAAAATACCCCTAATCTTTTAAGAAAATGACCAAACTACTCTTTCACTTAATTATAAGTTAGCCATAAAGAGAAAATTCCTCTATTTCTTCTCCTCCCCACTAGGCCTCTCGGCCAAAATTCCTGTCTCCCCTAACACACCCATTTCTCACCATTTTTCATTTCTTCAAGTTTTTTTTCGAACTTTTCTTCATAAATCTTGAAGTTTTTGAGTGATTTTGTTGATTCCTTCTCTAGTTTCATCATCTAGGAGGTATTACCCTCAACTTTCATCTCTTAATCTCTCTTTAATCTCCATGATTCATGATGGTTTAGTTTTGGATCTAGAACTTCAAAAATTCATAAGAAATTGTAGAAAAGTCCTTTTAATGCCAAACCACTTTCTATGAACCTAGTTCATGATTGTCTACCTAAACCCAAGAGTTGAAAACCAAATAAGGTTCCTAACAATATGGGTATTTTTGGCCGAACCCCTATGTGTGGGTGGGTAGAGTTTTGGTGTAATAGGCTTTGATCTAGCCTCACCACATCTAGTAAGGATGGAATCCAAGATATGAGAACTTTTGGACATCCCTAGCTATTTTATCTAGCTATGGCCGAGCCTAGGAGGGTGTAAATGATAGAGTTTTTTGTGTTCTAAAGTTGATGTATTGATTGATTGTGTGTGTGTAGTTTTCGACGAGTAATCGGACAAGGAACCGGATCGATCAGACGACTTTTCACTTACCGGGAAACTACAAGAGGTAAGGGGAAATGCCTGAGGGATTCTCCCGATGATTGCATGTCATCATATTTGATCTGTATATATGTAATTAAGTTGTGTGGTGATTAATTTATTTACTTTCGGCAATTATTTGATTTGTTGATAATTGTTCATTAATATGTGTTATAGTAGTTGAATATGTGTTTTAACTGTATTATTTGCTATAAACATGTTATGATATTGATTGTTGATTAGGAAGCCTAACAGTGGTCAGTGCTCCATTAATTAACGGGGATAAACGCTTTAAAAAACTTTGTATTAAATTATAGAGATTTATTTGGGAAACGTTGGGTATTTTCAACAATGCTATTTTTCTAAAGAAAAAGTGGATCCAAAAGTAATTTATGTAGTTAGTAGGAAAAGTTAGTTTTTTTTTAGAATAACTTAATCTTTATGTGGAAAAAGTAACATTAAGAGGAAAAAGTGAAGTTTTTCAACTTAGAACGTTTTTAACGCTAAAACAATATTTTATTTCCGAAAAGATTTACGGAAAATGTTTTCTAAAAATAGAAATGCTGTTCTGGGACGATGTTTTAGTCTCAGTTGTCTCCTTTCAAAAATTGGTTTTTGGGGAAGGGACTTGCAACCAAAATTAAGTTTTATCAGAGTTCGATGGTCTTCAAATAATTTTCAAACAGAAAAGTTTTTCTGTAAAACGAGTTTTTCGAACTGTGTAAAATCCGACAACTTGGATGAGTTGCGGAGTTTTCGTTTTGGATTTTTGTTTTACAGAAGGAAAAATGGTATAAAACGTTAAAAATGTGAACTTAGCATACGAGACGTCGGGATGCTAGTGTTCTGTAACAATATAGAACGAGAAGCCGTGCAACTATGTTATGGACTGTGTGTCCTATGGACTGTGTGTACTCCTCTTATTATGATGAAATGTGATTAAAGGTGAATGATATTTTCTATTACCACGGACCTCGGGCTGGTGCATCGGTCTAGGGTTCCGTGATTGAGCACTTAGACGTTTCGTCCTGTGTTAATGGTGGAAAGTTTCAAAACGATTTAAATCATGAATAGTCGGGAGCCTTGAGCTACGACAACAAAAGAACGAACACAAAGAAAAGTGGCAATACTTGAAACGTTTTTCCATGCATTAAAATATTCGGCAGACGTGCCAACGATGTTAAACTGGATATCTTGATGGCAGGATATTCCAAACAATGAGTAACATTGTGCCTTGATGGATAATGGTATACATACGAACGATGAATATTATGCCTTGAGTTGGACAATAGAGTATTACCGTTTACTAATTTGTCAAGCACTACTGAATGTAATTCTATGTAAACGCGACCTCATGGTGTTCATGTACCTCTGAATATGCACTTAGGTGCTGGTCATTTGTGCCTGGGGTCAATGTACCTTGAGCCTGATCAACTCAGTTTTTATACAACATTGTTGAGATCTCTGGAGATTAGGTAAAAGTATTAGATGATGAACATTGAAATGTCATGCATCTCTTTTGAAAATAAAGATGGTTGTCGGGTATGAGACCCTATGATATACTACTTGTTTATCCATAGAACCTTACACTTGATAATTATTTATGCTTATGTGTTATTGATGTGATATACTTGTTGTTATCGTGAGTGAATCCATATATTGGTATCTCATCCTTACATCTTTAGAAAAATTCCAAGATGCCATCGGAACATTCGGGAATCCATTTCCTGACGCTTGAGGGCACGGAAGGAGGGTGACTTAAGAGAAGTCACAATGTTTTAGTAGTAAGACCAGCTATAGGATATGTCCTATTTTATTTTGAACAACGGTTAGTTAATTGCTCATGTAGTATATTATGGCACCTTATTATGTATACTCTGTTTGACGTTTATTTACTTGCTTGTTTATGTTACGTTGATGGGTAGTAAGTTAAGTTAGAAGAAAAAAATTTATCATGGATTTTCACAATAAGTTAAATACTGAGAAAATCTTATTTTCCGAAAGTAACCAGCAAAATTAATTAAAGTTTATTTTCTATGACGAGTAACCATGTGGTGCCCCAGAAGGGGGTGTCACATATCTTTGAGTTTTTTTCTAAACTTTTGCTTAAGGATTGGAGTTTCATCCGATGATATCGTATTGACTACCTGCTTGGATGACTTTTTTTGTGTGTTGAAGGTTGGTTTCATTTTGGCTCACAATGTTATTTATTCATCCGATGATATTAGATATGGTAACTTCAAAGGAACTTTTTCCATTAGACAAATAGTCTTCTTTATCTTGTTAGTATGGCCACAAAAGTTAAAAGCTGATAGTCTTCCATTTTTTGGGTCATCTAGGGATATGGTCACTGCTGCAATATTATGTGAAAGGTAAGAACTAACTCACCTTAATTTACATTTTTTGTTTGTTATAAATTAGCTGTGCTTTTATACAGCATATATAGCAACAATGGGTACAATTATGTATATTTAATATGGAAAAAAACGTATTACTTAATTACAAGCAGAAAGAGGGAATTCAAACGATTATTTTGATAAAAAAAAAAAAGATGGTTTAGGTAATAAATAAGCTTTAGCTGTTGACTAATATATTGAGAACTTAAATATGACGAGAAATATGAAATGTGGGTGAAGATCCCGTGTTAAAAAAGATTGACAAATTGAAAGACATATAAAGTGAAAAGATACACTACTAGAAATTTTCTGATTTTCTTGCGGATTTTACATAATAATTCGCAGAAAACAGGTTTCCTATAATTTTTTCTATGAATTTTATCTATAGGTAATACTTTCGTGGGTAATTTTTTCCTTCGAATTTTAAAATCAGAAGGAAATTTCCTGCAAATTTTCTTGCAAAAATTTTAAATTCGTAGGAAAATTCGTAGGAAATCTTATTTTTTAATAAAATTTCAAGTAATTCATGAATTTCTAGTAGTAATATATAAACCTAATATCTTATGATTTTAAATCAGAATTTGGTGTGAAGCTGATTGACATGATTTTTTTGCTTAGCTCTTTAAATGCAAATCGTCAAGTGTTCTGAGCTATTCAGATAGTCAGATCCTAACTATTCTATTCAAGAGTTAAGTAAACTGTACTACATAAGTAGGAACCTCAATATCCTTACAAAAACTTGTAAAATGGAAAAAGAAAAAGATCATTTTGTCATATAATATAATTGGATTTTGCTAACAAAGCCCTTTGAATACCAAAGAAAGGGCATTAAGGACAATGGTCACAGAATGAAAAAATAGTAAAATTTCATTGAAAAACAAAAAATCACTTTTCTCAATACATTGATTGCATCATTTTCCTATAAAATCTTATCTTTTTAATTCCTTAACTAGTGAGATTTTCCAGTGAAGGAGTATAACAAATTTCTTACTCTGTGCATTAGGAATGTAATTAAATCATTCTTTGTGACTTGTTCGTTTATTGACTTCCGTGAAATTTCTTGCAGGTACTATCCAAGCTATCTTGATAGGTGAGTTAGCCTACCATTGGCTATACATATCTCTTTCTTTCTCTTCTGCTTTGGAGTTCGGTTATTTAGTGATATTTCCACACAGGATTGAGTAAACACTCAATTTGATCCTTGAAATTGTAGAGTCGTATCAACTTAGTCCCCCACATTATCAATATTCCAAAATGATCCTTAGAATTCCAAAATGTAACAAATGCATCCCTGACATTATTCATTTAGTTTCAAATACATCCCTGACATTACCAACTTAATGTCATTTTAGTCCATGCAAATATCAACGAAAGGACGAATTTGATTAACTTTCTGCAATTCCAAGGATCATTTTGGAATATTGATAATGTGAGGGACTAAGTTGATACGACCCTACAATTTCAGAGACCAAATTAGATGTTTACTCACACAGGATTGCTTGAAATAATTGAAGGACAACGACGCAACCGATTTGAGGATAACAGTGAGTATAGAGTAGGATTAACCATAGGACATTATGTTCTACCATCATTCGTGGCCAGGAACGGATCTACACCAAAGCAAATGGGGGCAATTGCCCCCACTAAGCTAAAAAGATTTAGAGCCTGTTTGGCAAGACACTTCAACGAGCTTATAGCGGATAGTTTATAACGGATGAGAAAGTAATCCCGTTTGGTAAGTGCATCTGTCACGAACTTAGAGCGTTTTTTCACGAGCTTATAGCGTTTTTTCCATACGCTACTTGAAGTGGCGTTTGAGCTTATAGCTTATAGCGTTTCATTTTTCTTTCCACTTTTATCCTTATTATCTTCATTTAATTCTACCTTTATTCTCTTCTCTCTCTTTTATGTAAAATCATTAATGAAGATGTCCTTTTATATCATTTTATATTTTCAGCTAGTTCAACCGCTAGTTTTATCAAACACTTTCACAGAAAATAAGCTAGCTTATTCGCTATCCGCTATCAGCTACCTCATCCGCTATCCAATATAAGCTAGCCGCTATCAGCTACCTTATCCGCTAACACCTAATTTTACCAAACAGGCTCTTAAATTAAAATATTTAATAATTTTGATTTTACCCCCACAAAAAATTAGAGGTTGTCCTCAAATGTCAAAATATTACTTATCTTTTGGTGAGAACGAAAATTACTTTTGTAATCTATCATCTTTTGCTTAATGAATTGCTTCTCATTTTTCACATATTGATGTATGTTTCACATTAAAACAAAACCAAACCACATTATATTTTGTTTATTTAAAATCATTTCTTTATCTCTTATACATATTTATAATATTTTTCTTTAGTAAAAATATTTATAGATTATTTTTTGCCCCCACTAACCAACCTTTCTGGATCCGTCCCTGTTCGTGGCAGCTAGATATTTGGGGTGATGTTATTCATTGCACTTTTGATATACAAATGGCGAAGAAGGCATCGGTCGATGTATGAACATATTGAAATGTATCTACAAGAAAACAAGAAAATACCATGACGCCCATTGGATATTCATACAAAGAAATTAAGATGATGACTAGAGGTTTCAAAGACAAGTTGGGTGAAGGGGGCTTTGGCTCTGTGTTCAAGGGGAAGCTACGTAGCGGGCCTGAAGTGGCAATAAAGTTGTTGGGTAAATCAAAAAAAACTAATGGCCAAGACTTTATATGTGAAGTAGCAAGTATTGGAAGGACTCATCATGTGAATGTGGTGCAACTAATTGGATTTTGTGTTGAAGGATCGAAACGTGCTCTTGTCTATGAATTCATGCCCAATGGATCTCTTGATAAATATATTTTCTCCAAAGAAGGAAGTATCCCCTTAAGTTATGACAAAATATATGATATATCACTTGGAATAGCTCGTGGGATTGCTTATCTCCACCAGGGATGTGACGTGCATATTTTGCATTTTGATATTAAGCCCCATAACATCCTTCTTGATGAAAACTTCACCCCAAAGGTCTCTGATTTTGGACTTGAAAAGCTATATCCTGTAGAGAATAGCATTGTCACCATGACTGCAGCAAAAGGAACAATTGGGTATATGGCACTAGAATTGTTCTACAAAAATATAGGGGGAATATCTTATAAGGCTGATGTCTATAGCTACGGAATGCTTTTGATGGAGATGGCAGGTAGAAGGAAAAACTTGAATCCCCATGCAGAGCATTCAAGCCAGCTTTACTTTCCCTTTTGGATTTATGATCAGCTTGATGAAGAGAAAGATATAGAAATGGAGGACCTCACAGAGGAGGAAAAGAAAATAGCAAAAAAAAAAAAAAATGGTTATAGTTGCACTTTGATGTATACAATTGAAGCCCCATGATCGTCCCTCAATGAGCAAAGTAGTGGAGATGCGTGAAGGAGAAGTTCAAAGCTTGGAAATGCCTCCAAAGCCTTCTCTGTATCCACACGAAACAATTGCAGCGGACCAAAGAATGTACTCGAGCCAGACAATATCGAGTGACTTCATTAGTTCTGCTAGTGATTCTAATGAAATTGCAACTGGTCCTCTGATAGAGAATGTTACTTGACAAGGCATGATAGTAATTTAGTTGCATTATCCATATTTGAACACTTGTTCTATATACTACTTTGGTTTATATCTTTCCTATTGTATTCTGTTGGAATATATAGGTATTTCAAAAAGGTAAGTCCCATATTGCTTGGTGATCGACTTCCTCAAGTGTTTATAATGAAACAAAGTTTTAAGTCTACTAAAGGGCTTGGAAAAGGGGAAGCCTCGCGCCCATGAGGATGGGCCCAATTTGAGCCAAAATAGTGTAAATCCTCCGATTTCCTCCTGCGCACGATTAAGGGGATGCCATCTTTTGGGTTGGGCTTGATTAAATTATCTTTTAGGAAAATATAATTTAATTATTTAAGCAAACCTTATCTTCAAACAGCTATATTTTGGATGGTGAAATTGATTACCTGAGAAAAACGTGGCTACCCATCGTCCACATTAATGTTCTCCACCGTCCACCTTTATTTTTCCTATTCCTTTATTTCCTATTTTCAAGATATAACTTATTCTTCCAATGCTAAAATATTTTCTTTATAAACCAACTACCAGTTCCGTGTACAACACTTGCAATTCGATTATCTTCTCTGCGAGTTCTTGTTAAGCCTTGCCATCTCCATAGCCAAGAGGAGTCAGCTGTATCCTGGGGGAATTTCGACTGCTGTGAAATATTCCTTAAGGACAGTGCTATCAGCACGTGCCCTAACTTATTCTACGTTCCTTTCTGTTCGGCATTTTTAAAACAATCTTTGTGACACCCACTACCCGCATGAAATAAAACATAAATAAAATCATACATGTCTTAAAAAATAATATAATAATTAAAATAAAAACATGTCCTCAAGGGTAATGTGCATCACATCATTTATAACGTAAAACGTAGGAATCTGAAATAATCAAAATCCTTTAAAAGCAAATTGAGGAAAACATAAATAATAAACATAACCCAGATCTCGATGTCACATATCAGAGTCGGTATACATATACCAATAATACATCGGAATAAAATCGAATAACATAAAACATAATTCCTAACTACTGAGAGAGATCTCCTCGGGATCACTCCTCGTCAGCATGCTCACCCTCCTCTGCATATCAGAGCCGGTATCCATATACCAATAATACATCGGAATAAAACCGAATAACATAAAACATAAATCCTAACTACTGAGAGAGATATCCTCGGGATCACTCCTTGTCAGCATGCTCACCTTCCTCTGCATATACCACAACATATGCACAAGAATAATAAAGAGAGGGGTAAGAAATATAATCATGAAAATATCTTAACGGAATGGAATAGTAATTAAGATGGCATACAACATACATCAATCAACACAGATATAATCAATATATATCAAAGATGCATGTCAATGCGAATGCAACATCACTACTCCGTATGCATGTGGCCAACAACTCTAACTCTGGAAAGACGATTAGGAGTACATGTCCGGTTATCAACGTCGATGATATGCCAGACCATGGGCCATCCCCGAACACTCTCACTAATCCTGGTAACGTATAGTGGCTAGTCAAGGTACTCAAGCTTATTCTTTAGGTCACTCCGACAATGGGTAGCTAGCCCATGTCACCCGGAACTTCCATACCCAACGTACCTGCAAGGCCGGGATAACACCCAACGTGGCCTCCACTATCGCGATTCACCGTTTGCTTTCCACCCAACATATCAACGTCAACGTATGATGCATGCTACGCTTAGCAATATGCAAACACATGTCCAACCATCCACCATCATAATCAATCACATTGATTATCAACAATGACCATCAACGATGATCAGCAAACAACTAGGCACTAACCATCGTTATTGACTTTATCAACATTGCCAATATTATCATATCGTCATTATTAATATTAACGTTCTTTTCTATATTATCAAACTTGAATTATGACCTCACAGTCTTCTTCTCATTACCCTATTCAGTTACTTCTTCATAACAGAATCTGGGTGAGAAACCCAGATTCGCTAGGCGAATTGTGGCTCGCGAGGCGAGCCTAAGAGCTCCTTAACAGGTTCTCAGATTCGCTAGGCGAATCATGGTTCGCAAGGCGAGCCAGAAAGCCCTAATATCTGGTTCTCTCATTTGCCTCGCGGATTACAATCCGCTAGGCGAATCACGTCAGACCACGAATGGTCTCTCTGTATCGCCTCGCGAATGGCTATTCGCCAAGCGAATCATGACAGATGTGGGAATCTTAAGAATTTCTCTAAGTTATCCCCATGCCTGTCATCCCATCTCTCAAGAACCATTCCTATGGGTTTCCAAAACTAATCCAATATTATCAATCTCACCTCTCATAACAACTCATTCATTATGGGGTGCCAAACGTCCTAAAGCTATGTTCTATCACTAATCCTATTTTCTTCATTGTAACGCACATCATCATCAAGTCATCATTATCAATGACACCATACAATCTCATCAATGCATATCGTATTTATATTCATACTATTCATCGCATATCATAATATTTCAATCATATCATCAAGACAAACACCCATAATCATAATCATAGAACCATAAACATATATATTTATATAATATTCACATAGGCATATACATAGCATATAAATAACATACACATAATTACACTCATAGCATATACATAGGCATTTACAATGCATATAGACAAATATATAGGGGTCATGGGTTAACCCCTTCATCTTAACCTATCCCAAAACCCACATACTCATGATCTATTTCTTCCCCCCATACTTGGTATGACGATCACAATGAACAAAGGAAGGGAAAAAGGTCCGGAAAAGGTTGCATCTCACGAATGCTCGATCTCACGATGCTTGACTTCACGATCACAGCCCCAAAAGGTTCAAGAGCAGCAACTAGGAAGAGGGCTTGTGATGGCAGAGATGCTCTTCAAGCGAAGGAGACGAAGAACGATGAACAATGGTGCCATCTCCTTCAGGAATCCTTGGAAAGGGTTTAGAAATCCTTGTTTGGAGAGAAAGAGGCAGTTTCTAAGAGTATTTCGACTTAGAAAATAGGTTTAGGTCGAGTCTTATGATATAAATATGAGTTAGGGTCATTATGGGCTGATTAGAAGCCCAAAAACACGATTCTGTTGCGCGCAGATTCGCGAGGCGAGTCACCTTTCGCGAGGCGAATCAGAGAGCTGCAATAATCTGGCTGTCAGATTCGCGAGGCGATGTTGCCTTCGCGACGTAAAACTTTAGAAGCCGAATTTGGCCTTAACACCTGAAATAATACTTGTAGATAATTCTCTAAGCTTTCCAACGCACCCAAGATCACCTCAATCGGACATCAACTCAAGATATGAACAAAATCGTAAAACAGGTTTTTTGGACTTGAATACATTAACCATTCCTTAAGGTTGAACTACCCCAACTATGAACTTATGCACCAAAAACAAGCATAAACAACATATGCAAGCAAATATTAACACATATAAGCATAAGGTAAAAAAAAAGCAGGGTGTTACAATCTCAAGGAATATGGCCGAATCAGAAAACAGTCAATCACCTATGGGAACAGACCCTCAGTCTCCTCGTCCCGTCGTGGTTCACAAGGTTGCATACTCAAAGCCTTTACCTGATGTATCAAAGATACAACAGTTCGAAGGCCGAAACTTTAAACGCTGGCAGGAACGCGTCTACTCAGTCCTTGACATGCACGACGTTGCTTATGCCCTCTCTACCCCAAAACCAGATTCTACTGTTCCATCTAAAACGATGGAGGACTGGTCACATGCTAACAAGGTTTGTAGACATACAATTCTTATTACATTATCTGACGAGCTTTTTGATGTTTAATGCTCTTACAAGGAAACAAACAAAATCTAGGAGTCTATGCTGCTGAAATACACTGCTGAAGATGCTGGGAAACAGAAGTTCGTGATTGGCAACTACTACAAGTGGGAGATGAATGAAGATGATGACGTTATGGACCAAATCAATGAATATCACAAACTGTTGGAGGACCTAAAGGCTGAAAAAATAACTCTACCGTATGACTTTGTTGCTGGACTGCTTATTGAAAAGCTGACTGCTTCATGGAAGGACTACAAACAACACCTCAAGCACAAGAACAAGCAGATATCGCTTGCTGATCTGATCACCCACATCATCATTGAAGAAACTAACAGAAAGGAGCTTAAGGCTGCAAGGGCAAAGGCACTCGCTGCAAGAACAAACATGATTCAAGACAATAGTAAGAAGAGGTATGACAAAAAACCCTACAAAAAGTCTGATTACAGTAAAACCCCATTTGTGCCTAAGGTGAATAATCCCACTTTCAAGAATAGTGGAGGAAACTGTTTGGTGTGTGGCAAACCAGGCCATCGTGCGGCTCAATGCCGGTACAGAAAGAAGAATGAAATTCTAAACCGAAGGCAAACTTGGTTGAAGGAGATGACATTATTGCTGCGGTTGTTTCGCAAGCCTTGCTGATGGCTGATGTGAATGATTGGGTGATAGACTCTGGAGCTACCAGGCACATTTGTGCAAATAAAAATATGTTTACCTCCTACGATTCTATGGGGGATGGAGAAGAACTAGTGTACCTTGGTGACTTTCGAACTCTCTTCTATCTATGATCAATCATGATCTCTTCTCCATTCACTCTCTTGATTCAAGCCATGATCAACTTGTTTAGGTTTCTAAGTCTAACATTCAAAAATCTCTAGAAAATCATAGAAAAATCCTTATAATGTGAAATCAATTTCTATGATCTAGTATCATCATCCTCGATCACTATCCAAGAGCATGAAATCAAATAACATGCATAACCTATTTAACTAGGAGAGGCCGAACCCTAAGACTTCTCGGGGAAAATGAAATTTCTTCAATTTTGTTAAATGATACTTGGTTTCACCTCTTTCACTCTTATGATCATTGAATCCAAGTGATTAGAAAACCAAATCAATTTCTAACCTATTTTCTCAATGATGGCCGAACCCTACCCTTGTTGGTTGAAGGGGTTTTGGCTCAAATCTTTGACAAGTGATCATGGATTATGTCTTTATCATGCTTAAGGATCATTCATCCCAGGGTTAGTAAAGTTTTAACACCTCTAGTCTATTTTTCTAAAAAGGGTCAAACCCTAGCTCATATGAACTAGAGGGGTTTTCATTGAATTATATTAATTTCTGGTTGTAATTTGTTGTGAAGGATCGGACGGTGCTTGATTATTCTAAAGCGTGTACGATTGCCAATTGCGGAGCCGCGGTCAGATTTGCACGGGGAAGCACGCGGGAAAACTGTTTCAGGTGTGGGAAAGAACTACAATATCAACGGGGAGGCAAGAATAAAATAATTTATATTGATATGCGTAGGGCGACCTAAACCCTACTAGTGGTCGAATGACTGATAGGTTGATTTTATGCTATGTCGAGGTTGCATGCTATATGTTAGTGTGCTTAAGATGATATATGTGATATTTATGTTGTGCCTAGTAACATGCTTAGGATTACTTGAATATATGCCTATGAGTTGATGAGTTGATATGCTTACATGAGTAGATATGATGAATATGTTATTGAGCATGATTATGATTGCTTATGATATGGTGTTGTGATTACTGTTGTATGAGTAGAGATAGGCAATAATTTCTGATAAGTTGGGAGATGAACATGTAGTGAGGAATTTGAGGATATATATATGTTGTAGTGCTCAATCTAGAGATTCTATTGATATAATTCTGTTGAGACATAAAGTTGATACCTGGTTAAGCCGAAGAAAGTTGGTCGTAGTTGTGTACAAGTTGTGGTTGAGACACTAAGTTGTTGATCCCGAGATGAGTAGGTGAGGTTCATGTTGCATCGTTGTTGTTCATCACTGTGTTGGCGTATGGCCGATCGATCTTGCCTGCAGGAAGATGGTCGTACCCACAAGTTGAGTTGTTAATGGGCGAATGTCCCGACCTGGCCTGCGGGCAGGGGGATATATCGTTACCGGCAGGGGAATGTTCCGACTTGGCCTGCGGGCGGGGGAATATGTCGTACCCATGAGTTGAGCCTGAGGGCTGTTGGCCGAGCCCTGCATTACGGGAGGTGGCACAGAGATGAACGAGACATCTTGATCTGTTGGGGATGTCGCGTAGTGATCGCGTCCATATAGTCATTAGTTGCATGAGTGTGAGAAACAGTAGCTAAGAGAGCAGGACTTGGGAGATGATTGCTGGACACTGTTGTGTTGTTGTATGTCGCTATCTGTATAGCTTATTTTATAGTTGTTTCCCTATTTATGATGTATTTCTGTTTCTTATCTCCCGTATTTCTCTATGTTGTGTTTTATTTATTCTCGATCGCAGGAGAAGATCCTGTTGAGGAGTTGCCAGAGGAGATTTATAGTACAGCTGTTGAACCTGATGCTGGCGGGAAAGCCCCGGATCCCAATGTTGGGAGACTTTGAGCTGCTCTATGCAGAGGATGATTGTCTCTAGGAGATCGACTACTCTCAACGAAGAGTGGTGTATACGGGCCTGACTACCGTATACTTTAGAGCTTGGGGGTTCTCGTTACCCTCGCTAGAGTCGTGGTTGGGTAGACAGTCTTAGTTTTGTTATCGCTAGTATATGGGTTTGAGCAAAATGTATTTTTTTGGGGACAAGAGAGGAAGTCTTATGTATTTTATTTTGTTGCCATGCTTTCAGTTTATATGTGTTGCGTACTCTAAGATTGTTGATGTTGTTGTAGGCTCTATTGATGGAGTCAGTACTTTTATATGTATGTTATATATAGTCGTGGTATCAGTGTTGGTTGCTTTAATATTTTTCGCATTTCTACATCATCGCTCTACGCTGTAATGTTTAGAAGTTGAGTTCGGGTTACAAATGGGACCTCTAAGGAGGGGCTGTCTCAGTGACGTAGGAATGTGGCCACGTCTTCATGTAAGGTTAATAACTCTCAGAAATGATAGTTATCTATGCTCATTTAACTTGAGTTTTGCAAATCTTTGAGTATTTTATCTTTGTGTTTTAAGTGTTTAAGCTTCGTTTTGTGTAAAGTTTGTCCTAGCATAGGTTTGCATGAGTTCTAGCATTTTAGCCTGATTTTAGAGTTGTTTCTATGTTAATGTGTTTGTCTTTTGTATATACCAGGTTTGGGTTTTGAACGTGAAGTTGGGAGCAGTGCTCTAGTCATGCTTTAGCATTCGTAGCTAGGAGCTGACATAAGGAAATGACAAGTGCTAAAGACATTCTCTTACATGATGACGTGTCTTTTATTTAGAGGCTAGGCGCCTACACGTAGTTTTGGAATTTAGTACCATGAACCCTAGGAATTTGGGCCAATCAATTGTGTACAAACTTTTAGCCCAAAAAGGTAGAGAGAGAAAAGGGGCTTTTGAACCCAAAAAAGGCAAATATTCCAAAAGGGGAACACCAAGTACCCGAGGAATTATCATCCATTCCATCCAGCAGAATAGGACAGCAGAGCTGCGCCCCCCATTTCTCTCTCTCCACCATCTCCCACTTTGTAATGGCTTTCTTCCCCATTTTCTATTTTGTTTGTAAGCTCATTATGAGCTAAACTTGTTGTAGCTATGAGTTGTTAACTTGTAATGAATTTCTAGTGAGGTTATGAGATGATTCTTGCTTTGCATTTTCTATGAATCTTTTCTTGCTTTGCATTTTCTATGAATCTTTTCTTGCTTTTGTTTTCCATAAGTCTGATCACCTTAATTAAAACCTTAGCTCACAAATGCTTAAAAGAGATATGTGTTGCTGAACTTGTTTTACAGATAAAAGCTATATTCTCAACTGAAATGTTGTTTGATTTTGAGTAATTTAGACATAAATGCTCAACTCTTAGGCTAGCTGGAACAAGCTAAAACAGGGGATGACGTAACTAATATGAACCTAGACATAGGAGCGTTTAGTGAACTTGTCTTTTGAATGCTAAGAAGCAAACCTTTATTTCTTGGAGCCAGATGCTTTAGCACCTTGAGTCCCATAACTGATCTAGTTTGAAATTATAAGAAACACATACCCATAGCTGTTTTACCCATATCTGTTGCTATAACCTTTTCGTTATTTTCATTGTTATTGTAACACTCCGATTTTCACTGCTTTCTAAGATCGGTAATTTATATGAAGTGTATCTGAGCCTTAGAAAATGATTTTGAATACAACCCAGATCATGTTTTACTCTACATTACTGGTAGAGAATTTTGGTAAAATTTTGGGTTGACAATTCAGACGAAACTCGGTCTGCATACGGGATTACCGGAACTGGTAACGGATAAGCTTCATGTCCTTTTCAAGGACACCTCACTAAGTAATCATGACTTAGTGACTCACTGAGGTGAGTCACCAAGCAATGATGACTTACCATGGATAATGATGGTGTAGTAGAATAAGATAAAACTTTAGGTGAAATTCCATTTTTGTCCCTAAGTGAAATTACCTTTTTGTCCCTAAAATAAACAAAGGTGGACACCCTTGTCCCTCATACTTCCCACGCCTATAAATACCCCCAAGGCCATCCACTCTCTTTTTGTCACATCTTCACCACTCTCACATCTTTACCAAAACCCTTCCATTTTCTCATTTTCTCTCAAAGTGAAACTTAGACCAAATTGTGAAGGAGGTAATATAATGGAGTGAGATAAAACATAAGCTTCATCTTCTACAATTTCGTGAGCTAGAAGAAAAAGAAGGCAAGGTGAAAGCAAAAGTAAAACCATTGTTGGAAGCTTTGTTGGAGTGGTGTAGTGGGATCGTATACAAAACCTCATCAACCGTTAGATCATTCTAAACCTTACTGAGAAGATCCAGGACATGTTATTCGTCATCTTCACCGTTCGGATTGTCAAAGCAATCTTCATAGTATAAGATATTAAGCTCTCACCGTGGGACTAGGATGTGAGATAGTCATCCCGTATACCACCTACGCTGTCGTGGTAAATTCGTCACCGAAGGTTCGTCCACCGTTGGATCAGGCTGAAATTTGGCAAGTCGGTTTAGGACGAGTTGTTATTCGTCTTCACCGTTGGGATTGTCGTTTCAAGATCCAGAGTGGTAGATATTAAGCTCGAACCGTGGTCCTAGAGTGTGAGAAACTCATTCCGTACATCACCAAACCTGTCACAGTAAAACCATCGCTAAAGATTCTTTAACCGTTGGATCGAGCTGAAATTTGGTCAGCAAGTGCAGGACATATAATTCTTAAGTTGAACCGTTCAGAGTAATTATTCAATGTCGGGAGTAAAATATATGGAGCCCATACAGTAGCAGTTGGATATCTTTTTCCTTGGATTCTTGAGCTCAATTTCGACTCTATCTTTGCCTAAGTCAAGCAACAACATAGTGTGAGAAGTTGTGTGGTGTGTTCGTTGAAAGGGTTCGTTGAAAAGCATGCTAAAGTGTCGGTTGCGGAAGCTGTGTTCGGAAGCTTGCACGAGAAGGCGCGCAGGAAGCTGTTTAGGTGGGGGAAAGAATCATATTCGTCGGGGAGGCAGAATACATTGATATGCATAGGGAAACCTAAACCCTACTAGAGTTTGAGCCCTAAGAAAGTACCTAAACCCTCGGTATAGGTATCTTTGGGCTATCACCGTTAAGAATATACCCTAGGTTAGACGATGATGTTGTATGCTTAACATGCTTATATGTTTACTATGATGTGCTTATATGTTTACTATGATGTGATTGTGGATATATGTTTTATCGTGGCATGATAATGTGCTTTTTTCTATTAGTTGGTGTTATTTGCCTCATTTGATAATATGATGATAACATGTTGTGAGAAGTATGATAATGCCTATGTGATTGTTGGTATGCTTAGAGCTAAGCGATGATAATTTGTGAATTGGATGATGAGTGAGATAAGATCATTTGGTGGTAACCAACTACTGCACTCAACCCGGTGAAATGATAAAGGACTATTGATAGTCGTGAACACTCTGCTTGGTAGGAGTGTTGGTATTCAGTGTGTTAAGTGATGAGGTTGAGTTGCTAAGCAGTTGATCGGAATGAGTCGTGAGAATTTATGCTAGTTTGCATTGTGTGGTAATGTCACAGCCGCGTAGATCTGAGATTACGCGAGGTCAAACCGGAACTACAGTTAGATGCTTGGTAGATCTACTGTGAGCTTCTGAGATCTCCGATACGCCTTTCGACACTGGGACAACTAATCCTATCGGGAATGGGGAATAGTGTCACCCTGCTTGGTAGGGGGTGAGCATCCTGCTTGGTAGGGGATGTAATGTACTCGTGGGTGTAGCAGAACTTACATCTCGGATGACGTTTGACTTTCATCCTGCTTGGTAGGGGATGAGGTATCCTGCTTGGTAGGGGATACGTTGTGACATAGGAATGTGGCCACGTCTTCATATAAGGTCGAGGTGCATGAGAGTGTGAGACCAATAGTTAAGTTTAAGAAACCTCGAGGATGATTGTTGATGATGATGGTGTATGATTGTGCTATTAATGTATCTACTTTATCTTTATCCCTATTTGTGATGAGATGAAATTCTTATCCCCTATTTTCTCTACACTGTATGTTTTCTTAAACCAGATGACAAGGAGCTAAACGAAAACCTGTACGAGCCCAATGCTGGTGAAACAATGAGGACAAGCGAGCAGTATCCGCTGTCCGGGCTGGAATGAATCTGTTAGTTTGTTAAGTATGTACGGCTAGTGTATCTGTCTTTTGATATATTTTGGGTGAGGAGAGGAAGTCGTTTGTGTGTGTGTATATATATATATATACCATGCTTTCTTTTGAAGTCTGTGTACTCTGATAATAACGTGTGTCGGTTTAAAAGTTTAAATATCCTCGTATATGTCATCAGCGCGCTAATAGTTATAACATAAGCAGGCTGGATTAGTTAATATCTTAGGTTGTTTAATGCGATTATCCTACATAAGTGGGGTCGTCTCATTATTATGGGTTCAGAGCAGTTCGGTTCTATCCGGACTGTGTGGTCTAGGAAGTTGTTACTGGCCGTGTCTAGTCGAGCTCGCATTGGGTATTGACTATGCTTAGAAGCTGGGTAGAGTGTCCGATACGCGAGTTATCGAAAGAGATAACTGTTTCAAGCGTTTGAAAGGCATATAATGCATGTATATGATAGTATAGTGTTGTATGTCTTACAAATGTAGTCTGATAATTTCTTCTAAAGGAAATTAATGGCTCACGGACGAGGTAGATGACGTGGCAAAAAGGCCACAGAGGGTGCTGCTGAA
Source organism: Ammopiptanthus mongolicus (assembly GCA_039655645.1). Classification (NCBI taxonomy): domain Eukaryota; kingdom Viridiplantae; phylum Streptophyta; class Magnoliopsida; order Fabales; family Fabaceae; genus Ammopiptanthus; species Ammopiptanthus mongolicus. Next base: position 48,772,963 of record CM077351.1, on the reverse strand, counting down.
CCTAGAAATAGTAACTGTGAGAATTCCCACGTTGAGGGTGGGACAGAGTCAACTGAAACCCTAAGGAAAGTTAGAGAGCTGGCAACGGTAATGCTACAGTAGTTGCAGTAAAACACTCAACTATTGCAAGTGACTATGCAGCAGCAGAGGCAGAATCCGAGAGGTGAAGTAGAGATGGAAGATGCTGGATTGAGTAATTTTCTGAAAAAGGAAGTCGCCGCAGTTCAATGGTGACTTCAATTCGGAGGGAGTAGAGCTTTGGATACAGGAACTTGAGAAAATCTTCGCGGCAATGCACTATTGTGAGGACCGAAAGGTGACTTATGCATCCTTCATGCTGTTGGGAGGTGCAGAGCTCTGGTGGAAAGGAGCAAAGAATGCTTGAAGTAGGAGGAAGAGTTATTAATTGGAGACTGTTTAGGGAATGTTTTCGGGAGAAATATTTCCCAAGATAGATGAGGAAAGAGAAAGAAAAAGTGTTCATGGGCCTGAAATGGGGAACCATGTCTGTTGGTGAGTACACTGCAAAGTTCGAAGCGCTACTCAAATTTTCTGAGTTTAAGAGTGAGTGTGTAGGCATTTTGAAGATGGCCTGAAGTATGATCTGCAGAGGGTGAGTGCACCACTGAACATCACCCAATTGTTGGAAAGATGTTCGGTCATTGAGAACATCGATAAGAAAAGAGAATTGCAATAGGGCAAAACTGGAGGACCTACTCGGAGGTTCGACCAAAAAGGTAGAGGAGGAAAAGGAAGATTTCAGACAGGACGAAAATTCAAGGCTATACATGGATTATCGGCAGCTAAACAAGGTAATTATCAAGAACAACTATCCGTTACCCAGGATTGACGACTTGATGGATCAGTTGAGAGGAGTGGTAGTGTTCTCAAATATTGTCTTACAATCTGGTTATCATCAGATTCGAGGCAAGAAGGAGGATGTACCGAAGACGGCGTTTAGGAGTTGGTATGGACGCTATGAGTATCTGGTTATGCCCTTTGGTGTGACTAATGCTCCAGCAGTGTTTATGGATTACATGAACCGGATTTTCCGATCGATCTTGGATAAGTTTGTCGTTGTGTTTATCGACGACATTCTTATTTATTCCCTTAATCGGGAAGGACATCAGGAACATCTTATGGTTGTGCTTCAAGTGTTAAAGGATCGACAACTTTATGCAAAGTTGTCCAAGTATGAGCTTTGGTTGGAAGAAGTGCAATTCTTAGGTCATGTGATGAACCGAGATGGGATAGCGGTCGACCTAGCAACGGCTGAAGCTATGGTACAATGGGAGAGTCCTAAGTCGATAAGTGAAGTACGAAGTTTCTTAGGATTGGTTGAATACTACAGAAGGTTCATTGAAGGATTTTCTAAGATTGCATTGCCTATGACGCAATTGACGAGGAAAGGAAAAGCCTTTGAATGGATGGAAGAGTGTGAACAAAGTTTTCAAGAGCTTAAACGGAAGTTGACTACATCTCCAGTTTTGGTATTACCCGATCCTTTAGGGAAGTTTGAAGTATATTGTGATGCTTCATACCAAGGGTTAGGATGTGTGCTTATGCAAGATGGAAGAGTGGTGGCTTATGCTTCAAGGCAATTAAGAATTCATGAAAGGAATTACCCAACTCATGACCTAGAGCTAGCAGTTGTAGTGTTTGCATTAAAGATATGGAGACATTATCTTTACGGGGCACAGTTTAGTTTGTTCAGTGATCACAAGAGCTTAAGGTACTTGTTTGATAAAAAAGAACTGAACATGAGACAGAGGAGGTGGGTGGAATTCATAAAAGATTATGAGTTCGATCTACATTACCATCTGAGAAAGGCCAATATGGTGGCAGATGCATTAAGTCGGAAATCTTTAAAAATGTGTCTGCAATGATGGTAAAAGAGCTAGAGTTGCTGGAACAGTTTAGAGACCTAAATTGGGAGTGGAAGTATCTAAGGATAGAATGTACCTAGGTATGACCTCAATGACCAGTGAGTTCTTAAGGATGGTTAGAGAGAAGCAAGGATCTAATGAGTATCTCCAAAAGATGAAAAAGTTAGAGAGAAGCAAGGATCTAATCAGTATCTCCAAAAGATGAAAAAGTTAATAGAGCAAAATAAGATTTTTGAGTTTAATGAAGATGGCCATGGGGTTAATAGATATAAGAAAATGATCTATATGCCTGAGGATATAGAAATTAGGAAGATGATTTTAGAGGAAGGCCAAAAAAGTAAGTTTTCACCCCGGGGCAACAAAGAAGTATCAAGATGGGAAGAAGAAGGAAATAGCAAAATACGTTTTATCTTACTTCGCGTGCCAAAAAGCTAAGATCGAGCATCAGAAGCCGGCTGGAATGTTACAGTCTCTGGATATCCCAGAATGGAAATGGAATGACATAGCAATGGACTTTGTAATGGGATTGCCAAGGACTGCAAAAGGATTTGATGCAATTTGGGTAATCATTGATCGGTTAACGAAATCTGCACATTTCTTAGCCATCAATGAAAAATTTTCATTGGAAAAGTTAACCTAGATTTTTATTAAGGAGATAGTAAGGTTACATGGAGTGCCTTCGAGTATCATATCAGATAGAGATCCGAGATTTACATCAAGGTTCTGGAGGAGTCTACAAGAAGCTTTGGGGGTGAAGTCAAGGTTGAGTTCAGCTCATCATCCTCAAACAGATGGTCGGTCTGAACGAACAATTCAATCATTGGAAGATATGTTAAAAGCTTGTGTGTTGGAACAGACAAGAAGTTGGGAAAACTTCTTACCATTGATTGAATTCACCTATAATAATAGTTTCCATTCCAGTATTGGAATGACACCTTTTGAAGCTTTGTATGGAAGAAAGTGTAGAACTCCGTTGTGTTGGTACTAGACAGGAGAGAATCAAATCTTAGGACCGGAGGTAGCACAGCAAAAGACAGAACAAATCAAAAGGATAAAGGAAAAGATGAAAGCCGCACAGGATAGACAAAAGAGCTACAATGATAAAAGAACAGGCATCTACAGTATCCGAGTCTGTTCTAAAAGGTACATCGAATTTCGAGGACGAAATTCTTTTTAAGGGGGGAGTAATGTAACACCCCAATTTTCACTGCTTTCTAAGATCGGTAATTTATATGAAGTGTATCCGAGCCTTAGAAAATGATTTTGAATACAATCCAGATCATGTTTTACTCTATATTAGTGGTAGAGAATTTTGGTAAAATTTTGGGTTGACAATTCAGACGAAACCCGGTTTGCATATGGGATTACCGGAATCGGTAATGGATAAGCTTCATGTCCTTTTCAAGACATCTCACTAAGTAATCATGACTTAGTGACTCACCTAGGTGAGTCACCAGGCAATGATGACTTAGGGGTAAGTCACATAGGTGACTCACCATGGATAATGATGATGTAGTAGAATAAGACAAAACTTTAGGTGAAATTCCAATTTTGTCCCTAAGTGAAATTACCTTTTTGTCCCTAAAATAAACAAAGGTGGACACCCTTGTCCCTCATACTTCCCACGCCTATAAATACTCCCAAGGCCATCCACTCTCTTTTTCTCACATCTTCCCCATTCTCACATCTTTACCAAAACCCTTCCATTTTCTCATTTTCTCTCAAAGTGAAACTTAGACCAAATTGTTAAGGAGGTAATATAATGGAGTGAGACAAAAACATAAGCTTCATCTTCTACATTTTCGCGAGGTAGAAGAAAAACAAGGCAAGGTGAAAGCAAAAGTAAAACCATTGTTGGAAGCTTGGTTGGAGTGGTGCAGTGGGATCGTATCCAAAACTTCATCAACCGTTAGATCATTCTAATATTCGGTGAGAAGATCCTGGGCATGCTATTCTTCATTCTTCAACTTCATCCACTCTCTTTTTCTCACATCTTCACCATTCTCACATCTTTACCAAAACCCTTCCATTTTCTCATTTTCTCTCAAAGTGAAACTTAGACCAAATTGTTAAGGAGGTAATATAATGGAGTGAGACAAAAAAATAAGCTTCATCTTCTACATTTTCGCGAGGTAGAAGAAAAACAAGGCAAGGTGAAAGCAAAAGTAAAACCATTGTTGGAAGCTTGGTTCGAGTGGTGCAGTGGGATCGTATCCAAAACTTCATCAACCGTTAGATCATTCTAATATTTGGTGAGAAGATCCTGGACATGCTATTCTTCATCTTCATAGTGTAAGATATTAAGCTCTCACCGTGGGACTAGGATGTGAGATAGTCATCCCGTATACCACCTACACTATCGTGGTAAATTCGTCACCGAAGGTTCTTCCACCGTTGGATCGGGCTGAAATTTGGAAAGTTGGTTTAGGACGAGCTGTTCTTAGTCGTCACCATTTGGATTTTCGGTTCAAGGTCTAGAGTGGGAGATATTAAGCTCGAACGGTGGTCTTAGAGTGTGAGAAACTCATCCCGTACATCACCAAACCTGTCAAAGTAAACCATCGCCAAAGATTCTTTAACCGTTGGATCGTGCTGAAACTTGGTCAGCAAGTGCAGGACATATAATTCTTCAGTTGAACTGTTCGGATTAATTATTCAATGTCTGGAGTAAAATATATGGAGCCCATACAGTAGTAGTTGGATATCTTTTTCCTTGGATTCTTGAGCACAATTTCGACTCTATCTTTGCCTAAGTCAAGCAACTACATAGTGTGAGAAGTTGTGTGGTGTGTTCGTTGAAAGGGTTCATTGAAAAGCATGCTAAAGTGCCGGTTGCGGAAGCTGTGTTCGGAAGCTTGCACGAGAAAGCGCGCAGGAAGCTGTTTAGGTGGGGGAAAGAATAATACTCGTTGGGGTGGCAAGTGTAGAGTAGAATACATTGATATGCGTAGGGGAACCTAAACCCTACTAGAGTTTGAGCCCTAACAAAGTACCTAAACCCTCGGTATAGGTATCTTTGGGCTATCACCATTAAGAATATACCCTAGGTTAGACTATGATGTTGTATGCTTAACATGCTTATATGTCTACTATGATGTGCTTATATGTTTACTATGATGTGATTGTGGATATGTTTTACCGTGGCATGATAATGTGCTTCTTTCTATTAGTTGGTGTTATTTGCCTCATTTGATAATATGATGATAACATGTTGTGAGAAGTATGATAATGCATATGTGATTGTTGGTATGCTTAGAGCTAAGCGATGATAATTTGTGAATTTGGTGATGTGTGAGATAAGATCATTTGGTGGTAACCAACTACTGCACTCAACCTGGTGAAATGATAGAGGACCATTGATAGTCGTGAACACTCTGCTTGGTAGGGAGTGTTGGTATTCAGTGTGTCAAGTGACGAGGTTGAGTTGCTAAGCAGTTGATCGGAATGAGTCGTGAGAATTTATGCTAGTTTGCATTGTGTGGTGATATCACAGCAGCGAAGATTTGGGATTACGCGAGCTCAAACCGGAACTACAGTTAGATGCTTGGTAGGTCTATTGTGAGCTTATGAGATCTCCGATGCTCCTTCCGACACCGGGACAGCTATTCCTATCGGGAATAGGGTATAATGTCACCCTGCTTGGTAGGGGGTGAACATCCTGCTTGTAGGGGATGTAATGTACTCGTGGGTGTAGCGGAACTTGCGTCTCGGATGACGTTTGACTTTCATCCTGCTTGGTAGGGGATGAGGTATCCTGCTTGGTAGGGGATACGTTGTGACATAGGAATATGGCCACGTCTTCATATAGGTCGAGGTGCATGAGAGTGTGAGACCAATAGTTAAGTTTAAGATACCTCGAGGATGATTGTTGATGATGATGGTGTATGATTGTGCTATTAATGTATCTACTTTATCTTTATCCCTATTTGTGATGAGATGAAATTCTTATCCCCTATTTTCTCTACACTATATGTTTTCTTAAACCAGATGACAAGGAGCTAAACGAAAACCTGTACGAGTCAAATGCTGGTGAAACAATGAGGACAAGCGAGCAGTATCTGCTGTCCGGGCTGGAATGAATCTGTTAGTTTGTTAAGTATGTACGGCCAGTGTATCTGTCTTTTGGTGTATTTTGGGCGAGGAGATATATATATATATATACCATGCTTTCTTTTGAAGTCTGTGTACTTTGATAATAAAGTGTGTCTATTTAAAAGTTTAAATATCCTCGTATATGTCATCAGCGCGCTAATAGATATAGCGTAAGCAGGCTGGATTAGTTAATATCTTAGGTTCTTTAATGGGATTATCCTACGTAAGTGGGGTCATCTTAGTTATATGCTAGACCTTTTCTGGACATTATCACACCCAAAATATTTGTTACCTTTGTTAATCTTAGCTCATAGTGTTGGGGTAAGCCTTAGTGGCCAATCTATTTTGAATAGATAATCATTTGTATCATGACTTTGATAATATATTTGATACATGTATAAGGCATTTATTTATTTTGTTATATTTGTAGATCATATTTATAGCATAATAAAGTCCTTAGAATAGGTAGTTCATTTAATGGAACGTTAAGTATAACTTGACCGTGAGATGCCATTAAATTATAGAATACTATTCTTAAATATCCATAGTCAAGTTTTATTATTAATAAGGACAATAATAATACATTGAGACTATTATGTGAGTGTACTGATGACCACATCTCACGAGCCATAGATATAAGATATCAAGTCTTCACATAGATGTAAATATTAGTGGAATGTTTATACTGGAGTGACCCGCTATGAGAACTCTACATAATAGTTATGTAAGTGTCATGAGCGATTCTCATGGTGACCATAGTGAAGTAGTCCTTCGACTTGAAGTCACTACGATTCCTAACATCTGTAGTTGTAGGCTTTGATACTATTAAATGTTGTCTGTAACAGACAGCTATAAAGATAGTTATTGGGCCTGCAATGAAACATGTTGAGGGGGTGATGTAGATAGGATTCGTCCCTCCTACATAACCGGAGTAATGTCTATAGGCCTCTTGATGGTATGCGACGTAGAAATGCATGGCCATGCCAAGGGGGACTGTAACGCCCTGATTTTCACGTTTTCTAATTCTTCAGTATTTTAATGTCTTTATTTTATTCGAGGTCTTAGGAATGGAAATAAAATATTCCGAGACCATAGTCATGCTCGACGATATCGTAGGAAGCTACGATTAAGTTTTGAGTCAAAAACTCAAACGGAGTCCGGTCTGCGTTTTTACACTGACAGTATGATTTTACTGCTCAGAAGACCTCAGATAGACCCGTGAACGAGACAGTAAGTCTTAGAATTTGATTCTCTACGTTTTGGTTAAATTTCGTAAAAATTTCAGAAAAATAACTTCCTGACCTTCGTTCGGGCGGAATTCTCAATCAGGTGACGAACGGAGCCACATATGGACTTACCGAGACTCGTCAACAGATAATCTTGATATCACAACATCCCAGGACACTTGGGAGAGTATGCCAGAGTCGTCATGACGATCGGAAAAATCTAGACGCGAAATGACCAAAATGCCCCTAACCTTAGTCTTTTGCACTTTTACCATTTTACCCTTTTGGCAAATGACCTTTTTGCCCTTAAGTGACTTGTTTTAAGGCTGAACTCAGCCCCTCACACTCTCATTTTGGCACAGCCCTCTCAAAAATAGAAGAACACCATAGTTGCTCTTGAAGAAACACCATTGTTACTCTTGAAGCTCCTTGATTTCTTGTTAGAATCACTTGATTCCTTGAGCAATCTTCCATCATTTCAAGGTAAGATCACTTCTATGATCTCTTAGCTTCTTGAATATCTCTTTATTTCAAGATCAAGATCCATTTTCATGAAAATTATTTCTTAGATCCAAAACTTTGAAAATCCATAGGAAATTGTAGAAAAATCATTTTGATGTGAGACCAAGTTCTTTGAACTCACCTCATCATTCTCTACCTAAACCCTAGAGCTTATGATTCAACTCTCATCATAGCTCAAAAAGCACATTAGGGCCGAACCCTTCTTGATGATGATGAATAGTGTTTTCATCAATTTTTGATTTTTAACACTTGATTTCATGCTTAGCTTTCCTAATGCCTTTAAACCCATGAAATGGAAAACCAAGATCAATTCCTAGCTTTATTCTCTTTAGGGTGGCCGAAACCCTCTTTGTGAGAATTGTTGAGTTTGGTTTGATTGTTGTTTAATGATTGATTGTTTGGTTGTTTGTAGTTGGTGACAACTATCAGGAGGTTCACAAACCGATCAACCGACTTTGATCTGGGAATCTGCTCTTCAACAGGTATGGGGAGAAGAACCTCATCACACCAAGATGGTGGTGGTGAAGATGGTTGTTTACTTTATGTGTGGGTGAAACCCTTTAGTTTGGGTTCACTTTTAGTTGTTATGTTTTGTTAAGTTCTCTTCAAGAACAAGGTTGTCTTGATGAGTGTATGCTTTAGCATATGTTGATGATTGAATAAAAATCATTTTCATGTATGTTGGGAAAACCTACTTTGATCACTAGACCAAGTATGGACTTTTATTGTTGATTATGAGACCATAATGTGTGATGGACTTGGATGTTTGATTATGATGTAGTAATGTGTATTATGGTTATCATGATTGTGTAAGTGTTGTGAGCTATACTTTGATTGGTTGATGAAGTAAAACCTCACATTGATTCCTAGTTGGCTATTAGCCATGACCTTGAGGAAGGGAAGGATATGAATAGTTCTTGGACAAGTCAAGTTTTGATGTAAAGAAAGTGTTTTCAATAACTTATGTTTTTCAAAGAAAAACCCTAAGTGACTTTAAATGGAATTTAATCTCAAAGTGCTTTCACCAAAATGAAACATGTTTTATATCTTATCCTTAGTTCATCTAGCTAATCAAGTAACTCAAAATGAGAAAAGAAGTGTTTTCATGGAGAGAATCAAAATGGTTCCATAAGGTTGATGTCTTGTTTTAAGGCAACTTTTCGCTAAGCGAATTTACTTTCGCTACGCGAAAAACAGGGAAAGTCTTAGTTGGGCATCACTGCCTCACTTTCGCTAAGCGAACTCATATTCGCTAAGCGAACCCAGCAAATTTCGCTACGCGAATTACATCTCGCTAAGCAATCCAGAGAAGTCTCCAAAAGAGGTGTAACCGTCTGAACTTTCGCTAAGCGAAATCATTCTCGCTAAGCGAATACAATATATTTCGCTACGCGAATTCTGTCTCGCCGAGCGATCCAGAGGTGTTTCTAAAGAGGTGCAACCGTCTGAACTTGCGCTAAGCGAAATCATTCTCGCTAAGCGAATACAATATATTTCGCTACGCGAATTCTGTCTCGCCGAGCGATCCAGAGGTGTTTCTAAAGAGGTGCAACCGTCTGAACTTGCGCTAAGCGAATTCATATTCGCTAAGCGAATACAATATATTTCGCTACGCAATTTATGTCTCGCCGAGCGAACCAGAGGAGTTCCAAAGGAGGCATTACTGCCTCATTTTCGCTAAGCGAATGGAATTCCGCTAAGCGAATTTCATGTTTCAGAAAATGCTAGAAATGAAGTAAGTAGTTCACATGTTGTTTCAAATCAAATGAGTTTCCAATTGTAAAAGTTGTTTGGTTTACAAAAGGAGTTTTCTAACTCAAACTTAAAGTTTTACGCGTGAAAAACCTAAGTTAAGTAATTAACTTAGAGTTGAAGACAAGGGTTAATTAAGTATGGTATGTGGTGTAACAAGACCATGTACTATACCATCGATGACTTAGTACATCAATGAGTTCATAAGACTTAAGTGAATCCACACTTATTTCCTTAATTGAAAGACAAGGGATTAATATCTTAGAAAGGCTCAAAGACTTATCTAAGAGGATTCGCAATCCTTATTCATAATGCTTAGGACTTGAGACTTAATTCATAAGACATAAACACAAACACGAAACGTTTTGGTTTTCGAAACAGTAGTTCGATGACGGACTGGTGATTCGGATCCAGGTTAATCGTTCAATTGTTTCCGCCTTGTGATAACTGGAATGAGAGAGATCCTGAGGCTGTATAGGTATGGGACTGTACAGTGGAAGGAATCCTGAGGCTATGCAGGTATGGGACTGTATAGTTAAGGGAAGGCATATAAGAATTGATTGGTACTACCCATATCAACAAGATTTATCTTCTTTTCGGGAGCTTAGAACATAAGTACTTTATAGTTAAGCGTGCTTGACGTAGAGTAATTATGGGATGGGTGACCTTCTGGGAAGTTTCCTAGAAAGCGTGTGAGTGAGGACAAAACATGCTGAAAAGACTTGTGTTGGTTTGTGGGGACAGTCGACGATTCTGAAAGCAGTCTGGATCATTCCAAAGGAATCACGAGATATTTATCCGATGGATAAATGTTTTATAAAACAAAGATGTGTGTAGTTCCTAAGGAAGAGAACCTTAGTGAACCTTGAGGTTTATCCAATGGATAGACATTGCTTTATCGCATCTGCTTTGTGTAAGCATTGGCATTTCATGTGCATAGTTGTAACGCCTTGAGCCTAGGAGTTGAGCTTACACCTTGATGCGGGTGCGAATCTTACGGTGACGATCTTCAATGGTCTTTTTGGAGGTATCAGGGTTGGAAGGGCTGACATGTGACCAGTTGGTGATTCTTCTGTGTCGTGGCGAATCCATGCAATACACTGATATCCTCTACTAGATGCCGTACTTTTCATGTTTGGTCGAGAGTGTTACCGTAAAGCCAGATACGTGCACGTTACGAATGTTGTAGCATCTTGCTCATGGCTGGCAGAAACCGGAACATGTCCTCCCATTCACTCTCTCCGAATGTTTTGTTAGCTCCATAGAGTAGGGGTCAGAGTAGTACCCAGTGACATTGACATTGAGTCATATACATTGCATTGCATTGCATGGCTATTGATGTTTATGGCTATTGATTTTTATGGCCATTGATGTTTACATTTACTGTTATACATCGCTGTATTGTTTAAGGATGCCTTATATTATGCTGTTAAATGTTTAGCATGCTATTATGTTGTTAACTGCTTAACATGATTTATACTGAGAACCTTTGTAAGCATGTTGGGTACGTTGTTACCCGGTGAGTCGTCCCGTTTTTACTACTGCTGTTTTGTTGTGTTGATGAACGGGAATCTCACCCATATCTGTATGTTTCTGCTGGTACTTGCTGTTGATGCTTGAACAGATGGACGCGACGATGGTTCGGTTCCGCAGTCCCTTTGAGTTCGGAGGTGGACTCTTTTGCTGTTTTAGTTTTGTTGTCGGCCAGACTATGTCAGTTTTTGTAGTACCTTTTGGGAGCTACGACTCCTAGTACTTATTGTATTTTCTTATGTCAATCATACATTAGACTTATGTCTGTATATAGTAATGTTGATATTTCTATTTTCCGTTTTCTGTTTCTGTATTTATAATACTGTATGTATGTCCTAGTAATGCATAGTGAACCTAAGTTCACTTATTAGTATTATTTATTACCTTTACTAATCCCATTACATCTTTATGAAAAGAAAAGAAAAAGAAAAATCGTATTTTCCACATTAATAAATATTTTCGGCCTTATAAACGTTCGGGAATGTGACACTCGGGAAAGGGTGTTGCATTATTTGGTATCAGAGCTGGCCGAGTCTTTTTGGGGTTTGTAGGTTATGGTCTGTCTTGTTTGTGTTGTGTTTTCTCTGATTGTTTTCTGTGTTATTGTTTCTGAGAGAAAACAATGTTGGAAAGGATGATGACTTCGGTCTATCCTTTTGTATTGTTTGTTCTCTGTGTTGTGTTTCTTTGAAGAAGACAACAATTGTTTGTTACTCTCTGCATTATTGTTTCTGAAGGGGAATAATATTGGACAGGGTAGTAATGTTTTTGCTTTCTTGTAAGTTGTCGCTAGCAGAGTTCTTCAGAACGAGTGCTTTTCCGACAAGTTGAAAGACATGGAGTTCCTACAGCTACGTCAAGGAGGAATGTCTGTCAAAGAATATGCTGATCGTTTTGAGTCCCTGCTGAAGTCTTCGAGGTATTTCCATCTTCATCCCGACGAGGAGTGGAAGTGTTCAAAGTTCGAAGAAGGTTTAAGGGACGAGATTCGAGGAGAGGTGCTACCTCTTAAGGTCAATGAGTTCTCGGTTTTGGTAGATGAATGCTTCGTAATCGAAGATCTGATGAAGACTCGTGGAGGAAGGCAACATCACTCTGGACCGACTAGGTTCCATAAAGGCACCAATGGTCGTGATGATAGATCTCGATGGAAACCATATTCGAAACAGCAAGGTCAACAACAACATTCTGTAGGGGGAAGTAGTGGGAGTATTAGTCAATTTGGAAGCGCCCCAAAGAAGTGCATGAAGTGTGGCAAGAACAATCATGTCACCAGAGGATGCTTAATCAAGAGGATCATATGCTTCAAGTGTGGGAAGCCAAGACATACTTCACGCGAGTGTGTGCAATCAAAAGCTAGACATTCTATCAACGATGTGCAAGCAGCGAAGCCTAAGGCAATGAGTAGAGCTTATACTGGGGATGATGCTAAGACTTCTCAAAAGGAAGATTTGATTCACGGTCAGATCGTCGTGGAAGGTAAAACCTTACCTGTATCTTTCCTTACCCTTAGATTTGGTAATTTTTGCACTTTCTGCAAAGCCTGTTATAACTGCGACAGTCTGTTTGAACTGTTCTATTTTCCGTAGTGGATAGAATGTTTTTGATTGATTTAATCTGTTTGCCTCTTTCGCAAATGGATTTGATCATAGGGATGGATTGGTTATCTTGTAACTATATCCTATTAGACGGTGCAAACAAAACCTTAGTTTTCCCTGGTTGTGAGAATTCTGGATTTGGATTGCCAACCAAGGAAACGTTTCTTTGAGAGGAGGAGCTCAACGAATACATGTTACTAACGAGTTTCCGGAAGTCTTTCCTGAAGACGTACCAGGTGTACCGCCAGTTCGAGACATCGAGTCGTGATCGAACTTGTGCCAGGAACAGGACTAGCGTCTATGGCACCTTATCATATGGCACCTGCTGAGTTGGAAACCCTGAAGGAACAGTTGGTGGACCTATTGGGGAAGCAGTTTGTTAGACCCAGTGTGTCGCCGTGGGGAGCACCTGTGCTGTTGGTGAGAAAGAAAAGATGGAACGTCTCGCCTATGTGTGGATTATCGCCAGTTGAATAAGGTTACCATTAAGAACAAGTATTATCTTCCGAGGATAAATGACTTGATAGATCAGTTGAGGAGAGCGGCAGTTTTCTCCGAGATTGATTTGCGATCGGGTTATCACCAGATTCATGTGAAGACAGAAGATATACCGAAGACAGCATTTCAAACACGCTATGGGCACTACGAGTATCTTATGATGCCGTTTTGTATGACGAATACTCCTCTATATTCATGGATTACATGAATAGGATCTTTCGTCCATACCTAGATAAGTTTGTCATTGTCTTCATAGACGACATACTCATCTATTCGCGAAACCAGGAAGTACACGCTGAATACCTTAGTGTGATTCTTCAGGTTTCTGAAGGAGAAACAGCTGTATGCAAAGTTGTCCAAGTGTGAGTTTTGGCTTGACAAAGTAAAGTTTTTGGGTCATGTGATTTCAAAGGAAGGATAAAGCGTTTGAATGGACTGAAGCCTGTGAGGAAAGTTTGCAAGGATTAGAGAGAAGGTTGACTACTTAACCTGTGTTAGTGCTGCCTGATCTCAAGGGAACATTTGTGTTCACACTTCTACATATTCCTCAATGTATTAGACAATTGAGTGAATTGGTAATATGGTGTCCTTTGGTCTGGACATTTTCGTATTACTTCACTGAAAGTTTTGTTATTACTATTTCTTGAGTTATAACATAAACAACTTCTCGATACTGGAAGTTTCTTGATGAAACTTAGTCTAATCACTTTTAATTTTCGTGAAGGTGATCCAGTCTGATTTTTGCCAGATTATTTATCTTTTGATTCCCAATTTATTGGAAGGTTCTTATGAAAGAAGGAACTTTATTAGAGTCATGGATGTAAACATGTATTAGCTATGCATTTTTACACTCACGAACCTACTGAAGAGTCTTTTTGCATACCGAATATTCCTGTATTCATTCCAAATTGGTAAAATTCTTTTGTATACGTTCTTACTTTCTTTTGAGACCAAGACCAAGAAAAATTTCCTTTGTTGAAAATTTCTTTCCTTAATCTTCAGCGATCGAGTGGGTTTAGTTTTAAGTCACGGAATTTCGAGGACGAAATTCTTTTAAGAGGGGTAGGAATGTAACGCCCTGATTTTCACGTTTTCTAATTCTTCAGTATTTTAATGTCTTTATTTTATTCGAGGTCTTAGGAATGGAAATAAAATATTCCGAGACCATAGTCATGCTCGACGATATCGTAGGAAGCTACGATTAAGTTTTGAGTCAAAAACTCAAACGGAGTCCGGTCTGCGTTTTTACACTGACAGTATGATTTTACTGCTCAGAAGACCTCAGATAGACCCGTGAACGAGACAGTAAGTCTTAGAATTTGATTCTCTACGTTTTGGTTAAATTTCGTAAAAATTTCAGAAAAATAACTTCCTGACCTTCGTTCGGGCGGAATTCTCAATCGGGTGACGAACGGAGCCACATATGGACTTACCGAGACTCGTCAACAGATAATCTTGATATCACAACATCCCAGGACACTTGGGAGAGTATGCCAGAGTCGTCATGACGATCGGAAAAATCTAGACGCGAAATGACCAAAATGCCCCTAACCTTAGTCTTTTGCACTTTTACCATTTTACCCTTTTGGCAAATGACCTTTTTGCCCTTAAGTGACTTGTTTTAAGGCTGAACTCAGCCCCTCACACTCTCATTTTCGCACAGCCCTCTCAAAAATAGAAGAACACCATAGTTGCTCTTGAAGAAACACCATTGTTACTCTTGAAGCTCCTTGATTTCTTGTTAGAATCACTTGATTCCTTGAGCAATCTTCCATCATTTCAAGGTAAGATCACTTCTATGATCTCTTAGCTTCTTGAATATCTCTTTATTTCAAGATCAAGATCCATTTTCATGAAAATTATTTCTTAGATCCAAAACTTTGAAAATCCATAGGAAATTGTAGAAAAATCATTTTGATGTGAGACCAAGTTCTTTGAACTCACCTCATCATTCTCTACCTAAACCCTAGAGCTTATGATTCAACTCTCATCATAGCTCAAAAAGCACATTAGGGCCGAACCCTTCTTGATGATGATGAATAGTGTTTTCATCAATTTTTGATTTTTAACACTTGATTTCATGCTTAGCTTTCCTAATGCCTTTAAACCCATGAAATGGAAAACCAAGATCAATTCCTAGCTTTATTCTCTTTAGGGTGGCCGAAACCCTCTTTGTGAGAATTGTTGAGTTTGGTTTGATTGTTGTTTAATGATTGATTGTTTGGTTGTTTGTAGTTGGTGACAACTATCAGGAGGTTCACAAACCGATCAACCGACTTTGATCTGGGAATCTGCTCTTCAACAGGTATGGGGAGAAGAACCTCATCACACCAAGATGGTGGTGGTGAAGATGGTTGTTTACTTTATGTGTGGGTGAAACCCTTTAGTTTGGGTTCACTTTTAGTTGTTATGTTTTGTTAAGTTCTCTTCAAGAACAAGGTTGTCTTGATGAGTGTATGCTTTAGCATATGTTGATGATTGAATAAAAATCATTTTCATGTATGTTGGGAAAACCTACTTTGATCACTAGACCAAGTATGGACTTTTATTGTTGATTATGAGACCATAATGTGTGATGGACTTGGATGTTTGATTATGATGTAGTAATGTGTATTATGGTTATCATGATTGTGTAAGTGTTGTGAGCTATACTTTGATTGGTTGATGAAGTAAAACCTCACATTGATTCCTAGTTGGCTATTAGCCATGACCTTGAGGAAGGGAAGGATATGAATAGTTCTTGGACAAGTCAAGTTTTGATGTAAAGAAAGTGTTTTCAATAACTTGTGTTTTTCAAAGAAAAACCCTAAGTGACTTTAAATGGAATTTAATCTCAAAGTGCTTTCACCAAAATGAAACATGTTTTATATCTTATCCTTAGTTCATCTAGCTAATCAAGTAACTCAAAATGAGAAAAGAAGTGTTTTCATGGAGAGAATCAAAATGGTTCCATAAGGTTGATGTCTTGTTTTAAGGCAACTTTTCGCTAAGCGAATTTACTTTCGCTACGCGAAAAACAGGGAAAGTCTTAGTTGGGCATCACTGCCTCACTTTCGCTAAGCGAACTCATATTCGCTAAGCGAACCCAGCAAATTTCGCTACGCGAATTACATCTCGCTAAGCAATCCAGAGAAGTCTCCAAAAGAGGTGTAACCGTCTGAACTTTCGCTAAGCGAAATCATTCTCGCTAAGCGAATACAATATATTTCGCTACGCGAATTCTGTCTCGCCGAGCGATCCAGAGGTGTTTCTAAAGAGGTGCAACCGTCTGAACTTGCGCTAAGCGAAATCATTCTCGCTAAGCGAATACAATATATTTCGCTACGCGAATTCTGTCTCGCCGAGCGATCCAGAGGTGTTTCTAAAGAGGTGCAACCGTCTGAACTTGCGCTAAGCGAATTCATATTCGCTAAGCGAATACAATATATTTCGCTACGCAATTTATGTCTCGCCGAGCGAACCAGAGGAGTTCCAAAGGAGGCATTACTGCCTCATTTTCGCTAAGCGAATGGAATTCCGCTAAGCGAATTTCATGTTTCAGAAAATGCTAGAAATGAAGTAAGTAGTTCACATGTTGTTTCAAATCAAATGAGTTTCCAATTGTAAAAGTTGTTTGGTTTACAAAAGGAGTTTTCTAACTCAAACTTAAAGTTTTACGCGTGAAAAACCTAAGTTAAGTAATTAACTTAGAGTTGAAGACAAGGGTTAATTAAGTATGGTATGTGGTGGAACAAGACCATGTACTATACCATCGATGACTTAGTACATCAATGAGTTCATAAGACTTAAGTGAATCCACACTTATTTCCTTAATTGAAAGACAAGGGATTAATATCTTAGAAAGGCTCAAAGACTTATCTAAGAGGATTCGCAATCCTTATTCATAATGCTTAGGACTTGAGACTTAATTCATAAGACATAAACACAAACACGAAACGTTTTGGTTTTCGAAACAGTAGTTCGATGACGGACTGGTGATTCGGATCCAGGTTAATCGTTCAATTGTTTCCGCCTTGTGATAACTGGAATGAGAGAGATCCTGAGGCTGTATAGGTATGGGACTGTACAGTGGAAGGAATCCTGAGGCTATGCAGGTATGGGACTGTATAGTTAAGGGAAGGCATATAAGAATTGATTGGTACTACCCATATCAACAAGATTTATCTTCTTTTCGGGAGCTTAGAACATAAGTACTTTATAGTTAAGCGTGCTTGACGTAGAGTAATTATGGGATGGGTGACCTTCTGGGAAGTTTCCTAGAAAGCGTGTGAGTGAGGACAAAACATGCTGAAAAGACTTGTGTTGGTTTGTGGGGACAGTCGACGATTCTGAAAGCAGTCTGGATCATTCCAAAGGAATCACGAGATATTTATCCGATGGATAAATGTTTTATAAAACAAAGATGTGTGTAGTTCCTAAGGAAGAGAACCTTAGTGAACCTTGAGGTTTATCCAATGGATAGACATTGCTTTATCGCATCTGCTTTGTGTAAGCATTGGCATTTCATGTGCATAGTTGTAAGGCCTTGAGCCTAGGAGTTGAGCTTACACCTTGATGCGGGTGCGAATCTTACGGTGACGATCTTCAATGGTCTTTTTGGAGGTATCAGGGTTGGAAGGGCTGACATGTGACCAGTTGGTGATTCTTCTGTGTCGTGGCGAATCCATGCAATACACTGATATCCTCTACTAGATGCCGTACTTTTCATGTTTGGTCGAGAGTGTTACCGTAAAGCCAGATACGTGCACGTTACGAATGTTGTAGCATCTTGCTCATGGCTGGCAGAAACCGGAACATGTCCTCCCATTCACTCTCTCCGAATGTTTTGTTAGCTCCATAGAGTAGGGGTCAGAGTAGTACCCAGTGACATTGACATTGAGTCATATACATTGCATTGCATTGCATGGCTATTGATGTTTATGGCTATTGATGTTTATGGCCATTGATGTTTACATTTACTGTTATACATCGCTGTATTGTTTAAGGATGCCTTATATTATGCTGTTAAATGTTTAGCATGCTATTATGTTGTTAACTGCTTAACATGATTTATACTGAGAACCTTTGAAAGCATGTTGGGTACGTTGTTACTTGGTGAGTCGTCCCGTTTTTACTACTGCTGTTTTGTTGTGTTGATGAACGGGAATCTCACCCATATCTGTATGTTTCTGCTGGTACTTGCTGTTGATGCTTGAACAGATGGACGCGACGATGGTTCGGTTCCGCAGTCCCTTTGAGTTCGGAGGTGGACTCTTTTGCTGTTTTAGTTTTGTTGTCGGCCAGACTATGTCAGTTTTTGTAGTACCTTTTGGGAGCTACGACTCCTAGTACTTATTGTATTTTCTTATGTCAATCATACATTAGACTTATGTCTGTATATAGTAATGTTGATATTTCTATTTTCCGTTTTCTGTTTCTGTATTTATAATACTGTATGTATGTCCTAGTAATGCATAGTGAACCTAAGTTCACTTATTAGTATTATTTATTACCTTTACTAATCCCATTACATCTTTATGAAAAGAAAAGAAAAAGAAAAATCGTATTTTCCACATTAATAAATATTTTCGGCCTTATAAACGTTCGGGAATGTGACACTCGGGAAAGGGTGTTGCATTATTTGGTATCAGAGCTGGCCGAGTCTTTTTGGGGTTTGTAGGTTATGGTCTGTCTTGTTTGTGTTGTGTTTTCTCTGATTGTTTTCTGTGTTATTGTTTCTGAGAGAAAACAATGTTGGAAAGGATGATGACTTCGGTCTATCCTTTTGTATTGTTTGTTCTCTGTGTTGTGTTTCTTTGAAGAAGACAACAATTGTTTGTTACTCTCTGCATTATTGTTTCTGAAGGGGAATAATATTGGACAGGGTAGTAATGTTTTTGCTTTCTTGTAAGTTGTCGCTAGCAGAGTTCTTCAGAACGAGTGCTTTTCCGACAAGTTGAAAGACATGGAGTTCCTACAGCTACGTCAAGGAGGAATGTCTGTCAAAGAATATGCTGATCGTTTTGAGTCCCTGCTGAAGTCTTCGAGGTATTTCCATCTTCATCCCGACGAGGAGTGGAAGTGTTCAAAGTTCGAAGAAGGTTTAAGGGACGAGATTCGAGGAGAGGTGCTACCTCTTAAGGTCAATGAGTTCTCGGTTTTGGTAGATGAATGCTTCGTAATCGAAGATCTGATGAAGACTCGTGGAGGAAGGCAACATCACTCTGGACCGACTAGGTTCCATAAAGGCACCAATGGTCGTGATGATAGATCTCGATGGAAACCATATTCGAAACAGCAAGGTCAACAACAACGTTCTGTAGGGGAAGTAGTGGGAGTATTAGTCAATTTGGAAGCGCCCCAAAGAAGTGCATGAAGTGTGGCAAGAACAATCATGTCACCAGAGAATGCTTAATCAAGGGGATCATATGCTTCAAGTGTGGGAAGCTAGGACATACTTCACGCGATTGTGTGCAATCAAAAGCTAGACATTCTGTCAACGATGTGCAAACAGCGAAGCCTAAGGCAATGAGTAGAGCTTATACTGGGGATGATGCTGAGACTTCTCAAAAGGAAGATTTGATTCACGGTCAGATCGTCGTGGAAGGTAAAACCTTACCTGTATCTTTCCTTACCCTTAGATTTGGTAATTTTTGCACTTTCTGCAAAGCCTGTTATAACTGCGACAGTCTGTTTGAACTGTTCTATTTTCCGTAGTGGATAGAATGTTTTTGATTGATTTAATCTGTTTGCCTCTTTCGCAAATGGATTTGATCATAGGGATGGATTGGTTATCTTGTAACTATATCCTATTAGACGGTGCAAACAAAACCTTAGTTTTCCCTGGTTGTGAGAATTCTGGATTTGGATTGCCAACCAAGGAAACGTTTCTTTGAGAGGAGGAGCTCAACGAATACATGTTACTAACGAGTTTCCGGAAGTCTTTCCTGAAGACGTACCAGGTGTACCGCCAGTTCGAGACATCGAGTCGTGATCGAACTTGTGCCAGGAACAGGACTAGCGTCTATGGCACCTTATCATATGGCACCTGCTGAGTTGGAAACCCTGAAGGAACAGTTGGTGGACCTATTGGGGAAGCAGTTTGTTAGACCCAGTGTGTCGCCGTGGGGAGCACCTGTGCTGTTGGTGAGAAAGAAAAGATGGAACGTCTCGCCTATGTGTGGATTATCGCCAGTTGAATAAGGTTACCATTAAGAACAAGTATTATCTTCCGAGGATAAATGACTTGATAGATCAGTTGAGGAGAGCGGCAGTTTTCTCCGAGATTGATTTGCGATCGGGTTATCACCAGATTCATGTGAAGACAGAAGATATACCGAAGACAGCATTTCAAACACGCTATGGGCACTACGAGTATCTTATGATGCCGTTTTGTATGACGAATACTCCTCTATATTCATGGATTACATGAATAGGATCTTTCGTCCATACCTAGATAAGTTTGTCATTGTCTTCATAGACGACATACTCATCTATTCGCGAAACCAGGAAGTACACGCTGAATACCTTAGTGTGATTCTTCAGGTTTCTGAAGGAGAAACAGCTGTATGCAAAGTTGTCCAAGTGTGAGTTTTGGCTTGACAAAGTAAAGTTTTTGGGTCATGTGATTTCAAAGGAAGGATAAAGCGTTTGAATGGACTGAAGCCTGTGAGGAAAGTTTGCAAGGATTAGAGAGAAGGTTGACTACTTAACCTGTGTTAGTGCTGCCTGATCTCAAGGGAACATTTGTGTTCACACTTCTACATATTCCTCAATGTATTAGACAATTGAGTGAATTGGTAATATGGTGTCCTTTGGTCTGGACATTTTCGTATTACTTCACTGAAAGTTTTGTTATTACTATTTCTTGAGTTATAACATAAACAACTTCTCGATACTGGAAGTTTCTTGATGAAACTTAGTCTAATCACTTTTAATTTTCGTGAAGGTGATCCAGTCTGATTTTTGCCAGATTATTTATCTTTTGATTCCCAATTTATTGGAAGGTTCTTATGAAAGAAGGAACTTTATTAGAGTCATGGATGTAAACATGTATTAGCTATGCATTTTTACACTCACGAACCTACTGAAGAGTCTTTTTGCATACCGAATATTCCTGTATTCATTCCAAATTGGTAAAATTCTTTTGTATACGTTCTTACTTTCTTTTGAGACCAAGACCAAGAAAAATTTCCTTTGTTGAAAATTTCTTTCCTTAATCTTCAGCGATCGAGTGGGTTTAGTTTTAAGTCACGGAATTTCGAGGACGAAATTCTTTTAAGAGGGGTAGGAATGTAACGCCCTGATTTTCACGTTTTCTAATTCTTCAGTATTTTAATGTCTTTATTTTATTCGAGGTCTTAGGAATGGAAATAAAATATTCCGAGACCATAGTCATGCTCGACGATATCGTAGGAAGCTACGATTAAGTTTTGAGTCAAAAACTCAAACGGAGTCCGGTCTGCGTTTTTACACTGACAGTATGATTTTACTGCTCAGAAGACCTCAGATAGACCCGTGAACGAGACAGTAAGTCTTAGAATTTGATTCTCTACGTTTTGGTTAAATTTCGTAAAAATTTCAGAAAAATAACTTCCTGACCTTCGTTCGGGCGGAATTCTCAATCGGGTGACGAACGGAGCCACATATGGACTTACCGAGACTCGTCAACAGATAATCTTGATATCACAACATCCCAGGACACTTGGGAGAGTATGCCAGAGTCGTCATGACGATCGGAAAAATCTAGACGCGAAATGACCAAAATGCCCCTAACCTTAGTCTTTTGCACTTTTACCATTTTACCCTTTTGGCAAATGACCTTTTTGCCCTTAAGTGACTTGTTTTAAGGCTGAACTCAGCCCCTCACACTCTCATTTTCGCACAGCCCTCTCAAAAATAGAAGAACACCATAGTTGCTCTTGAAGAAACACCATTGTTACTCTTGAAGCTCCTTGATTTCTTGTTAGAATCACTTGATTCCTTGAGCAATCTTCCATCATTTCAAGGTAAGATCACTTCTATGATCTCTTAGCTTCTTGAATATCTCTTTATTTCAAGATCAAGATCCATTTTCATGAAAATTATTTCTTAGATCCAAAACTTTGAAAATCCATAGGAAATTGTAGAAAAATCATTTTGATGTGAGACCAAGTTCTTTGAACTCACCTCATCATTCTCTACCTAAACCCTAGAGCTTATGATTCAACTCTCATCATAGCTCAAAAAGCACATTAGGGCCGAACCCTTCTTGATGATGATGAATAGTGTTTTCATCAATTTTTGATTTTTAACACTTGATTTCATGCTTAGCTTTCCTAATGCCTTTAAACCCATGAAATGGAAAACCAAGATCAATTCCTAGCTTTATTCTCTTTAGGGTGGCCGAAACCCTCTTTGTGAGAATTGTTGAGTTTGGTTTGATTGTTGTTTAATGATTGATTGTTTGGTTGTTTGTAGTTGGTGACAACTATCAGGAGGTTCACAAACCGATCAACCGACTTTGATCTGGGAATCTGCTCTTCAACAGGTATGGGGAGAAGAACCTCATCACACCAAGATGGTGGTGGTGAAGATGGTTGTTTACTTTATGTGTGGGTGAAACCCTTTAGTTTGGGTTCACTTTTAGTTGTTATGTTTTGTTAAGTTCTCTTCAAGAACAAGGTTGTCTTGATGAGTGTATGCTTTAGCATATGTTGATGATTGAATAAAAATCATTTTCATGTATGTTGGGAAAACCTACTTTGATCACTAGACCAAGTATGGACTTTTATTGTTGATTATGAGACCATAATGTGTGATGGACTTGGATGTTTGATTATGATGTAGTAATGTGTATTATGGTTATCATGATTGTGTAAGTGTTGTGAGCTATACTTTGATTGGTTGATGAAGTAAAACCTCACATTGATTCCTAGTTGGCTATTAGCCATGACCTTGAGGAAGGGAAGGATATGAATAGTTCTTGGACAAGTCAAGTTTTGATGTAAAGAAAGTGTTTTCAATAACTTGTGTTTTTCAAAGAAAAACCCTAAGTGACTTTAAATGGAATTTAATCTCAAAGTGCTTTCACCAAAATGAAACATGTTTTATATCTTATCCTTAGTTCATCTAGCTAATCAAGTAACTCAAAATGAGAAAAGAAGTGTTTTCATGGAGAGAATCAAAATGGTTCCATAAGGTTGATGTCTTGTTTTAAGGCAACTTTTCGCTAAGCGAATTTACTTTCGCTACGCGAAAAACAGGGAAAGTCTTAGTTGGGCATCACTGCCTCACTTTCGCTAAGCGAACTCATATTCGCTAAGCGAACCCAGCAAATTTCGCTACGCGAATTACATCTCGCTAAGCAATCCAGAGAAGTCTCCAAAAGAGGTGTAACCGTCTGAACTTTCGCTAAGCGAAATCATTCTCGCTAAGCGAATACAATATATTTCGCTACGCGAATTCTGTCTCGCCGAGCGATCCAGAGGTGTTTCTAAAGAGGTGCAACCGTCTGAACTTGCGCTAAGCGAAATCATTCTCGCTAAGCGAATACAATATATTTCGCTACGCGAATTCTGTCTCGCCGAGCGATCCAGAGGTGTTTCTAAAGAGGTGCAACCGTCTGAACTTGCGCTAAGCGAATTCATATTCGCTAAGCGAATACAATATATTTCGCTACGCAATTTATGTCTCGCCGAGCGAACCAGAGGAGTTCCAAAGGAGGCATTACTTCCTCATTTTCGCTAAGCGAATGGAATTCCGCTAAGCGAATTTCATGTTTCAGAAAATGCTAGAAATGAAGTAAGTAGTTCACATGTTGTTTCAAATCAAATGAGTTTCCAATTGTAAAAGTTGTTTGGTTTACAAAAGGAGTTTTCTAACTCAAACTTAAAGTTTTACGCGTGAAAAACCTAAGTTAAGTAATTAACTTAGAGTTGAAGACAAGGGTTAATTAAGTATGGTATGTGGTGGAACAAGACCATGTACTATACCATCGATGACTTAGTACATCAATGAGTTCATAAGACTTAAGTGAATCCACACTTATTTCCTTAATTGAAAGACAAGGGATTAATATCTTAGAAAGGCTCAAAGACTTATCTAAGAGGATTCGCAATCCTTATTCATAATGCTTAGGACTTGAGACTTAATTCATAAGACATAAACACAAACACGAAACGTTTTGGTTTTCGAAACAGTAGTTCGATGACGGACTGGTGATTCGGATCCAGGTTAATCGTTCAATTGTTTCCGCCTTGTGATAACTGGAATGAGAGAGATCCTGAGGCTGTAAAGGTATGGGACTGTACAGTGGAAGGAATCCTGAGGCTATGCAGGTATGGGACTGTATAGTTAAGGGAAGGCATATAAGAATTGATTGGTACTACCCATATCAACAAGATTTATCTTCTTTTCGGGAGCTTAGAACATAAGTACTTTATAGTTAAGCGTGCTTGACGTAGAGTAATTATGGGATGGGTGACCTTCTGGGAAGTTTCCTAGAAAGCGTGTGAGTGAGGACAAAACACGCTGAAAAGACTTGTGTTGGTTTGTGGGGACAGTCGACGATTCTGAAAGCAGTCTGGATCATTCCAAAGGAATCACGAGATATTTATCCGATGGATAAATGTTTTATAAAACAAAGATGTGTGTAGTTCCTAAGGAAGAGAACCTTAGTGAACCTTGAGGTTTATCCAATGGATAGACATTGCTTTATCGCATCTGCTTTGTGTAAGCATTGGCATTTCATGTGCATAGTTGTAAGGCCTTGAGCCTAGGAGTTGAGCTTACACCTTGATGCGGGTGCGAATCTTACGGTGACGATCTTCAATGGTCTTTTTGGAGGTATCAGGGTTGGAAGGGCTGACGTGTGACCAGTTGGTGATTCTTCTGTGTCGTGGCGAATCCATGCAATACACTGATATCCTCTACTAGATGCCGTACTTTTCATGTTTGGTCGAGAGTGTTACCGTAAAGCCAGATACGTGCACGTTACGAATGTTGTAGCATCTTGCTCATGGCTGGCAGAAACCGGAACATGTCCTCCCATTCACTCTCTCCGAATGTTTTGTTAGCTCCATGGAGTAGGGGTCAGAGTAGTACCCAGTGACATTGACATTGAGTCATATACATTGCATTGCATTGCATGGCTATTGATGTTTATGGCTATTGATGTTTATGGCCATTGATGTTTACATTTACTGTTATACATCGCTGTATTGTTTAAGGATGCCTTATATTATGCTGTTAAATGTTTAGCATGCTATTATGTTGTTAACTGCTTAACATGATTTATACTGAGAACCTTTGTAAGCATGTTGGGTACATTGTTACCCGGTGAGTCGTCCCGTTTTTACTACTGCTGTTTTGTTGTGTTGATGAACGGGAATCTCACCCATATCTGTATGTTTCTGCTGGTACTTGCTGTTGATGCTTGAACAGATGGACGCGACGATGGTTCGGATCCGCAGTCCCTTTGAGTTCGGAGGTGGACTCTTTTGCTGTTTTAGTTTTGTTGTCGGCCAGACTATGTCAGTTTTTGTAGTACCTTTTGGGAGCTACGACTCCTAGTACTTATTGTATTTTCTTATGTCAATCATACATTAGACTTATGTCTGTATATAGTAATGTTGATATTTCTATTTTCCGTTTTCTGTTTCTGTATTTATAATATTGTATGTATGTCCTAGTAATGCATAGTGAACCTAAGTTCACTTATTAGTATTATTTATTACCTTTACTAATCCCATTACATCTTTATGAAAAGAAAAGAAAAAGAAAAATCGTATTTTCCACATTAATAAATATTTTCGGCATTATAAACGTTCGGGAATGTGACACTCGGGAAAGGGTGTTGCAGGGACAATATGAGATATTCGGCCCACATGATCTTACGTCAATTACTAGATCAATAAATAAATAATTGGACCTAACAAGGATGACACATTTATATCTTGTGTTCAATTAAGACATTGAGACGAAGGACGTTGACTTCACATTATATATGGTTACAATAAGATTTTAATTGTATCACCAATATTCTAATTAATTGGATAGCAATGATGTATTGCTAGATGCGGCTCATTGTTTATAATATTAATTGATTGTTACTATGATTAATAATAATTAATATTATTGCCAATTAATTGAGAACCTATAGGGTCACACACATAGAGCAAATGTTTAGAGAATTGGTTTAATTGATTAATTAAATAGGATTTAATTAATAATTAAATGGGATTGATTTGATTGATTAATTAAATATGATTTAATTAATAATTAAATGAGGATAAGTTTAATTGATTAATCAAATATGATTTAATTAATAATTAGACATTGGGCCTGTAGCGTACAGTAGCCCAAGTGGGTTAGGTTAAAGTGAATGACAGCTATTAGTAAGTTGTGTACGTCACTTAAGTAACACACAACACAGAGCACTCATAATGGCCGCTGTACACCCTTGACAGGCACGTCCTCTTTTCTCTCTCTGTGTGCCGCGCCTCTCCCAATCCTGATAGCTAGCACTATGTTATCTCTGACGTTGGTTTACTCGCGTGGACTGAGTAGAGGTATTATTACTTTGCAAATACTGGTGATAGAGAAGCCTTTTTTATGGTGGTTATGGCGGGACAGTTATCGTAATCTCGTGATCCGAGATTCGTTAACCATTGGATCAGGCTGTTATTTGGACAGCAGGTTCGTGACATGTGATTCTACATCTTCACCGTTCAGGTTTGCAATATGAGGTCTGGAGCGAAAGTTATGAGCATCGCAAGTATCAGAATTTTTGGCTAACTGGTGTTGTTGGGGCGCTCACAGTGTTCACGGTAAAGCTATGCTTCAGGAGGTTAACACAATATCCTTGTGATTCATGCAATACGTGGTCCTTTAGTAAAGGGGTTTTTTTGCTCAAGAGGTTTTTATAAATTGTTTTTAAAAAATTATCCCAACCCCAACAGTAGTATCAGAGCGTCTGGTCATAGTTTGCCATGTATCCTAGGATTGTTTGCCATTGTATGATAACATGTTTATTGGTTTTAAATATGATTTGTATGTTTAAAAGCATGTTTGTATGATTTGTATGTGATATAAATCTCTTTGAACATGTTTTGTGTGCTTGGTTGTGCTCCTGACATAAACAAGGATTCACATCTAGAATCCTGTTGCGCTGTTTGGCACGGCCGTGCTCCCTGTAGCACTGCCGTGCACGTTTGAGTTAGCGTTAGTGAACGCGTAGCACGGCCGTGCGTCGTTTAGAACGACCGTGCCACTTTTAAACTGCGTCAGCGTGTTTTCAGCACGGTCGTGCACCTTTTGGCACGGCCGTGCACATGTTGAACAACGTCAGAAATTTTTCAGCAAGGCCGTGTGCTGTTTAGCACGGCCGTGCTGATGGACAGAATGTGATTTTGTCCCCTTTTGCATATTTATAAATTGTTTATTAAATGTGTGGTATATGGTTATAGCCCTAGTTTTGGTGTTTAATTTTATTTGGTAAATACAGATTGTGTGTCATAATTTATTGTATTTATTTTATAAGTACAGCCTACGTATCGTGACGTTTACTTTATTTATTTTATTTTAAATTTTGTAAATTGCTCGGTTGACATGGAGGCAACATCAAATCATGACGCTAGTGGGAGGAACTTTGGAAGTTTGCTCGAGGGTCAAAGATTGTAATAATTAGTTTTAATTATTGCACATTAGGAGGCCATAATCATAATACCTGTTTATATGTCTTGTATGTTTATGTATGTGATGCATGAAATGTATGAGATGTATGATTTAAATTTGGAATTTAAATTGTATGATAACATGTATGTCATTGTATGCTTAATATGTTTTGAATGTATGTAAGCTAGTATATCATGTATGCTATGAGAAACGTTTATATGATAAACAAGCCGGTGAGATCATTTAATAATTAAATTCCCTCAATAAATTAAGTTATGAAATGCTTCTCCCGATACGTGGCACTCGTCAAGGCCAGAATCATTTGAGTGTGGGTCATGCAACCGCTGAGCACCTTAATATATTCTGGTAAGACGCGAAAGGTGAAATAACCTATTGCCAACCATTGGGTTGAACTTAACTAAGTGTAGTCAATAGGATTGAAGTGGCTTAGAGGCATGGAGTTGGGCATTAATCCATATGACGAATTAGAATAAGGAGTTATTCACCCAACTGGTCCAAGAATTACATTGGATGTAATTGGAAAGGAGTTTCCTACCTAAATAGCTGAGTTTTGGGCGATCAGCCACAGCTGACTCAGAACAAGGTGAAATATAGATCTTGGTCCCACTAGAAAATCTTTCAACGGGATTTTCCGAGTCAATGATGAGGGTCATTGATTTGAGTAAAATAGTGGGAGTGTATTTAATAAAAGACCTATTAAATATGATTTAATCATGATACTTATATTCTGTATGTTTCTGTATTAAATAACCATGGCTACCAACACAACTTTTATTTTATTGTTGCGATACATCCTTGAGAAGGATGATTTATCTAGAATTAATTTTCTAGATTGGTACATATTTTGAGGATTGTCCTCGAGTACGAGAAAAGAACTGTATGTTCTCAAGCAATTAATTCTCAAGCAATTTGTTGCTACTGCCATAAGGATCGACAGGGATGCTTAATAGAAACATCAAGTCGATGCCATTGGTGTACGACGTCTCATGCTTGCAATCATAGAGGCGTATGATATGATCATACACCTTATGATACTCTAACAAGAGCTAGCAAGGCATAAGAGGTACTAGAAAGAGTATAAAGACAAGAAAGGAAGTATGATTTACTGTTCAGGCATATTTGTTATAAAAGTCAACATATCTACTCCAACATTATGAGTATTGGATACCACATACGGATCTCACATTAATGTGAAGGATCAAAGGGAGTAGGACATTGACTAAAAGGTAAAGGTCTACCCTAAGAGTGGAAATGAAGCAAAAGTTGCTACATTGACTATAGGAGTTTGAATTTACCATTAGATAAAGGTCTACCCTATGAGTGGAGATGAAGCAAAAGTTGCTACATTGACTATAGGAGGTTGAATTTACCATTAGGTAAAGTTCTACTCTATGAGTGGAAATGGAGCAAAAGTTGCTACATTGACTATAGGTGTTTGAATTTTCCTTATGGGCATTAATGAAAGTAAATAACTGTTATTTTATTCCAGTTGATAATAGAAACATCATTTCTATATCTTGTATAGACAAGAAAGAATTTTAAATTGCAATAAATGGACAATTGTTGTTCCATTTATTCAACTGATGTCTTCTATGCTTGTATTCATATGTGATATATATGGACTTTGTTCCTTGATCTCGATACATAAATGCGAATAGAATCAAACCAAGTGATTTTGAGCCTCTATGTCTTTAGCAATATCTTTAGACCATATAAGTAAAAAACACATTTCCAAGCTCCACTAATATAGACTTTTGGACTCATCCAATTATGAATTGTTTGAGGTTTGCGAATCCTACTTGTTTGGAAAGATGACTAAGCTCCATTCACTAGTAAGGTGGAAGGGCTGGTAATATTTTGGCATGATACATTGTGATGTACGAGGGCCTCTAAACAAGT
Organism: Ammopiptanthus mongolicus; assembly: GCA_039655645.1. Classification (NCBI taxonomy): domain Eukaryota; kingdom Viridiplantae; phylum Streptophyta; class Magnoliopsida; order Fabales; family Fabaceae; genus Ammopiptanthus; species Ammopiptanthus mongolicus. The sequence continues at coordinate 48,743,302 of CM077351.1, read as the reverse complement.
TTGCTAGAAGACAAATTTTCGTACTTCGTTTCGTTTATTGATAGCTTCAGTAAAGATGGATTTGTGTATGACACAAGTCAGAAATCTTTGAAATGTTCAAAGAATTCAGGAACGAAGTGGAGAACTAATTTTGGAAAAGTATTAAGGTCATGCGATCGGATCGTGGTGGAAAGTACTTAAGCCAACTATTTGATGATTATCTGAAGGAGCATGAGATTATATCTTAACTCAATCCTTCTAGAACACCATAATGGAATGGTGTGTCCGAGAGGATAAATCGCACCTTGTTGGACATGGTACGAACTATGATGAGTCAATCAGACTTCTCTGCCTATTTCGGGGGATATGCTTTACATACAACAGCTTTCACACCTAACTGTGTTCCATTTAAGACAGCTGAAAGACACCATATGAGATATGGACTGGTATGCGACCAAGTATGTCTTTCATTAAGATTTGAGGTGGTAAGTTTATTTAAGCGTTTAATCTCAGATAACCTTTGACCCTAGTCTAACAAATGCATCTTTGTGGGGCGTCCTAAGGAAACAAATGGACGCTATTTCTACAACACCTCCGAGGACAAAATGCTTGTCGCTAGGACTGAAATGTTCCTTGAGAAGGAACACATCTCCTAAGAAGACAGTGGGAGGAATGTAGAACTTGGATAAATCCAAGCACCACATAGTACTAACCCGCCTACAATGGAACAAGAATTGGTTCCACAAGATGTTGTGGTCCAACCACCAGTTCAAGTAACACAAGACTCGCATAAGTCAAACAGGAAATGTCATCAACTTGAGAGATATGGAATACTCCAAACTCAATAAGGTGATGAACCGCTAATGGATCATGACGAGCCTATGACTTACCAGGAGGCCGTCATTGGCCTAGATTTTGAGAAGTGGCTAGGAGCCATGGAATCTAGAGTAGAATCCATGTACACTAACTGGGTATGGACCTTGGTTGGGTCACCTGTAAGGGGTAAAACCCATAAGCTGCAAGTGGGCCTTCAACAAGAAGACTAACATGGATGGGAAGGTGAATACCTTCAAGGCGCGAGTGATTGCAAAAGGTTTCAAGAAAATTCATAATATGACTATAATGAGACCTTTTGTCCAGTTGCATTGATTCAGATCCCACTTGCTATTGCTTCATAGTATGACTATGAGATCAGGCAAATGAATGTCAAAACAAGCATCCCTTAACAGGAATCTTCTTGAGGATGTGTACATGACATAACCAGAGAGTTTTGTCTATTCAGAGAATGCTGGAAAAGTTTTGCAAGTTGCAAACATCCATTTATGGATTAAAGTAAACTTCCAGAAGTTGGAATCTTCGTTTTGATGTAAACTGTAAGATAGTTTGGATCCATCAAAGAACGAGGGTGGACCTTGTGTGTACAAGAAGGTTAGTGGGAGCATAATTATTTTTCTTGTATTGTATATATAAGACATACTACTTATGGAAACAATATTCCTTCACCATAAAATGTGAAAACATGGTTAAAGAATTATTTTTCAATGAAGGACTTCGGAGAAACGTCCTATGTATTAGGAATCAGGATCTATGGAGATAGATCGCTGAAATTGTTAGGCCTTAGTCAAAGATACATAAATTGAGAAAGTGCTTAAGTGCTTTAAATGTGCATGATTCCAAAAGGATATCTTGCCTATGACACGTGGCGTATGCCTGTCCAAGGGACAGTCCCTATTACATTAGATGTAGAAGGAATGCATGAATAATGTTCTATATGCTTCGACAATTGAATCTGTTATGCATGCCATGATATGTACTCGAATAGATATCTCGTATGCTTCAAGCATGATGTGAAGGTACCAATCCAATCCCAGTGAAGGTCACCGGACCAAAGTCAAGAATATCCTTAAGTACTTGAGAAGTACTAAGGATTAATTCTTGATCTGAAATGGTGAGGAAGAGCTCATTGTAATGGGTTACATTGATGCTAGCTTCCAAACCGATAAGGATAACTTTAGATCGCAGTCTGGTTTTGTCTTTTACCTTAATGGTGGCATTGTGAGCTTGAAAAGGTTTCAAGCTTGAGATAGTTTCTGATTTTATTATAGGGGCCGAGTATATAGTTGCCTTAAATACAGATTTATAGGCCACTTGGATCAGAAAGTTCATTTATGAACTAATCGAAGTTCCTAACTTTGTGAACTCCATTGATCTCGTTGTGATGATGATGGAGTAATCATGTAAGCTAAGGAAACTTGATCTCACCAGTGATCCTAACATATACTTAGGTGATTTCATCTCATTCGATAGATGATCGATAGAGAAGACGTGAAGATGTGTAGAATGACAACACTGAACAATCTACTATTGGAGTCTCTTGCTCAATGGTAGCATGGCACTCACACTAGACTGATGGGTTTATATTGATGCCCAATTGGATCTAGTGCTAGTGGGAGATTGTTGGGGTAAGCCCTAGTGACCAATCTATTTTGAATAGATAATCATTTGTATCATGACTTTGATCATATATTTGATATATGTATAAGGCATTTATTTATAATGTTATATTTGATGAACATATTTATGGCATAATAAAGTCCTTAGAATAGGTAAATCATTTAATGGAACGTCAATTACGACTTGACCGTGAGATGCCATTAAATTATAAAACACTATTCTTAAATATCCATAGTCAAATATTATTATTAATAAGGACAACAATAACACATTGAGACTATTATGTGATTGTACTGATGACGACATCTCACGAGTCATAGATATAAGATATCAAATATTCACATAGGTATAAATATTAGTGGAATATTTATACTAGAGTGACCTGCTATGATAACGCTGCATAATAGTTATATAGGTGTCATGAGCGATTCTCATGGTAACCATAGTGAAGTAGTTATTCGACTTGAAGTCACTACGATTCCTAACATAAGTAGTTGTAGGCTTTGATACTATTAAACTTTGTCTGTAATAGGACAGCTATAAAGATAGTTATTGGGCCTGCAATGAAACATGTTGAGGAATGTGAGTGATGTAGATAGCTAGGATTCGTCCCTCCTACATAACAAGAGTAATATCTATAGGCCTCTTGATGGTATGCGACATAGAAATGCATGGCCATGCTAAGGTGGGACAATATGAGATATTGGGCCCACATGATCTTACGTCGATTACTAGATCAAGAAATAAATAATTGAACTTAACAAGGATGACACATTTATGCCTTGTGTTCAATTAAGACATTGAGATGAAAGGACGTTGATTTCACATTAAATATGGTTACAATAAGGTTTTAATTGTATCATCAATATTCTAATTAATTGGGTAGCAATGATATACTGTTGGATGCCGCTCATTGTTTATAATATTAATTGATTATTAATATGATTAATAATAATTAATATTATTTCCAATTAATTGAGAACCTATAGGGTCACACGTATAGAGCAAATGTTCAAAGAATTTGTTTATTTGATTAATTAAATATGATTTTATTAATAATTAAATGGAATTGATTTAATTGATTAATTAAATATGATTTAATTAATAATTAAATGAGGATAAGCTTAATTGATTAATTAAATATAATTTAATTAATAATTAGACAATGCGCCTGTAGCGTACAGTAGCCCAAGTGGGTTAGGTTAAGTGAGTGACAGTTATTAGTAAGTTGTGTACGTCACTTAAGTAACACACAACACAGAGCACTCATAACGGCCGCTGTACACCCTTGACAGGCATGCCCTCTTTTCTCTCTCTGTGTGCCTCTCCCAATCCTGATAGCTAACACTACGCTATCTCTGACGTTGGTTTGCTCGTGTGGTTTGAGTAGAGGTATTGCTACTTTGCAATACTGGTGATAGAGAAGCCTTTTCTTATGGTTATTAAGACTGGACAGTTATTGTAATCTCGCGATCCGAGATTCGTTAATCGTTGGATCGAGCTGAATTTTGGATAGCACGTTCGTGACATGTGGTTCTACATCTTCACCATTCAGTTTTACGATACGAGGTCTGGAGCGAAAGTTATGAGCATCGCAAGTAATAGCGTTTTTGGCTAACCGATATTGTTGGCGTGCTCACAGTGTTCGCGGTAAAGCTACGCTTCAAGAGGTAAACACAATATCCTGGTGATTTATGTGCAATATGTGGTCCTTTAGTTAAGGATTTTTTTCGCTCAAGAGGTTTTTATAAATTGTTTTTAAAAAATTATCCCTCTTGAAACCCCAACACATAGAACCATTGGTTTAAATTTGGAAGCAAAACTACCTTATAATCCACGTAGGATGATTTTTCTTACTACTATATTACTTGTTTCACGTCTGTGTATACTTGCACAACACGTTTTCGAACCAACAAAGGTCTAGGTGCATGAGAGTGTGAGACCAGTAGTTAAGTTCAATAAACCTCGAGGATGGTTGTCGTGATGATTGTGTGTGGTTGTGCTATCAATGTTATCTGCTTTACCTTTATCCCTGTTTATGATGAGATGTAGTTCTTATCCCCTATTTTCTCTATATTGTTTGTTTTCTTATCTGGTGAGAAGATCTAGTAGTGAAGCCAGCTGACAAAGAGATGGACAACACCCCGTACGAGCTCGATGCCGGTGGAAAAGCCACAAACCCCAATGTTGGGAGGTTTTGAGTGGTTGTACAACGAGTACCAGCGAGGGGTTTACGTTATCCAGACGGAAGAGGAGGGTGTCGGCGTACTGTGTATGTATGGCCAGTGAGTCTATCTTTTGATGTATTTTGAGCAAGGAGAGGAAGTCGTATGTATTTCTTTATGCCATGCTTTCATATGTTCGTTTGTGGACCCTGATGTTTATGTCTATATGTATAATACATATACGGTATGCTTGTATGTTAAAGTTTTAAATACCATAGTATGTTTATTAAGCGCACTAACTGTTATAACGAGATCAGTATTAGTTAACTTTGTTCTTTAATGAGGCAAGGGGACGTCTCATGGAAAAATAATTTTCATGATAAAAACCCATCACTTTGATGTTAGGTCAAAGTATGAAATTTTTGAGTTATAGTTGGTAAAGGCTTAGAGTATTATTGCTCATAATATTGTTGATATGTCATGCTTGATTTGAAGTGATTTGATGAACAAAATGGTCACCAAATGGTGATCCATAGGTTCGGCCAAGGCATAGAAAATAGGGCTTGGAAATTGTTCTTTGAAAACTAAAGTGATTTACATGTTCAGTTATAGATTCAAGTAATAATGGAATGAAGAAAAATATTGAACAATAATTTTAGTCTAAGATGGGGATTAGTTTCGGTTTTGGTGTTGGATTCCCACTTAGAAAATATTTTGTTTTCATAACAATGGATTAAGTAATTTTAATGGAATTAGTATAATCAAGTAAATAAAGTTCTCAAGAAAATCTTCTCGTTCCAAAGAATGAGCAAGGCCACGGTTTTGACCTTGTTTTTAGGGTTCAAAATGTCTTTGATACTTAACTTGTGACCTTGTGAAATTCAAGGAACATAAGTGATCACGGTCTAGTCATGATGTAGGCCACGACCATTACCCTTAAAAGTCAGGGCAACAAAGGCGATCACGGTCTCGTCGTGACTGGGGTTAAGTGTTTTATATGCTTCTCCCTCTCTTCGTTTGATGAACTTCAGTTTTGAAAGGATCAAATCCTAGTAAGATTTGTGATCATACACTTCAAGTAAGTGTTTACTAAACTGTATTTCGAACTCAATGGATGAATGATGACACCATGGTTTAGGCATTGGAATTGACCACACTACTTAGCTTGATAGCTTACTTGATGGCTTTTCATGGCTTGACAGTTGTTGGCTCACAAGAGTTCTTTAGTTGAGATTTAAGAGTTATGAAAAAATGAACTATACCTTTAGAACTCTTCTTTATTTATTTACTTCAAGTAGTTTACAAGAAATGATTTTATCAATGTAGAAGGAAATATTCCAAGTAGAATAAAAGAAATGGATTTAATAAGTATGATAGGAAATATTTCCAAGTGGTATAAGAGAAATGAGTTATTTGAGTAGTATGGAAGGAAATGAACTTCAAAATGTATTTGAAAGGATTTAGTAAATGAATTCTACATGTTTTGGAAATCAAAAGTTTTACACTAAAAGTCAACGTTTGACCCGAAAGTCAAAGTTTGATTTAAAGTCAAAGGCATTTTCAATTAAGTCTTCATTGACTTAAAATACAAGATATGAACCTCAAGAATATATCATGAAGTGATATACACCTTAGATGATTTCATATCATCAAAAAGGATCCAATAATCCATAATATTTAATCATACAAAGAGTATTTTTGGTTACTTGTTCGGCAAGCAACTACGCTTTGAGAAGGAAATAAAGATGATATATTAAGGGTCGGATTTGAGAATCCACCTCCATAATACATTTAAGCGTTTGGGAAAACATGGATAGTCCAATGAGGTGTTTGGATCCAAGAGTTTGGTACTATCTAATTGCCTATAGAAAGGCACCGAAAAGAAATACACAAATACCAAAGCTTAAAAACATTGGGAACCAATGATAGATCAATGAGGAATCGGATCAAAAAGTTTAGGGACTATCATATAAGCCTCTAGAGTGGCTTAGGTTGCCGGAGTAACACTGAAGTTTATCCGGTTGATAAACTTGAACACATTCGCTTAGTAGGCTTAACCATATTGCATAAAATTCGATTTTAAGGCTTGTGTGCCTAGGAGGTTGAGCTTAATGATCTTGGGGATGTCAGAGTTCGAAACTCCATGGATGACCAATTGGTAACTCTTTTGAGTCGTGGCATTCCAGACACTGCTTTGACACCTGCGACTAGATGCCAATATATCCATGGCTTTAGAGTATCATCATGAAAGCCTATGTTTACTGGTAACAAAGGAATACTAGAAGCACATTTTGGCCCAAGGCTGGCGTTTTGATGAACATGTATTATTACTACTCATTCCGATTGTCCCACTATAACTCCAGAGTAGGGTCAGAGTCTTGTTGGTGACATGTTTGGGTTGCATCGGGGTCGTAACAATGCACGTCTGGATTGGATCATGAACATTATACATATATGATTTACTTATCTGGTATTTATTTTTGAACTGACTGGTACTAGTTTATTGTATTTTTTAACTGTTTATTTGGGAGTCGTACTATTTCCTTTCATCCTATGTGTGTTGATGATGGAATTCTTACCTCCATAGTTCGATTGTTTCTGTTTTTCAATTATGTACTGTTATGGACGACGATGTCCGAGCCCCTATTTCACATCCATGTTGAGTTTTTGGGTGGACCTGAATGCTAGACACGGAACGAGGATCAGGGAATAAGGGAGTATCGTGGTAACATGACCTTCACTCTGAGGACCTGAGTTGACGGGAGGGTTATCTTCGCCATTACTGTGCACCTCCACTAGGAGAGAATTCTAGGGAGCTCCGGGGAGCGGAGTATCTCGAGGAGGATGCCACCTGATAGTTCCACCTCTTCCCACACGTCGGGAGTGGGATTGACTTGGACTAGAGCTGCAGGAGTAGTTCCACCTCCCGAGCCTTCTGTAGTGGGACCCCTCCTAGTTTCCCACATGCTCGGGGTGGTGCTCGTGTGATTACGACTGCCCGGAAACGGGAAACGCCATGTCTGCGACCTTTTTATCTGGAGGGTGGAGATGAAAAAGAGGAGAGCACGGAGAGTGACTTGGAAGAGGATCCTGCAGATCCTACCTCTAGTTAGTGTGTCCCTTGGCCAATTGTGTCAGCAATCAGTCTGTCAGGACTTAGTTATTTTATATTATCTTTATTTACCTTTTTGTAAGGGCTATGACCCCACTATTTTGGATCTCGATTTGTATCTGATATTCATCTTCTTCTAAGTAGGTTTTATTTTATCAGTTGTACAAACTATGCACTATATTAGTTGTATCTCAAACGCATGAGGTTATGTTCTTTGTTGTATGAGTTTTAATTCCTTAATACCGACTAGTATGTGAAAAATAAATTTTTAAACCGTAAATATTATAAACGCAAAGGATACGTATATATATTCCACTATTTTGGGCCGGTTATTATTTATTTATTTAGTATTCCGCTTAAGTGATGCCATCCGAAAAAATGGTGTTACGTTGTAGATCTTGTTCTATCAGATCTACTTTGGTGTTCATTGTCACAACACAACATTATTTAATTTACATTAGTGAATCAATCGTAGAGCCCAACAATCTGCACATCCTTAAAAGATGAAGATTGATTAATCTAACGACTGAGACCTCTCTCCTTGATCGCTTAAGTGAAGGGTTTGTTTGGGAGTTTGGAGGGGAAGGGAGAGGAGGGAGTTGAGGTGCAAGGAAGGGGTAAAGAGATGGGGAAGGGAAGATAATCCTCCACGTTCCATGGGGTTTATTTTTGAACAAAAGAACCAAAATCCCCCAATTTGGAGGAAATAAAAAATGAACTATGGGAGGGTTTTAGAGGGCTTTTAAAATTTTATTACATCATTCTTTCTTTTAAAAAACTCTTAAAATGTCTTCCTTCCACTCCCAACTCCCAAACAAACCCTAAGCTCGAATCCTAGGCACCCCTATAGCATCTGCTAGCAAGGTAGGAGAAAGCTGAGGAGGACAAGAATTCTAGAATTGCAAAGCTTGATCTGATAATGCACCTTGCTTGGCCAACCAATCCGCACATGTATTACCTTCTCTCAAGATTATGGTTGAAGCTCAACTTCCATGGGTAACTAGTTAATCCTCTGATGTGATTTAAGAGACAGGGTTGCTGCTATTTGACTAGAGAGAGGATAAATAAAGATTGAGTAAATACCCAATCTAGTTCCTAAAATTATAAGGTCGTATCAACTTAACCCCCCACATTATCAATATTCCAAAATGATCCCTGGAATTGCAAAATGCTAATCAAATTCGTCTCTCCGTTGGTATTTGCATGGACTATAATGACATTAAATTGGTAATGTCAGGTGTAGAAACTAAAGATGAGAAGATGGAAATATATTTTTTGTATATTCAATTGTGTTGTCAATGTACAATGAGGTGCTCCTATTTATAGGGTAGGATAGGAGAAAAGAGAATAAAAAAGAAATCCTATACATAAAAGCCTAATCAATTACAATAATAAAATATCAATAACAAATCAGTAACAAATCATAACAATATCGCAACATCCCCCCTCAAACTCAAGTAAGTTCAACGGTAACCAACTTGAGTTTGGATAATAAAGTGCGAAAGCGACTGGAAGAGTGAGGTTTGGTGAACAAATCAGCCGGCTGATCAAGAGTGCCAATGGAGACGAGATGAAGATCACCATGTAGAAGATGTTGACGAATAAAGTGACAATCAATCTCAATGTGCTTGGTGCGCTCATGGAAAACATCATTGTGGGCAATTTGGATGGCACTACAGTTGTCACAATAAAGATCAGTGGAGGAAGACTGAGGTATCTCTAAATCAGCTAGAAGCCAAAGAAGTCATAATATTTCAGAAGTAGTATCAGCAAGTGCACGATATTCGGCTTCAGTGCTGGAGCGTGCTGTCAGAGTTTGCTTCTTGCTTCGCCAAGAAATAAGAGAATCCTCGAGAAAGATATAAAACCCAGTGGTGGAGCGACGCCCAATCAGCATCAGAGTAAGCTCGAAGAGTCAAAGGAGATGCAACAGAGTAATGAAGACCATAAAACAAAGTACCCTTGATATACCAAATAATGCGGAGGACAGCAGCATAATGGGTGGTACGCGGGGCAGCCATGAACTGACTAACCAGATGAACAACATAGGAGATATCTGGTCGGGTAACTGCAAGATAAATCAGACTTCCTACTAGCTGACGATAGAGAGTGGCATCATTTAGCAAGGTGCCATCCTGAGGAGTAAATCGAACATTAGGTTCAAGAGGAGTGTTTTCGATTTTACTATCAGTGAGGCCTGCTCGAGAGACATGATCGGAAGCATACTTAGCCTGTGAGAGAAATAAGCCATCACGAGAAGATAAAACTTCAAGTCCCAAAAAATAACTTAGAGGTCCAAGATCCTTTATCTCAAAATGTTGACTCAAGAACTACTTAAGTTCAACAATGCCGGCAGAATCATTTCCCGTGATAATCACATCATCAACATAAAGAAGCAAGACAACAGTACCAGTATCTGTCTTACGAGTAAAAAGAGCAGACTCGTGACCACTGGAAGAGAACCCCAACTTACTGATAGTGCTGTGAAATTTAGCAAACCAGGCTCGAGGTGCTTGTTTGAGACTATAAAGAGCCTTACGAAGGCGCCAAACTTTGTTGGTCGGACAAGTGTATCCTGGAGGAGGACGCATATAAACCTCTTCTTCGAGCTCACCATTAAGGAAGGCATTTTTGACATCCATTTGTGTAAGCGGCCATTGGCGAGCAGCTGCAATGGTAAGAAGAGTTCGAACAGAGGTGATGCGAGCAACAGGGGCAAAAGTTTCTTCATAATCAATTCCATACTCCTGAGTGAACCCTTTTTCCACTAGACGGGCTTTGTATCGATCAATAGAACCATCAGAAAGAGTCTTGATTTTATATACCCACTTGCATCCTACAAGAGGCTTACCAGAAGGAGGATTAACAAGATCCCAAGTATGAGTTTTCTCCAATGCGTGTAATTCGTCTTGCATAGCTTCCTGCCAATGAGGGTCGCTAGAGGCTTCCTCATAGGACTGTGGTTCATGAAGGTGAAGCATAGTTGAAAAACAATGGTAATCACGAAGATAGGTAGGTGGAGTTCTTACCCTATGAGGACGCTCAACGGTGGGAGGTACAGGATCAGCGACTGGAACAACATCATCAGAAATAGAGAAAACATCGGAAGAGGCTGGGAGCTCACTGGAGGAACCTGCATCTGTGTCACTAGGAAAGTAATCAACATCGGGGTTAGTAAAAAGAGGAGTGGAAGTGCCTGGAATTGACTTAAACTTGGACAAGGAAGAGAACATTATATGTTCCCAGAAGACAACATGACGGGAGATACAGATACACTGAGATATCAGATCCCAACAACGATAACCTTTGTGTTCTGTGCCATAACCAAGAAAACAACAAATACGAGCGCGAGGCTCAAGTTTAGTGTATTCATGAGGTTGGAGAAGGATAAAACAAGCACAACCAAAGACTTTAAGAGATCTATAATCTGGTGCAGTGTGATAAAGACGCTCAAAAGGAGAAACATTACCAAGGACAGAGGAAGGAAGACGGTTGATAACATGGACAGTGGTAAGAGCAGCTTCACCCCAGGCACGTTCGGGACATGAGGCTGAGATAAGCATGGCACGGATAGAGTCAAGAATGTGACAATGCTTTCTCTCAGCGCGACCATTCTGTTGAGAGGTATATGGACATGAGAACTCCGACAAGGTACCCTGCTCACCAAGAAAAGATATCAATTTAGAATCATGATATTCCATGGCATTATCTCGGTGAAAAACCTTAATGACTTTAGAAAAGTGTGTTCGAATCATATTGGCAAAGTTAATGTAAATTTGTGTAAGTTCATGGCGATTTTTCATCATATATATCCAAGTAAAACGAGAGTGATCATCAATAAACAACACAAAATGCCGAGATCCTCCCATAGTAGGTGTGGGAGCAGGGCCCCAAATGTCAGAATGCACAAGATCAAACGGTGCAGCTGAAATAGAAGAGCTATTATTAAACGGTAAAGCTGGTTGTTTAGCAGTTTGACAGGCAGTGCAATTAAGAGGCTTCGTTGAAACGGATCCTAAAAGACCCTGAGACACAAGAGGGTGCATTTTACCAAGAGAACTATGAGCAAGACGTTGATGCCAAAGCTTAAAGGGAGAGGGGGTGGAAGCGGCACAAATGTTGGACACAGGAGGAACATGCAGATTAATAAGCTCAAATAGCTTTTCGATCTTACGTCCATTCCCTATGAGTTGTCCCGTCCGCGGGTCCTACACACGGCAACCAGAGGAAGAAAAAATGACTTCATAACCAATATCACATAATTGACCAACAGATATAAGGTTAAAATTTAGCTTAGGAATGAGATATGTGTTAGGTAAACTGAGATTAGACAAGGAAATAGAACCCTTATGACTTATAGACATAAGAGATCCATCAACAGTGTGTATGGAACGAGCAATATCATTTTCAGATAAGGATGAAAAAAGATGAGATGTGGAAGTCATGTGATTGCAGCAGGCAGAGTCTAAATACCATTTAGTGTTACCTGATGTGGTGCAAAAGGCTGCAGGAGTATTACCATTACCACAGGAAGGAAGAAGTCTCTTAAGAAGAGACGCAAGATCACTGATGGAGAACACAGGCGGAGTCTGGGAAGGACAACCCGTAGATTCATTGGCAGCAGTAGGAGAACTGAGACGATGTTGATTCCTGTTCTGGTAAGATCATGGAGGACGAGTGGGACAATTTTAAATCAAGTGTCCTGATTTATTGCAGTATCGACAACAATTTACAGCAATATGACCCTTTTTCTTGCAATTGTAATATTCAATAGTAGGACAATCGGAGAAGTAGTGCCCGAACTTATAACAATGGCAACAAAATATTTCCATTATAGCACAATAAATTCAAATAACAGCACAATCGGAGCAGAATTGATGAAAACTGAGTGCAAAAATGGAAAGATCTCACCGAAATACTTAAGGAACACTCAAAAACGGATGGTCAAAGGCTCTGTTCAACAAGTCAAAGGCGCAGGTCAACAAGTCAAAACGGGTCAACTCAGTTTCACGGGTCAACGGGTCATGCGCAACCCGGATTCGTGTCTGGCTCATGCGTTTCACGCGCGGAAGAGTGCAGCGCGCGTGGCGGCGCGTCGCTTGTCAGATGGCGGCGAAAATTCGCCGGAAAGTAGATCGGAGGACGGCGATGGTGACTGGGTAGGCGGTGACTTCAAAAGGTGTCCGGAGGAAGGTGAACCGGAGATGGCCGACGGTGGTCCTAGGCACTCACCAAAGAATAGTGGAAAGATTCACCGGAAAAGAGAAAGAGAGACCTAAGCTCTTGATATCATGTAGAAACTACAGATGAGAAGATGGAAATATATTTTCTGTATATTCAATTGTGTTGTCAATGTACAATGAGGTGCTCCTATTTATAGGGTAGGATAGGAGACAAGAGAATAAAAAAGAAATCCTATAAATAAAAGCCTAATCAATTACAATAATAAAATATCAATAACAAATCAGTAACAAATCATAACAATATCGCAACATCAGGGATGCATTTGAAACTAAGTGAATAATGTCAGGGATGCATTTGCTAACGGATCCAAATGGAGGTATGAACCTGATTAACATTTTGTAATTCCAAATATCATTTTGAAATATTGATAATGTAGAAGACTAAATTGATACGACCCTATAATTTTAGGGATCGTATCGGATATTTACTGAATAAAGATTTTGGATGGAGAAAATCCAGGTCCGCTCGTGACTCACATGGAAAACCAAACGGCTACACCTGAGTTCCAATCCCCGTAAGCAACAAAACTCTTTCACATGCTTTTCATTTTAAGTTCAAAAGGCTGCAAAATAACGAAAAGAAGGAAAACATCCCCCATTCATGATCTTAATGCGATGCGTCCCTCCTTTTGTTACTCACAAAACATTTTTATATATAAACCCTCTTCCATACCTACCTACCTCATCAACCTAAAACCCAATCCACAAAGGAAAGCATATATAAAAAAATGGCAAAGTTGATCAATACCAATCTCATGGTTTTGGCCATCATCGGAATTTTACTGTTTTTTGGTGCCAACAAGAGTGTTGTTGGCCAGTGCCAAGGTGACATGCACGGCCTGATGACCCAATGCGCTATGTATGTCCAGAAATCTACCCCCAAGATGAATCCATCACAAGCGTGTTGCAACGTGATCAAGAACGCAGATTCTTTATGTGTGTGTCAGCACATAACCAAGGCAATGCTGCAGTTTGTTGATATTCAGAAGGTGATTTACGTTGCTAAGAAATGTGGAAAGCCAATACCCTCTGGAACAAATTGTGGAGGTATGAGAAGATTTAATCAATTTAGTTTGAGCCCGTTATTGCTTACTTATAATTTTAATTTATGAATCAAATCAAATGTGATTGATTATGTCATAAGCGACATAAGCACTGATTGAATCTTCTTGTTTTTGTTTTGCAGGTATAACCGTGCCATGATCAAGTGGGAAAGAAATGACGTCCGAAAATTTATGCTGGCTATATTACAATTTATATGATGATTTTATATATATAAAATAAATTTGGAAAGCTTTGGTGTATTAATTTTATCTTATGAGCAAAGGAAAAGGGCTACAGTTATTATAGAGTTTTGTTTTTCAAAAATAAAAAATAATACTAACATTGACTTGCACTATTATCTCTTTTATTACTTTAGAAAGTTCCTCCAGGCCACTTGCATGGTGAAGAGTAAACTGGAAGAAAAGCACACACTTTTTCTCTCTTTGTCATATGATAATATTATGTTACACAATAAGTAATTTCAAAATATAAAAAAGATTCACCAGTACATACTTATTTTTTTTTCGATAAGTAAGTAATTTTATTGAAAATAGGCCTAACCCTTGTGTAACAGTGAAAAATTGCACCCACCTTCTAGAAAGGATTGAAGAGCATTCATCCTATCATGTGCAAAAAGTGACATAGAAAAAAATGGTACATCAAAAGTTCCAAGATAAACATCCCTCGAACTGATATACAAAGTAATGCAAATAAAAAATAAACAAAAGCAAACATCTAATACACCCTTTTCCATGCCCTTATACAACGCAACTCCCAAGATATTCTGCATACTTGTTTTAACCAATATAAAGCCTTTTTGAGTTTAAAAACATTATTAGATTTTCCTATATCTTCAAAACCAGAGGGTTGTTTGACATACACTTCTTCTTCTATTATACCATTCAAAAAAGAAAAAATTTAACATCCATTTGAAAAAGGGTTATGTTATGTTGTGCAACATATGATATCAAAATACGAATAGCTTATAATCTAGCTGCAGATGCAAAGGTTTCAGTGAAGTCAATACCTTCCCGTTGGTTATAACGTTTAGCTACCGACCTTGCCTTGTTTTTGATGACTTTGCCTGCCTCATCTAGCTTGTTCTGAAAAGTCATCTTGTTCCAATAATAGATTGATTTTCTGGTCTTGTTACAAGAGACCAAACATCATTTCTCTTGAACTGATTTAGGTCCTCTTGCATGGCTAGAATTCAGCTTTCATCCTCAAGAGCTTATTTAATATTCTTTGGCTCTAATTCAAATAAGAAGGCCATATTATCGATTTCTCTAAAAGATGGTCTGGTTCTTACTCCTTGAGAGGGATTTCCAAGAACCAGCTCTTCAGGGTGATGCGTCTTGAACCTCCAATCTCTTCTAAGATTGTTGTTATCAGATGCTTGAGGTTGCGTCTGATTAGAAGGTCCTTCAGACACATCTGGGGTTTCCAATTTAGATGCGTCGGGTTGCTTTTCTTGTTGTCTATTTCTGTCCAAACATGCAAGATGAGGTCTTTAGTCCTACTTCGACCAATAAGACATTAGAAATAGAGGGTAGAGGAGGTTTACCACCAACTTTACCTACTCCAACCACGTTTCCTTTTTGGTTACCTCCAAAGGTAACATTTCCACCATCTCTATGTTGGAGGTCTAGGAACATAGACCTTTCTCCTATCATTTGTCGTGAGCAGCCACTGTCCAAATACCATGATGGGTGTTTCTTTTGTCTTTTTAAGGACATTTGCAACACGGATAATGTAACACCATTTCCGGGGGCATCACATTTACGAACATTTTTAAAAGCTATAAGGCCGAAAAACGGGTTAATTAAAAACATATAAGAAAGATGGGGGTAAATTTTTCTTCTTCACAAGACATAATAGTAAAAGCTTGTAAATGTTTATGCGTGTAAGGTAAATAAAACATTTCATAATATAACTTCATAAGTTCATAAAGGCTTTACATAAGAACTCAACCCGTCTACAGAAACAAAGTAGAAAGATACAGACTCGACATAAAGGATTGGAGACGCAGCTCCTAAACGCAAGATACTTGGAGATGCAGCTCCACAAAAAAAAAAAAAAAAAAAAAGAAAGGTACAGACACTCTGACACCCTACACTGGCCGACAACAGACTACATAGGGAAATAACCCTTGGATCAACCGCTGAATGCTTCCTCTGACTCCTCCCTTATGGCACTACAAGAAAACAGTTGATTACCGACGGCCAAAAACCGTCGGTAATGACCTAAAACCGTGTGTAAAAACATATTTCCGACGGCTCGATATCCATCTGAAAGAGGCTTGTCGATAACGATTACCGACGGCTTGGCTGTCGGATACTATTACCGACGGGTTAAACCGTCGGTACAGTTACCGACGGCTAACGGTACCGACGGTTAGGCCCGTCGGTAATAGTATGAGTACTTTACCGATGGCCAGAGTCGTCGGTGTATAGAAAATTTTTTTAATTTAAATTTTAATTGATTATTAATAAATTATATTTTATATTTATTAAATATTTTTATTTTATTATTAATTATTTATAAATATTAAATAAATAACTAATGCAAAGTAACATTAAAACATTTAAAATTATATCGAAATATTTTATAACATATGTTCTTACAATACATAAAAATATAAATAAAAAAACTAATAAGAAAATCTAATAATGTTTATCATAATGATGATGAGGAGACTGGATAAGATCATCGTAAGAGTCCTCCTCATCATCATCGGCCCTGGTGCGATCGGCTGGCTGATCTGGATAGGGGGGCTGCTGCGGAGGGGGTTGCTGCTTAGAGGGTTGCTGGTGCATTTGTTGTATGCTCCATAGCATCAGCTCCATCCGACGCTCACGCTCCTCGGCAAGTCGCTCACGCTCCTCTGCACGCCGATCACGCTCCTCGGCACGTCGCTTAGACTCGGCCAGTCTCCGCCTTAGCTCAGCAATCTCCTGATCATCGTGACGACTGGCTCCGGTGGATGCTGTGGCACTGATATTCAAGCTCGAAGATCCTTTCCGATAGTTACCAGAAAGGTCTCCGGCACCGTAAAGACGACCTTTCTTCTTGCCGCAAACAACCTCAGCCCAAACACACAGTGCAAGCCTCTGCTGCTCCTCGGGCTCAAGTGAGGTGGAGGAAAATGTTGCCTGAGACATCCTCTCCTCGAACTCCTCTGTCATGCATAATCAAATAAATTAATGAAGACTATATATAATAAAACCATACAGTTCAAAATTATTAATAAATGAGGTATTACCTGAGTGCGCCTAGAGCGCTCATCTACATACTCTCCAATACCCTTCCTAGTATGGGTGTGGCGGTGGAGCTCGTTAATCGGCATTGGTCCCCTTTTGTCCTTAGCCTTTACGTACACAAACATAAATTATAAGTAAACAATAATTAAAAAACAATACGAATAATCAACCTATTAAATATGGATGAATGTACCAGACGCTCAAAGTATTCCGCCTGGCAGATGGAACCTCCTGTGTGCAGGCTCCCACCCTTCTCCGATGCCCGATTTTTCTTTGCTTGGGCTGATTTTTTCTGGAAATCAGCAGTAGCCCAGTGGCGGCTTAAGGCATCCCAGACTGCATCTCCCATCCATGAGGGTCACTCGCCCCTCAAGCGAGCTTGCCTGAGCATATTGGATAGGTGATGGGAGGCCTTCATATGAAAGTTCCTCTCGACCAATGCTTCATGCTCGGCTCTCCAAGCAACTTTTGTCGGCATGAGAAATATATAAATAGTAAATTATTATATTAATAATTTTTATGAAATAATAAGCCAAAAATATTAAGTAAATTTAAAATTACAACTTACTCTATAAGCATTAAAGAAACTCAGCTTCTCATTGTCCTTGAGTTGTCCCCAGGTGAACCAAAGATAATGGAACATCGACTCAATAACAGCAGTGATGTTCTTCGAAGCTACCTTCGAAGGAAGTGACCTTAACAATAAAAGCATGTGAATCAATGTCAAGTAAAAACATATAATTAAAATTGAATAAATTTATTTTATTAATTCTTACCCTTTACCAGATGGCCTGATGATAGGTCGACCATCGGCCATGACCTCAATCTCCTCCTCCTCCTCCTCCTCTGCATCTGCCTCTGAAGGTGAGGGTGTATACCCTGGACTATAGTTCTACTCCTGCTCCGTAGCCTGATGACCAAGTGACGATGCACCCACACCAGCTGAGCTAGAAGCGCCCCGATGCGTATGTGTCACAAACCCCGGGGTGGGAATCATATCGATCCCAGATGCTGTGAATGGCGTAGGTAAAACTGAGGGAGGCGGTGCTTCTTGCGGTGTATGTGGTTGCTGTGTAGGTGCAGGCGGGCGTGATGGGAGTGCAGACACCGCAGGGATAGATGTCGGAGGGATAGACACGAAACCGTCGACAACGTCACGAGTAACAATGTGAGGTGCCCTGGTCCGACTACGAGTCGAACCAGGAGCAGTGTTGACACCCTTAACCTTACCACCTATGGGTGGTATGGGTGGTGGTGGATCACGTCCTCCAGATGCCATGTGTCTATGGAGCAATTTAATGTAAATATGAAATAATGAAATAATAAGATAATAAAATAATTACGAATAATCATCTAAGATAGAACAATAATTTTAAAGGTTACATAATTTTAAGTTTTTTTTAGATAGAACAATAATTATCTAAGATAGAACAATAATTATCTAAGTTCCATTTATAGTTTTGACAAGTTACATGATCTAATTATAAAGGTTACATGATTTTAAGTTTTATTCAGAATTTGACAAAAAATCGCCATCATCTTCAGATCGGATGTTCACATTTTCTTCTCCTGAATTAATGATTTCGTCTTCTTCATCCAAAGGCTCGTGAACGGATGCATTAGTATTTTATTTTACTATTTATGCATTAGTTTTATGTGGCTTAACACTTATTATAAGTGTTAAAAACAATCAACTTCAGTTATAAGAATAGTTATCTATCTAACACAATATAATATCTCAAACACTATCATGAGTTATAATAATGCATGAGACTTCAATATCATCTTTCTAATTCATGTACTCCGGAGATTCTAACTTCCCAACATCGAGCGATAGGCCGTAGTAACACCCGTAACACAATTGTCCTCATCAGTCGGCCTCTTAATTTAGGTTCGAACTCCAATTGTTCCAGGGTACCATGTCTCACCATATCATGAATAGTCTAGTCCCTGATCGAGTTCATTCGTGCTGGGTAGTCGACTTACCACGGCACGGGGTCGCGAGGCCACCGGCCACTTGTGGAGTCTCGACACACAGAATGCCCCTATAGACCTAGTGGTCTTAGCCGGTTCCATTCTCAACTACGTAAGTTGTCGCTCGGTTTCAAATGGCACGTCTGTCGATTCATGCATGTACACAGAAAGTTATCTGTTTTCTTTTTCGTTCATTCTTTCAATTGTCGAGGCAAAAAGCCCACGACTCGTTTCAAAAGGCATTAAGCCCATTCAAATCAAAAACACAGGACACGAAATTTGAGTGCTCAATCCACAAAACACTAGCCCGACGTCTCGGTCACTAGGTTTGGGTTCATCTCAAAGGTTCATCATTTTTTATTTTCGGTCAAACTTTCTTAAAACAACTTTGGAAAAAAAAACTCAATTTCGTTTGCTTGAAACAAAACATTTCCTGATCAAAGAGAACATTTTTCGGGAAAAACACCTTTCTCGAAAACAAAAACCATTTTCTTAGGTTTCACCCCTTTTTAAAACGCTTTACTGAAACATAACACGTTTTACACGATTTTCACAAAACTACCTTTCTTTTCAAAAAGGAAACTTAACTTATCTTGAAAAGCAATACGTTTTCCAGAAACCACTTTTTGATTTCAAAACGCGTTATTCAAAATTTTGATTTCGGATTTGGAGTCTTTTAATAATTATCGAGACATAGCCAGTCCTATGCTCATCCAGGATATAAATATATATATAGGTATCAAATAATCCATAATCATAATCATGATATCAATCAAGGCATCAATGCCACAAATCATCAACAAGTATGCAATTATGTTTCATTAAGTAAAACAACTACATACATCATTCAAACTTATCTTCAAATTACCAATCACACAATCAACATCACATATATCAATCAAGCACTATGCAGCTACCAAATTCAAATGAACTACCTCCCTTTAGCTCTCAAAGTGCTCAATCCAAACTCGAACGATTCTCGGCTCCGGCTCCGGCTTCGTCCGCGTCGCCTAAAACAATTAAACACAATTCAATTCTCAACAACAATCAACACAAGAAAATATCATCAAAACATAAATTTTCCTTCCCCTAGAAGGCTCTATGTTCGGCCAATAAAAGATAAAAAGGCTAGGGATCTCATTGGTTCCAAACTTTTGGATGGTTGGTTCATAAGCTTGGTTAACACTAAAACAAGTCCTATGACTCAAAAATATGAAACATGACTCATGATTTTCTCACATGAGGGTCTCGGCCATTTTGGGAAAAAGGGGTTAGAAATTGATTTGGTTTTCCATTACTTGGATTCAAGGACAATAGGAAAGCTAAAGATGGAATCAAGAGTTAGAAATCAAAAATTTGATCAAAAACACTATTCACTCAAGAACATAGGGTTCGGCCACTTTAGGGATTAAGAGCTAGGATGAGAATTGGATCATGAGCTCTTGGGTTTAGGTAGAGGATGATGAAGTGAGTTCAAAGAAATTGATTTTCCATTAAAAGGATTTTTCTACAATTTCCTATGAATTTTCAAAGTTTTGGATCATAAAATGGATTTCCATGAAAACAAGATTTGATCTTGAGATTGAGAGAGATTCAAGAAGCTAGGAGATCATAGAAGTGATCTTACCTAAGAATGGATGAAGATTGATCAAAGATTCAAGGTTTTCTCACAAGGTTTCAAGGATTTCTCAAGAATCAATGGAGGTTTTTTTCTCTAAGGAAGATGAAGTGTTCTTGGCTCTTCAAGGGGGCTGTTTGTGCGTGAAATGCGGATGAGAAAGGGCTGTTCAGCCTTCTAAATAACTCATTAAGGGTAAAAAGGTCATTTGCTTCTAGGGTAAAATGGTAAAAGTGAAAAAAGGTTAAGTGAGGGGTATTTTGGTCATTTCGCGTCCAGATTTTTCTGAACGTCATGACGACTCTGGCATGCTCTCCCAAGTGATATAACATGTTGTGGTATCAAGATTATCCATTGGCGGGTCTCGTTGAATCCCTTTACGGCTCCAAACGTCTCCCGGTTCGAGTATACGGTCGAATATAATATATGTATATTTTTTCGGACGTCAAGTTGGATTTTTTCGAAACTGTATGAAACGTGATTCTAAGGTTAACTGTCTCGTTCACGGATCAAAATTAGGTCTTGATAGCAGTAAAACACTACTGTCAAAGAAAAATTCAGACTGGGCTCCATAAGAGTTTTTGACTCAAAACTTAATCGTAGCTTCCTACGATATTGTTGAGCATGACTATGGTCTCGGAATATTTTATTTCTTTCCTAAGACATTGAATAAAATATAAATTCATAAATACTGATTAATTTGGAAAAACTCAAAAATCGGGGAGTTACAATCGACATCTCAGACAAACGCACCCACACTAAGGTGTAAGGTCAACTCCCAGGCACCACGCTCAACTCATGCACAGATGCGTATGCATGTCAAGAAATGCCACAACACAAATACGTACTATACTATCACTATAGCACCTTGTCTATCTCTTGATAAACCACAGGGCACCCCTACGGGACCCACTTTCACACGACTTGCCATTAGTCGCCCATCTTTGGTTCCATTCCTTGCAATCGCGTACCGCCTCGTCGTTCGTAACACGATGTTCATGTCTTATGATACGTTACTTCATAACCTAGATGTATTATGGAGAACAGGGTCCACAAGGATCCCCGTCATCAATCTTCTCACTTGTCTACCAAAGGAAATATTACTTAGTTGATATAAGTAACTCTTAGTGATTTAAACGTTATGGATTTCTTAGATGACCTAAATCATCAAGGGTGTGGAACATGATTTTGTCATGACTACTAGATGTTAGTGCATGTCTTTTACTAAACCTTTGTGAGTACATTATGAAACTCATTGAATTTCCTTTTTGAAGATAATACATAATTAGGCTACTATAGTAAGATCTTCAAAATACTTTCCTTTAGAATAATACTTAGTGTAAAAAGGGAAAACATATTTTTCTTTAAATCACCTTTTCATTTTCAAATGAAAACTATAACTCTTTTTATTTGGTAATCTTCCAAAATTAATCATAGTAGGGTAAGGACTCATTGTTTTAAAGAAAATACTTACAAGGATTCTCATTTCTCTCAAAAGTAGGTTTACTAACCAAAACCTTTGGAAACCACATGAATCGTTTAGAAAACTCTTTGTTCTTGAAAATATTTTCCTTGAAACAACATGATAAAATAGGTGGTTGATCAACATCACACCCTCATATCCTTAAATACTTTTCATACGGGATCAAAATACTTAATTTACAACACTTGGTTCTTTGGAACCAAAACTTGAATTCTTTGAAAAACCTTTTTAATTTCTATACCCTTTATACTTTAGTATAAACACATTAAGCCTCTTAGCATCAACATTTTAGGTTCCTAGCCCTGATTACCATGGTATGGTCGAATGCCTCCATGTAAGTAAGGTAGTTCTTTTTAATTTCTTTTGCCTTCTTGGAATCATTTAAGTCTATTACACTATTACTTGGACATAGAAGCTTTGGCTTCCCCTTTCTATCTTAACAAGGCCTAACCTCACATGGCGTTTTCCAACAAAATACAAGCCATCCAGCAACATGCTATTATCAATGAAAACATCTCAACATATAGTCATTCCATCAAGTAGTAAATGCATGAACAAGTTCATCCTTCAAAAATCCTATCCTTAGGTCTTGAACCTAAGAATGGTTTTTCACAATGCCAAAATGATTTTCAACACTAACGCTCAAACCCAAATAGCCACACCAACATCATAACATACAATTCCAAATATCAACACCAAAACCCGTATACAGAAATTTCAGCATATCAAGCATCAACTTGTGACAAACATTGGATTGACCAAACGAACTTGGATTTGAGCAAATGAGGGCTCATATGAAAGCTTAGAATGTCTAGTTTTTGGATATAAAACTATTTTTCACAAACCGTAACCGAGTTAGTACAGTTTTACGAAACAAGCCACTGTAGTCAGAATCCGAGGCAGAAATTTGTGCTGAGATTGAAATAGGTTTCCAAGGGTCAAATCTTTATGAAAACACATGAAATTTGTACTCAAAATTGAGCCCAAGATGTCTAGTTTCAGGATAAAAAACAAGTTTTGAAATCCATGATCTAGGTTGAGAGAAACACTGTAATGACTCACACAAGGTCAGATTCGAAAATCACATTTTCACAAACTCTTTTCAACAAAGATGAAGGAACTCTAGGTTAGGACTTTCCCTCATATAAAAATTATTTCCAACCATTCAAACACATCAATGAACACAAATCAAGCAACACATAATTATTACAACATTGTTCTCATAGAGAACCAAATAGATAAATTAGGAAACCCTTGGTTTAGGGTTTTCCCCAAACCAAACCCATAAACCATTTTCATCACCACCAATGTGGTGTGATGAGGTTCACTCCCCTATTACCTCTTGCAGATCCCTAGGACGAGCAAAACTCCAAGCTCCAAGAAAGAGTGACAAGGCCGAACCTTCATAGAAAGAAAAGGCAAGATCTTGTACTTGTTTCACAAAAATCATGAGCTAGAAGAAGTTGTTTCATGATTCTAAGAAAAGATATGAAGAGAAAAGTGAAGATTAAAGCTTACCCAAGGAAGAACACTTTGAATATCAAGATAGTGTTCTTGAAGATCAAGAACAAACTTCCTCAAATCAAGAAACTTTCTTCATCAAAGTTGTAGTAGAAGTGATGGTGTTCACAAATATGAGGTTTATTTGAAGAGAAGAAGATTGGCTTATGGAGATCAAGCCATGGCCGAATATGAAGAGGTAGGAGAGAGAAGAGAGGAAATGAATTATGTTCTTGAGAGAAGGGAGTGTTTGATTCTTAGAAGCCAAAATAAGAAGTGGAAATAGCGTAAAAACACTAAGCTTGGCCGTGTGGCCTCTAGGGAATTTGGTCACCCAATTGAATCAAAGTTTATGACATAGTGATGTGATTAGGTGCAAGAAATCCAAGGGCCAAGAATTAAAGAGGTAATACTTGTTGACTCATATTAAAAGAAGTGGAGATTAACCATAAATAGGTTAATTAGCTTTCTCCATAAAAGGAAAAGATGCTAGGTAATTAACCAAGAATCATAAGAATTTAATCCATTGGTTCAAGGAATGAAATGCTGATGGATGGTTGACAACGTCTCGTGAAGCATGAGATGCAGTCATGAACTACTCCTGACTCTAGGCCAGAACAACTTCCCAATCCCGGGCCAGATTACTTCCTCGACCCTGGCACGCATCACAAGGTAAAGCGGTCCCGATTAAAATAATAATATTTTTACCGGTTCCGGCTCAAAACAGCATACTGGGTTCAAAACAACACCTTACGATTATTAAGCTCATAATTGAAATTCAAATATGAATTTCCAATCATCAACTATTATTATGATTATGATTAATCGAATTGTGTTATCAGTCAAGTTATTCACACAAACAGTTAAAAGACAGACATAAGGTTTTTGGGATGTTACAAATAATTAACATTTTATGTATCCATATTTTTCTGGATCCTTTTTTGTTAGTTCTACTCGTCTTTGAAGACTTTTTCTCATTTAGACGTGATATGTCTAGCTTTTCCATAGAAGTTACAAACAAGTTTAATATAGTTAAATATAAGTTTAACATTATGAGAAGATGGTCTAGTAGTCTATACTGAGACTTTATCAGTTGTCTTATGATGCATCTATAGCTCAAATCCTATTTCTGATTTGCTTAGGGAGTGTCTTTGACAACGAAGAAGCTTTGGCAAGTTCTCTCTACCATTAACAAATCTAGAAAGATCTAAAGTGAGCTCTTCTATCTTCTGTTTAAGTTTTAACACTTCTTCAAATTGTAGTGTCTTTGTTGAGATCTTAGCATTAGGCCTTTTAGCCTTAAGCTCAAAGTTTTCCTTAGCCAGCTTAGCACATTCTTGACTCTTATGTTTATCCTCAGTTAAGAGCTTAACATATTGTCTCTTTAGTGCTTTTAAGGCTTCAGTCAAACTAGTGGATTCTTCTAGAAACTCATCATAAGCATCTTGTAAATCCTCGAGTTCAAAAATTACCTCAGTGTCTAAGTCTGCATCTGCCATCAGGCAGAGATTTGCTTCTTCATTAGCGCCAACATCACTTTCTACCGAACTTTCATCCAAGTCTTCCCATGGGCCTATCATCCCCTTTTTCTTATTTCTGATGAATTTCTTTTTGGGTTGACCTTTTAGTTAAGGGCACTCATACTTCATATGACCTAGCTTCTTACATTCATGACACACAATGAGATTCTTTTCAGAAGTCTCACCTGAGATGACCCGCCTTACCCAGAAGGATAATCCCATTAGTCCTAAGCTCCTATTATTATTAACTATGTTTAACCGTATTATAGCGATAGCGTGGTATTCAAACAGTGTTGTGGAAACAAGCGCAAAGAAACGTACAACATACGGAAAGCATAGATCACATCAGAGTAACACGCAAATATAAAGCAGCTATACAGGTACCATGCATAAGAAGTAGCCCCATCAATAGGGTGCTGTACATAGATATACAAACTATTTGTACAAAACGGAAAAAAGATAAACTCCAAAATACATCAAAGGCAAAAGAAGACCCTTGCAGCTCACCAGCACTACTCGTCCCCCACTCAAAAGTACATATAAAGCTCTCAGGTTACCACGTAAGACGCACTAGCAGGCTCCCACCATCAGTGGTGAGGATGCCCTAAGCTACCCTGGCCCTCGCCATGAGTACATCTATAGGTCACCAAAGAATCATACTTAGACGACGAGCTCGATACGACTACCCTAAGTCTGCGGTAGGTTCTCAGGTACTGCTCCGTCCTTTGGCGCTGACCTCGATAGACGAAGCCTCTCCTGCTGGTCACCTGGGAAGAAGCTGGCTCAGCCAGGTGTAGTCCCGTTCATGACACCTCAGTGGCTGCCACATGTGTGGGAAAGGTAGGAACTGCATGACTCTAAAGGATCCTATGATGTCCTCTCTGTGCGATGCCCCTCCTCGGAATAGTATATTCACCGACCCTTATAGACCGTCATCAAGTTAGAGGGGTCTACACGCCACCCCCGATTATCGTGATAGATGATCTTGATCAGAACCAACATCGGCACCCCCGATTATCATGATATGTGATGTAGGGGTGCACTCTCAGGTCCATTAGCTGGCTCCTCCTTATTCGCTTCCTACTTCACTGGTTAGTTAGGTAAGTTTCTCTTTGAAGATTCATTATTAATAAGAATATGTGCTTTATAGTTGTCATTATTATTTAGTGTTAATTAATAAATTAGCAAAGCCTTATTTTCATATTTGAGATTCAATATTAATGAGCATATATGTTCTTTATTAAGGTACCACTCATTGTATTGAATCTTGAATTGTCCAAGTTGGACATTTTTGGGGGAAAACTTTTTCTTCATTTAGTTAATAGTTATCCCTTAATTCTCATATGTTATACTTGATGAAAGTTTGGTCTGATGGATGTCCTTTCGTTCTCTGGGTGCATACTTTATCGCGGTCGATGTCATCGCGTTCAAGTCGTGTACGTCGGAGACCAATGGGAAATGCTGCCGAAATTTCGTTAAGTATAGGCATGAGAGTTGAGGACTAACTGTTAACTGAGTGTTGAAAAAGTTTCTTCTCTAATGGGATAGGGTCATACGCTGTGATAAGAAGGAGTTGAAGATCTTGGACTAAGTGAAGTTGTTGTTGTAGTTATGGATCGTAGTTGGGTCGATGTTAGACGCACAAATCATGTGTATGAAAATGGAGTGGAAGATTTTATAGAATTTGATAAAAGAAATGTTCCTGATAGTAATGGAAGGCTTCATTGTCCTTGTGTTAATTGTTTGAATGAGAGATGACTAGAAGCTGAGAAAATACTGGAGTATCTTATTTGTGAAGGGATATGCAAGAGTTATACAAGATGGATATGGCATGGTGAATTGTTAGATAGGCCAAGTGTGTTCCAAAGAGAGGAAGTTGAAGACGTATATATGGACGATCGACTAGAGGACATGATCTGTGATATTCGACAAGAGTCTTTTCAGCGAGCACATGTGTATGATACTTTGTGCAATGATGCGGATAAGCCTTTGTATCCAGGGTGCTCTAATTTCACACGGTTTTCAGTGGTGTTAAGATTGGTCATTGTGAAGGCGAGAAATTGGTGGAATGATAAAAGCTTCATCGAATTGCTTGAGTTGTTGAAAGACATGCATCCAGAAGGTAACACAATTTCGAATCGTGTAACACCCTTTCCTGGGCATCCCATTTACAGACATTTTATAAAACTCTAAGGCCGAAAAACGGGTTAATTAAAAACATTTAATAATGATGGGGGTGAATTTTTCCTTTTCACAAGACATAATTGTAAAAGCTTGTAAGCATTTATGTGTGTAACGTAAATAGAACATTTCATAATATAATTTCATAAGTTCATAAAGGTTTACATAACACTACAAGAAAACAGCTCATTACCGATGGTCAAAAGCCTTTGGCCATCGATAATCACCAAAAACCGTCGGTAACAGTAACATTCCGACGGCCAAGTATCCGTCGGATATAGTGTCCTCGGTAATTATCACCGACGGTTTTTTGCATTGGCCGTCGGTAACGACTCATCCACATTACCAACGGCTTAGCCGTCGGTAATAACCTAAGTACTTTATTGACAGCCTATCCGTCAGTAATGTGGATGGGTCATTACCGACGGCCAGACCGTTGGTATATATAAATTTTTTTTAATTTATATTTTAATTGATTAATTAATTATTATTTAATTATATTTTATATTTATTAAATACTTTTATTTGTTATTAATTATTTACAAATATTAATTCAATAAATAGTGCAAAATAAAATTAAAAATAACATTAAAAAATTTAAAATTATATCCAAATAATAAATATCATATGTTCTTACAATAGATAGAAATATAAATAAAAAAACTAATATGAAAATCTAATAATCCCTATCATAATGACGAGGAGACTGGATAAGATCATCGTAAGAGTCCTCATCATCGTCGGTCCCGGTGAGACCGGTCGGCTGATCTGGATTGGGGGCTACTGGGGGCTGTTGCTGCATTTGTTGTATGGTCTGTAACATCTGCTCCATCCGACGCCCACGCTTCTCGGCACGCCGCTCGGACTCAGCCAATCTTCGCCTCAGCTCAGCAATCTCTTGATCAGCGTGGCGACTGGCTCCGGTGGATGCCGTGGCGCTGATATCCAAGCGTGAAGACCCTTTCCGATAGTTACCGAAAAGGTCTCCTGCACCGTAAAGACAACCCTTCTTCATGCCACCAACAACCTCTGCCCAAACACGCAGTGCAAGCCGTTGCTTCTCCTCGGGCTCAAGTGGGGTGGAGGAAGAGGTTGTTGCCTGAGACATCCTCTCCTCGAACTCCTCGTGTTATGCATAATCAAACAAATTAATCATAACATCTATAATATATAATAAAATCATAGATTTTAAAACTATAAATAAATGGGGCATTACCTGAGTGCGCTTTGAGCACTCATCTACATACTCGCCAGTACCCTTCCTGGTATGGGTGTGACGGTGGAGCTCGTTAATCGGCACTAGTCTCCTTTTGTCCCTAACCTGTATGTACAAAAGCATAAATTATAAGTGAACAATAATTAAAAAATAATATGAATAATATATGTATTAAATAGGAATGAAGGTATGAATGTACTAGACGCTCAAAGTACTCCGTCTGACAGATGGAACCTCCTGTGTGCAGGCTCCCACCCTTCTCTGATGCCCTATTTTTCTTTGCTTGGGTTTATTTTTTATGGAAATCAACAGTAGCCCAGTGGCGGCACAGGGCATCCTAGACTGTATCTCCCATCCGTGAGGGTCACTCACCCCTCAAGTGAGCGTCCCTGAGCATATCGAATAGGCGATGGGAGGCCTTCATGTGAAAGTTCCTCTTAACCAATGTCTCATGCTCGGCTCTCCAAGCAACCTTTGTCAGCATTAGCACTAGTGTAGAAAACACTTTTAACATCGGTTAAAAATGACTTTTAACATCAGTTGTTTTAGTGTTGTTAATACAGGCGATGTTAAAAGTGTGACTTTTAAGTCACTTTTAACATCGGTTCTAAACGTAACCGATGTTAAAAGTGGACTTTTGACATATTTTAACATCGGTTGAAGGTCACAACCGATGTTAAAAGTCACACTTTTAACATCGGTTCTGTGAACAACCGATGTTAAAAGTATACTTTTGACATTGGTTGAATCCAGAACCGATATCAAAAGTTATTTTTTTTTTTTAAATATGATTTTATTTTATAATTCCTTTTCCTCCCTACAAAATCAGTACACACTATACATATATCTAGAATACAGAAATCTGTACAACAAGTCAAGAAGTCCATAATTCAACAATATATAAACACGAACTATATATATATATATATATATATATATATATATATATATATATATATATATATATATATATATATATATATATATATATATATATATATATATATATATATATATATATATCTATGATTTATGATTTATGTTTAGGGTTTAGGATTTATATATATATATCCAGAATTCAACCAACATAAATGTAGATCCCAGAAACTCATATATAAACATAAATCATAAATCATAAACTTATAAATATAATTTAAGATATTTAGTATAGTCAAAAACGAATTGTGCAAAATGATCCCTCATGTCTTTAAACGCTCTGACAAAAGTGATAGAGGTCTGTGAATTTCAACATAAAATTCATCATCTGTATCCATGAAATCTTGTGGAACAGCAACAAACGTATCATGCATTCTGGCCGCGAAGGAATGAATTAATATATTAATATCACATGAATTAACAGGAACATGTAGAAGATAGAGTAATACTAGTTGGACAATGTAGTTTTCTGAATCTATTACTAAGGGCAGTAAGTAAAAGAACGCACCTGATTGACAAATTTCTGTCTCCTTCACTAAAATGTGCATTGACAGCTTCATTAAGATTACTCCCATGCTCCTGACAAGAAACTTTATTTACAGATGATGAAGAGAGACCCAAACATACGGGCAACCAATATTTCTTGTAAACACTTTATAAAGGATTATACAATCTAACCATACGTTTGAAAATAAAAGAAACTAATACAAGCACAACTAATAAAAATATAATTCATAAAGTTCAAGCAATTTCACCAAAAAAATT
The DNA here is from genome assembly GCA_039655645.1 of Ammopiptanthus mongolicus. Lineage (NCBI taxonomy): Eukaryota > Viridiplantae > Streptophyta > Magnoliopsida > Fabales > Fabaceae > Ammopiptanthus > Ammopiptanthus mongolicus. Next base: position 48,712,852 of record CM077351.1, on the reverse strand, counting down.
TAAAAAATATTGGGCAATAGTAATTATGATTGTATAATGATCGAAGCTCATTTATCAGGTTGACAAATAGAAGCATCTAGAGAATAAAAATTCCTGACTTTTTAGCAAACAAACAACAACCAAAAATCATTCCAAATGCACGTGGGTAACTGCTCACTATGCAATGCATAGAAAAAAACCCTAACTATAACCAGTTAATTACTTTATTTTCATTCAATTACAATTGAAATGCAGAATATTGTTTAAACGTGAAAAGATTCAAATAAAAAAAAGGAAGAAAGTTAACCTGGAGCTTTTGTACTGCGATTGCTTTAAAAAGCCCTCATGGTAGGATTTGAGGGTTTCATCCAAAACAAGATAAATCCCTAAACCAAAATAAGAGAAATCCCGAAATCCTTAAATCTAAACGAAAAACGTAAACCAAAAACAAAAACAAAAACAAATGAAGAAACGCGATGGTGTGGAGGACTTACAGTGGCAGGGATTACTGACCTCACGGCTTGCGGTGATGTTCTCTTCTGGCGGTGGACCTCATGATGGTCACGATGGCTCGCTCGGTGGACTGCTGAAGAAATGCAATGGCCAAACGACGAGAATGAGGGCTTGCACAGAACATAGATGATGAGTAGCGAGAGTACCGTACACGATGAAGAAAGAAACGCGCGAGACTTAAATTTAAAATTTTAACATTTAATATCGGTTAGAAAAGGAACTGATGTTAAAACTCACTTTTTAGTATCGGTTGCTTTTTAACCAATGTTAAAACTGCTTTTTAACCGATGTCAAAAGTCACTTTGTAACATCGGTTAAAAAGCAATCGAACATCGGTTAAAAAGCAATCAATGTTAAAAGTTTGTTCCATCAACCATTTATTTACAAGTTTGCCACCGCGTCTACTTTTAACGTCGGTTTTAAAAATAACCGATATTAAAAGTGTTTCCTCAGCCATTTATTTACAAGTTTGCCACCGTCTCCATTTTTAACATCGGTTTAGAAATAATCGATGTTAAATCCTGACGTGAAAAAAGTATTTTCCACTAGTGTAGAAAGACATAAATAGTAATTTATTATATTAATAATTTATATCAAATAATAAACCAAAACATATTAAGTAAGTTGAAAATTACAACTTACTCTATAAGCGTCAAAGAAACTCCGCCTCTCATTGTCCTTGAGCTATCCCCATGTGAACCAAAGATAATGGAACATCGACTCAATAACAGCTGTGATTTTCTTCGAAGCTACCTTCGAAGGAAGTAGTAAAAGCATGTGAATCAATATCAAGTAAAAACATGTCATTAAAGATGAATAAATTTATTGTATGAATTCTTACCCTTTACCAGATGGCCTGATGATAGGTTGACCATCGACCATGACCTCAACCTCCTCCTCCTCCTCCTCCTCTGCATCCACCTCTGAAGGTGGGAGTGTACACCTGGGACTATACCCCTGCTCCATAGCCTGATGAGCAGGTGACAATGCACCCACACCGGCTGAACTAGAAGCGCCCCTATGTGTATGTGTCTCAAACCCTTAGGTGGGAATCATATCGATCCCGGATGCTGTGAATGGCGTAGGTAAAACCGGTGGAGTAGGTGCAGCTGGCTCGCGGTGTACGTGGTCGCTGTGTAGGTGCAGGCGGGCGTGATGGGAGTGCAGACACCACAGAGGCATATGTCGAAGGGATAGACATGAAACTATCTGCAACATCAGGAGTAACAATGTGAGGTGCCCTGGTCCGACGACGAGTCGAATAAGGAACAGTGTCGCACTTTTACCCTTACCAACTGTGGATGGTATGGGTGGTGGTGGATCATGTCCTCCAGATGCCATTTGTCTATAGCGTAATTTAATGTTAAGATGAAATAATAAAATAATTACGAATAATCATGTAAGATAGAGCAATAATTATCTAAGTTTTATTCAGAGTTTGATAAGTTACATGATCTAATTATAAAGGTTATATGATCTTAAGTTTTATTCAAAATTTGACAAAAAGTCTCCATCATCTTCAGATCTAATTTCAATATTTTCTTCTCCTAAATCAATGACTTCGTCTTCTTCATCCAAATGCTCCTGCACGGATGACAAGTTATCAGTATCCACTTCTTCACCAGCAGCTTCCAAGTCCCGTAAACCAACAATACACTCAACTTCAATGTCTTCATTTACAGGAGACATTCCATCCACTTGATAAGGCACATCTTCCTGCTGATCATTAGCTTCAATGCGACCCCTTGGTTTCGTCTTGATGACGACACACCAACCTCGTTTGTCCTTTCGGGTTGTTGAGTAAGGGACATAATACACTTTGTTATTTTATTCCTTATTGCGGACTTATTTATTTCATTAACCTATTTTGTTATTTAATTATTGTTGTAATTTAATTTCAAATATTTAACCTCTTTATTCAATTATTTAAATATTATTTATTGTTTCTACCTTATTTAATTATTTAAATTTTATTCATTAATTAGTCTCGCCACATCGCATTATCCGCTGCCCAACCATTTGCAATCAGGCATGACTCAGCCACTACCGTCTGGCCATTTTTTTAAGGTCCATGTTTCTAAATTAAGCTAGTTATATCGATAATTTATTTTTTAATTATAAGTCTTATGAGGCTTAAAACAAATACAAGTGTTAAGAGATTTTGATATTCTATTCATTAATATTTTATTTTACTATTTATGATTTATTAATTATCCAATTTTTATTTAATAATTATTTTTTAAAATTTGTTAAAATTTAATTGTTATGAATAAATTTATTATAATTATTTAAACAGATTATTAAAATTAGTTCTAACATAATTAACGCAAAACAGAAGCAATATAACAACTAGCAGCAATATCACATACATTTTTATTTTAATAATCTAACATAAAACAGAATTAATAAATTAACCTAAAACATGAATTTTTATTTTAATCATGTAACACAAAATAGATTATTACTCAAGAATTAATGAGACCTAGGAGCAAAGGGACTGGAAAGACAGTTTTGGTGGTGGTGCTAGTGGTCCAGTGGTGGTGCTGCTGCAAAAATTAAAAAATAAAAAAAGGGTCAGGGGAGAGGGACAAAGGGACAAAGAAGAGGGATGGGGAGAGTGAGAGGGTTGGACTTACAGTGGTGCGGTTGGCGGTGGTGGGGCGCGAAGAGGTGGTGCTAGTAGTGCGGCGAGGTGGTTGTTGGTGGTGCAAATGGTGGCGGTCTCGGTGGGTTGTGGTGGCTGATACAGAGGAGAGGAGAGGAAAGGAGAGGAGAGGGAGATGGTGGCGATGGCTGGGACGGCGGAAAGTGCAAGACCCCCGTAGGAATTACATCATGAACACGTGCTGAAATAATTTTAAAAGAGAATTGCTGGTTGCTTTCGGAAAATAATTTTCTTTAAGTCCGAAAACTCGGGTGTAAAAATTTTCGGCATAATACTTCAGAAACATGATACACACATCACAATAATAAAATCACATTATACTTCACATAAACTGGATTTATTCATAAATCATTTCACCATCACACATAAGCTTTCCTGAAATTGTTTTTCTAACGGAAGTTCCAAGCCAAACAAAGGTTTTCAAAACCACATATATCGACTTTCCCAATTCAAACATTAAAATCCTAAAAGCTGGTTTGATAAAAGAACTCTAAGGACAAAAGAGCCTACTACCTAGCATACATCGTACCAATGAGACTGGGTCTCATCATCAACAGTCCACACATCTTCGTCGTCGACATCAAGAAATGCAAGCTACAGGGCCCCAAAGTGACCCAAATGACCGTTCAGAAGCATATGTACACGTATCCAAAAACACAATAGGGTGTCCAACATGTACAGGCAAGGGTGAGTAACCAATATATGGATTTTAAACACGATAATTACATGCACTACACACAAAACAACATATGAACATATGTTTTATCAACATAACACAGTAATAGAAGTAACACAGGAGGACACACCAGGTAACAACATGTCTAACATACATACCATAAATCGCAATATATCATATTAATCAATTAGCATCATAAGACATCTTCGAAAACAGAATAGTGATGTACAATGTACGACCCCATTTTCTTTCACTGCTTTTATATATCAATAAGGGAATAATTAAGTTTTTATTTTATTCGAGATCTTAGAAAATGAAATAAAATAAACCGAGACCATATTCATGCTCAACGTTATCGTACGAAGCTACGATTAAATTTTGAGCGGAAAACTCAAACGGAGCCCGGTCTGTGTTTTTACACTGTCAATAAGATTTTACTGCTCCAGAGACCTCATATGGAACCGACAACGAGACAGTAAGTCTTAGAATTTAATTCTCTACGTTTTGGTTAAATTTCAAAAAAATCACTTCCTGACCTTTTTTCGAGCAAAATTCTCAATCATGTGACGAACGGAGCCGTATACGGATTTACCGGGACCCGCTAACGGATAATCTTGATATCACATCATGTCAAATCACTTGGGAGAGCATGCCAAAGTCAGCATAACGTTCAAAAATATCTGGACGCGAAATGACCAAAATACCCCTAACCTTTTCTTTAATGACATTTTGGTCCTTGAAGGAACAGACCAAAATGCCCTTAAGTGAGTTGTTTTAAAGGCTGGTCAGCCCGTCATTCACGCCCCAAAAACAGCAACTTGAGAGCTCAAAAGACTTCATCTTCTTCCTTGAGAGAAAACTCCATTTTTCCTTAGAGAAAAGCTTGAATCTTTGATCAATCTTCATCATTCTTTAGGTAAGATCACTTCCATGATCTCTAAGCTTCATGAATCTCTTCCTATCTCAAGTTCAAATCTTGATTTCATGAAAATCAAGTTTATGAACCAAAACTTCAAAAATTCATAGGAAATTGTAGAAAAATCCTTTTAATGGGAAACCAATTTCTTTGAGCTCACTTCAACATCCTCTATCTAGACCCAAGAGCATATGATCAAACTCTCATCCTAGCCTATTCTTATAAAAGTGGCTGAACCTTAGGAAGATGAATGAATAGTATTTTTGTTCAAATTTTTGATTTCTAACTTTTGATTCCATCCTTACCTTTCCTATTGTCTTTGAATCCAAGTGATGGAAAACCAAATCATTTTCTAACCTCTTTTCCGCTTCATGGCTGAGAGCTTCATGTATGAAAAAGCATGAGTCATGTTTCATATTTCTAAGTATTAGGACTTGTATTAGTGTTAATCAAGCTTATGAACCAACCATCCAAAAGATTGGAAACAAATGTGATCCCTAACCCTTTTTACCTTTTTTGGCCGAACCTTGGACCTTTTTGGGGAAGAAAATTTATGTTTTGATGTTTTAACTTTGTGTTGATTTTTGTTTGAATTGAATTGTGCTTAATTGTTTTAGGCGACGCGGACGAAACCGGAACCGGAGCCGAGAATCGTTCGAGATTTGATTGAGAAATTTAGAAAGGTAAAGGGAGGTATTTCATTTGAGTTTGATAGCTTCATGGTATTTGCTTTGTTATATGAGATGTGTTAGTGTTGATTGATGATTGGAAGGTGTGAATGCTTGACTTATGTACTTGATGTATTTAATGAGACATTACACTTGATCATGATTTATGGCATTGATGCCTTGGATGAACTTTTGCTGTGATTATGGGCTGTTTTGATACCTATATATATATATACACACATATACATATATTTATATCCTGGATAAGCATAGGACTGGTTATGACTCTATAAAAGAATTAAAATACTCGAAAACCGAAATCGGAGTTTTGAAAATCGGATTTTGAAATCAAAAAAGGTTTTTGGGAAAACGTGCTACTTTTTCAAGAAAAGTTATCTTTTTTAAAAAGGTTATATCCTTTTGAAAAAGAAAAAGTTGTTTTGAGGAAAGTTTTGCAAAGTGAGTTTTGTTCTAGAAAAACGTTTTAAAAAGACGTGGAATATTTAGAAAACGGTTTTATTCACGTAAAAGTGTTTTCCACGGAAAATGATTTTCTTTGAAAAGGAAATGTCTTAGTTCAAGAAAATAAAAGCGTGTTTTGTTTTCCAAAGTTGTTTTGAGAAGATAAGACCGAAAGGAAAAACGATGAATCTTTTGAGAAGAATGTAAACCTAGTGATCAAGACATCAAACTAGTGTTTTGTGGATTGAGCACTCAGATTTCGTGTCCTGTGTTTTGAATGAACGAGCTTAATGTCCTTTAAAACGAGTCGTAAGCTATATGCCTCGACAATGAAAGAGTGAACGAAAAAGAAAATAGAAACTTTCTCTGTACATGTATGAACCGGCTGACGTGCCATATGAAAACGAGCTACAACTTACGTAGTTAAGAATAAGAGCCAGTTAAGACCACTAGGTCTATATGACCATTCTATGTTTGAAACTCCACAAGTGGCCGGTGGCGTAGCAACCTCGTGCCGTGGTAAATCGGTTTCCCAACACGAATGAACTCAATCAGAGACTGGACTATTCAGGATATGGTTATGATGCAGTACCCTGGAACAATTGGAGCTCGGAACTAAATTGAGAGGCCGACTCATGAGAACAATTATGTTACGAGTGTGTTTGCGGCCTATCGCACGATAAAGGGAAGTAGGAATCTCCAGAGTACATGAATTAGAAAGATGATATTGGAGTCTCATGCATTATTATAACTCATGATAGTGTTTGAGATATTGTTTCATATGAATAACTGTTATTATAACTGTATTTATGTGTCACTGAAACTGTTGTTTGTCGCTTGTGCAGCTATTGTGATAGACTTATAAATGAGTATCTCACCTTTACCTGTACATATTGGACACCCTGTTGTGTTTTTGGAACACATGTATAGATGTTGATCATAGGTCCCCGCGGACACGTGAGACTCGGATGACGGAGCCTTTTGAGGAAGCTAACTTTAAGGTTGTATCCCAACGGCTACTTTTAGCCCGACTAGCATACGAGTCTTTTTTTGAAGCAGTCTTATATTAATTTGTTGCACATATGTTAACATATGTCTTTAAATCTGTAATATGATATATTAGACTGAACTTATGTTATGATTATGTTTTTATGAACAGTGAATATTGATGTATGTGTTATAAGGGTTATTCCTTTGTTTGAGTTTAAACTGCTTATGCTGGTAGAAAATTTTTAGAAACACGTTTTTGAACGTAGCTATTTAATTATATTATTTTCCGAAAGCAACCAGCATTTTATTTCTTGATGTTTTCCGCATTTTGAGTTTGAGTAAGTAGCATCCGAGGGGGGGTGTTACATACAATAAGTAAATGTAATCATCAACAGCCATACAATGCAATGCAATGTACATGACTCAATGCCATATGCCACAGGGGTAAAACTTTGACCCCCTACTCCATGGAGCTAACGAAAAGTCGGAGAGAGTGAATGGGAGGACATGTTTTGTGTATGCCAGCCATGGGCAAGATGCTACAACATATGTAACGTGCACGTATCTGGCTTTACGGACACACTCTCGACCAAACATGAAAAGTATGGCAACTAGTCAAAGATGTCACAACAGTGCACGGAATACCACCAACACAGAAGAATCACCAACTGGTCACTTGTGGAATCTCCAACCCTGACATCCTCAAGACCATTTAAGATTGTCACCGTAAGATTTGCACCAGCATCTAGGTGTAAGCTTAACTCCTAGACTTAAAGCCTTACAACTCATGCAATGAAATGCCAATGCTTACACAAAGCAGATGCGATAAAGCAATGTCTATCCACCGGATAAACCTCAAGGTTCGCTAAGGTGATTAAAAAATTTCTTCATCAAAGATGATTAAAAGACTAAGACTAGTTGAACTATGGTCTTAGAATTAAAAGATGAAATTTGATTGGTGTTGTTTGACTGAGAACCGTGTGGTATAAAGGTAGAGAGAGAAGAGAGAGTTTTGAAAAACTTGAACAAGAAGAGCTCTTGATCTTTTGGAAATGAAAGACAAAGTGATGGGAGTGTTTTTAACAAACACTTGGCCGAATGGCCTTTCATAAAATGGTCATCAAATTAAGTTGATGTGTTCATGATAAATGCTTGGTTAATGTGTTAATGACAACTTGATAGGAATTTGTGTAAGAAAACCAATGGCCATGATAAAAAAAAAGGACAACTGTGTGTTGAGGTCTCACTTAAAGTAGCTAAGATTAACCAAAAAAGATTAAATTAGCTTTCTCCATAAAAGGCAATGTTGATAGGTTATTAACCAAAGGTTAATATGGTTTAGGGAAACCTGAAAAGCAAACTTGAAATACTCTCGGCTCTAGCCCAGAATATTTCCCCAGCCTCAGGCCAGATTACTTCCTGGTCCTGGCATGCATCCCAAGGTCAAGCTGTCCCGATTAAACTAATAATATTTTTACCCGTTCCGACACAAAACAGCCTAACAGACTCAAAACAACATTTTATGATTATTAAGCTTGTAATTGAAATTCAAATATAAATTTCCAATTATTAACTATTTTTATGATATGATTAATCAAATTGTATTCTCAGTCAAGTTATTCACATAAACAGTTAAAAACCGTAACTATGAGGCGAAGAAGATATTGTGTCCGATGGGTATGTAGTATAAGAAAATACAGGCATGTCCTAATGATTGCATATTGTACAAGAATGACTTTGAAAAGATCCACGAGTGTCCCACGTGTGGGGTATCACGTGTAATTCCCGATTTTCTGTAACTCTAATCGAGTAGGTTAACCTCGATTAGGGATTTGGATGCATGTGTGAATTGTTACGTGCTAGTTTAAGGCTTAGTTGGATGCTTAGGAATAGGCTTGAACAAGATCGGAGGTGCCTAAGTTGTTAAACGAGAAACTGTGGGAGTCAGAAGTTTGGAAGGCTCTTCCTAGTTGAGCAGCACGCTCAAGCATGTGAAGGGAGAACGCCCTAGCGTGCCAATGCTCAAGCATTGGTATGTTGCACATTCAAGCTTGTTGAGTGCATTTGCTAGCTAGTGCGCTTTATGACGCGTGTGCTACATGTGTCAGGCTAGGGTGAAGGCAGAGCGGACAAGGTTCCACGCTCAAGCGTGGAGGGAACCCCACGCTCAAGCGTGGTCACGCTCAAGCGTGGCAATCCTGGATGTTAAAGTGTTCTCAGCAAGATGCCCTAAGTGAACTCTTTCCCTTCTCTTTCACTTGGGCCATTTTCCATCTTCTTCCAGCTCGAGATTGCAGAGAGAGTAAAGAGGTGTCGGAGCTTTTTGAGAGAGAAAGCTTAAGTTTGAGGCGATCGAAATACCAGAACATGATTCCGACTGCACAGTTGTGATTGCGGCTGAGTTTTCTACAACCTTGGCTGAGTTTTCTACAACCTTTGAGCTTGCGCTAGGGCTAACACTATTGCATACTTGTTGTGCTTGTGATTAGGGAAAAGTTTGTGCTCGTGGTTTCTCGCGGAATGGAGTTTGAGGCCGCAGTTGTTGGAGAAGCTTGGGGCTAGTCTTCGTGTTGGAGGTTGCGAGCATGGTGAGCCAGTGATCGCGTGGAATTGCGTGCCAACTGTTCAGGTGGGGAGAAATAGTACTACTGCCGTCGAGAAGGCAAGAGTAGTGTAGTGTGTTTTTTGCTGTGTGTAGCGAAGCCCTAACCTTACTAGTGGTTGAGCCTCGATAAAGTACCTAAACCTTAGGTTTAGCATACTGTGGCTCATGGACGCGTGGCATCGAGGCTGTGGTCATGTGGATGCAGTGGCGTCGTGTTGATTTTGACTGAGAGTTTAGACATGAGATCCGGTATCAAGCCCGTTGAGGATGTTTTTTGCATATCATCAGTTGCCAAGTGGCGAGGCCATATGACAGGTAGTATGGGCTACCAGCGTCATACGAGGTTAGTTGTACTTGAGCTTGGGGATGTTTCCAGTCTCGAGAATAGTTTAAAATGACGGATAAGGTAGCTCCTATCCTGTCATGATGCTCGATCCAGTCCGGTTTGCCTGACTAATCCCAGAGCTTTCCATTGTTCCAGGCTAACGTTCTGAGGCGACCGAGATACTCGGGTTCCGGTGTGGAAGTGGGATGCACTCTTATTGGTCACAGTGAGCGGTTCGGTTTCTTGCACAAACTAACTCCGTTTCTGATGTAGATCAAACATAGTAGGATCTTCATTTGAGTAGAATTGTGAATTTCAATGTGAGAAGGCTGAAACTAAAAAAATAAAGAAAAGACTCAAGGGAGGATTTAGATTAATCTCAAGTGAGATAAAAGATAAAAAAAGGTAGAGGAATTGCATTAAGTAAATTGTAGAAATGTAAATACCAAAAACGGATCCTATAGCCAAAGGACATGGTCGAACCTATGCTTGAAATTAAATTGCAAGAATGTAAAGAAAAGGAAAAAGATGAAGGGAAAAGGAATGGGAAGAAGATGAGAGGCGCCACACTCAATCCATAGAAATGGAGATTGATTGATAAGCCTAATTGTGTTTGCCACTTGAAGAGGAATCTTCAAGATAAGAACTGAAATTTCAACCTAGAACTTTGCTAGGAGGAGAAGCTCTCAATTCACAATTTGGAAGAAATCCACAAATGATTCATTAATTTCAAAATTTGAGTACAACGAACCTATTTATATGAAATAAATAGAGAGAATGCTCATCTAGCTTAGTCATGGCCGCACTCTTTTAGGTACTAATGGGCTTGGAACACGTAAGCCCAATTTACAGGCTTAACTAAGTCAAATCTGGCCAGAACAACGTTCTAAAACTGTAGTCCGTTTTTAGGCATGATACACTCCGAATCTGGTCTTAAGTCCTGAAACGAAGTTGTAGATAATCCTCTTATCTTTTCAACGCATCAAAGATCATAGTAATCCGACGTCTAGAACTCTAGATACAATTGAAACAGTGAGATAGGTTTGACTGGGATTTGCTAATTAGCCCACTAAGGTTGTGCTTGTTGGGCTTGATGGCCCAAAATGGCCTAATCATCCTAAGCCCTAGTGTTTAAGCTATCCTAAAGTGCTTATTTTTAAAATCACTTTTATTACAAAGTCCTAAACTACTTTCATTACAAACTAATATATTCTTATTACAAGGTCCTAACCATGTGGCTTCATTCCATTGTGGAAGTAGGAGAATCCTCTTTGAATGCTTTCCATGATCATATCATCCTCTCCTTCTTGAAAAAATTCGTCCATGAATTTTAAGACCTTGAGTCCTATAAACAACATACAAGTAATGAGATTTTATTGTGAAGGGAAATGTAAAACATACATTTATTATTGGTAACGATACTCCCTTTGGCTCACTTAACCTTCTGGGTCAAAGACCACTCTCATTTAAATGGCCCAAATTGGCCAAGAAAAATGGACTAAGGCAAGCTTGCAAGCCCCTTGAATGTGTTGCATTAAACCCCTCAAAAGTTTGTGAAATGTGTTAAAGATTTTGGGGTTGCTTGTTTTGCTTTTGCAATGAGGGTTTGAATGATTGCGAATGATGTTGACCTTAAGCTTTACTCTCCTCATTTGTGTGAAACCGTGAGGCTTTGGCCTTGGCTCCACAATTGGAATTTGCACAAGCGGTTCTACAAAAATAGTTAATGAGGAAGTGTTAGACAAACAATTATTAGCATGAATTTCGGTTTGTTCTACTAAGTCGTTCTCATTCGCTTTATTCACTATGAGCAAACTCTCTTGTCTTCTCTCTTGTTTTACTTCAACATCATTTTCGTCTCCCTTTTTGTCTTTTTCCTCAACTTTGATTTTGGGCTCCGTGGAGACTTTTCTCTCTTGTTCTCTTTTGAGTCTCATTTTCTTTCTATCCTCACAAACTTCTTTTGTAGAAAGTGGCACAAGTTTAATGGTCCAGTTTTTATGTACAAAAGAGGACGTGTTCGTTTGGCCATCATGAATTACTTCACGATCGAATTGCCATGGCCTTCCAAGTATGACATGGCTAATCTCTATGGGAGCCACATCACAAAGAACTTCATCTTTGTAATGACCAATGGAGAAAGTCAACAAGACTTGTTGATTCACCACTAGTTCACCATCATTATTTAGCCATTGAAGTTTATATGGCTGCAGATGAGGAATTGTTTTAAGACCAAGTTTGGTCACCAAGATGGTGCTAGCTACATTGATACAACTACCACCATCAATGATCAATGCACATATTTTTTCCTTCTATCATGCATCTTGTTTGAAAAATGCTCTATCTTTGGCTCACATCATTTTCATTAATTTGCATGCCTAGTAATCTTCTTACCATGAGTAAATCGCCCTCAAGAGGTTTTATCTCACAATCTTTTTCACTTTCACTTGTAGAAGATGCACTAGTGTAAGATGATGTTGATGATGATGCACTATTTTCAAGTTCTCTACCCATAGAGATCATGGTTCTCTTGTTTGGGCATTGAGATGCAATGTGACCTCTTCCAAGGCACTTAAAACACTTAATATCCCTAGATCTAGATGAAGAAGGTGTTGAAGAAGGAGGATTTTTAGAGTTAGAATTGGGCCTTGTCCTAACTTTACCATTAGAACCCGCGGCTCCATTAGCATTGGAGGTGTCTCCCTCCTCCTTGGAATCTTTCCAAGTAGGATTGTTGAAGGCATTGGTGAAAGGTCTTTTGTATCACATTTTTCTCTTGAATTGAACTTCAACTTTTATTGCATGGTGGACCAAATCTTCAAGTTCTACATAGTTGTACATCTCCACCGCATCACAAATATCTTGTTGAGGTCCCCCCAAAAATCTAGACATTGTTGCCTCCCTATCCTCCTCAACATTGGCTCTTATCATAGTAATCTCTAACTCTTTATGGTATTCCTCCACACTCATACTACCTTGTCTAAGTCTTTGCAATTTATGATGTTGGTCTCTATGATAATGTGTTGGAACATACCTCTTCCTCATAATTTTTTTAATTTGACTCCAACTTTCTATTGGTTCTTCATCATATCTATCCCTCTCCCTTACTAATTGGTTCCACCAAATTAAAGCATGATCACAAAATTCTAGACTTGCTATTTTTACTTTTTTAGCTTCACTATATGTATAGCAAGAAAAGATATGCTCCACTTTGGTTTCCCATTCTAGATATGCATCAGGATCACTTCCACCATGGAATGAAGGAACTTTTACCTTAATTCCCTCAATTTTATCTTGTCTATGGGTGCGCCTACCTCTCTCTCTATCTCGCCTCCTATCATGCTCATGTTCATCTTGATTTGAGTCTTCTTGGATGAGTGATGCATCTCGTGTCCGCTCTCGTCTTTCTTCAACCACCTCCAATCTTTCAAAGACTCTCTCAATATGATTTGTAAGGCGATCAAACTTGTGATTCAAGCTTCTAGTCTTTGGTGAAGCTTGTGCATCATCACTTACTTGCTCATAAGGTGGATCCATGATGCTATTACAAGTTGATTACAAAAATGTAAAACAAAATGCATTGAATTATACAACCACCTATACAACTATTACAAGTCAACAAAGAATGATTACACAAGAAATAGATGAAAACAAAAAATAGATTGCAAAGATTACAATGAATGGACCTTTCCACTCACTCACCAAGTGTTTCACTCAAAGCATTAACACTCGTGTTTCACACAATTTTAGACTTTTTCTCGAATGGACTCTCTTGTCTTTTACCACTCTTGCTAGTCCTCTTCACAAATATTCTTCACTTGAACAATTGTTCCAATTAAGGAAAAAGAAACACAAATCAAGAGGCTAAACAATCAAGGCAACCAATCAAAGAAAGTCAAAAAAAAACTTTGAAAACTTCCAAGATAAAACTAAAGAATTTAGAAAGACAAACTGAAAAGCTAGAAGAAATTAAGTACTACCCAAATTGAATTAATGAGATAACGCGAAAATTATTTTTGGTTTAACAACTAATAAAAACAAGATAAAAGGAAAAGAACAATTGTGTTTGTTTTTCAATGATCCAAAAATATTTTTGCTAATTACATCAATGAGGGCCTCAAACAGCAATTAAAAGAAAAGGTGAAGTGGCTGTCTTTTTCAATTCTGGACAACTATCGAAAATTTCAGATTTGGCCCTAATTTTTCAGTATTTTACACTTTTGCCCCTGAATTTTCTGAATTTGCACTTTTGGCCGATGAATTTTTTTCGCAGATTTGGACTTTTTTCCTTCCTTTTTTTTTAAAACTGATATTGTTTTTACAGAATTGCCACTTGACTTTTAAAACACCATAAAAGTTGACTGAGTAGTCAATTCAAGATCTAAAACCTTCTTATAAAAAACAAATGAAGAATATTCAAACTTACAATTTGGAAATTGATTTTGGAATCAACTTTAAGTATAGTAAAAAAATTTCCAAGAGCAATTCAATAGCAAAAAGTTGAATTAGTAATTAAGATCATTCTTCCAAGTAGTTGAGAAACAAGTTAACTCAACAATTAGAAAATTATTAAGATCTACCAAATTCTAATTCAAGGATCATTGAACAACACTTTGAAGATCATGAAGGTCTTCAAGAACACCATAAAATGTGAAATTGAGAAATTCAACTCAAATTGGAGTGGTTTTTCACAATTTTATGATGGATTTCACTAGATTTGAATGAATGCACCACTAATTACACCTAACAAATGCTCAAACCTTAAGATCAAGATGATCCATATAAGGAGAGACTTACACTTGTTTTGTGCACAATTTTTTTGAATTTTGGCGCTAACTCATTCAAAATAAAGTGACTTTACACAATTGCAATATTGATCATCACTTTTCTTGATCCAATTGGCTCCAAACATTATCAATTGCACAAATCAACTTTATGGATGAAAATTGCATCAAGGATCTATGACTTATGTTGAAGTGTACCCCATGCCAAAATTTGAATTCAAAAAAAATTTTGATCAAAATTCACAAATCTAGCTCAAAGAACTAGTTCATGATACCAAATGATGTAGATCAAACATAGATCTTCATTTGAGTAGAATTGTGAATTTTAATGTGAGAAGGCCGAAACTAATAGAATAAAGAAAAGACTCAAGGGAGGATCTAGATTAATCTCAAGTGAGATCAAAGATAAAAAAAAGGTAGAGGAACTGCATTAAGTAAATTGCAGAAATGTAAATACCGAAATAGGATCCTATAGCCAAAGGACATGGTCGAACCTATGCTTGAAATTAAATTGCAAGAATGTAAAGAAAAGGAAAAAGATGAAGGGAAAAGGAATGGGAAGAAGATGAGAGGCGCCACACTCAATCCATAGAAATGGAGATTGATTGATAAGCCTAATTGTGTTCGCCACTTGAAGAGGAATCTTCAAGATAAGAACTAAAATTTCAACCTAGAACTTTGCTAGGAGGAGTAGCTCTCAATTCACAATTTGGAAGAAATCCACAAATGATTCATTAATTTCAAAATTTGAGTACAACGAACCTATTTATATGAAATAAATAGAGAGAATGCTCATCTAGCTTAGTCATGGCCGCACTCTTTTAGGTACTAATGGGCTTGGAACACGTAAGCCCAATTTACAGGCTTAACTAAGTCAAATCTGGCCAGAACAACGTTCTAAACCTGTAGTCCGTTTTTAGGCATGATACACTCCGAATCTGGTCTTAAGTCCTGAAACGAAGTTGTAGATAATCCTCTTATCTTTCCAACGCATCCAAGATCATAGTAATCGGTGTCTAGAACTTCAGATACAGTTGAAACAGTGAGATAGGTTTGACTAGGATTTGCTAATTGGCCCACTAAGGTTGTGCTTGTTGGGCGTGATGGCCCAAAATGGCTTAATCATCCTAAGCACTAGTGTTTAAGTTATCCTAAGGTGCTTATTTTTAAAATCACTTTTATTACAAAGTCTTAAACTACTTTCATTACAAACTAATATATTTTTATTACGAGGTCCTAACCATGTGGCTTCATTCCATTGTGGAAGTAGGAGAATCCTCTTTGAATGCTTTCCATGATCATATCATCCCCTCCTTCTTGAAAAAATTCGTCCACGAATTTTAAGACCTTGAGTCCTACAAACAACGCACAAGTAATGAGATTTTATTGTGATGGGAAATGTAAAACAAACATTTATTATTGGTAACGATACTCCCTTTGACTCACTTAACCTCCTGGGTCAAAGACCACTCTCATGTAAATGGCCCAAATTGGCCAAGAAAAATGGGCTAAGGCAAGCTTGCAAGCCCCTTGAATGTGTTGCATTAAACCCCTCAAAAGTTTGTGAAATGCGTTAAAGATTTTGGGGTTGCTTGTTTTGCTTTTGCCATGACGGTTTGAATGATTGTGAATGATGTTGACCTTAAGCTTTACTCTCCTCGTTTGTATGAAACCGTGAGGCTTTGGCCTTGGTTCCACAATTGGAATTTGCACAAGCGGTGCTACACAAATATTTAATGAGGAAGTATTAGACAAACAATTATTAGCTTGAATTTCGGTTTGTTCTACTAAGTCGTTCTCATTCGCTTTATTCACTATGAGCAAATTCTCTTGTCTTCTCTCTTGTTTTACTTCAACATCATTTTCGTCTCCCTTTTTGTCTTTTCCCTCAACTTTGATTTTGGGTTCCGTGGAGGCTTTCTCTCTTGTTCTTTTTTGAGTCTCATTTTCTTTCTATCCTCACAAACTTCTTTTGTAGAAAGTGGCACAAGTTTAATGGTGCGGTTTTTATTTACAAAAGAGAACATGTTCGTTTGGCCATCATGAATTACTTTACGATCGAATTACCATGGCCTTCCAACTATGACATGGCTAACCTCCATTGGAGCCACATCACAAAGAACTTCATCTTTGTAATGACCAATGGAGAAAGTCAACAAGACTTGTTGATTCACCACTAGTTCACCATCATTATTTAGCCATTGAAGTTTATATGGCTGCGGATGAAGAATTGTTTTAAGACCAAGTTTGGTCACCAAGATGGTGCTAGCTACATTGGTGCAACTACCACCATCAATGATCAATGCACATATTTTTCCTTCTATCATGCATCTTCTTTGAAAAATGCTCCATCTTTGGCACACATCATTTTTATTAATTTGCATGCCTATTAATATTCTTACCAAGAGTAAATCGCCCTCAAAAGGTTTTATCTCACAATCTTTTTCACTTTCCCTTGTAGAAGATGCACTAGTGTAAGATGATGTTGATGATGATGCACTATTTTCAAGTTCTCTACCCCTAGAGATCATGGTTCTCTTGTTTGGGCATTGAGATGCAATGTGGCCTCTTCCAAGGCACTTTAAACACTTAATATCCCTAGATCTAGATGAAGAAGGTGTAGAAGAAGGAGGAGTTTTAGAGTTAGAATTGGGCCTTGTCCCAACTTTACCATTAGAACCCGCGGCTTCATTGGCATTGGAGGTGTCTCCTCCTCCTTGGAATCTTTCCAAGTAGGATTGTTGAAGGCATTGTTGAAAGGTCTTTTGTATGACTTTTTCCTCTTGAGTTGAGCTTCAACTTTTAATGCATGGTGGACCAAATCTTCAAGTTCTACATAGTTGTACAACTCCACCACATCACGAATATCTTATTGAAGTCCCCCTAAAAATCTAGACATTGTTGCCTCCCTATCCTCTTCAATATTGGCTCTTATCATAGTAATCTCTGACTCCTTATGGTATTTCTCCACACTCATACTACCTTGTCTAAGTCTTTGCAATTTATGATGTAAGTCTCTATGATAATGTGTTGGAACATACCTCTTCCTCATAATTTTTCTCATTTGACTCCAACTTTCTATTGGTTCTTCATCATATCTTTCCCTCTCCCTTACTAATTGGTTCCACCAAATTAAAGCATGATCACAAAGTTCTAGACTTGCTATTTTTACTTTTATAGCTTCACTATATGTATAGCAAGAAATGATATGCTCTACTTTGGTTTCCCATTCTAGATATGCATCGGGATCACTTCTACCATGGAATGAAGGAATTTTGACCTTAATTCCCTCAATTTCATCTTGTCTATGGGTGTGCCTACCCCTCTCTCTATCTCGCCTCCTATCATGCTCATGGTCATCTTGATTTGAGTCTTCTTGGATAGGTGATGCATCTCGTGTCCGCTCACGTCTTTCTTCAACCACCTCCAATCTTTCAAAGACTCTCTCAATATGATTTGTAAGGCGATCAAACTTGCGATTCAAGCTTCTAGTCTTTGGTGAAGCTTGTGCATCATCACTTACTTGCTCATAAGGTGGATCCATGATGTTATTACATGTTGATTACAAAAATGTACAACAAAATGTATTGAATTATACAACCACCTATACAACAATTACAAGTCAACAAAGAATGATTACATAAGAAATAGATGAAAACAAAAAATAGATTGCAAAGATTACAATGAATGGACCTTTCCACTCACTCACCAAGTGTTTCACTGAAAGGCTTAACACTCGTGTTTCACACAATTTTAGACTTTTTCTCGAATGAACTCTCTTGTCTTTGACGACTCTTGCTAGTCCTCTTCACAAATATTCTTCACTTGAACAATTGTTCCAATTAAGGAAAAAGAAACACAAATCAAGAGGCTAAACAATCAAGGCAATCAACCAAAGAAAGTCAAACAAAATTTTGAAAACTTCTAAGACAAAACCAAAGAATTTACAAAGACAAACTGAAAAGCTAGAAGAAATTAAGTACTGCTCAAATTGAATTAATGAGACAACGCAAAAATTATTTTTGGTTTAACAAGTAACAAAAACAAGATAAAAGGAAAAGAAGAACAATTGTGTTTGTTTTTCAATGATCCAAAAATATTTTTGCTAATTACTTCAATGAAGGCCTCAAACAGCAATTAAAAGAAAAGGTGAAGTGGCTGTCTTTTTCAATTGTGGACAATTTTCGAAAATTTCAGATGGACCCCTGATTTTTCAGGATTTTACACTTATGCCCCTGAATTTTCTGAATTTGTACTTTTGGCCCACGAATTTTTCCCCCAGATTTGGGCTCTTTTCCCTCCTTTTTTTTTTAAACTGATATTGTTTTTACAGAATTGCCACTTGACTTTTA
This sequence comes from Ammopiptanthus mongolicus, assembly GCA_039655645.1. Classification (NCBI taxonomy): domain Eukaryota; kingdom Viridiplantae; phylum Streptophyta; class Magnoliopsida; order Fabales; family Fabaceae; genus Ammopiptanthus; species Ammopiptanthus mongolicus. The sequence continues at coordinate 48,693,917 of CM077351.1, read as the reverse complement.
AAACACCTTAAAAGTTGAATGAGTAGTCAATTCATGATTTAAAGCCTTCTTATAAAGAACAAATGAAGAACATTCAAACTTACAACTTGCAAATTGATTTTGGAATCAACTTTAAGTACTGTAAACAAATTTCCAAGAGCAATTCAATAGCAAAAAATTGAATTAGAAATTAAGATCATTCTTCCAAGTAGTTGAGAAATAAGTTAACTCAACAATTAGAAAATCATCAAGATCTACCAAATTCTAATTCAAGGATCATTGAAGAATACTTTGAAGATCATGAAGAACTTCAAGAACACGATAAAATGTGAAATTGAGAAATTCAACGCAAATTGGAGTGGTTTTTCACAATTTTATGATAGATTTCACTAGATTTGAATGAATGCACCACCAATTACACCTAACAAATGCTCAAACCTTAAGATCAAGATGATCCATATAAGGAGAGACTTACACTTGTTCTTGTGCACAATTTTTTTGAATTTTGGTGCTAACTCATTCAAAATAAACACACAATTGCACTATTGATCAACACTTTTCTTGATCCAATTGGCTCCAAACACTATCAATTGCACAAATCAACTTGACGAATGAAAATTGCATCAAGGATCTATGACTTATGTTGTAGTGCACCCCATGCCAAAATTTGAATTCAAAAAAATTTTAGATCAAAATTCACAAATCTAGCTCAAAGAACTAGCTCATGATACCAAATGATGTAGATCAAACATAGTAGGATCTTCATTTGAGTAGAATTGTGAATTTCAATGTGAGAAGGCTGAAACTAATAGACTAAAGAAAAGACTCAAGGGAGGATCTAATCTCAAGTGAGATCAAAGATAAAAAAGGTAAAGGAATTGCATTAAGTAAATTGCGGAAATGTAAATACCGAAAACGGATCCTATAGCCAAAGGACATGACCGAACCTATGCTTGATATTAAATTGCAAGAATGTAAAGAAAGGGAAAAAGATGAAGGGAAAAGGAATGGGAAGAAGATGAGAGGTGCCACACTCAATCCATAGAAATGGAGATTGATTGATAAGCCTAATTGTATTCGCCACTTGAAGAGGAATCTTCAAGATAAGAACTAAAAGTTCAAGCTAGAACTTTGCTAGGAGGAGAAGGTCTCAACTCACAATTTGGAAGAAATCCACAAATGATTCATTAATTTCAAAATTTGAGCACAATGAACCTATTTATATGAAATAAATGGAGCGAATGCTCATCTAGCTTAGTCATGGCCGCACTTCTCTAGGTACTAATGGGCTTGGAACACTTAAGCCCAATTTACAAGCTTAACTAAGTGAAATCCGGCCAGAATAACGTTGTAAACTTGTAGTCCGTTGTTAGGCATGATACACTCCGAATCTGGTCATATATTCTGAAATAAAAGTTGTAGGTAATCCTCTTATCTTTCCAACGCATCCAAGAACATAGCAATCAAACGTCTACAACTTCAGATACAGTTGAAACAGTGAGATAGGTTTGACTAGGATTTGCTAATTGGCCCACTAAGGTTGTGCTTGTTGGGCTTGATGGCCCAAAATGGCCTAATCATCCTAATCCCAAGTGTTTAAGCTATGCTAAAGTGCTTATTTTTAAAATCAATTTTATTAAAAAGTCCTAAACTACTTTCATTAAAAACTAATATATTTTTATTACAAGGTCCTAACCATGTGGCTTCATTCCATTGTGGAAGTAGGAGAATCTTCTTTGAATGCTTTCCATGATCGTATCAGTTCTGATACAGAACCTGTTCCGGTGTGGACTTGTTCGGGTGTGGAACCATGTTTCGTGAGCTTTCAACCGACATGCTGCACGGGATTAGTATCCTTGTCTAGGGATTGATCGAGTGTGAGACTCATGGAGATGGATGCTTGTTGCATGTGTTGTCCTGGGAGACGTATGTTTGAGTGCAGTAACTGTCGTACTTGTTATACCTGCTACTTGCTATATGATGTTTACTGTATTGCATTACTTTTGTTTTCGGACATTGCTATATGTTGTATTTCTTATCTCCTTGCTATATTCTCTGTCTGTCTGGTTTTGGGTTCCCTTGAAGACGACGAGCCAGCTGTGACACAGGATGGACCCGAGACTTCACCCGTTCATCACGCAGGCACAGCAGATGCCGGTGCTAGGCGACATCGAGATTGTCTACCACGATGAGAGGGGATGGCGGGTGGACCCCTCAACCTTTTTGGTGGTATATACAGGACCTCTCAGCTTGATCTTTCCTAGTGGTACACCACCGTATGTGAACATTATTGGATCTTATCACTTATACCAGTTTCTTCCCTTCCCTAGGATGTGGCGTCCTCCGAGGCAGAGAAAGTGAGACCATAGGTGGGTGGCACCCCAGTCCTCGGCAGTATCCAGCAGGAAAGGCTACGTCTATCAAGGCCAGCACCGAAGGACGGAGCAGTATTTGAGGACCTACCGTCGGCATAGAATTGTTGTGTCCAGCTCTTCATTGGAGTATGAACCCTTTGTGCGGTATAGATGTACTCATGGCGAGGGCCAAGGTAGTTCAGCGCATCCTCACCGCTGATGGTGGGAGCCTGCCAGTGCGTCCTAGGTGGTGAGCTGAGAGCTTTTCATGTATTTTGAGTAGGGACGGGTAGAGCTGGCGAGATCCGAGAATTTTTCTTTTGCTTTTGGCTTTATTTTTTCTTTTCAATCTTTATGTTTATACCCGTACAGTTTGTATATATATGTACAGTGCCTTGGTGATGGGGGCTACAATATGCATGTTATATATATATATATATAATTTGAGGATTCTCTCTTAGGAACGGTTGAAACTAGCCTAAGTCAGGGTTCAATTTACTTCAATTGTGTTATCCGAATAGAACTTTAAGTTTACAAGATAGAAATATCTTGGATTCTTTGTTCTTAAACATCAAGATCTGTGGTTTAGACATGAAACACGGATCTATCCCAGCGGCTTTACTTTACAGGATTCATTACTTTGTAATGAATTCTTGTAATTCTATATATATATATATATATATGTTTCTGTTATGCTACTTTGATGGTTTTCTATGCCTGTCGTCATTGTTTACCTATTTGTCGTTTGTTTCCGAAACGCTGTTTGAATACCACGCTATCGATTTATATACGGCTAGGCATAGTTAATAATATAAGTTTGAGACAAATGGGATTATCCTTCTAAGAAAGCAAGGTCGTCTCATTCATGTGATATCAGAGCGTTGAGAACGTGGGTCGTCTCATTTTGGTGGTATCAGAGCAGTTTGGTTCTACAATGGGCCTTGAGGGTTGTTGGCGCTACACAGTCCGTATTGGAACTGGTAACTGTGGAAGTCTGGAACCATTGCTGCGAGTCTGGAAAGTGTGCTAGCTTTAGCTGTTAATACCCGAATTGTATCAATTGGGTCTGGGTTGGGTAGAGTGTCGGATGCACTTGTTATCGAAGTGTGATAACTGTTTTCATTCATAAGGCATATGATATGTCTAACTGTTAAGTGCTATTATATGTCTTATGAATTGGAACTGATAGCTCCTTTTTACTGGAAACTAGATGGCACTTGGAAGAGGAAAGGGTGGAAGACCAGCTGCGACCGGAGACAATGACAATAATAATAATAATAACAAGAATGGTGACCACTCAGGGAGAGGCAGTGGTGGTGACACATCTGAAGCAATGTGGGCCATGCGGGACTTGGCTACCACAATGATGAAACAAACCCAGTAGACTGCCCAGTATATGCAGAGGCAGGAAGAGAGGGAAGCGAGGCAGGATCAGTTGCACGCGATAAGATGAAACGAGAGTGTGGACACCGGTCTCAATGCATTCATGAAGGGAAATCCTCCCCAATTCCACGGAGAATACAACCCTGAAGCTGCAGAGATGTGGTTGCAAGAGATCGAGAAGGTATTCATGGCCACACACTGTAGAGAGGACAGAAAAGTTACGTATGCTGCTTTCATGTTGGTTAGAGCAGTAGAAGCTTGGTGGAGGACCAAGGCTAGACTTCTAGAGGCCGGAGGAAGGATGATACCTTAGCAACTATTCCGGGAGTGCTTTCTGGAGAAGTACTTCTCGAGGAGCGTCAAAGAAGAGAAAGAGAAAGAGTTCCTGAGTATGAAACAGAAACAGCTGTCGGTTGGTGAGTACACGATGAGGTTCGAGGCGCTACTCAAATTCTCACATTTCGATTAGATCCACCCAGACGAAGAATAGGTCTGCAGAAGGTTTGAAGACGGGTTGAGGACCGAGTTGAAGCGAACGATGCTACCTCTGAGTATTAGTTTTTTCTTGGAGTTAGTAGCGAAGTGCACGGTGGTGGAAGGGCATAACCGAGCAAGGACTGTCCCACAACAAGTGAGAAATGGTGGACCTGTTCGAAGCAACCAGAGAAGTAGAAGTGGCAAGTTCCAGCAGAGGGAGAGGCCGTATGATCGCCCGGCTAAGTTTAATGTCAACCAGGGAAGGAGCAGCTCCATTCAAGGGCAACAGGAGATCAAGACTTGGTTCGAATGCAGGGGACCACATCTAGCCAAGAGCTGTCCAAGGGCCCAGCACATCAGGTGCTTCAACTACAACCAAACGGGTCACTATGCATCAGATTGCAAGCCCAGAGTTAGCAAAAGGGCTCAAATTCAACAACAGAGCGATAGAGCTCAGAGTGGCAAAGCAAGATCAGTGGTGGCAAGTCATCAGATATGCCGCAAACGATCGGAAGGTGTTTGCCATGAGGAGTTCTGAAGCCGCTCGAAACCCTGACCTGATACAAGGTAAATGCTTGGTCTCTGGGAAACTTTTGTCAGTTTTATTTGATTCTGAAGCTACTCATTCTTTCATATCATTAGAGTGCATGGGTTTCTGCATTACCCTATGATTTGACTGTCTCAACGTCTACTGGCGATTCTTTGACTACCCTATCTGTATGCCTTAAGTGTCCTATCACAGTGGAGAACCGTCATTTTCTTGTCGACCTTATCTGTTTGCCTATGCAACAGATCGATGTAATCCTAGGCATAGACTGGCTTTTGGCCAACCATGTGGTGTTAGACTGTTCAAACAAAACCCTCAGTTTTTCTGAGCGATCTGGATTGATGCCTACCGATGAGATTATTCCGACTGGTGGACGATCAGACGGATGGGTGGTGTTATTCTCTTTGGAAGCAAAGGAGACTCCTAGTCTCAAAGCTTTACCTATCATGCGAGAGTTTCCAAAAGTGTTTCCCGATGATGTTCCCGGACTGCCACCGGAAAGAGAGATGGAGTTTGCTATAGATCTTGTACTGGGAACTGGGCCTATATCGATAGCGCTGTATCAGATGTCTCTAGTTGAGCTAACGAAACTAAAGAAACAATTGATGAGATGCTAGGAAAAGAATTTATCAGACCTAGTGCATCTCCGTGTGGAGCGCCGGTACTGTTTGTGAAGAAGAAGGACGAGAGCTCAAGGCTGTGCGTAGACTATCGTCAGCTGAACAAGTATCCGTTACCATGAATAGATGATTTGATGGATCAGCTGAAAGGAGCAGCTATGTTTTCTAAGATCAATCTGCGATCTGGATATCATCGGATCCGGGTTAGGAAGGAGGATGTGCCAAAGACTGCTTTTCGAAGTCGGTATGGTCACTACGAGTACTTAGTTTTGCCGTTTGGTGTGACTAATGCTCTAGCTGTGTTCATGGATTATATTTACATGATCTTCCAACCGTTGCTTGACAAGTTTGTTGTCATATTCATCGATGAATCCTTGTATACTCTTCGAGTAGAAAGGAACATCAAGAGCATCTAAGGGCGGTGTTGCAATTGGTAAAGGATCGGTAGTTGTATGCTAAGCTGTCGAAGTGCAATTTCTGGTTAAAGGAAATTCAGTTTCTAGGCCATGTGATTAGTAAGGATGGAACCGCGGTGGATCTTGTGAAAGTTGAGGCCATAGTGAGTTGGGAAAGCCCTAAGCGATGTGAGAAGCTTTCTTGGTTTAGCGGGCTACTATTGGAGGTTTATTGAGGGATTCTCTAAGATTGCATTACCTATGACACAGTTAACGAGAAAGGGGAAGACGTTTTACTGGTCAAAGGCTTGCGAGCAAAGTTTCCAGGAGTTGAAGAGAAGATTGACCACAGCACCTGTGTTGGTCCTACCAAATCCATTAGGGCGATTCGCTGTATACTGTGATGCATCTTATCAAGGCTTGGGATGTGTGCTCATGCAAGAAAGAATGGTGGTGGTGTATGCCTCCAGGCAGTTGAGAGTACATAAGCGGAACTACCCAACGCATGATCTGGAATTGGCTGCGATAATGTTTGCATTGAAGATATGGAGACACTATCTTTATGGTGCTAAATTCAATGTGTTTAGCGACCATAAGATCTTGAAGTATCTGTTTGACCAGAGAGAGTTGAACATGAGACATCGGAGGTGGATGAAATTCATAAAGGACAATGAATTCGACCTGCAATACCATCCAGGTAAGGCGAATGTAGTAGCGGATGCACTCATTAGGAAATCCCTACACGTATCTGCATGATGGTAAAGGAGCTAGAACTTTTAGAGGCATTTAGAGATTTGAATCTGGAAGCGGAAATCGTCGAGGATAAGCTGAATCTGGGGACGGTTAGAGTAAATAGCGATTTCCTAAAACTTTTATGGAAGAAGCAAGTTGAGGATAAGTACCTCGAGAGCGTGAATCAGTTGATAGAGGAAGGTAAGACTTCGGAATTCAGAAGAGCTACTGATGGTCTGCTTAGGTATGGTGATCGGGTTTGTGTGCCAGTGGATATAGAAGTTAAGGATATGATCTTGGAGGAAGCACACAAGAGCAAGATGAGTTTCCATCCGGGGGCTACCAAGATGTATCGGGACCTGAAGAAGCTGTTTTGGTGGCCGGGGATGCAGAAAGATATAGCGACGTATGTCCTAACCTGCTTGGTGTGTCAGAAAGCTAAGATTGAACACCAGAAGCCAGCAGGGTTGTTGCAATCGATGGACGTCCCAGAATGGAAATGGGATAGCATTGCCATGGACTTTGTTTCTGGGTTGCCGAGAACTCAAAAAGGTGTGATGCGGTCTAGGTAATCATTGATAGGTTGATGAAGTGTGCTCACTTCTTACCTATCAACCAGAGTTACTCTCTGGAGCGATTGACTCAGATTTACATAGAGGAGGTTGTCAAGCTGCATGGGGTGCCTCCATGCATCGTCTCGGATCGTGATCCAAGGTTTACCTCAATGTTTTGGAGGAGCTTACACAGTGCAATGGGAGCTAAGTTAAATACGAGTTCTGCTTATCATCCTCAAACAAATGGTCAATCTGAATGAACAATTCAATCACTGGAGGATCTCTTGAGAGCATATGTGTTGGAGAACACGGGAAGTTGGAACGAGTTCCTTCCATTGATCGAGTTTACTTATAACAATAGTTTCCATTCAAGTATTGGCATGGCGCCATACGAGGCACTGTATGGACGTTAGTGTAGGACTCCATTGTGTTGGTTTAAGACTGGAGAAAGTCAGCTGTTAGGTTCGGAGCTGGTACAGCAACAGGGGAACAAGTCCATAAGATACGGGAGAAGATGAAGGTTGTAAGGGATAGGCAGAAAAGCTACACCAACAAGAAGAAAGGACCCTTGGAATTCCAAGAGGGTGACCATGTCTTCATGAGAGTTTCCCCAAGAGCTGGAGTGGGCAGGGCAATCAAATCCAGAAAGCTGACACCTAGATTCATAGGACCGTTTCAGATTCTTCGACGAATCGGCCATGTAGCATATCAAATAGCTTTACCACCAAATCTGTCAAATCTCCATGACATCTTTCACATCTCTCAACTCAAAAAGAACCACCCTGATTCATCACACGTGCTTGAGCCCGAATCGATCCAACTGAAAGAGAATCTTCAATACGAGGCTTCACCTGTTCGAATCAAGGATAGAAGGATCAAGGAACTGCGGGCAAGCACATTCTGTTAGTCAGAGTGGAATGGAACCCAGTGAATGGCAATTCAATGTGGGAACGTGAAGCTGAGATGTGCCAGCATCTTCCTTATCTGTTTACAGGTATGCGATGGAAATTTTGAGGACGAAATTTTCTGTAAGGGGGTGGTAATGTAACATCCCGATTTTCTGTAATTCTAATCGAGTTGGTTAACCACGATTAGGGCTTTGGATGCGTGTGTTAATTGTTATGTGCTAGTTTAAGGCTTAGATGGAAGCTTAGGAATAGACTTGAACAAGATTGGAGGTCCCTAACTTATTAAATCAGAAACTATGGGAGTCAGAAGTTTGGAAGGCTCTTCTCAGCTGAACAACATGCTCAAACGTAGGAAGGGAGCATGCCCTAGCGTGCCATCGCTCAACCCTTGGTATGTTGCACGCTCAAGCGTGCTGAGTGCGTTTGCCAGCTGGTGCGCTTTATGAAGCATGTGCTACACGTGTCAAGCCAAGGTGAAGACGGAGCAGACAAGGTTCCACGCTCAAGCGTGAAGGGAACCTCACTCTCAAGCATGGCAATCCTGCACGCTAAAGTGTTCTCAGTAGGATGCCTCAAGTGAAGTCTTTCCCTTCTCTTTCACTTGAGCCATTTTGTATCTTCTTCCAGCTCAAGATTGCAGAGAGAGTAAAGAGGAGTCAGGGCTTTTAGAGAGAGAAAGCTTAAGTTCGAGGCGATCGAAATACCAGAACGTGATTCCGACTGCACGGTTGTGATCGCGGCTAAGTTTTCTACAACCTTGACGGAGTGGTTTCTCGATTCGCCTAAGATAAACTCGAATCCCTAAAACGCGTTCTTTGTGTTCTTAGCGTTCTTCGAGTCTTTACCTCTTTCTTTGATCTTTTAGCTTGCCCTAGGGCTAACATTGCATACGTGTTGTGCTCGTGATTAGGGCAAAGTTTGTGCTCGTGGTTTCTCGCGGATTGGAGCTTGAGGCCGCGGCTGTTGGAGAAGCTTGGGGTTGTTCTTCGTGTTGGAGGTTGCGAGCTTGGTGAGCCAGTGATCGCATGGAATTGTATGCCGACTATTCAGGTGGGGAGAAAGAGTACTGCTACCATCGGGAAGGCAAGAGTAGTGTAGTGTGTTTTCTGCTGTGTGTAGGGAAGCCCTAACCCTAGTAGTGGTTAAGCCCTGATGAAGTACCTAAACCCTAGGTTTAACATACTTTGGCTATCACCATTAAGTTTGGAAAACCTAGGTTAGCAAACTGTCATACTTGTTATACCTGCTACTTGCTATATGATGTTTATTATATTGCATTACTTTTGTTTTCCGACATTGCCATGCACTGTATTTCTTATCTCCCTGTTGTTTTCTCTGTTTGTCTGGTTTTGGGTTTGCTTGAAGACGACAAGCCAGCTGAGACACAGGACGGACCCGAGACTTCACTAGTTCATCACGAGGGCACCACGGATGCCGGTGCTAGGCGACATTGAGATTGTCTACCACGACGAGAAAGGATGGCGGGTGGACCCCTCGACCTTTTTGGTGGTATATACAGGAGCTGCAGCTTGATCTTCCGGAGCGGTACACCACCGGACGTGGACATTATTGGACCCTACCGCTTGTACCAGTTTCTACCCTTCTCTAGGATATGGCATCCTCCGAGGCAGAGAGAGCGAGACTAGATGTGGGTGGCTACCCAGTCCTCGTTAGTATCCAGCAGGAGAGGCTACGTCTACCGAGGCCAGCGCTAGAGGATGGAGCAGTATTTGAGGACCTACCGTCGACGTAGGATTGTTGTGTCCAGCTCTTTATCAGAGTATGAGCCCTTGGTGTGGTATAGGCATACTCATGGCGAGGGTCAAGGTAGTTCAGGGCATCTTCATCACTGATGGTGGGAGCCTACCAGTGCTTCCTAGGTAGTGAGCTGAGAGCTTTTCATGTATTTTGAGTGGGGACGGGTACAGCTGGTAAGATCCGACAGTCTTTTCTTTTGTTTTTGTCTATATTTCTTCTTTTCAGTCTTTATATTTATACCTGTACAGTTTGTTTATGTATGTACAGTGCCCTGGTGATGGGGCTACAATATGCTTGTTATATATATATATATATATATATATATATATATATATATATATGTTTTTTTATGCGTTTGCGCTTTACTCTGATGGTCTTCTATGCTTGCCATCATTGTTTACCTGTTTATTGTTTGTTTTCGAAACACTGTTTGAATACCACGCTATCACTTTATATACGGTTAGGCATAGTTAATAATATAAGTTTGGGACGAAGGGGATTATCCTTCTGAGAAAGCAGGGTCGTCTCATTCCAGTGATATCAAAGCGTTAAGAATGTTCTGCGGCCAATAGGATGATTTCATATTTGTATGAGTCATCTCATCAAGCTACAAAGTTAATGATGGTGAATCAAGTTGTGAAGTAATCACAAAGGGTCCTTTTGCGAAGGCGTTATGGTATCTTCCAATAATTCCAAGGTTCAAGCGATTGTTTGCTAATGTAAATGACGCAAAGAACATTAGGTGGCATGCAGATGAAAGAAAATGTGATGGACAGCTTCGCCATCCGGCTGATTCTTTGCAATGGAAGAGAATTGATAGTTTGGAGTCAATGAAGAGATTTGGGAGGTCGATTACACTACATTTAGAGTTCCTATTGTTAAATGTAAGTGGGTTGACAGTGACAATGGTGTACAAAACGATGAATTATAATTTACATTGGTAGACCTTGACAAGGTAGGTCATACAGAAGAGCCTTTCATCATGATTTTCCTAGCAAAACAAGTGTTTTATATCAATGATCCTTCTAACAAAAGGTGGTTAGTGGTTCTCCCAGGAAAATACATGCATAATGATAGTGAGGAAAATCAAGATTCAACTCTTGATATTTCTGATACTCCTTCTTTCTCAACATGGATGCCTAATTTTAATGAGGAAAATGAAGTGGACGATATACTTGCCACTCGTGATGATCATCATGAAGGGATATGGGAGAACATTCTACTTGACCATAGTGTAAGTTATGTTTAAAGTGATATTTATAATTTGAGTTATGCTTATCTTGATAATTATAAGTTATGTTTTTTTTGTTATTTAATTTGATATTTATAAGTTAAGTTATGTTTGTTATTTATCCATTCTTACGGACATAATTTATTATTTTTTGTCTAAATAGGCATACATGACAGATCCCGCGGACATCCTTCCTTCACGCAATGGATCGAATACCCTGTCAACAAGTAAAATGGGTAGACACGCCACACGGTTAAAAATATTGGCCGTCAACCGTAGTGATAATCAAAGGATAAGGGTTGAGTTTGATGGAGATTGCTTACCTATAGGGCTAATGGAAGATCAGTTCAAGAGTTATGTGGCCGTACCTAGAAAAAGCAAGGCTAGTATACTTATTGAGGATTGGGACCATGTACCGACGAACGTGAAGGATCAGATATGGGGTAGTATCATGGTATTTTACTTTTCTTTTCTTTGTTTATATCTATTTTATTTCACCATATTATTATCATGCACTAATTCCTTCATTTTGTTGTGTATAGCTCACCTTTGACGTGCCGAATACCGAGCGTATGAAGAAAAAATGGATTTCGTATGCGGGTGAGCGTTGGAGAGCATTTAAAACACAATTAAGCGGGAAATACATACATGGGTCTGCGGAGAAATCTCCACTTGAGATGTACCCGTTCCTTGATCAGAAGACGTGGGATAGATTTGTTCAAATCCGATTGGACCCTACCTTTCAGGTTAACTTGAGTTATATTATTTTACTTGACCAACCAAATTAATTTTATTAATTTATGGAATTTAGTTGATGTTATTCATAACAGGAGAAAAGGAAAAAGGCACAGGAGATCTAGAGTAAGAATATCTACCCCATCGTTTGTCTCGTGGGGGATATAAAAAGCTTAGGAGGAAGATGATTGAAGAGAAGAAGAAATAAATTTTGGAAGAAGTATCCCAAGTTGATCCTATGGCTGATCCACCTCCACCCCCACGCCATCATACATGGAAGAGAGCCCGACGAGGACCATCGGGACAGTATACATCCTAGGAGGCACGCCTTGTTTCTAAAAAAGATTGTAAGTATATATTCAATTCTAATTGTAATTGTAACATGCTTATCCATTGTCTTACACAAATGTGACAATTGTATATTGTAGGATTCCTTGGACGAACAGAGCACAAAAGGAACCTTTGTGTCTACCAGACGCAAAGATGTCTTGGCTATTATGATTGGGAAAGAGGACCACCCAGGCCGTGTCCTTGGTGTTGGATGGGGCTTTGGCATTCGCCAATACTATGGATCATCTTCACATCATCGGACCATGGATGATATCGAGTCCATCAAGGCGCAGCTTCGAGAAGAAATAAAATGAGATCTTCTCTCAGAGTTGCCATCTATGGGTTTTTCCCAGCAAAACACAAATGCCAATCGTCTGTACATGTGAGCATTAAGGGTTCATGTGATCATTCACATCAGCCTGATAAGGAGGAGGAGGATAGGTGTGAGTTGTATGTTGATGATTATCATGATCGCCTATTAGTGGCATTTGGAAAGGTACACAACTTGGGAAATACCTTACACCACTAGACATTAGCAAATGGTCATGTGAGGGTGGTGGTTGAAGATGTTCGAGATGCTGATGCTCTAGTCCCTGTGCCCACCGAGGAGGTTATTACAGTTGGCCAAGCCCCCAGTAATTTCATTCCTTGGCGGAGAACACTTGTGAGGTTTTTTCGTTTAAGCCAAGGTATTCATGTAATTGTTCAATTACTTATGTTTTTCTATATTTACAATTGAAATAACTTAATTGTGTTTACTAATGCTTTATCTTTGTTGTTTAGGATGTTGGAAAAGATCGTCCATCCAGAAGGACTAGGTCGGATCCGAGAAAACATGTGAAGTCTGGTTTATCGAAGGTATTCATATAATCATTCAATTACTTAAATTTTTTTTTTATTTACAATTGAAATAACTTAACCATGTTTACTAATGTTTTATATTTGTTGTTTAAGGTATCGACAAGGATGTTGAACGTGATGCTCTTGAACGTCTTATATTAGCGGCTGTGAAACTTGGGAAGGAGTCGGCTTTTATAAATTTGGAACACGATGGCATGCCCGACACTTTCTATATCCCCCAAAGGGACATTATGGAGATATGCATTGATAGTGATATGCTTTGCATGATGGTTGTATTATTATGGTGCACGTAAGTACATTTTATTTCAACTAATTAATTTGTAAGTTAATTAATTAAGTTTTCAACTATTATAATAAACATTTATTTCAATATCTTATTAGGTATTTGCATTGCCTCTGTAATTGTTTCCAACTATTTCCAAATGCAGTAAACATTGATAATTATTGATCATCTGTCGTGGCATGAATGTTTGTTGCTAAGAAGGAAGCTGACAAAAAAAATCAAGGGCATTGTTGAAACATAAGCTTTTAATTAATTTAATTTGTACTATACTTGGTTTAATAATTACTCTGAAATCTATATAACATACTTTAAATATATATTTTCTTAATTATGATAGATCTATGAACACATTGTCGTCTTTTGGATGGTGGTAGGCCCAGACCTATTAGGTGGATTTACCCTAAAGTAGTTTATTAGTACCCGAGATTCAATTGCAGTGTAAAATAGTTACTATTATGTTTTTACTCATTATATTCAAATTGTGTATTCATTTTTAGTGTCATAGGCAACGTGGTGGCTGGGAGTGCGGATATTATGTCATGAAGTGGATGCTCAACATTGTCTCCGCGTGTATTACAGATGGATGGAAGGAGGTAACTAATAGAACCTGTAAATAGTTATAGATTAATTATGTTTAGTTTTAGTTGATTAGCTATAATATTTAATTTATCTTATGTTAATTGAACGTGCAGATTTTCGATAATCCAGAACCATTCTCTGAATAGGACATTAAGGACATCAAGGAGCGTTGGGCAAACTTCTTTCTTCAGATGACTAAAACTTAATTAATTTGTGACATAAAGTTTCTTTTTGTTTTTTATGGAAGGCATATGGTTTCTTTGTTGTTTATATGTCATATATATGTATTTAATTAGTTTAAATTTGTGAAATTATATGTATTTAGTTAAGAATTTATTGAATCAATAGAATACTTTTGCAAAATCAATATAGTAGTTTTTGGCTGACTTTGTATAGTGATTTAGATTCTGTAATTAATGTTGGGATTCTGTTATTGCTGAGATTGATCTGGTTGTATGAAACAGGGCTAAGGATTGTAGCTGGATTTAAATAGATTTTTTAAAAAAATTGCACTTTCAACATATTTATCATTCATTTTCCACATCGGCTATCAGCCAGAACCGATGTTGAAAATTCTCTCTCAACAAATATAAATCTGTTGAAAGAGCACTTTCCACATTGGTTTCGGAACATAACCGATGTTCAAAGTGAAACTTTCCACATCAGTTATTAACCGATGTTGAAAGATCCCATATTCTACATCGCTTGTTTCTACACGGTTCCATAACCGATTTAGAATGTTATTTTTAACCGATTTAAAAAGTGTTTACTGCACTAGTGATGCATTCATCAATCCGGCATTTGCCAATGAATCTCGCCTGATCAAATTGAACTACTGAGAAATCCAGAGAGTGGTTGATATGGAAGTTCTAAAGTCTCGCGATATTACATATAAATAGATAATTAAATAAAATAATTATCCGTTCATAGCATCAGAAACTAAGATAAATTAAAACCTCCACTTTATTACATAAAAACTCTTTAAGTTAATAAAAAAAACATTTCTTTGATAACAATTTTTGCCTCAAAATATGAGCAACTAAAAACATATACAACATCACTAATGCTAAGGTCTTCATGACTCCAAGACTTTCTCAAGTCGTTGTGTCATCTCTAACATCACCTGTGAACCCTGAAAGACAACACCACTAATGAGATTTATAATCTTAGTAAGCAAACGAAGTTCTAAAAGGTTTTCGAAAAGATGTTTCTTTCAGCCGGCACGATAACCGAAAAAACAGTTCATGGTACCCGCTATTTTTCTAAAATAGTAGCATTATAAAAATAATAATAATAATATAAATTATTATTACTAATAATAAGTCACCATCAACATATACCATAAATCAAGTATGTCAAAATCTCACATATAAAATAATTTCAAATCATTCATATATATCATATAACTATCAAATATCACTCAACAATGACGTGCCATTGCCTACCTCTACTCAAGGAGGTATTTCGATGTCACCTTCTCATCGGTTACATTACTCATATTTTCGATACCAACCATGTGCACTGACGGTATTACTCATTTTTTGACATCCCAATTTATGACGATGTTGTTTTCAATACGCCAACAATCGGTGGTATTACATATTTTCGACATCCCAATTCAATGGCGATGTTACTTTAGATACCCCATTCGTAGGCGGTATTACATAATTTCGACATCCCAATACAATGGCGATGTTTGTAACATCCCGATTTTCTGTAACTCTAATTGAGTTGGTTAACCTCGATTTACTTGTGTGAATTGTTATGTACTAGTTTAAAACCTAGTTAGAAGCTTAGGAATAGGCTTGAACAAGGTTGGAGGTGCTTAAGGTGTTAAACGAGAAACTGTGGAAGTCAGAAGTTTGGAAGGCTCTTCCCAGTTGAGCAACACGCACAAGCACGGGAAGGGAGCATGCCCTAGCGTGCCAACGCTCAAGTGTTGGCATATTGCGTGCACAAGCGTGCTTAGTGCGTTTGCCAGCTGGTAGGCTTTTTGACGTGTGTGCTACACGTGGCAAGCCAGGGTGAAGGTTGAGTGGGCGAGGCTCCATGCTCAAGCTTGGAGGGAACCCCACGCTCAAGCATGGGCACGCTCAAACGTGCAATCTTGCAATGCTTAAGCGTTCTCAGCAGGACCTTAAGTGGTGTTTTCCACTTTCTTCTCCACACTTGCATGAATCTTTTGGAGTTTCCTCCATTGCTGAACCTACAGAGAGAAAGAGAGAGTTTAGAGAGAGAAGTTGAAGGTTTCGATACTTCGGAGCTTTGGATCAAGATTCTGGCTACATTGTTGAGATCGTGACTAAGTTTGCTACGATTTCGTCCGAGCGATTTCTCGATTCGCCCAAGGGATAAGTTCGTGCTAACGGTTGCTCGAGTGACGAAGGTGTGCACGCAGCTGTTCTTGGGGCTGCCATTGAAGGAGGATGTGAGCTCAAGCTTGGAAGAGCAAGCCAGTGATCACGTGGATTTGTGTGACCACTGTTCAAGTGGGGAGAAAGAATACTGCTGTCGTCAGGAAGGCAAGAGTAGTGTAGCGTGTTTTCTGCTATGTGTAGGAAAGCCTTAACCCTACTAGTGGTTGAGCCCCAATAAAGTACCTAATCCCTAGGTTTAGCATACATTGGGCCATCACCGTTAGGTTTGGAAACCATAGGTTATCGAACTGTTGATTGAGGATGATCGGCTTCTTATACCTGCTGTGATGTTGATTTCTCACTACAAGAAAACAGTTGATTACCGACGGCCAAAAACCGTCGGTAAACAACAAAAACCGTCAATAACAACACATTTTCGACGGATTTCCGACAGTCCATTATCCGTCAGAAATAGGCTTGTCGGTAATAGTTACCGACGGCCTAGCCGTCGATAATGACTAGAGTACTTTACCGACGGCCCAAGCCGTCGGTATATAGAATTTTTTTAAAATTAGATTTTAATTGATTATTTAATTATTAATAAATTATATTTTATATTTACTAAATATTTTTCTTTGTTATTAATTATTTATAAATAAATAATGCAAAATAAAATTGAAAATAACATTAAAACATCTAAAATTATATCCAAATAATAAATAACATATGTTCTTACGATACATAAAAATATAAATAAAAAATCTAATAAGAAAATCTAATAATCTTTATCATAATGATGAGGAGACTGGATAAGATTATCAAAAGAGTCCTCCTCATCATTGGCACTGGTGCAATCGGCCGGCTGATCTGGATAGGGGGCTGCTACTGAGGGGGCTGTTGGTGCATTTGTTGTATGCTCCGTAGCATCTGCTCCATCCGACGTTCACGCTCCTCGACGAGCCGCTCATGCTCCTCGGCACGCCGATCACGCTCTTCGGCACGTCGCTCAGACTCGGCCAGTCTCCGCCTCAGCTCAGCAATCTCCCGATCAGCGTGGCGACTGGCTCCGGTGGATGCTGTGGTGCTGATATCCAAGCTCGAAGATCCTTTCCGATAGTTATCGGAAAGGTCTCCTGCACCTTAAAGACGAGCTTTCTTCTTGTCGCTAACAACCTCAGCCCAAACACGCAGTGCAAGCCGCTGCTGCTCCTCGAGCTCAAGTGGGGTGGAGGAAGATGCTGTTGCCTGAGACATCTTCTCCTCGAACTCCTCCTGTTATGCATAATCAAATAAATTAATGAAGACTATATATAATAAAACCATACATTTCAAAACTATTAATAAATGAGGTATTACCTGAGTGCGCCTAGAACGCTCATCTACATTCTCGCCAGTACCCTTCCTAGTATGGGTGTGGCGGTGGACCTTGTTAATCGGCACTGGTCCCCTTCTGTCCCTAACCTGTACCTACACAAACATTAATTATAAGTAAACAATAATTAAAAAACAATACAAATAACATATGTATTAAATATGAATAAATGTACCAGACGCTCAAAGTACTCCGCCTGGCTAACGGAACCTCCTGTGTGCAGGCTCCCACCCTTCTCTAATGCCCTATTTTTCTTTGCTTGGGCTGATTTTTCTGGAAATCAACAGTAACCCAGTGGCGGGATAGGGCATCCCAGACTGTATCTCCCATCTATGAGGGTCGCTTGCCCTTTAAGCGAGCTTCCCTGAGCATATAGGATAGGCGATGGGAGGCCTTCATATGAAAGTTCCTCTCAACCAGTACTTCATGCTTGGGTCTCCAAGCAACTTTTGTCTACATTAGAAATACATAAATAGTAATTTATTATATTAATAATTTATATGAAATAATAAGCCAAAAATATTAAGTAAACTGAAAATTTCAACTTACTCTATAAGTATTAAAGAAACTCAGCTTCTCATTGTCCTTGAGCTGTCCCCAGGTGAACCAAGGATAATGGAACATTGACTCAATAACAGCAGTGATTTTCTTCAAAGCTACCTTCGAAGGAAGTAATCTTAACTATAAAAGCATGTGAATCAATATCAAGTAAAAACATATAATTAAAATTTAATAAATTTATTTTATTAATTCTTACCCTTTACCAGACGGCCTGATGATAGGTCGACCATCGGTCATGACCTCAACCTCCTCCTCCTCCTCCTCCATAGCCGCCTCTGAAGATGAGGGTGTATACCCTGGACTATACTCCTGCTCCTGCTCTGTAGCCTGATGAATAGGTGATGATGCACCCACACTAGCTAAACTAGAATTGCCTCGATGTATGTGTGTCACAAATCTCGAGATGGGAATCATATCGATCCCGGATGCTGTGAATGGCATAGGTAAAACCGATGGAGTAGGTGCAGCCGGTGGAGGCTGTGCTGCCCGCGGTGTATGTGGTCACTGTGTAGGTGCAGGAAGGCGTGATGGGAGTGCAGACATAGCAGGGACAAATGTCGAAGGGATAGACACGAAACCGTCTGCAACGTCACGAGTAACAATGTGAGGTGCCCTAGTCCGACGACGAGTCGAACCAGAAGCAGTGTCGCCACCCTTACCCTTACCACCTATGGGTGGTATGGGTGGTGGTGGATCATGTCCTCTAGATGCCATGTGTCTATAAAGCAATTTAATGTAAAGATGAAATAATAAAATAATAACACAATAAAATAATTACGAATAATCATCTAAGATAGAACAATAATTATCTAAGTTCCATTCATAGTTTTGACAAGTTACATGATCTAATTATAAAGGTCACATGATTTTAAGTTTTATTCAGAATTTGACAAAAAGTCTTTATCATCTTCAGATCTAATTTCAATATTTTCTTCTCCTGAATCAATGACTTCGTCTTCTTCATCTAAATGCTCCTGAACTGATGATAAGTTTTCAGTATCCACTTCTTCACCAACAGCATCCAAGTCCCGTAAACCAACAATACGCTCAACTTCAATGCCTTAATTTACACGAGACATTTCAACCACTTGATAAGGCACATCTTCCTGCTGATCATTAGCTTCAATGCGACCCCTTCATTTCGTCTTGATGACGACACACCAACCTCGTTTGTCCTTTCGGGTTACTAGGTACGGGACATAATACACTTGTCTCACATTCTGTGCTCGGATAAACGGATCAAAGTTCTGATATCTGCTACCCATGCGAATGTCCACCGTATTATATTTGGGATTTAATTTTGTGCCTCTGATGGATGGATCAAACCAATTACAATAAAATAGAACCATTCTTTTAGTATAGTCTAAAGTAGTATACGCCAATTCATATATATGTTGGATTACTCCGTAGAAGTCATCTTCACCCCCTTCTGTGACGCCCTTCACGTAAACCCCGCTGTTAATTGTTTTTTTACCCTCCATCCATGAATGGGTATGAAATTTGTACCCATTCACGAAGAATGTGTGCCATTCTTTGACACATGAATGCGGACCGTTGGATAAGTTCCTTAAGTGTCTGTTGAGAGGAGTTGGTGCCTCACGGGAAACCTACATATGGATAAATTCCTTATGTTAGATGCAAAAAAATTATGTAATCCTACGTATAGAATTTGAATATACTTACTTGTTGCCTAAACCACATTGGAAAATCTGCATGTATACTTGCAGACTGTTCTTGCTCACTTTCGTTTTTAGATAACAAGAATGCTCTGTACAAATTGGACAATTCATATTTTTAGCATAGTAATATTTATTATTTTATGTAATTGAAAGAAAAAGATATGCAATACATACTCAAGGTATGGCTTAACTTCGGTGCAATTAATCAACACATGGACATGAGCTGACTTCCTTGCTGTATCTGTTAACCAATGGGTCAAATCCATCCCGGAATGATGACCTGGCTGACAAAAGACTGACAAGGCTAACGGATGTCTTTCATTTTCATTTTCCATTTCATTCCTACTATTTCTCGATGACAACATGAAGTTGTTGAAATAATGAGAACAAAAATGAGTTGTCTAGTGATGTAAGTAGGACGTACAAATTGATCCTTCAACCCTAGCCTTATTTTTCACCGTTCATTTTGAATCACCCATGAATCTATAAAATAACACATTGATAGTTATTTATATCACATTTAATTTCAAATGGAAACAAATCTATTTAAAATTGTATGATAGTTATATATACCTTTCAAATGGATACATCCACCTATATTGAACAGGTCCACCAAGCCTTGCTTCATATACGAGATGAACTGGGAGATGTTCCATGGAATCAAAGAAGCCGGGGGGAAATATTCTCTCCAACTTGCATAGAATGATTGGAATGTTCTGCTCCATCCTTATCAATTCATTGTCCCTTAACGTTGCAGAACACAAATCCTTAAAGAATTGACTCAATTCAGTAAGGGGATTCAAGACATGGACTGGCAACGAACTAAAGGCAATAGGAAGTAAAGTTTCCATGAAAACATGACAATCATGGCTTTTCATCCCATGCATCCTTCCCTTGCTGACATCGGCACATCTTGCCAAATTTGAAGAATAACCGTCTGGCATCCTTAGTTCTGTTATCCACTCACAAACTAACTTTGCTCCCTCAGCAGATAAACTATAATTGGCTTTGGGCTTTAATATTTTCCCCTTAGCATGCTGCTTCAGCTCCAAGTCTGGTCACCTACAGTACAAAGCTAAGTTCATTCTTGCCTTGTCATTATCTTTGGTCTTGCCACTCACATTCATGACTGTGTTGAATATGTTGTCAAAAAAATTCTTCTCTATGTGCATGACATTGAGATTGTGTCTCAACAAATTATCTTTCCAGTACGGAAGATTCCAAAAAATACTTTTTTTTGTCTAATTATGCACCTCCCCGTATCTTGGTAATCTAGACACACGACCATTGTCATTGACTTTGGGCAGCTCCATGACTCTCGTCCAAATCTGTTCTGGTGTAAACCTAGGCGGCGGCTCATCTCTTTCAACTTCTCCCTTTTTGAAGGCGTTCTTATTTCGTCTGAATGGATGATTTCTTGGTAAAAACCTATGATGCGAATCAAACCAAGAACTTTTCCCTCCGTGTTTTAAAGTAAAAACCTTTGTATACTCCATGCAATACGGACATGCAAATTTGCCATGAGTACCCCAACCAGACAACATACCATAAGCAGGGAAGTCATTAATGGTCCACATCAAAGCTGCCTTCATTGTAAAATTTTGCTTCCTTGTAATATCATACGTTTCCATGCCGGTCCACAACTTCTTCAGATCATCGATCAATGGTTGTAAATAAACATCAATACCAGCTTTCGGATTCGATGGACCCGGTATGAGACAAGTCAAAAACATATAAAGTTTCGACATGCACATTTCAGCAGGAAGATTATATGGGGTAACAATTACTGGCCAACTAGAATACGGCGTAGCCGACGCTTGAATATAAGGGTAAAACCATCAAAGCATAAACCAAGTCTTATATTACGGGGATCCATGGCAAAATTTGGATGTACTCGATCAAAGTGCTTCCATGCTTCGCCATCAGAAGGATGCGTAACATGCCTGAACTTGTTATAGTCTTATAGTGCCACGTCATTTTTCCTGCAGTTTGCATTGATGCAAACATTTTCTGTAGCCTTGGAATTATCGGAAGATAGAACATTGCCTTTGCAGGAACTGGTTTGTTCTTACTTGTTCCGAATTCATTATCGTAAAAAAGCTTGCACCCATTCACACAACAGTCAATCCTCTTAGCCTGTAGTCCCAACTTGGATACTAACCTCTTCGCTTCATAATAATTTTTGGGTAAACCGTCTTTTACAGACGTCACTTCCAAAAGCATTTTGGAAAAATAATCCAAACACTTGTCGGCAACATTCCAGTTGGACTTGCAAGCTAACAGTCTAACGCATATTGATAATTTAGAATCTGAGGCGCCTTGATACAACGGTTTATTTGTCTCAATCAAAAGATTAAAAAATCGTTATGCTTCCTCATTCGGCAGTTCTTCGGTGTTATCGTAATCATGCGCTTCATTCACTCCGAGAGCATCACCCACCATGTCCTGCATCGACACAAATTGTTCCCCATATCCCATATCTGCGCAACTTCTTGAGCCACCCGTGCAGTTCTCATCAACCCTTGAATCAGCATTTGGCACTTCTTCACCATGATCAGTCCAAATCTAGTAATTGTCCTTAAACCCAACTTTATACAAGTCTGTTTTCACCTCATCATCGCTCTTAATCCGTCGACATTGACACTTAAGGCATGGACATCTAATTCCCCCATCATCAATGAAACGTTGCTGTCGCTTCGTTTGAGCAACAAATTCTTCAACCCCATCTACAAAGGGTCGTTTCAGACCCCTTCCCGGATATACCCTATCATACATCCAACTACGATTCGAAAGATAAAAATCCATCTTCTGCATGTTAAAAGAATGCAAAACCACTAAATTTGGACAACAGGCCAACTTAGATATATCCACATTCACTTTCTTTATTTGGTATGGCCCTATCTCATTCGAGAAGAAACTTTTTCAACACCTGATCTTAGTATTAATAGTTATTACCTAATTCACATGCCTTATATTTGGCCAAATTTTGGCAGCATTTCCCATTGGTCTCTAAGTACAATAGTTGACCGCAATACTGTAGTCAAGTTTGCACCAAGAGAACAAAAGAAAATGTATTGGACTGATATTTCGTCAAATATAAAACATTAGAAATAAACAATATTACTATTACACAAGTGAAGAAAAGTTTTATCCCAAACTGTCCACCTTGGACAATTCAAGGTTCAATACAATGAGCGGCACCTCTATGTGATTACACGCCTGCTCAATAATATTGAACCTTAAACGGGAAGCTAAGGTTTTGCTTCAGTATTAATAACTCGTCTAGAAAATAAAACTTTAACCTCTATGAGATAATTTTACTTGAAAGTCTAGTTCATAGAGTAAAGTGCATAGGGATGGATCAAAATTGCAAACCAACCAACAAGTAACTATTCTAAGTTTTATGAGCCTTAACACCTATTTTAAGTGATAAGAAAATTTGGTACTATATTCCTTGTTGCGGACTTATTTATTTTATTAACCTATTCTGTTATTTAATCATTGTTGTAATTTAATTTTAATTTCAAATATTTAACCTCTTTATTCAATTAGTCAAATATTATTTATTATTTCTACCTTATTTAAATTTTTAATCGATTAAATTTTATTCACTAATTAGTTTCGCCACATCGCACTATCCGCTACCGAACCATCTGCAATTTGCCATGACTCTACCATCACCGTCCTGACATTTTTTTCATGTCCAGGTTTCTAACTTAAGCTAATTATTTTTATAATTTATTATTTAATTATAACTCTTATGAGGCTTCACACAAATACAAGTGGTAAGAGATTTTGATATTCTATGCATTAGTATTTTATTTTACTATTTATGCATTAGTTTTATGTGGCTTAACACTTGTTATAAGTGTTAAGAACAATTAATTTATCTTAATTAATTTTATTTATATTATTGTATTATTTATTATATTTATTTATTTATTTATTTTACTTTATTTATTTATTTTAATTTGTTTATTTATTTGATTTTACTTGGCTAGGTCCTTGGGTCGATGTTTCTAACTTAAATTAAAAAAAGGTATTATATGGTGACATCTTTTATTTTTTAAATCTAATGCAATTAAACATGTAATTTATCCTAAAAAATTCACGAGTGAAATTAAGCCCTACACTATCATTACAAATATGCAAATTAAAACATCATGAATATAATTTAAAATAAAATTAGGGAATTAGAACAAATAAAAAAACAACCTAAACCTCAGTTCAACCTAAGTCCTACACAACAGAACATATAATTTCACCAGCAATACATAGTTTGACACTACAATTTCAACAACATAATACATGTTCAGCAACTATAATTTCAGCAACATAATACATCTTCAGCAACTACAATTTTAGCAACATAATACATGTTCAACAACAATACAGTGTGAAGAAGATTTCCTTCTTAAACTTGGCTGGGTTTAGATGATGACAAGATTGCTGATCAAAAAGAAGAAAAGTCTCCGATAGATCAAGTCAAAGATTCTACAGAGACTTTAATTATGTATTGTCAATTCTCTGTAAGTATGGTTTGTATCTTTGACATATTACAAGCTGAGATTATATAACTTAGATGTGCTCAAACAAATCATTCCTTAAGTTTAAAACTTAATCTAAGTTATTTTCAAAGTTAAGTGTTGAAGCAATCCTTTTGAAATCTCAAGAAAAAACCTTTTTTTTAATTGCAGTAATCGATTACCTCAAAGCTGTAATCGATTACCTAAAGTCTCAGTGATTTGGATGTAATCGATTACCTAAAAGGTGTAATCGATTACATAAACTAAATTTTTGAATAGCTGATTTTCAACGTACACATGTAATCGATTACCACTGCTTCAAAATCAAATTTTCTGAAACGTTATGATTTCAAATGGTGTGTTTTGGTCCCTGGAAAGTTGCCAAACGATCACCTTGCTTCAGACACAATCTGATGATTATATATATACCTTTCTTCTACATCAGAACGGACACAACTTTCATTCTTTCAATCATAAGAGTTCAATATCATTTTACAAGCTCTAAACCTTCAAAACTTTCTTGCCTAGAACTTTTATACTATTTTCATATTCTGAAAAAGTTCTTGAGCACTAAGTTGTATAGTTACAAAGTGATATTGATCTGATACAGCCATATGCTTTACCATTCTTCACAATTATTAAACTCATCCTTGTGTTGGGTTTTGGTTTGAAAAGATAGTGGGGTGCTATCTTGTTGTATAGAGATTGTTAGGGAGCCTTGGGGTGAGGCTTGCTTGTAACAAGAATTTCTATCATAGTGAATTGCTCTGCAGGTGTCAGAAGAACTAGATGTACCCAAGTGGTTAGGGGGACCAGTATAAATTCTTGTGTCTCAATCTTCTTCCTTATCCTTTTACTTTTGTTTATCAATCAAACTCCATCTATCTATCCATAAAACAAAAGAACGAAAAATCTCTAAAAGTCACTCGAAAATCGTTCAACCTAATTCACCCCCCCTCTTAGGTTGTATACCAGACTTACATTTGGTATCAGAGAAGGTTAAGGTAACCTGCTCCTTCGATCCATGGCTTCCGCAAGCAACAATCCTACTTTTAGAGATGGTGGCAGTAACAACAAGCCTCCATGTTTCGTTGGAGAACACTATGACTTCTGGAAGATTCGCATGCAATCCTATCTTGAAGCACAAGGATAAGAAATATGGGATGCTGTAGAGAATGGTCCTTATGTGCCTACAACAGTCATCAACAATGAAGTGCAAGATAAAGTCAAAACCTCATGGACTGATGATGACAAGAAGAGAGTGCTCTACGACAAAAAGGCCAAGAACATTCTACAATCAGCATTAGGTATGGATGAATTCTTTCGTATCTCACATTGTAAAACTGCTAAAGAGATTTGGGATACTCTAGAAGTAACCCATGAAGGAACAGTAGAAGTAAAGAGATCTAAACTGAATACTCTATCACAAGAGTATGAAATGTTTAGAATGCAGCCCGGTGAATCAATAATTGATTTGCAAAAGAGATTCTCTCATTTGACAAATCACTTAATGGCTCTTGGAAAGACCTTTACCAATGATGAGTTGAATCTTAAAATTCTTCGATCATTGACTCGGCAATGGAAACCAAAGGTTACAGCAATTTCTGAAAAGAAAAGTCTGTCAAAAATGACTTCTGCGGCATTATTTGGAAAACTCCAAGAGCATGAATTGGAACTTGGAAGATTGGAAGAGATTGAAGTCAAAGAGAAGAAGAACAAAAACATTGCCTTAAAGGTTGAAACCAGAAAACAACATGAAGAAGAAAGCACTGATGAAGATGAGAACATCACCCTCTTGGTAAAAAGGTTTGGAAAATTTCTTAAGAAAGACCAAAATATTAAATTTGATAACAAAAAGAAATTTTTCAAGAAAAGGGATACATCCACTTCAAATCAGAACTTCACATGTTTTGAATGCGGTAAGGAAGGACATATGAAAGCAGAATGTCCTCATCTGACAAAGAAGAAGTACTTCAAAGGGAAAAAGGAATTCAAATCCAAAAAGGCCTACATTGCATGGAATGACAATGAAGTAAGTACATCCTCCGATTCAGAAAGTGGAGAATCTGAAGTCAAAGCACTAATGGCATCACATCACTCAGATGATGAACAAGAGGTTAGTTCTTCTATGTCTAATGAAAAACCATCTTATATAGAATTACAGAATGCATTTCATGAGTTACATGAAGAATGTTTGATATTTTCTAGAACAATTTCGAAACAAAAGAAATTAATTTTAGAACTAGAAAGAAGTTCTAATGACACATGTGTGGAGTTAGAAAATGTCAAAAATTCTGTATGTAATAAATGTTTAAGATATGAATCTAAGATTGTTGATCTAAACCAAGTGATCAAAAGATATGAAAAAGGTCAAATTGGTTTAGAAGAAGTGCTTAGTAGACAAAGGTATTCAAACAACAAACATGGTCTTGGTTTTTCAAATTTTCAAACACCAAGTCCTAACAAAACTATATTTGTCAAAGGAAGCACAACTACCAACAACTCAGAATCATCTAAATTGCATATTGGAAACTCTTCTAAAGCAAACTTTGGAAATGAGGTTAAGAATGGAGATCATTCAATTTCTAGAAATGTAAAAAGAGACAAGCCTAGTAGTTCTATCACTAGTCATATTTATAAGAATTGTGATTACTATATGTCAAAAGGCCATACCCCCAATGCTTGCCACATAAGAAACTTTGGAGTTCCTTATGGAGAATTCATATGGGTAAGGAAAGGCATTAACCCATCAGGACCCAAATCACTTTGGGTACCTAACGTACATTAAATCTGTTTTGTAGAAATGCCTGAACAGCACCAACAACACATGGTATCTTGATAGTGGCTGTTCTAGGCACATGACTGGTGATTGTACAAAGTTTACATCTCTGAAGCTGAAATCTAAAGGATATGTCACATATGGAGATAACAATAGAGGAAAGATTCTTGGGATTGGAAAGATTGGAGCTTCTCCCTTCACAACTATTGATGATGTCCTATATGTCGAAGGTTTGAAGCACAATTTGATTAGCATAAGTCAACTCTACGATAAAGGATTCAGAGTAAACTTCATCAAGGAAAAATGTATCATCGAAAATGAAGCCTCTCCTGAAGAGAAGTTAGTGGGAAATAGAATCGACAACTCCTATAAGGTATGTCTAGATGATTTATCTTTGAAGATTAAATGTCTAGTGGTAAACAATAATGATGCATGGCTTTGGCACAAAAGAATAGCACATATTCACATGGAACATTTGAATAAGCTTGTCAAACATGATCTTGTTATTGGATTACCCAAAATGAAATTTGTCAAAGATAGATTATGTGACGCATGCCAAAAGGGGAAACAAACAAAATCCTCTTTCAAACCAAAGAATGTGGTATCAACTACAAGACCACTTCAGTTGATTCACATGGATCTGTTTGGTCCCTCAAGAACTAGAAGCTTTGGAGGTAATGTTTATGCTTTAGTTATTGTTGATGATTTCTCTAGATATTCTTGGACTCTATTTTTAGCACAAAAAGGTGATGCATTTAAGGCGTTCAAGAAATATGCAAAACAAGTGCAAAATGAAAAATCTATGAAGATTGTGTCAATTAGAAGTGATCATGGTGGGGAGTTCCAAAATGCTCTTTTTGAGGAATTCTGTGAAGAACATGGTATCACTCACTACTTCTCAGCTCCAAGGACTCCTCAACAAAATGGCGTGGCAGAAAGAAAGAATCGATCTCTAATTGAACTGGCTAGAACAATGCTCAGTGATTCAAGTCTACCAAAGTACTTCTGGGCAGATGCAGTAAGTACAGCTTGCTATGTTACAAATCGAGTCAATATAAGGCCGATCTTGAAAAAGATTCCTTATGAACTATATAAAGGAAGAAAGCCAAACATCTCACATCTTCATGTCTTTGGATGCAAATGCTTTGTACTCAACAATGACAAAGACAACCTAGGTATGTTCGATGAGAAATCTGACGAAGGTATATTTCTTGGCTATTCTCTTTCAAGTAAAGCCTATAGAATTTATAATAACAGAACCTTAGTTATAGAAGAATCTATGCATGTTTCCTTTGATGAAACTAACCCAACTGTAGAGAAAGTTTCTTGTGACGATGATGATGATATAATGGAAGCATCTACAAAAGACACTACTAAGGATGCTGAGTCAGAATTACCTAAGGAAGACTCTGTCAAAGAAAAACAAATTAATTCAATTAATCACCAAGACGACAATCTTCAACAAGAGCAGAATCATCCTAATCTACCTTGTGAATGGAGAATTCATCGGGATCATCCTCTTGACAAAGTATTTGGTGATATTGAATCAGGAGTAAAAACAAGATTAAATCTGAAGGAAGCTTGCCTATACATGGCTTTTGTCTCTCAAATAGAACCTTCAAAGATAAATGAAGCTCTTGAAGACGATCAATGGATTCTTGCCATGCAAGAAGAGTTAAACCAATTTGAAAGGAATCAAGTTTGGGAACTTGTCCCTAGACCACAAGACAAACACATCATTGGTACAAAATGGGTGTTTAAGAACAAACTTGATGAAAATGGGATAATTATTTGAAACAAGGCAAGGTTGGTTGCTCAAGGCTATAATCAAGAGGAAGGAATTGATTTTGAAGAGACATTCGCTCCTGTTGCAAGGTTAGAAGCTATACGTTTATTACTTGGTTATGCTTGCTCTCTAGATTTTCAATTATTTCAAATGGATGTCAAAAGTGCCTTCTTGAATGGATACATAAATGAGGAAGTTTATGTCAAACAACCTCCTGGGTTTGAAGATTTCAAAAACCCCTCACATGTATTCAAATTGAAGAAAGCTCTTTATGGCTTAAAACAAGCCCCTAGGGCTTGGTATGACAGACTTAGTCAATTCTTAAGTGAAAAAGGATTTGAAAAGGGTAAGGTAGATACTACTCTATTCATCAAGAG
Organism: Ammopiptanthus mongolicus; assembly: GCA_039655645.1. NCBI lineage: Eukaryota > Viridiplantae > Streptophyta > Magnoliopsida > Fabales > Fabaceae > Ammopiptanthus > Ammopiptanthus mongolicus. The sequence goes on along the minus strand of CM077351.1, from coordinate 48,664,754 downwards.
AATTAAGGATCACACTCTATTGGTCCAAATTTATGTTGATGACATCATTTTCGGATCAACCAATAAAGATTTGTGTGAAGAGTTCTCAATGGTAATGCAAGGAGAATTTGAAATGTCCATGATGGGAAAGCTGAATTACTTTCTTGGACTTCAAATCAAGCAAACTAAGAATGGTATCTTCCTAAATCAATCAAAATACTGTAAAGAACTGTTAAAAAGGTTTGACATGGATAACTGCAAAGAGATTGCAACTCCTATGGGATCTGGTACTTATATTGATCAAGATGAGTCAGGTTTATCAGTAGACATCAAGAAATATCGAGGTATGATTGGTTCATTATTATACTTAACTGCCAGTCGTCCTGACATTATATTTAGTGTATGTCTCTGTGCTCGATTTCAAGTCAATCCAAAAGAATCTCATCTTTCTTCGGTAAAGAGGATCATGAAGTATCTAAAAGGGACAACAAATGTTGGCCTATGGTATCCCAAAGGTAGTATCTGTTCTTTAGTTGGCTACTCGGATTCTGATTATGCAGGATGCAAAACTGATCGAAAAAGTACTAGTGGCACATGCCATATCCTTGGAAATGCTTTGATATCCTGGTCTTGCAAGAAACAAGCAAGTGTTGCTCTCAGCACCGCTGAAGCAGAATATATTGCAGCTGGAAGCTGTTGTGCTCAAAGTCTTTGGCTAAAACAACAACTATGTGATTATGGAATCAATCATGGATGCATTCCTTTAAGGTGTGACAATACAAGTGCTATAAATATTTCAAAGACTCCTGTTATGCACTCTCGTACCAAGCATATAGACATTCGACATCATTTTCTACGAGATCATGTTCTAAAAAGAGACGTGGAGATTACATTTGTTGATACTCATGCTCAATTAGCAGACATCTTCACAAAGCCATTAGCCAAAGAACCCTTCTTCAAGATAAGAAGAGAACTTGCCATTTTGGATGAAAAGGATATATGAGATCAACACATTTGGTGACAGGTTCTTTCATTTAACCTATATGTTTTTATTGTGTCATTCTAGTGTATGTATGTGTTTTTAATCATAAATCTATGTGATATGTATGTTATACATAGAATAGATACTCATAAATTGCATGTTTTATCAATAATTTTTCATTTTTTACAATGTGTAATCGATTACAGTATCAGGGTAATCGATTACATGTTCAAAAAGTTCAGTTTTTCGCACAACAGACCCGACGTGTAATCGGTTACCACTTGGGTGTAATCGATTACATCCGCGAAAATTTGCGCACACTGACAGGTTTTCTGCATAAAATCAGTTTACAAATCATTTCATTCATTTCTTGCAATCGGTTACCTCTCATCCTTTCTCAACCACACACCTTCAAATCCTCATTTCTACCATTGTTGCTCAACTCCTTCACTTCTAATCCCTAATCCTCTTCCATTTTGTGGCCCTCTTCTGTTTTTTCCCAAATTTCGACACCCTGAACTCTCTTTCCACACTATCCTCACCATGGAACATTCAAGGAAGTTCAGAAGCAAGAATCCTTCTGTGAATGATGCAAGGAGAGCGAATCCCAATCCTCTGGACTTATCAAGGCTGTTGGCTAACACTGATCAAAGAACTCGCTTCCAACAGTTCATTGGTAGGACACTCATCACTCCAAAGTATGTGAGTCTTATTGCCTTTGTTAGCTTCAATTTTCCTTCATTGCTAGAAAGTCAGGAAGTGACACCACTTGCTATTGATTTTGGAAACTATTACCCTGATCTTGTTAGAGTGTTCTATTGCAATTTAGAGGGTAAGGGTAGTGGTCTGGCTTCTTGGGTAAAAGGGGTTCCTATTAAATTATCCTTGAAGCAAATTGGAGAGTTTCTTGAAATTCCATTTGAGGGAGAAAGGATTCATACTGATTTCTTATGTGATTGGGAGGAGTATGACAAGAGAGACTTCTATTTATCCATGTGTCAATATGATGAGACTGAAATTGCCCACAAAAGACAAAGGTCTGGTGCAGCCTCATCTGCTAGAAATATTCTCTCTGTAGGACACTTGAACGTTGATGATAGACTTCTTCATTATGTTCTCTGCTATGTCTTAGTACCTAAGGCCTCAAACTACTCTCAAATCAATGATTTTGAAATGCAAATCATGTATGCTATCAAGAATAACAAACCTATCAACTGGGCCTATTTGGTTGTGAATCACATGTTGTCACTGAAGAAGCGAACTACAAGTTTGCCTTATGCTAGACATATCTCCCGATTGTTGGAGTGCTGCAATGTAGACACCAACAATGAGGTTTCTCTGGAAATGACACCTGCTGAAAATGAAATCCATATGGATATCTTACCAAAGATGGGTATAAACTGGGATGCTGCTGAACGCGTCTACAAGCATCGAAGCGATCTGCTACACCCTCCTGCGCAAGAAGATGAAGAACCTCAAGATGGTGCGGTCACAAATCAAATGATTTTGGCTGAGCTTCGGAGTGTCCGTGGTTACATGGCTGAGAGGTTTGATCAACTGTCTGCTCACATGGACCGCCTTGAACCTTTTGGCAATGACAATGAGGAGGATGAAGAGTAGCCTGATTTGCTTCATCATGCATGCATCATGTTATCATTATGTCATACTTGTTTATGTTGGATTTCTAGTTATGTAATTCTTTCTTTAATTTTACTTTGCTTTCTGTTTTTTTATTTGGTCTTTACTAAGTAGGACCTTTGCAAAGTTTGTATGGATGTTTAATATTAAGTATTTAGTTTGTGTTTGACTGAGCTTGGTAACTCTATGCGCTTTATTATGTTTATGTTCTTTTTCTTTTTGATAATGTCAAAAGGGGGAGGGAGATATTATCTGTATATCTTGTATTTTACTAACTTTTCAGGTTTCCCAACTCCAATACAAAGGGGGAGATATACAAGACAGGGGGAGCTTTTCCGTTCGCAAACCGTTAACAAGATTGGTGTTTGTCATCATCAAAAAGGGGGAGATTGTGAAGAAGATTTCCTTCTTAAACTTGGCTGGGTTTAGATGATGACAAGATTGCTGCTCAAAAAGAAGAAAAGTCTCCGATAGATCAAGTCAAAGATTCTACAGAGACTTTAATTATGTATTGTCAATTCTCTGTAAGTATGGTTTGTATCTTTGACATATTACAAGCTGAGATTATATAACTTAGATGTGCTCAAACAAATCATTCCTTAAGTTTAAAACTTAATCTAAGTTATTTTCAAAGTTAAGTGTTGAAGCAATCCTTTTGAAATCTCAAGAAAAAACCTTTTTTTTAATTGCAGTAATCGATTACCTCAAAGCTGTAACCGATTACCTAAAGTCTCGGTGATGTGGATGTAATCGATTACCTAAAAGGTGTAATCGATTACATAAACTAAATTTTTGAATAGCTGATTTTCAACGTACACATGTAATCGATTACCACAACGACGTAATCGATTACCACTGCTTCAAAATCAAATTTTCTGAAACGTTATGATTTCAAATAGTGTGTTTTGGTCCCTGGAAAGTTGCCAAACGATCACCTTGCTTCAGACACAATCTGATGATTATATATATACCTTTCTTTTACATCAGAACGGACACAACTTTCATTCTTTCAATCATAAGAGTTCAATATCATTTTACAAGCTCTAAACCTTCAAAACTTTCTTGCCTAGAACTTTGATACTATTTTCATATTCTGAAAAAGTTCTTGAGCACTAAGTTGTATAGTTACAAAGTGATATTGATCTGATACAGCCATATGCTTTACCATTCTTCACAATTATTAAACTCATCCTTGTGTTGGGTTTTGGTTTGAAAAGATAGTGGGGTGCTATCTTGTTGTATAGAGATTGTTAGGGAGCCTTGGAGTGAGGCTTGCTTGTAACAAGAATTTCTATCATAGTGAATTGCTCTGCAGGTGTCAGAAGAGCTGGATGTACCCAAGTGGTTAGGGGAACCAGTATAAATTCTTGTGTCTCAATCTTCTTCCTTATCCTTTTACTTTTGTTTATCAATCAAACTCCATCTATCTATCCATAAAACAAAAGAACGAAAAATCTCTAAAAGTCACTCGAAAATCGTTCAACCTAATTCACCCCCCTCTTAGGTTGTATACCAGACTTACATACAGTATTGCAAAGAAAAACAATACAATCCAATGGGGGATTTTGAAATGAGTGACCAGACGTGGAGGGGAGAAGTCTATCGGGGAGATAGCAAACAGTGGCGGGGCGGTGCTGGCGAAGAGGTGGTCCGGCGAGCTGGTGCTGGCGGGGTGGTACTGGCGGTTGGTGGTGGTGGCCCACGGGGAGGTGGTGCGGCGAGGTGGTGGTGGGCCACGAAGAGGTGGTGGTACGGCGAGGAGAGAAGATACAGAAGAGAGGAGAGGAGAGGAGATGGTGGCGGTGGTTGGTGGCTGGGACGGCGGAGGAAAGCAGACGCGGAATGGGAAGGGAGGGGGAGGGGGTCGCGGGAGAAGGAGAGAAATGAGAGGGAGAAGGCGCGGGCCTGGTGTAAGTGGACATTTACTGACGGCTTAGGCCGCCGGCAAGGTGAAAATGCCCTTAACGACGGTTTAGGCTGACGGTAAGGTGAAAATACCGTTACCGACGGCTTAGGCTGTCGGTAATCTAACGGTCACATTTCAATGTACCGACAGATTAAATCGTCGGTAAGGTTACCGAAGGCTTAGGCCGTCGGTAAGGTAAAAAATACCCTTATCGACGGCTTAAGCCGTCGGTAACATAACGATCACATTTCATTGTACCGACGGCTAATTGAGCGGGATTATTTGAGCCAAAAAATACCGACGGATTTACCGACGGCCTAGTCCTTGGTAAAGTTACCGACGGCTATAGCCTTCGGTAAACAAATTTACTTTTCCCAACGGCCTAACCCGTTGGAAATTCATTAATTACCGACATCGTTACGGCCGTCGGTAACAAGCCGTCGGTATTTCCGGGTTTTCTTGTAGTGTCTATTGTTGCTACCGCTCAAAATACCTATATGCTACTTGGTGTATGTGATATGCTGCTTTGTGCTACTGTTGATGTTATTACTATTGCTATTATGTTGTTTGTGATAATTTTTGTATGGTGGCGAAATGCCATAGAGTTAAGTTTGCCTGTGTGCCGTGTTGTTATGGGGTTGATACCGTGGATGGAGCCATTGCTGTTATGCTGGTTTCTTGAGGCAGTGGCCGTGATGTTTGAGCGATGGCTCGTGGACTCGTGGCGTCGAGGCTGTGGCCGTGTGGATGCAGTGGCATCGTGTTGTTCCTGATTGAGAGTTTAGGCGTGAGATCCGGTATCAAGTCCGTTAAGGATGTTTGTTACATATCATCAGCTGCCAAGTGACGAGGTCGTATGACAGGTAGTATGGGCTGCCAGCGTCATACGAGGTTAGTTGTACCTGAGTACGGGTACAGAAAGTAGAGTGGGCGGTCAAGTGAGGGACCTTGGGGATGTTACCGGTCTCAAGAATAGTTTACAATGGCGGATGAAGTGGCTCTTGTCCTGTCGTGACACCCGATCCAGTCCGGTTTGCCCGACTAATCCCTGAGCTTTCCATGTTCGAGGCTAACGTTCCGAGATACCCCGGTTCCGGTGTGGAAGGGGGATGCACTCTTATTGGTCATGGTGAGCGGTTCGGTTTCTTGGACAAACTAACTTCGTTCCAACACAGAATCTGTTCTGGTGTGGACTTGTTTGGGTGTGGAACCAGCTTTGTGAGTTTTCGGCTGACATGCTACATGAGATTAGTATCCCGGTCTAGAGGATTGATCTGAGTGTGAGACTCATGGAGATGGATGCTTGTTGCGTGTGTTGTCTCGAGAGATGTTTGTTGGAGTGCAGTAACTTCTATATCTGTTATATCTGCTACATGCTACATGTTGTGGCTTTCTGCATTATTATTGTTGTTCTGACTTTGCCATACACTGTATTTCTTATCTCCCTACTGCTTTTTGCATATTCGTTTGGTTCTCGGTTCGCGTGAAGACAAGGAGCCAGCTGATGGATCCAAGGGCGCACCCTTACATCACATCGACGCCAAGGATGCCGATGTTGGGCTTGATCGAGATGATCTATCATGATGATTAAGGATGGCGTGTAGACCCGTCTGACGGTCTATATGGACCGGTGAGCATACTGTTCCGAGGAAGGACATCGCACAGGGAGGACATCATGGGACCCTTCAGAGTTATGCAGTTCTTACCCTTTCCACGTATGTGGCTACCGCCAAGGCATCATGAGCTGGACTACACCTGGGTCGAGCCAGCATCTTTGCATGCTTCCAGTAGAAGAGCCTACATCTACCGAGGCCAGTGTCAAAGGATGGAGCAGTATTTGAGGACCTACCTTCGGCGTAGTGTTGTTGTATCCAGCTCATCGTTGGAGTATGAGCCTTTGGTGACCTACAGGCGTACTCATGGCAAGGGCCAGGGTAGTTCAGGGCACCCTCACCATTGATGGTGAGAGCCAGCCAGTGTGTCCTAGGTTGTGAGCTGCGAGTTTTATATGTACTTTTTTAGTGGGGACTGGTTGTGCTGGTGAGCTAAGACGGTCTTCTTTTGCTGTTTGATGTAATTTCGTTTCTTTTAGTTTTGCTTATATAGTTTGTATATGTATGTACAGTGCCCTACTGATGGGGATATGATACGCATGGTTGATGTATAGTTATCTTTATGTTGCGCTTTTACTCTGATGTGATCTATCCTTTCCATATGTTATATGTCTTAAATGCGCATGTTTTCGCTACGTTGTTTGAATGCCACGCTATCGCTATAATACGGTAAGGCATAGTTAATAATCATAAGAGTTTGGGACTAATGGGATTATCCTTCTGAGAAAAGAGGGCCGTCTCAATGTTACTTTCGATATCGCATTCATAGGCGGTATTTCTGACACATCATGCCTCATGCATAATAGTCGATTAAACATGTCAAATCAAACATATATCGTACATATATCATGTAAAGCATATCAATCAATCAATATGCATGCTAATCATACATATCATATCAGCAATCACAAGAATAAATGCTCAATTTAATAAATTTTCGTTTTAAAAGGAAACCCCAAATTCAATTTAGCGTTCTTGAACCCTAACATAGAAAACCTCAATTTTCCAATTAATCTCCCAAAATAACATTATTAGTTTTAAGAGTCCAAAGCCCCTTTTCGAAATACCATGGAGGTGTGAGAAAGATGTTGTTTTACTTACCTCTTAAAGACTTCCAAAGATGCGCCCAAGAACTTCTAGGATTACTCCCTTGATCCCCCTATCTCAAGCTTAAGGTCTCTTCTTCTCCCTAATCCTTGTATTTCTTTTATTGTTAGTCGCTTCTAAGTTTCTAGGTGTAATTAGGGTTCAAAACTGCACCCTAAGGGTGTTAAGGTTCTATTTATAGAGCCCCAAAAGCCCAAAATGCATAAAAACACGTCAAGGTCCACTTACCCAATGTCAAACTCGATATTTCGCACATATCTTGAGTTATAGACATCCAAAAATAATGATCTTTATATCGTTGGAAATACAATAGAAATATATACAACTTTCATGAAAATGGTAAAATCTGAATCGGATGTTTCAAGGGTTATAAAGGGGATAGACGTTGGAAAAACTGTGCTAGCGCTGGATCATGAACAACACGTATTAATTTGGCCATAACTTGAGCTACAAGAATCTAATTTGGACGAATTTAGTGTCTATGGAAAGCTAAGTGATAGGGATACAATTCATATTAATATGTCGAGTTCAAAAGAGGTCCTTATGACTGGGTAAAATACAACTTACAAAGAATTACGGATAAAAGGAGGTCCAGATTTTGGGATGTTACAGAAGTGCTTAATCGCGGACATGCAAGCTTTTTTTGTAGGGAACTGCATCCCAACTACGAGGTTTCCCGTCGGATCAAATGGTTGTAAATTGTGGCGGGTCAATATGTGACCGAATTCACTAGCCTCATTCATTTGATCGAAGTTCACGGTATGCATGTGTGACGGTGGGTCATAAGCAGGAGCAGTTGATAAGGGCAGCACGGCAGGTTCATCGTCGTCGTCATCGCCAGACAACGCAATAAGGTTGTCTTCATTTTCATCGAAGTCGCCGACTTCTTTGTTATGGAAACCAGTAACAATAGTGACAGGTATATCATGAGACGGGAATGGGTTGTAGTCTTGGGTCTGAGGAGATGGTGGGTTGTAGTCTTGGATTTGAGGAAATGATGGGCGGTAGTCTTCTGTTTGAGGAAATGAAGAGTGGTTGGCTGAGGAAGTAGGAAAAGATGGGTGGTAATCAGAGGATGAAGGAAAAGATACGTGGTAGTTGATAATCCTGCGAATTATCTATTTTGGGTATGCTTTTGAAGGGATTTAAACCATTTATATCCAAGTTTAACCTTGTTTTGCCTCAATTAACATTGATTTTGAACATGATGGAATGAGACAGGTAGTTGGATAAATCTCTTAAAGTTGGTTGTTTAATTGAGTATTCTAGGGCTAATTAGTGCTATTTTATTTGCAGCGAGTAAAGGAGATTAGATGGAATTCAAAGTGAGAAGAAAATGGCCAAAAATCAAGAAGTTGCATCTGTCACACACCACTAGGCGGTGGAACTGGCCATTGGGCAATATGGAGATAGAGCGCAGTAATTTTCAACATATCACATTGCTGAGCGGTGGGGGTGTTTCCGAATTACAGTCTTTACTGACTTGAGGCCGCTAAATGGTGGATTTTGCCGCTCAGCAGTGGATGTCGTGCGACCCATCTATTTTCTGGCCCGTTTCACTCCATGAGACCCTTTCTAATCCAATTTTGGGGGGTTTTGGTCCGGGTGGATTGGTGGTGCACGAATTGATAGAGATTTTCACCCTACTTTGGAAACCTTGTGGTGGCTTTTGGAGAAAAAGAGTGGAAGCTTGTATTTTCTTCATAGTTCATCATGAAGTTCTCCCTTTTCGCTTTTGCTTTAGTTTCTTTACTCATTTCTATGTTTAGATAAACTCCCCTTTGTTGGGGTTAAGTGGATTTTGCTTGTAATTGACTTAGGTGTAATGAATGACTTTTTCTATTTTGAGTTCATAATCTTTATTCTTAAAGCTTTCAGGGTTTGATCGTCCTTGGAATCATTTATATGGTTTATGCTTTGAATGAGAGTTTGATGCATGAATTTGTTTAAGATTATGAACCTTGTGATTCTTGAACTAGGAATTGTCTTTGAATGCTTGTTATCTCTTGGATTCTTGAACTTCATGCTTTTTCCCTTTTTGAAATACCTAAGGAATTAGGGATTTTAATTAGTAATTAAAGTTCTTTAGCCTAAGGAATTGGGTCTTGGAAAATTAGGAGAATCCGATAACAAAATAGGTGAAGTATTTTGTGTTAACCCCAATTAAAGTGCAGCAAATGAAATCAAATGAAACTTAATCCCAACTCTTTTATCTAATTGAATTTCAACCCTTTGTACGTTCTAAGTGTTTATTAATTTGCAAAAGCTAAAAATAAAAAAGTCTCTGTTCTTGTGTTTGTCTTTGGTGCTTTATGAATTGGCCTAAGCTTCTTTGAACCAAAATATTCGTTTAAGTAGTAGTCGAATTCGAGAATTGATATTTGGCATTCAATCCCTGAGACCGATATCCGGTTTCAACATTTTTATTACTTACAACGGCCTGGTACACTTGCCATGGTTGCATCAAGTTTTTGGCGCTGTTGCCGGGGATCGATTCTACCAATTTCGGTAGTATCGAAGGCATCTATTAGTTTAAACTTTGTGTTGTTTTCTTTAGTTTATTTTAGTGTTTAGTTTTTTTTTGTGGTTCTACTATACTTTATTCATTGCATGCGAGGTACAATTCATCCTGATCACTTATTGTTTGATCCGGAGATAGAGAAAACAACCCACAACCATAGAAAAAGAGCTAAGCAAAGAAAAAGAGAAGAAAGACAAACACAAAGAGAAGGTCAATCTTCATTAGCTAAACCAGTTTGTGACACACTAGAAGTGATAATGGGTGATAACAATGATAACAACAATCAGAGAAGGACCTTGAGAGACTACTCTATGCCAACTGCAAATGCATATTATGGGAGTATTGTGAGACCTCCAATTGATAGCCCAAACCTTGTAATCCCATCGAGTCTTGTGCAAGTTGTGCAGCAAAGCCAATTCTCTAGCTCCTCATCGGAAGACCCAAATCAGCACTTGGAGCTTTTTATCCAACTTTGTGATACAATGAAGTCCCAGGGAGCCAGTGATGATGCCATTCGCCTCTAAGGATTTTCCTTTTCTCCTAAAGGGATAAAGCTAGAAGTTTCGAGCTCAAGCACATGGTAGCATAGAGACATGGGATGATCTAGCCAATAAGTTGTGAGAAAGTACTTTCCCACATGTAAGTCTACAAAGTTGAGAAGCAAGATCACTTCATTTGTTCAACATGAGGGAGATTCTCTTTATCATGCTTGGGATAGATTCAAAGATTTGCTTAGACGATATCCCCATCATTCATTATCAGAGTGGCTTAAAGATCGAGCTTTCTATAATGGCCTAGGTCCTAACACTAAGGTGATGGTGGATGTAACATCCCAAAACCCCTATATTTGTCTTTTAACTATTTGTATGAATAACTTGGCTGAGAACACAACCTGATTAATAATAATCGTAAAAATAGTTAATAATTGGAAATTCATAATTGAATTTCAATTATGAGCTTAATGATCATAATATATTGTTTTGAGCCTGTTATGTTGTTTTAAGTCGAAGCCAATAAGAATATTATTATTTTAATCGAAACTGCTTTACCTTGGGAAGCGTGCCAAGGCCGGGGAGTAATTGGGCCCGGGATCGGGAGGTTACTCTGGTCCAAAGTCAGGAGAAGTTAAGACTGTGTATCATATTTCACGATGAGGTATCTTTTACCCTTTCATGACAGCTTTCACCTTTGTTAACTTTTCCTTTTATGGAAAAAGCCAAACTACCCACTTTTGGTTTATCTCTGCAACTTTGATTATGGTGTCAACACCTATGTACTTCATCAAATCTTGGCCCTTCATTTACGTACACATTTTTCTATCAACTTTAACTTGAAATTGGTGATAAACCACCAAGGCCATTCGGCCATTCCATGACTAAAACACATAACCATTTTCATTCTACACATCCAAAAGATCAAACACACCATTTCTTAAGTTTTTGAAAAATCCTCTCTTCTCTCTTTTCATCATATATTCGGTTCTTCACCCTAGATCTCTAATGAAATTTTTTTCTTCAATTCTAAAACCATACTTCACCTTGTCTTGACCTAAGGATCAACTTTGGTGAAGGAAGTTTCATGATTTGAAGAAATTGTCCTTCAACCTCAAGAACACCATCCTAAACCTAGGAGTTGTTTTTGTGTGGGTAAGCTTCAAGATACTTTTTCCTTTTCATTTCCTTACTTATTAATTTGAGTAATCATCTTATAGTTCTTCTTTTCATGAAAACAAGTGCAAGACCTCACCTTTTTCTCTCCTCTAGGTTTGGCCTTCTCTTTGTTTTGAGGGCTTGGAGTTTTCTTTCACTTAAACCTCTTCATTAAAGGTAAGTGGGATTAAAGCTCATCACACCAAAATTGGTGGAGGATAAAAATGATTGTTTATGTTTGTTTGGGTGAAACCCTAGCTTGGGTTCACTACTTTCTTGGTGAAGTTCTCTTTGAGAACATACTTGCAATAGTGTTTCTATGCTTAGTATATGTGCATGATGATGTATGCTTGGACAAAAAAATTTTTTCATGTATATTGAAAACCATACTTTGATCTCTAGATCAAGTAAGGATTTTTATGCTTGTTTATGGTTGAATGATGTATGATTATTGTTCATCATAATATTATGATCATTTTGGGCTATCACTTGGCAAGTTAGTGAAGCAAAATCTTCACATCCCCCATGTGATGGTATTCGGCCATGGTTGGTAAAAAGAGGAAGAACATGAGTTTGTTCTTGAACTTCAATGTTTTGAAAGCTAATAAGGGTTTTAGTAACTTGTATTTTCAAAAACATACAAGAAGTGATTTTTATCCAAAGATCAATTAGGGTTTCGGCCTTAAGTGTTTTTGACTAAGGTGAAAATGTGTTTTAATTTAGTCATAGTTTATTCAATTAAGTGTTTTAAAAATAAAATAATGAAAGTAATTTCATGAATGTAAAATTAATATAAAGTTACCTTAGGTTTAGTAGGTTGTCACATTCTTTTTAAAACTAAGTTAGCATTCAATCCTCAAAGAATAAACAGGACTTTGTGCTCAAGTTTGAATTAATTGAATCATCGTTTGAAAACTAAATGAAAGTTCCATTCTTTTACGCTAACTTAGATCACGGTTTTACACTAAGTTAGTTAGGAAAAATCTTTTCAAATTAGTTGAGGTACTTTAATTCAATCAAGTAACCAAGTTCTTTTAAATCAAATGAGTTTTCAATTGGAAAGGTTTTGGTTTACAAAGTCTTGACTAGAGAGTTTTCAACTCAAATCACAAAGTTTACGCATGAAAACCTAAGTTAAGTAATTAACTTAGAGCATAAGAAAAGAGATAATTAAGTATAGCATATGGTGGAACAAGAGCATACAATATACCAATGACGACTTAGTTCATCAATAACTTCATAAGACTTAAGTGAATCAATACTTATTTCATTACTCGAAACTCAAGGAATTAATACCTTAGAAAGGATCAAAGATTTATCTAAGAGGATTCTCAATCCTTCTTCATAACACTTAGGACTTGAGAAGTTATTCATAAGACACAAACACAAACATGAAACGTTTTGGGTTTTCGGATTCGAGAAAGTCGTTCAATTGTTTCAGTCTTGTGGTGACTCGATCCCGGAGGGATCACGAGATTTATCCGATGGATATAAGTTTTATAATACAACCACGCATATAGTTCCTAAGGAAGAGAACCTTAGTGAGCCTTGAGGTTTATCTGATGGATAGACATTGCTTTATCGCATCTGCTTTGTGTAAGCATCGACATTTCATTGCATGAGTTTGTAAGGCCTTAAGCCTAGGAATTGAGCTTACACCTTGATGCGGATGCGAATCTTACGGTGATGATCTTAAATAGTCTTGGTGGTATCAGGGTTGGAAAGGCTGACATGTGACCAGTTGGTAGCTCTTCTGTGTCGTGGCGAATCCGAGCAATACACTGATATCCTCGACTAGATGCCGTACTTTTCATGTTTGGTGTAGAATGTTTCCATAAAAGCCAATTACATACACGTAACGAATGTTGTAGCATCCTGCCCAAGGTTGACATACACGGAACATGTCCTCCCATTCACTCTCTCCGATGTTTTGTTAGCTCCATGGAGTAGGGGTCAGAGTTTTACCCTTGTGGCCTATGGCATTAAGTCATGTACATCGCATTGCATTGTATTGCAGGGTTGTTGATGATTACATTTCACTGTCATACCTCATTATCCTGTTTTTGGTGATGTCTTATGCTACTAATTGATTAATATGATATATATTGAGATGTTTAGTATACATGATGGGTATGTTGTTAGCCGGTATGTCGTCCTGTATTTACTTCTACTGTTTTTTTGTGTTGATGATCGGGAATCTCACCCATATCTATATCTGTTCTCTACTTATGTTACTATTTCTGCTTGAGAAGATGGACGCGATGATGACTTAGCTTAGCGTCTACCTTGAGTCCGGAGGGGACTCCTTATGTTGTTTTGTTTTGGTTAGGTTGTGTACAATCGTCAGTTGTACCTTTTGAGGAGCTGCATCTCCTAGTACCTATTTATGTACCCATTTTACATTTAGGCTTGGATCTATGTCTGTATTCAATATTGTTTATATTTTTGTACTTTATTTCAGTTTGACCCTTAGAAATGCATGGTGAATCTAAGTTTAATTATTAGTACTCATTCGGCAAATATCATTTCAACATCATTATGAAAAAAAAAACCCATATTTTCCGCATTAATATTATTTTCGGCCTTATAATCGTTCGGGAATGTGACACTCAGGAAAGGGTGTTTCATTATTTGGTATTAGAGATGGCCGAGTCTTTCGGGTTTGTGGTTTTGGTCTATCTTGTTTGTCCTGTGTGTTTCTCTGTTGTTATCTCCGTAAAGAAGATAATGTTGTTTGCTATGGTTGTGCTATGGTCCCTTGAGCTTGACAATTCTGGTTTTGTAGGTAGCGATGGCTGCTCAAAACTTGAATGCTGCTGTGAACGCCACACGGGAGATGGCTGCTTTGATGGTTCAACGTGATGAAACAGCTGCTGGGGCTAGAGGACTGGATGAATTCCTCCGTAGGAACCCACCTTAGTTCAAGGATGAGTTCGATCCTGAACAAGCTGAGCGTTGGATTCAGACTTTCAAGAAGATCTTTAGAGTTTTGAGGTGTACCAAGAACGACAAGGTTGTCTACGCAACTTATATACTGGTGGAAGATGCTGAATACTGGTGGGAAGGAGCCCGTTAGGTACTGATGCGTGACCAACAAGTTATCGACTGGAATGCTTTCAAGGGGAAGTTTCTGGAAAAGTATTTTCCTGCAAGTACGAGGCACAAGAAGGAGATGGAGTTCCTCCAGCTGAAATAAGGAGGAATGTCTGTAGCTAAGTACGGAGCCAAGTTTGAGAATTTGGCAAAGTTCTCGAACTACTTTCTGGACAACCTAAGAGAAGCATGGAAGTGCAGGAAGTTCAAAGGGGATTTGAGGCACGAGTTGAAAAGGGCTGTGGTTCCTCTTGAGATTTATGTGTTTCCCAAGCTGATGGAGAAGTGTCACCTGATCGAGATCATGGAGCCTAGCAAGGATAAGCGAGCACAGAGTTCTGGACCGACTAGGTCCCATAGAGGCAACAGTGGTCGTGACAACAGATCTCGATGGAAACCCTATCCGAGACAAGATCAATAATAACGCTCTGTAGGAGGAAGCAGAGGGGGTTTCAGTCAGTCTGGGAACGCCCCAAACAAGTGTATGAAGTGTGGGAAGAATAATCATGCCATGAAAGATTGCTCAATCAAGGGGATAATATGCTTCAGGTGTGGAAAACTGGGGCATATCTCAGGCAACTGTGTGCAACCAAAAGTTGAACCTTCTGTCAACAATGTGTAAGCAGCAAAGCCTAAGGCAAAGGGTAGAGTTTATACTATGAGTGGCGCTGAGGCTTCACAAAATGAAGACTTGATACAAGGTCAGTGCATCATGGGAGGTAAAACCTTAACTGTACTGTTTGATTCAAGTGCAACGCATTCCTTTATTGCCTACGACTGTGTGAACCTTTTGGGATTGCCTGTGTCTTCTTTACCTTTTGATTTAGTGATTTCTACAACTACTGCAAAGCCTGTTATAACTGCTAAAGTTTGTTAGGACTGTTCTATTTCTATAGAAGATTGGACGTTCTTGATTGATTTGATCTGTTTGCCCTGTTTGCCTCTTTCGCAAATGGATGTAATCTTAGGGATGGATTGGTTATCTTCTAACCATATCCTGTTAGATTGTGCAAACAAAACCTTAATCTTTCCTAGTTCTGAGAATTCTAGATTTTTGACTGCCAACCAAGTAAAGGCTTCTTTGAGAGAAGGAGCTCATGGATATATGTTACTATCATCTTTGGAAGTCAAAAGCGAGCTAGTCCTAGAGCATGTACCTATTGTGAATGAGTTTCTGGAAGTCTTTCCTGAAGATGTACCAGGTTTGCCACCAGTTCGGGACATCGAGTTTTCGATCGATCTTATATCAGGAACAGGACCCGTGTCTATGGCACCATATCGCATGGCACCTGTAGAGTTGGAAACCTTGAAGGAATGGGGAAACAGTTTGTTAGACCCAGTGTGTCGTCGTGGGGAGCTCCTATGCTGTTAGTGAAAAAGAAAGATGGAACTTCTCGCTTGTGTGTGGATTATCGCCAGTTGAACAAGGTCACCATTTAGAACAAGTATCCTCTCCCGAGGATAGATGACTTGATAGATCAGTTGAGGGGAACGACAGTTTTCTCCAAGATCGATCTACGATCGGGTTATCACCAGATTCATGTGAAGGCAGAGGATATACCAAAGATAGCGTTTCGAACACGCTATTGCCACTACGAGTACCTTGTGATGCCTTTTGGGGTGACGAATGCTTCAGCCATATTCATGGATTATATGAATAGGATTTTTCGTCCCTACCTAGATAAGTTTGTTGTTGTCTCCATAGACGACATACTAATCTACTCCCGAGATCAGGAAGAACGCGCTGAACATCTTAGTGTGGTTCTTCGGATTCTAAAGGAGAAACAGTTGTATGCGAAGCTATCCAAGTGTGAGTTTTGGCTCAACGAAGTGCAATTTTTGGGTCACGTGATTTTAAAGGAAAGGATTGCAGTGGATCCATCAAAGGTTGAAGCAGTTCTTGAGTGGGAAAGGCTAACAACAGTGACTGAGATACGCAATTTTGTGGGCTTGGCCGGGTATTATCGAAGGTTCATCGAGGAATTTTCTAACATTGTAGGACCCCTTGCCCAGTTGACAAGAAAGGATAAAGCTTTTGATTGGACTGAAGCCTGTGAGCAGAGTTTTCAGGAGCTGAAGAAGAGGCTGACTACTTCACCAGTGTTTGTGTTACCAGATACAAGTGAACCTTTTGAAGTGTACTATTACGCTTTATACCAGGGGTTAGGCTGATTTCTGATGCAGAACCGGAAAGTGGTAGCTTATGCTTCAAGGCAGTTGAAAGTGCACTAAAAGAACTACCCTACCCATAATCTGGAGTAAGTAGCGGTGGTGTTTGCGTTGAAGATTTGGAGGCACTAACTTCGAGCATCATATCAGATAGAGACCCGTGAGGCAGAGACGGTGGTTGGAATTTCTGAAGGACTACGACTTCCAGTTACAGTATCATCCGATAAAGCTAATGTGGTAGCTGACGCTCTGAGTAGGAAAGTGTTACATGTGTCTGCCATGATGGTTAAGGAACATGAGTTGTTAGAACAGTTCAGAGATATGCATCTGTCAGTGGTTAGTATGTCGGGAAAGCTTTGTGTGAGCATGATTACAGTGTCGTGTGATCTGATGGACCGGATTTGGGTGAAGCAAGTGTATGATCAGTATCTAGAGAAAGACCGATGAAATCTGAGGAAAGGGTTGACATTTGAGTACAAGGAAGGAGCAGATGGGATTCTAAGAAGAGGAGAACGGGTCTGTGTGCCAAACAACCGAGAGTTGAGGAGGTTAATTCTAGACGAAGCACATAGAAGCAAGTTGAGCATGAATCCAGGATCTACAAAGATGTAATAAGCCCTGAAGCGGTTGTTTTGGTGGCAAGGCATGAAATGAGATATGGTTGATTATGTGGCGTCTTGCTTGGTGTGTCAGAAAGCAATGGTTGAACATCAAAGGTCAGCGGGAATGTTACTTCCGTTGGACATTCCAAAGTGGAAGTGAGATGGCATAGTGATGGATTTTGTGACGTGCTTACCAAGGACACCTAAGGGGTGTGACTCCATTTGGGTGATAGTTGATAGGCTTTTGAAGTCAGTTCAGTTCCTACCTATCAATATCAAGTACTCTATGTAGAGACTAACTCAGATTTATATCAGTGAGATTGTGAGACAACATGGGGTACCTTCGAGCATCATATCAGATAGAGACCCGTGTTTTACTTCACGGTTTTGGCAGAGTTTGCATGAAGCTTTAGGAACAACGTTACGGCTGTGTTCTGAGACAACCCCTTCCTTAGAGGTCCCATTGGTAACCCGAACTCGAATTATTAGCGTTACAGCGTAGCGTAGCGATATAAATAGCGGAAATATTTAAAACATTCAACACATATGATACCATAATAATTTATACAGACATAAGAGTATTGGCTCCATCAGTAGAGCCTACAATGACTGATACCAATTAAACAGAGTACGCAACTAATATTAACATATACATCAGAAAGCATGGAAGTAAAATAAAATAAATCAAACTTCCTCTCCTGCCCCCAAAAATACATTTCACTCAACCCATGTACTGGCCATAACAAAACTAAGGCTGTCTACCCAATCACGACTAACGTATACGATATTCGGGCCCGTATACACTACTCTTTGCTGAGAGTAGCCAGTCTCCCAGAGATGGTCGTCCTCGGCATAGAGCAACTCAAAGTCCCCCAACATTAGGATCTAAGGCTCTCCCGCCGGCATCAGGTTCAACCGATATACCATCAATTTCCTCCGATAATTCCTCAACAGGATCTTCTCGTACGATCGAGAAATAATAAAGTACGACATATAAAATAGAGGGGATAAGAAACAATAATTCATCATATATGGGAAAACAGCTATATAAAATAATTTATATAGATAACAACACTCAATAGCACAATAGTGACAACCAACCAACTCCCGGATAATTTTCTCTTAACTACTGTCTCTCACACTCATGCAACTAACGACAATATGGACGCGATCACCAAGCGACATCCCCAACAAATCAAGGTGTCTCATTCATCACTATGCCATCCTCATAAGGCGGGGTTCGGTCAAAAGCCCGCAGGCTCAACTCGTCTCATGGGTACGACATATTCTCTCGCCCGCAAGCTAGGTCGAAATATTAGCCCGTCAACAACGCAACTTACGGTAACGATATGTTCCCCCGCTTGCAGGCTAGGTCAGAGCATTCGCTCATCCGTTAACAACTCGACCAACGGCAACGACATATCCCTTCGCCTGCAGGCTAGATCGGGACATTCGCCCGTCCGTCTACAATTCGAATAATGGGTACGATCATCTCCCCGCAGGCAAGATCGGAATCACCCCTATGCCAACACAGTGATGAACAACAACTATTCAACATGAATCTCACCGACTCATCTCAGGATCAACACTTAGTGCCTCAACCACGACTACATATATATATATATACGACCTCGACTTTTTCACCACACATTCATCTCTCAACTTATCAGAAATCACTGCCTAGTTATATTCAGACATCAGCAGTCACAACAATACATAAATAACAACCAGTAACAACCAGCATCAGATTCAATAGTAAAATCAACTTATAGATAAATTATATTTAATAAATCAAAGGAAAATAATAAGCATAACATATATATCACATATAATATATTAAATATCCAATCACAACACAAACAACATCGAAATAGAGTAAAATCATCCTATCGGTCAAACGACCTCTAGTAGGGTATGGGTCGCCCTATGCATATCACTATATATTAGTTAAAGCTTGCCTCCCCGACGATATTGTGGTCCTTTCCCCCACCTTAGTGATGTTCCCGTGAGATTCCGACTACGGCTCCGCAAATGTCAATCAGGTGCGCGGTCGAACGTTTGAATCCTATCCGATCCTTTACAACAAAGCACAACCCGAAATAAATACAGTTAATTAAAAATCCCCTCATCCTTAGTACTAGGCTGCTGCCCCTATTTAATTAAATAGGCTATGGATGTTGAAATTCTACCAACTCTTGGATCAATGATCCTTAGGCATACCTAAGACATAATCCATGATCAATTATCAAAGATTTAAACCAAAAACTTAGGGTTTTGGCCATCACCTCTAAAAATTTGTGAGAGTTTGATTTGGCTTCCTAATCACTTGGATTACATGATTAAGGAATGGAATCGGTGAAAACAATAAGCATTTCACACAAATTGAACAAAACCCATTTTCCCCCCAATTAGGCATAGGTTCAACCTCTTTAAAATAAATAGTATATAAAGATTATTTGACTTCATGCTCTTGGATTATGAAATTAGACGATGAAACTAGATTTTAGAATTTGGTTTGGTATTAAAAGGATTTTTCTACAATTTTCTAGAGATATTTGAAGTTTGAAGAACAACTTTGAAACTATGACTTTCAATGAAGAAAAATGAAGATTGAGAGCTCAAGAGAGAAGTCTATACCTCTTAGATGATAGAGGGGGGATGAGATGACCAACTTTGCTTCACAAAGTTTCTTGAAAAACCATGTGGAAGCTTGAGAAAAATGGAGGTAAAGTGTTGAAGAAAATGGACAAATGGACGAAGAAGAGAAAGAAAGGAAGAAGAAGAAGAAGATGGCGGGTGACCATTTTAGATATTTTAGGGACGTAAATGTCCTTTAGGAAAAAGACCAGGGGCACTTTGGTCTTTTCGCAGTGTGAACGCGTTCAGATATTTTCTAACGTCATCATGACAGTTGCAAATCATGGCATGCTTCTCGAGGTGATGTGGCCTCGTATTTATCCGTTAGCGGGTCCCGGTAAATCCCTATTCGGCTCCGTTTGGCTCCCGGTTCGAGTTTTCGTCCGAATAGTTTATATTATTTTCATTTTCGAAGGTCAGGAGCCATTTTTTCAAAAATGTAGGAAATGTGATTCTAAGACTAACTGTCTCATTAACGAGTCCAAATTAGGTCTCGATAGTAGTAAAACACTACTGTCAATGAAAAACGTAGAGCTGGCTCCGTCTGAGTTTTCGACCCAAAATTTAACCATAGCTTTCTATGATATCGTAGAGCTTGATTATGGTCTTAGTTTATTTTATTTTACTCTCTAGACCCTCCAATAAAATACAAATACATAAATACTGTTTAATTAATAAAAACTTGAAACTCGGGGTATTACATTACTACCCCCTTAAAAAGAATTTTGTCCTCGAAATTCGACGTACCTTTTTAAAATAAACTTGGATATTGCTGCCGCATGTCTTCTTCGAGTTCTTAGGTAGCATCTCGTTTAGCTTCGTCCCATATGACTTTGACCAACGTAATGTGTTTACTTCTGAATTCGTTTATCCTTCTATCCGTGATCCTTACAGGTAAAGCCTCATACTCAAGGTTCTCTCTCAATTGTACTAACTCTGGTTCTAAGATGTGTGATGGATCAGGGTAATATTTTCTCAATTGAGAGGCATGAAAGACATCATGAAGGTTGGATAGGTTTGGTGGTAAAGCGATATGATAGGCTACAGGACCAATTCGGTGAAGGATTTGAAATGGTCCAATGAACCTAGGAGTAAGCTTTCTAGATTTTATTGCTCTACCGATTCCAATTCTCGGAGTCACTCTCAGAAAAACATGGTGTCCTTCCTGAAATTCTAAAGGACTTCTTCTTTCATCATTGTAACTCTTCTGTCTGTCCCGTGCGATTTTCATCTTTTCCCTTATCCTCTTGATTTGTTCCGTCATTTATTGTACTACCTCCGGTCCTAGTACTTGACTTTCTCCCATCTCATACCAACACAATGGTGTTCTACACTTTCTGCTGTACAACGCTTCGTAAGGTTCCATCCCTATGCTTGAATGAAAACTATTGTTATAGGTGAACTCAATCAACAGTACACTCACCCAATTTTCATGAATAAAGAAAGGGATAAACAACGACTGATGAAGAATTACGAGGCGTAAAACAAAAGTGTTCCAAAACACAAGCTCTTAAGAGATCTTCCAAAGATTGAAACGTTCGTTCCGACTAACCATCTGTCTGAGGATGATAAGCAGAACTCAACCTCAACTTAGTTCCCAAAGCCTTATGTAACTGCTTCCAGAATCTAGATGTAAATCTAGGATCTCTGTCGGAAACAATACTAGAAGGCACTCCGTGCAACCTTACTACTTCCTTGATGTATATTTGGGTTAACTTCTCCAACGTATAGCTTTCACCAATAGGTAGGAAGTGAGCACACTTCGTCAACCTATCCACGATTACCCAAATTACATCATGCCTCTTGTTAGTTCTTGGCAGACCAACCATGAAATCCATAGATATTCCATCCCATTTCCATTCTGGGATATCTAGAGATTGTAGCAGTCCTGCTGGCTTTTGGTGTTCTATCTTCGCCTTCCGACAAACCAAGCAAGCCAACACATACTCAGCTACCTCCTTCTTCATTCCGGGCAACCAAAACATTTTCTTCAAGTCTTGGTACATCACGGTAGCTCCTGGATGAAAACACAACCTACTCTTATGCGCTTCCTCTAAGATCATTCTTCTTAGGTCTATATCCATTGGCACACAAATTCTATCTCCATACCTCAAGACTCCATCTTGATTCATCATAAACTCAGAAGTTCTTCCTTCCGTTACTTGTTCCTTTACTTTCTGAAGATACTGATCAACCTCCTGCTTTTCCTTAATCATCTTCAAAAAGTCACTCGTTACTGTGACCATTCCTAGGTGTACCTTATTTTGAGATAATTCCATACCTAGATTCTGATCTCTAAACTATTCAATCAGTTCTAGCTCTTTGACCATTATAGAAGATACATGTAAGTATTTCCTACTTAACGCATCCACCACTACATTCGCCTTCCTTGGATGGGTATTGCAAATCAAATTCATAATCCTTGTTGAATTCCATCCACCTTCTTTATCTCATGTTTAACTCCTTCTGATCAAATAGATACCTTAAGCTCTTATGGTCACTGTACACCGTAAACTTAGCTCTATATAATTAGTGTCGCCAAATCTTTAGAGCAAACACTATAACTGCTAGCTCCAAATCATGAGTCGGATAATTCCTCTCATGAACTCTTAACTATCATGAAGCAGACGCTACGACTCTCCTTTCCTACATCAGGACATAGCCCAATCCTTGGTATCACACATCATAGTATACGTCAAACTGTCCTAAAGAACCTGGTAACGTCAATATTGGTGACGTTGTCAACCTCCTTTTCAGCTCCTGAAAACTCTACTCACATTCATCTGTCCATTCAAAGGATACACCCTTCCTAGTTAGCTGCGTCATAGGCAACGTGATCTTCGACAATCCTTCGATGAACCTTCGGCAATATCCAGCTAAGCCCAGAAAACTCCATATTTCACTCACCGACTTAGTTCTTTCCCATTGCGCTACAGCTTCAACCTTTGCTAGATCTACTGCTATCCCATCACAATTAATGACATGACCTAAGAATTGTACTTCTTCTAACCAGAATTCACACTTGGACAACATTGCATAAAGTTGTCAGTCCTTCACACTTAAAGCACAACCCTAAGATGTTCCTGATGTTCTTCCCGATTAAGGAAATAAATAAGAATGTCGTCTATAAACACAACAACAAACTTATCTAAGAACGGTCGGAAAATCCAGTTCATGTAATCCATGAATACTGCTGGAGCATTAGTTACACAAAGGGCCTAACCAGATACTCGTAGTGTCCATATCGGCTCCTAAAAGTCGTCTTCGGTATATCCTACCTCTTGACTCGAATCTGGAGATAACCAGATCTTAAGTCAATTTTTGGAAACACTACTGCTCCTTTCAACTGGTCCATCAAATCGTCAATCCTAGGCAACGAATACTTATTCTTGATTGCCGCCTTGTTCAGCTGTCGATAATCCACTCACACCCTTGAACTTCCGTCCTTCTTCTTGATGAACATCACCGGCGCTCCCCAAGGTGAAGCACTCGGTCTTATAAACTCCTTATCAAACATGTCGTCTAACTGCTTTTTTAGCTCTGCTAATTCCACTGGAGCCATTCGATAAGGTTCTATCGAAATCGGTCAAATTCCGGGTACGAGATCTATAGCGAACTCTATTTCTCTTTCGGGTGGTAAACTCGGAACATCATCAGGGAAAACTTCTGGAAACTCTGGCACTATAGGCAACGAATCCAACTTAGGAGGTTCCTTAGCTTCCATAGAGAATAACAACACATGTTTCTGAGATTTACTACCTAGCTTACTATCATTGGCAGGCATCAATCTAGATTGCTTAGGGATAGATAAGGTCTTTTTAGAACAGTCTAACACTACATGGTTAGTCGAAAGCCAATCCATGCCCAAAATTATATCAAGTTGTTGCATAGGCAAACAAACGAGATCAACAGAAAAAATTCAGCTCTCAACGATAATAGGACAATTTAAACAAACAATTATGGTTGTCAAAGAATTACTGGTAGGAGTAGAAATAGTTAAGTCATGGGGAAGTAAAGAAACAGGTAATTTTAAATGATCCACACACTCTTGGGATATGACGGAATGTGTAGCTCCCGAGTAAACAATACTGATAAGAGTTTACCTCACACTATGCACATACCTTGTATGAGATCAGGAGATTGAGAGGATTCAACTCCTCTTATGGTAAACACTCTTTCGGTAGCTTTCTTTTTAGAAAAGTATTTAGTCCAGCGACTTCCATCACGTCCTCTAACTCGTCCGCGAGCCATTTAATTTCTTGAAGAAATTATCAGCTCGCATTTGTAAGATATACAAGACCATATTATCATATGCATGCATCATATGCATCACAAATGTTCGAACAGCTACCTCTACCCAACTTCTAAGCATAGTCAATATCCAATGCGGGTTTAACTAGACACGGCCAGAAATTACAACCTAACCCAAGCAGTCCTTGATTAAGAGTCAAACTGCTCTGATACCACTAAAATGAGACAAACCCTTCCTTGGAGGTCCCATTGATAACCCGAACTCGAATTATTAGCGTTGCAGCGTAACATGATAGTACAAATTAGCGGAAATATTTTAAACATTCAACACGTACTGATACCATAATAATTTATATAGAAATAAGAGTATTGGCTCCATTAGTAGAGCCTACAATGACTGATACCAAATAAACAGAGTACGCAACTAATATTAACATATACATCAAAAAGCATGGTAGTAAAATAAACTACATCAGACTTCCTATCCTGGCCCCCAAAAATACATTTCACTCAACCCATGTACTGGCCATAACAAAACTAAGACTATCTACCCAACCATGACTCTAACGTATATGGTATTCGGGCCCGTATACACTACTCTTCACTGAGAGTAGTAAGTCTCCCAGAGACGGTCGTCCTCTGCATAGAGCAGCTCAAAGTCCCCTAGCATTAGGATCCGAGGCTCTTCCACCGACATCAAGTTCAACCGATATACCATCAATTTCCTCCAGCAATTCCTCAACAGGATCTTCTCGTACGATCGAGAAATAATAAAGTACGACATAGAAAATAGAGGGGATAAGAAACAACAATTCATCATATAAGGGAAAACTACTATATAAAATACTTTATATAGATAGCGCTTAATAGTGACAACCAAACAACTCCCGGATAATTTTCTCTTAACTACTGTCTCACACACTCATGCAACAAATGACAATATGGTCGCGATAACGACACGACATCCCCAACATCAAGGTGTCTCATTCATCACTACGCCACCCTCCATAAGGCAGGGTTCGGTCGAGAGCCTGCAGGCTCAACTCGTCTCATGGGTACGACATATTCCCCCGCCCGCAGGCCAGGTCGGAATATTCGCCCGTCAACAATGCAACTTACGGTAATGACATATTCCCTACCCCACAAGCTAGGTCGGAACATTCACCCGTCCGTTAACAACTCGACTTACGGTAACGACATATCCCCCCGCCCGCAGGCTAGGTCGGACATTGGTCCGTCCTCTACAATTCGACTAATGGGTACGATCATCTCCCCGCAGGCAAGATCGGAATCGCCCCTATGCCAACACAGTGATGAACAATAACTATGCAACATGAATCTCATCGACTCATCTCAGGATCAACACTTAGTGCCTCAACCACGACATATAAACAACCACGACCAACTTTCCTCCGGCTAAACCGGGTATCAACTTTATATCACAACATCAACAGATCAACTGTATCTCTAGGTTGAGCTCTACTACATACATATATACGACCTCGAATTTCTCACCACACATTCATCTCCCAACTTATCAGAAATCACTGCCTAGCTATATTCAGACATCAGCAGTCATAACAGTTCGTAAATAACAACTAGCAACAACCAACATCAGATTCAATAGTAAAATCAACTTATAGATAAATTATATTTAATCAATCATAAGCATATAATAAGCATAACATATATATCACATATAACATATTAAATATCCAATCACAGCACAAATAACCTCGATATACAGTAAAATCATCCTATCGGTCAAACGACCTCTAATAGGGTTTGGGTTGCCCTATGCATATCAATATATATTATTTAAAGCTTGCCTACCCGACGATATTGTGGTTCTTTCCCCCACCTTAGTGATGTTCCTGTGAAATTCCACCGACTGCTCGCAACTGTCAATCAGGTGCGCGGTCGAACGTTTGAATCCTGTCGGATCCTTTACAACAAAACACAACCCGAAATCAATACAGTTAATTAAAAATCCCCTCATCCTTAGGACTAGGCTGCTGCCCCTATTTAATTAAATAGGCTAGGGATGTTGAAATTCTACCAACTCTTGGATCAATGATCCATAAGCATACCTAAGACATAATCCATGATCAATTATCAAAGATTTAAACCAAAACCCCTTAAACCAAAAACTTAGGGTTTCGCCCATCACCTCTAAAAATTGGTGAGAGTTTGATTTGGCTTCCTAATCACTTGGATTACATGATTAAGGAATGGAATAGGTGAAATCAGGAATCATTTCACACAAATTGAACAAAACCCATTTTCCCCCCAATTTGGCATAGGTTTTGCCTCTTTAAAATAAATAGGATAGAAAGATTATTTGACTTCATGCTCTTGGATTATGAAATTAGAGGATGAAACTAGATTGTAGAAATTGGTTTGGCATTAAAGGGATTTTTCTACCATTTTCTAGAGATTTTTGAAGTTTGAAGAACAATTTTCAAACTATGACTTTCAATGAAGAAAAATGAAGATTGAGAGCTCAACAAAGAAGTCTATACCTCTTAGATGATATAAGAGGATGAGATGATCAACTTTGCTTCACAAAATTTCTTGAAAAACCTTGTGGAAGCTTGAGAAAAATGGAGGAAAATGGAGAAATGGAGGAAGAAGAGAAATAAAGGAAGAAGAAGAAGAAGAAGAAGAAGAAGAAGAAGAAGAAGAAGATGGAGGGGAGAGAGAGGAGGGGCAGCTTGAAATTTAAGAGAGAGAGTGAGTGGTCATGTCACCTTTTTAGATATTTTAGGGACGTAAATGTCCTTTAGGAAAAAGACCTGGGGCATTTTGATCTTTTTGCAATGTAAACCCGTTCAGATATTTTCTAACGTTATCATGACAGTGGCGAGTCATGGTACGCTTCCAAAGGTGATGTGACCTCGTGTTTATCCGTTAGCGGGTCCCGGTAAATCCCTATCTGGGTCCATTTGGCTCTCGGTTCGAGTTTTCGCCCTAATAGTTTATATTATTTTCATTTTCGAAGGTTAGGACTCATTTTTTTTTGAAAATGTAGGAAACGTGATTCTAGGACTAACTGTCTCGTTCACGAGTCCAAATTAGGTCTCGATAGTAGTAAAACACTACTGTCAATGGAAAACGCGGACCGAGGTCCATCTGAGTTTTTGACCCAAAATTTAACCATAGCTTCCTACGATATCGTAGAGCTTGATTAGGGTCTTAGTTTATTTTATTTTACTTTCTAGACCCTCCAATAAAATGTAAATACATAAATACTGTTTAATTAATAAAAACTTGAAAATCGAGGTATTACATTACTACCCTCTTAAAAAGAATTTCGTTCTCGAAATTCGACGTACCTTTTGAAAATAAACTGGGATATTGCTACTGCATGTCTTCTTCGAGTTCCTGGGTAGCATCTCTTGTAGCTTCGTCCCATATGACTTTGACCAACGGAATGTATTTACCTTTGAGTTCCTTTATCCTTCTATCCGCGATCCTTACATGTAAAGCCTCATACTTAAGGTTCTCTCTCAATTGAATTGACTCTGGTTCTAAGATATGTGATGGATAAGGGTAATATTTTCTCAATTGAGAGGCATGAAGGTTGGATAGGTTTGGTGGTAAAGCGATATGATAGGCTACAGGACCAATTCTGTGAAGGATTTGAAATGGTCCAATGAACCTAGGAGTAAGCTTTCTAGATTTTATTACTCTACCAATTCCAGCTCTCAGAGTCACTCTCAGAAAAACATGGTCTCCTCCTTGAAATTCTAAAGGCCTTCTCCTTTTATCGCTGTAACTCTTCTGTCTATCCTGTGCGATTTTCATCTTTTCCCTTATCCTCTTGATTTGTTTCGTCATTTGTTGTACTACCTCCAGTCCTAGTACTTGACTTTCTCCAATCTTATACCAACACAATGGTGTTCTACACTTTCTACCGTACAACTCTTAGTAAGGTGCCATCCCTATGCTTGAATGAAAACTATTGTTATAGGTGAACTCAATCAACGGTAAGAACTCATCCCAACTTCCTGTGTGCTCCAAAACACAAGCTCTTAAGAGATCTTCCAGCGATTGAATCGTTCGTTCTGACTAACCATCCGTCCGAGGATGATAAGCAGAACTCAACCTCAACTTAGTTCCCAAAGTCTTATGTAACTGCTTCCAGAATCTAGATGTAAATCTAGGATCTCTGTCGGAAACAATACTAGAAGGCACTCCATGCAATCGTACTACTTCCTTGATGTATATTTGGGTTAACTTCTCCGACGTATAGCTTTCACCAATAGGTAGGAAGTGAGCACACTTCATC
The DNA here is from genome assembly GCA_039655645.1 of Ammopiptanthus mongolicus. Taxonomy (NCBI): domain Eukaryota; kingdom Viridiplantae; phylum Streptophyta; class Magnoliopsida; order Fabales; family Fabaceae; genus Ammopiptanthus; species Ammopiptanthus mongolicus. The sequence goes on along the minus strand of CM077351.1, from coordinate 48,636,316 downwards.
AACCTATCGACGATTATCCAATTGCATCATGCCTCTTGTTAGTTCTTGGCAGACCAACGATGAAATCCATAGATATTCCATCCCATTTCCATTCTGGGATATCTAGAGATTGCAGCAGTCCTGCTGGCTTTTGGTGTTCTATCTTCGCCTTCCGACAAACCAAGCAAGCCAACACATACTCAGCTACCTCCTTCTTCATTCCGGGCCACCAAAACATTTTCTTTAAGTCTTGGTACATCTTGGTAGCTCCTGGATGAAAACTCAACCTACTCTTGTGCGCTTCCTCTAAGATCATTCTTCTTAGGTCTATATCCATTGGCACATAAATTCTATCTCCATACCTCAAGACTCCATCTTGATTCATCCTAAACTCAGAAGTTCTGCCTTCGATTACTTGTTCCTTTACTTTCTGAAGATACTGATCAACCTCCTGCTTTTCCTTGATCGTCTTCAAAAAGTCACTCGTTGCTGTGACCTTTCCTAGGTGTACCTTATTTTGAGATAATTCCATACCTAGATTCTGATCTCTAAACTGTTCAATCAGTTCTAGCTCTTTCACCATCATAGCAGATACGTGTAAGGATTTCCTACTTAACGCATCTGCCACTACATTCGCCTTTGCTCGATGGTATTGCAGATCAAATTCATAATCCTTGTTGAATTCCATCCACCTCTTTTGTCTCATGTTTAACTCCTTCTGATCAAATAGATACCTTAAGCTCTTGGTCACTGTACACTGTAAACTTAGCTCCATATAAATAGTGTCACCAATTCTTTAAAGCAAACACTATTGCTGCTAGCTCCAAATCATGAGTCGGATAATTCCTCTCATGAACTCTTAACTGCCGTGAAGCATATGCTACGACTCTCCTTTCCTGCATCAGGACACAGCCCAATCCTTGGTATGACGCATCACAGTAACTGTCCTGAAGAATTCGGTAAAGTCAATACTAGTCGCGTAGTCGACCTTCTTTTCAGCTCCTGAAAACTCTTCTCACATTCATCCGTCCATTCAATGGATACTCCCTTCCTAGTTAGCTGCGTCATCGACAACGCGTTCTTCGAGAATCCTTTGATGAACCTTCGGTAATATCCAGCTAAGCCCAGAAAACTCCATATTTCACTCACCGACTTAGTGCTTTCCCATTGCACTACAGCTTCAACCTTTATTGGATCTACAGCCATCCAATCATGATTTATCACATGACCTAAGAAATTGTACTTCTTCTAACCAGAATTCACACTTGGACAACTTTGCATAAAGTTGTCGGTCCTTTAACACTCGAAGCACAACCCTAAGATGTTCCTGATGTTCTTCCCAATTAAGGGAATAAATAAGAATGTCATCGATAAACACAACAACAAACTTATCTAAGAATAGTCGGAAAATTCGGTTCATGTAATCCATGAATACTGCTGGAGCATTAGTTACTGTGACACCCTTAACCCCAACATACGTTTATTATATAAATATTAATTTGCAAAAATATTATTTGCGGAAAAACGCATGAAATAATATACGAGTTCTACCATTAATAAACATTTTCGCAATAGTTAAGAGTATCACCATTCATAAACTCAAACCTCAAATCCAATTAAATTAAACACAGTGCCATAAAGCGTTTACAAGTTTCGCATAAATAATAAATAGTTTAAACAAGATAATCCCCTAGCCCGATGTCACATGGATCAGAGCTAAACAAAAACCCATAAAGAAATAAATAAAATGATCCAAAGCCTAAAGAACAACATCAAAAGAATTCAACTACTAATACTCTAAGCATCAACAACTCCACGTAAGCTCCGACATGTTGCTCTTCCGTCACTTGAGAGTCATCTGAAACAATCATACATTGCACAAGAAAAGACACAAATACAAAGGGGCGAGAAGACATACTCATATACATATGTTGTGGAAGTAAAATGGAAATGCATACACATAGATATACATATATACATATATGTACATACACATATAAGTACTACACACCCACAAACATAATATAATCATTCTCGTAAATCAAGTCAAATCATCTCACAACAGTTTAACATATCATCTCATTATATTTTGTATATATGTCGCATTACAATCACAAGCAACAATGTCCCCTCAGGCTCATACAACACATATAATTGAGTACCCACAAACAGGCTCTCTAGGGGCTGGGTCCCATAATCAGGCTCTTAGAGGCTGGATCCCATAAACAGGCCATTCCATGGCTAGGTCCATAAACAGGTCCTTCCGAGCTGAGTCCCATAAACAGGCCTTGCAGAGCTGGGTCTCACACAAACATTCACAAATAAGTACCCATAAACAGGCTCCTTAGAACTGGGTCTCACACTCAAGCAATACCTCACATTCCAATATAGTCACAATCATAGTCTACATGTATTCATCCTTAAATATAAATCAATATTCACGTCTTATAATCTTAAACCAATAGTCATATAATTCATGATTACAAATATCAAAACATTATTATAATAACAATTACAAACACTATAGCACTTATAGTAACACATGCATATTTATAACATTATAGCAATACATACACGCTTTGTGATATTATAATCATACAATAAGTTCAATACATTAATCATAACATACAATCATTTAAGCCATTGCTCCAACAATGGTAACAACAAATCACTCAAGGCACAAGGGGATCATGGGAATCCCCAATCACCTCAATCTCATTCCAACATTCCCATATGATATAATCCTCTTTCTCCCCCCATACCTGGTATGACGATCACAATGAACAAAGTAAGATAAAAGTTCCGAAAAAGGTTGCGTCTCACGAACACTCGATCTCACGACACTTGATTCCACAATCACCGCCCTAAAAGGTCAAGAGCAGCAATAAGGAAGAGGGCTTGCGATGACAGTGATGCTCTTCAAGCGAAGGAGGCAGAGAATGATGAACAATGGTGCAATCTCCTTCAAGAATCCTTGGAAAGGGTTTAGAAATCCTTGTTTGGAGAGGAAGAGGCAGTTTCTAAGAGTAATTCGACTTAGAAAACAGGTTTAGGTCGAGTCTTATGGTACAAATATGAGTTAGGGTCATTATGGGCTGATTAGAATCCCGAAAACACGATTCTGCTACGCGCATATTCGCTAGGCGAACCAGAGAGCTGCAAGAATCTGTCTGCCAGATTCGCTAGGCGAAGTTACTTCGCTAAACGAAAATATAGAAGCCGAATTTGGCCTTGACACCTGAAATAATACTTGTAGATAATTATCTATGCTTTGCAACGCATCAAAGATCGCCTCAATCGGACGTCTAGAACTCAAGATATGGACAAAACCGTAAAATAGGTTTCTTGAACTCGAATGTATTGATCCTTTCTAAAAGTTAAACTATCCCAAACATGAACCCATACATCAAGAGCAAAAATAAAAAGCATATATGAACATATATAAGCAAGGATTAACATATTATAATCTAAGGGTGAAAATTGGGGTGTTACAGTTACAACATAGGGCATAACCAGATACTCCTAGTGTCCATATCGGCTCCTAAAAGCCGCCTTCGGTATATCCTCCCTCTTGACTCAAATCTGGTTAAAACCAGATCTTAAGTCAATTTTTAAAAACACTACCGCTCCTTTTAACTGGTCCGTCAAATCTTCAATCCTAGGCATCAGATACTTATACTTGATTGCTGCCTTGTTTAGTTGTCGTTAATCCATGCACTACTGCCTTGAATTTTCGTCCTTCTTCTTGACGAAAAACACCGGCGCTCCCCAAGGTGAAGCACTCGGTCTTATAAACTCCTTATCCAACAAGTCGTCTAACAGCTTTTTCAGCTCCACTAATTCCGCTGGACCCATTCGATAAGGTGCTATCGAAATCGGTCTAGTTCCCAGTACGAGATCTATAACGAAATCTATTTTTCTTTCGGGTGGTAAACCCGGGACATCATCAAGGAAAACTTCCTAAAACTCTTGCACTATAGGCAATGAATCCAACTTAGGAGGTTCCTTAGCTTCCATAGAGAATAACAACACATGTTTCTAAGATTTACTACCTAGTTTACTATCATTGGCAGGCATCAATCAAGATTGCTCAGGGAAAGATAAGGTCATTTTAGAACAGTCTAACACAACATGGTTAGTCAAAAGCCAAGCCATGCCCAAAATTATATCAAGTTGTTGCATAGGCAAGCAAATGAGATCAACAGAAAAAGTTCGGCTCTCAACGATAATAGCACAATTTAAACAAACAGTTATGGTTATCAAAGAATTACTGGTAGGAGTAGAAACAGTTAAGTCATGGGGAAGTAAAGAAACAGGTAATTTTAAATGATCCACACACTCTTGGGATATGAAGGAATGTGTAGCTCCCGAGTAAACAATACTGATAAGAATTTACCTCACACTAGGCACATACCTTGTATGAGATCAGGAGATTGAGAGGATTCAACTCCTCTTATGGTAAACACTCTTTCGATAGCTTTCTTTTTAGAAAAGTATTTAGTCTAGTGTCTTCCGTCACGCCCTCTAACTCGTCCGCGAGCCATTTAATTTCTTGAAGAAATTATCAGCTCACATTCGTAAGACATACAAGACTATATTATCATATGCATGCATCATATGCATCACAAATGTTCGAACAGCTACCTCTACCCAACTTCTAAGCATAGTCAATATCCAATGCGGGTTTAACTAGACACAGCCAGAAATTACAACCTAACCCAAACAGTCCTTGATTAAGAGTCAAACTGTTCTGATACCACTAAAATGAGACAACCCCTTCCTCGGAGGTCCCACTGGTAACCTGAACTCAAATTATTAGCGTTGCAGCGTAACGTGATAGTACAAAATTGCGGAAATATTTAAAACATTCAACACATACTGATACTATAATAATTTATACAGACATAAGAGTATTGGCTCCATCAGTAAAGCTGACAACGACTGATACCATTTAAACAGAGTACGCAACTAATATTAACATATACATCAGAAAGAATGGTAGTAAAATAAAATGCATCAGACTTCCTCTCCTGGCCCCTAAAAATAAATTTCACTCAACCCATGTACTGGCCATAATAAAACTAAGACTGTCTACCCAACCATGACTCTAATGTATACGGTATTCGGGCCTGCATACACTACTCTTCACTAAGAGTAGTCAGTCTCCCAGATACGGTCATTCTCTGCATAGAGTAGCTCAAAGTCCCCCAGCATTAGGATCTGAGGCTCTCCCTCCGCATCAGGTTCAACCGGTATACCATCAATTCCCTCCGGCAATTCCTCAACAGGATCTTCTCGTAAGATCGAGAAATAATAAAGTATGATATAGAAAATAGAGGGGATAAGAAACAACAATTCATCATATATAGGAAAACAGTTATATAAAATAATTTATATAGATAGCAACACTCAATAGCACAATAGTGACAACCAAACAACTACCGGATAATTTTCTCTTAACTACTGTCTTTCACACTCATGCAACTAATGACAATATGGATTCGATCATGATGCGACATCCCCAATAGATCAAGGTGTCTCATTCATCACTATGCTACCCACCATAAGGTAGGGTTCGGTCAAAATCCCGCAGGCTCAACTCGTCTCATGGGTACGACATATTCCCCCACCCGCAGGCCAGGTCGGAATATTCGCCCATCAACAACACAACTTACGGTAACGACATATTCCCCTGCCAGCAGGCTAGGTCAGAACATTCGCCCGTCCGTTAACAACTCGACTTACGGCAACGACATATCCCCCTGCCCGCAGGCTAGGTCGGCACATTCGCCCGTCCGTCTACAATTCGACTAATGGGTATGATCATCTCCCCACAGGCAAGATCGGAATTGCCCCTATGCCAACACAGTGATGAACAACAACTATACAATATGAATCTCACCGACTCATCTCAGGATCAACACTTAGTGCCTCAACCACAACATATAAACAACCACGACCAACTTTCCTTCGACTAAATCGGGTATCAACTTTATATCACCACATCAACAGATCAACTGTATCTCTAGGTTGAGCACTACGACATATATATATATATATATATATATATATATATATATATATATATATATATATATATATATATATATATATATATACGACCTCGACTTTCTCACCACACATTCATCTCCCAACTTATTAGAAATCACTGCCTAGCTCTATTCAGACATCAGCAGTCATAACAGTACTAGGCTGCTGCCCCTATTTAATTAACTAGGCTAGCGATGTTGAAACTCTACCAACTCTTGGATCAATGATCCTTAAGCATACCTAAGATATAATCCATGATCAATTATCAAAGATTTGAACCAAAACCCCTTAAACCAAAAACTTAGGGTTTCGGCCATCACCTCTAAAAATAGGTGAGAGTTTAATTTGGCTTACTAATCACTTGGATTACATTATTAAGGATTGGAATAGGTGAAATCAAGAATCATTTCACACAAATTGAACAAAACCCATTTTCCCCCCAATTTAGCATAGGTTCGGCCTCTTTAAAATAAATAGGCTAGAAAGATTATTTGACTTCATGCTCTTGGATTACGAAAGTAAAGAATGAAACTAGATTTTGGCATTGAAAGGATTTTTCTACAATTTTCTAGAGATTTTTGAAGTTTGAAGAACAACTTTGAAACTATGACTTTCAATGAAGAAAAATGAAGATTGGGAGCTCAAGAGAGAAGTCTATACCTCTTACATGATAGAGGAGGGTGAGATGATCAACCTTGCTTTACAAATTTTCTTGAAAAACCTTGTGGAAGCTTGAGAAAAATAGAGGTAAAGTGACGAAGAAAATGGAGAAATGGAGGAAGAAGAAGAAGAAGAAGAAGAAGAAGAAGATGGAGGGGAGAGAAAGGAGGGGCAGCGCGAAATTGAAGAGAGAGAGTGAGTGGTCATGTCAGCTATTTAGATATTTTAGGGACGTAAATGTCCTTTAGGAAAAAGACCAAGGGCATTTTGGTCTTTTGCAGTGTGAACGCGTTCAGATATTTTCTAACGTCATCATGACAGTGGCGAGTCATGGCACGCTTCTCGAGATGATGTGACCTGATCTGACCTCGTGTGTATCCATTAGCGGGTCCCGGTAAATCCCTATTCGGCTCTGTTTTGCTCCCGGTTCGAGTTTTCGTCCTAATAGTTTATATTATCTTCATTTTCGAAGGTCAGGACCTATTTTTTCAAAAATGTAGGAAACGTGATTCTTAAACTAACTATCTCGTTCACGAGTCCAAATTAGGTCTCGATAGTAGTAAAACACTACTGACGATGAAAAACGCAGACGGGGCTCCGTCTGAGTTTTCGACCCAAAATTTAACCATAGCTTCCTACAGTATTGTAGAGCTTGATTATGGTCTTAGTTTATTTTATTTTACTTTCTAGACCCTCCAATAAAATACAAATACATAATTACTGTTTAATTAATAAAAACTTGAAAATCGAGGTGTTACAAGTTCGGCTTACCATCCTCAAACAGATGGACAATCAGAGAGGACGATACAATATTTAGAGGATTTGTTGAGAGCTTGTGTGTTGGAACATGCCGGTAGTTGGGAGAGTTTTCTACCGTTGATAGAATTCACCTACAATAACAGTTATCATTCAAGTATAGGGATGGCACCCTATGATGCTATATATGGACGATGATGCAAAACACCTTTATGCTGGTATCAGGATGGAGAAAGTGCTACGTTAGGACCTGAACTAGTGCAACAAACAACTGAGAAGGTGAAACTGATTCAAGAAAAGATTAGGACAACTCAGAGTCGACAGAAAAGCTATGCGGATAAAAGACATAGGCCCCTTAAATTCGAAGACAGTGATCATTTGTTTTTGAGAGTCACTCCAATGATTGGGGTTGGCAGGGTCCTTAAGTCCAAAAAACTCATTCCAAAATTCATCGGACCTTATCAAATTCTTCGTCGGATAGGTCCGGTAGCTTACCAAATAGCTTTACCACCCTTTCTATCCGACCTTCATAATGTTTTGCAAATTTCGCAATTGCGAAAAGTATATTCCGGATCCCAGACATGTCATAAAGCTGATTCAGTACAGCTAAAGGATAACCTGACCTATGAAACACTACTTGTCAAGATTGAAGACAAAAGAGTTAAGCATCTACGAGGAAATAAGATATCCTTAGTCAAGGTTATCTGGATCAAGACTTCAGGTGATGCCACCTGGGAGTTGGAAGATAGGATGAGGGAACAGTTTTTGCATCTCTTCTAAGGTAAATTTCGAGGACGAAATTTCTTTTTGGAGGGTAGTGTTGTAACATCCCAAAATCCATGTATCTGTCTTTTAACTATTTGTTTGAATAACTTGGCTGAAAACACAACCTGATTAATAGTAATCGTAAAAATAGTTAATAATTGGAAATTCATAATTTAATTTCAATTATGAGTTTAATGATCATAAGATATTGTTTTGAGCCTGTTATGTTGTCTTTGAGTTGGAGCCGATAAAAATATTATTATTTTAATCGGGACCGCTTTACCTTAGGAAGCGTGCCAGGGCTGGGGAGTAATCGGGCCCGGGATCATGAGGTTACTCTGGCCCAGAGTCGGGAGAAGTTGAGACTGTGTATCACGTTTCACAAGAAGGTATCTTTTACCTTTTCATGACAACTTTCACCGTAGTCAACTTTTCCTTTTATGGAAAAAGCCAAACCACCCACTTTTGGTTAATCTCTACAACTTTGATTATGGTGTCAACATCTATGTACTTCTTCAAATCTTGACCCTTCATTTACTTACATAATTTTCTATCACCTTTAACTTGAAATTGGTGATAAACCACCAAGGCCATTCGGCCATTCCAAGACTAAAACACTTAACCATTTTCATTCTACACATCCAAAAGATCAAACACACCATTTCTTTACTCATTTCTATGTCTAGATAAACTCCCCTTTGTTGGGGTTATGTGTGATGGATTTTGCTTGTATTTGACTTGGGTGTTATGAATGACTTTTTCTATTTTGAGTTCATAATCTTTGTTCTTAAAGCTTCCTAGGGTTTGATCGTCCTTGGAATGATTTACATGATTTATGCTTTGAATGAGAGTTTGATGCATGAATTTGTTTAAGATTATGAACCTTGTGATTCTTGAATTAGGAATAGTCTTTGGATGCTTGTTATTTCTTGGATTCTTGAACTTCATGCTTTTTCCCTTTTTGAAATACCTAAGGAATTAGGGATTTTAATTAGGAATTAAAGTTCTTTGGCTTAAGGAATTGAGTCTTAGAAAATTAGGAGAATCCGATAACAAAATAGGTGAAGTATTTTGTATTAACCCCAATTAAAGTGTAGCAAATGAAATCAAATGAAACTTAATCCCAACTCTTTTATCTAATTGAATTTCAACACTTTGTGTGTTCTAAATGTTTGTTAATTTGTAAAAACTAAAAACCAAAAAAATTCTGTTCTTGTGTTTATCTTTGGTGCTTTGTGAATTTGCTTAAGCTCCCTTTGAACCAAAATATTCATTTTAGTAGTCGTTTAATTCGAGAATTGATATTTGGTATTTGATCCCTGAGAACGATATCTGGTTTCATCATTTATATCACTTGCAATGACCCGGTACACTTGCCGTGGTCTCATCAGTGGTCTTATGTTTGAGGGAACGATGAGTGGAAGGGTTTAGTCTCAGGAAAAGATGTGTGGAAGGGTTGTGTTGTGGCGTAAGATCAATGGTTTGGGGGACAAGATCAGAAACATCCTCCACCTTTACATATAGTTCAATGGTGGAAACACTGAGGCTTCTACAGTTGTTGAACATGTCGAACATCAACTGTACATCATCATCTCCTTCCGAATTTAGCGGCTAATATTAGACATATCCTTGTGCAATGGACATAAGGTATAGATAAACAATTTCGACTACCCTCTTGTTGTTTCCGGGTTGTATCTTCCTTTGGATAAACTGTTTCAATTGACCAAGTTTGATGTTGGTCTTCACCTTCATCAACTTCGGATGGTCGCATTGAAACATCACACCTTCTGGGCAGTCCATTACAATTTGTCCATTGTAATGGACAGAAAGAAAGGCAAATGAAGAACTCATGACTTATGTAGAAAATTAAATTGGAAATAAGATGATGAAATGTGTGTGTAATTGTGAGTAATGTTGAGTGAGGCTGAGTGAAGTTCTTTTTTTAGACATCAATATATGAACAGTTGAGATTGCACCGACAAAATCAACGGATGAGATTGCACCAGGAGAGTAAATGTCACTGTGCACGGATTAGAGCGTCATAATGTCCTTTGTCCTTTATGACTGGTAAAGGAGCGACCAAGATTGTACCAATGAAATCGACGGACAAGATTGCACCAGAAGAGTAAATGTCACTTTGTGCGAGTCAGAGCGTCATAATGTCCTATGTCCTTTATGACAGGTATAGGAGCGGTCGTGATTGCACCGACGAAATCGACGAACGAGATTGCATCGAGAGAGTAAATGTCACTTTGCGCAGTTAAGAGCTTCATAATGTCCTTTGTCCTTTGTGACAGGTAAAGGAGCGGTCGGGATTGCACCAGCGAAATCAACGGACGAGATTGCATCGAGAGAGTAAATGTCACTACGTGTGAACATTTTCATAACCTTCTCGTGCTCAAAAAATGAAATACACTAACCCCACTCAGCCCTCCGTATATGTCCCAAGGCTGGGTTCCACTCTTGTTTTCCTTTATTTTGATGGACAAATTACAACAGACGCTTGGGGCACCAAGTTCCAATGCGAATACCCAAGAGCTCTTAGTCTCTCTGAAGACATTACATCTGATTCTCTGAAAGAACATATTCATGCAAAATTCAGAGATGGTCGTAGGGTTTCCGAGGTTTATTACCTCAACCCTTATAACTCAATAGATGGACATGATCGTTGGGGGATGATGACACTTACACAAGATGATGACATACGAAGGATGTTTACCATGTTTAGGCACAACCGAACCTGCGGCCCGATTGCGGTATATGCTGTGTTTGGTGGAACCAGAACCGTCAACGAGATAATGGCATGCTTGGTGGAACCACAACCATCTAATGATGAGGTTGCACCGACTTGACTCAGCCATTATTTTCTTAGTGTTGTTCCGTGTGTGTTTCTTGTTTTTTTCTTTATGTGACATTTGTGTTTCTTGTTTTTTATTTCTGTACCATTTGTATTTCTTGTTTTTTCTTTCTGTACCATTGTTTCTTTCCACATTGTACCTTGTGTTTCTTGTGATCCCTAATTAATAATACTGTTCTGTTTCAATTTACAATTAATTCTGCTTGATTTTGTTAACCAAAACCTAACCCTAAAACATAAAAGACAAAGGACATTATGATGCTCAAACCCGCTTTTCCCAACACTTACTATCCCGATGTGATCTCGTCCTTCGATATCGTCGAAGAAATCTCATCTGTTGCTTTTGTCGGTGCAATCTCAGGCACTCTTTTACCTGTCACAACAGACAAAAATAATTATGACTCTCTGACCCACACACAGTGCTTCGATCTCATCCGTTGATTTCATCAGTGCAATCTCAGCCACTCCTTTTACCTGTCACAACGGATAAAATGTTGGGGTAAGCCCTAGTGGACAATCTATTTTGAATAAATAATCATTTGTATCATGACTTTGATTATATATTTCATATCTGTACAAGACATTTATTTATTATGTTAAATTTGATGATTATATTTATAGCATAATAAAGTCCTTAGAATAGGTAGTTCATTTAATAGAATGTCAAGTATGACTTGATCATGAGATGCCATTAAATTATAGAACTCTATTCTTAAATATCCATAGTCAAATTACTATTATTATTATTATTATTATTATTATTATTATTATTATTATTATTATTATTATTATTAATAAGGACAATAATAATATATTGAGACTATTATATGAGTGTACTGATGACCACATCTCACGGGTTATAGATATAAGATATCAAGTCTTCACATAGGTATAAATTTTAGAGAAATATTTATACTGTAGTGACCCGCTATGAGAACGCTGCATAATAGTTATGTAAGTGTCATAAGCGATTCTTATGGTGACCATAGTGAAGTAGTGCTTCGACTTGAAGTCACTACGATTCCAATATATGTAGTTGTAGGCTTTAATATTATTAAACGTTATCTGTAACAGGACAACTATAAAGATAGTTATTGGGCTTGCAATGAAACATGTTGAGGAATGTGAGTGATGTAGATAGGATTCGTCCCTCCTACATAACATAGGTAATGTCTATAAGCCTCTTAATGGTATGTAACGTAGAAATGCAAGGCCATGCTAAGGTGGACAATATGAGATACTAGGCCCACATGATCGTACGTCAATTGCTAGATCAAGAAATAAATAATTGAACTTAACAAGGATGACACATTTATGCCTTGTGTTCAATTAAGACATTGAGACGAAAGGACGTTGACTGCATATTATATATGGTTACAATAATGTTTTAATTGTATCACCAATACTCTAATTAATTGGGTAGCAACAATGTCTTGCTAGATGTCCCTCATTATTTATAATATTAATTGATTATTAATATGATTAACAATAATTAATATTATATTCAATTAATTGATAACCTATAGGGTCACACGCATAACGCAAATGTTCAGAGAATTAATTTAGTTGATTAATTAAATATGATTTAATTAACAATTAAACAGTGGGCATGTTGCTTACAGTAGCCCAACTGTGTTAGGTTAAATGAGTGACAGCTATTAGTAAGTTGTGAACGTCACATAAGGTACACACAACACAGAGTGAGACAACCCTTCCTCGGAGGTCCCGTAGGTAACCCAAATTCACTTTCTTAATATCGCAGCGCAGCGTAGTAATATAAAAATGCGAAAATATTTAAAATAAACAATACACTGATACCATAATGACATATACAGACATCAGAATACTGGCTCCCTCAGTAGAGCCTACAACAACTGATACCAGTTATAAAAGACTTCAGAGTACGCAACAAATAAAAACTAAAGCATAGTAGCGAAAATAAAAGTACATCAGACTTCCTCTCCTAGCCCCAAAAATACATTTCACTCAACCCATTTACTGGCCATAACAAAAACTAAGACTGTCAACCCAACCACGACTCTAACGTATATTGTAGTTGGGCTCGTATACACTACTCTTCGCTGAGAGTAGTCATTCTCCCAGAGACAGTCGTCCTCTGCATAGAGCAGCTCAAGGTCCCCCAGCATTGGGATCCAAGGCTCTCTCGCCAGCATCGGGTTCAACAGGTATGCCATCAATCTCCTCTGTCAACTCCTCAACAGGGTCTTCTTGTACAGTCGAGAATAATAAAATACGACACAGAAAATATGGGGATAAGAAATAGCAATTCATCATATATGGTAAAACAGCTATATAAAATAATTTATATAGATAGCAACACTCAGAATCACAATAGTGACAACCAAACAACTCCCGGACAATATTCTCTTAACAACTTTCTCTCACACTCATGCAACTAACGACTATATGGACGCGATCACGACGCGACGTCCCCAACAGATCAAGGTGTTCTAATTATCAGTATGCCACCCCCATAAGGCAGGGTTCTATTAAAAGCCCGCAGGCTCAACTAGTCTCATAGGCAGGAAATATTACCCCGCCTGCAGGCAAGGTCGGAATATTCGCTCGTCAACAACGTAACTTACGGTAACTACATATTCCCCCGCCCGCAGGCTAGGTCGGAACATTCACCCATCCATTAACAACTTGGCTTACGGTAACGGCATATCCCCCCGCTCGCAGGCTAGGTTGGACATTCGCCCGTCCGTCTATAATTTGACTAATGGGTTTGATCATCTCCCCGCAGGCAAGATCGGAATCGCCCCTATGCCAACACAGTGATGAACAACAACTATGCAACATGAATCTCGTCAACTCATCTCAGGATCAACACTTAGTGCCTCAACCACGACTTATAAACAACCACAACCAACTTTTCTCCGGCTTAACCGGGTATCAACTTTATATGACAACATCAACAGATCAGCTGTATCTCTAGGTTGAGCACTACGACATACAAATAACCTCGACTTTCTTACCACACATTCATCTCCTGACTTATCAGAAATTACTGCCTAGCTCTACTCAAACATCAGCAGTCACAACAGCACACAAATAACAACCAGAACAGATTCAACAGTGATATCAACTCACAGATAAATAATATTTAGTCAATCATAAGCACATAATAGGCATAGCATAAATATCACATATAATATATCAAATATCCAATCACAGCACAAACAACCTCGACATACAGTAAAATCATCCTATCGATCAAATGACCTCTAGTAGTGTTTAGGTCGCCCTACGTATATAAGTATATATTATTTAAAGCTTGCCTCCTCGACGATATTGTGGTTCTTACCCCACCTTAGTGATGTTCTCGGGTGACTCTGGATGCGGCTCCGCAACAGTCAATCGAGTGCGCGGTCGAACGTCCGAGTCCTATCCAATTCTACACCACAAAACACAACCAAAAATTAATACAGTTAAATCACAAACCCCCTAGTCCAAATGACCAAGGTTCTGCCCCTATTTAATTAATTAGGCTAGGGATGTTGAAATTCTACCAACTCTTGGATCAATGATCCTTAAGCATACCTAAGACATAATCCATGATCAATTATCAAAGATTTGAACCAAAAACCCTTAAACCAAAAACTTAGGGTTTCGGCGATCACCTCTAAAAATAGGTGAGAGTTTGATTTGGCTTCCTAATCACTTGGATTACAGGATTAAGGACTGAAATAGGTGAAATCAAGAATCATTTCACAAAAATTGAACGAAAACCCTTTTTCCCCAAATAGCATAGGTTCGGCCCTTTTAAGATAAATAGGCTAGGAAGATTATTTGATTTCATGCTCTTAGATAGTGATAGTTGAGGATCAAACTAGATCATAGAAATTGGTTTGGCATTAAAAGGAGTTTTCAACAATTTTCTAGAGATTTTTGAAGTTTGAAGCATAAACTTGAAACTTTGAACTTCAATTGAGAAAAATGAAGATTGAGAGCACAAGAGTGAAATACATACCTCATAGGTGATAGAGAAGGATGAAATGATCAACTTTTCTTCACAAATTTTCTTGAAAATCCTTGTGGAAGCTTAAGAAAAATGGAGGTGAAGTAAGGAAGAAAAATGGTGAAAATGGAGAAGAAGAAAAAAGGAAGAAGAAGAGGAAGAAGAAGATGGAGGGGAGACAGAGGAAGGGCAGCACGAAATTGAAGAGAAAGAGAGGGAGGTCATGTCACCTTTTTAGATATTTAAGGGACACAATTGTCCTTTAGGAAAAAGACCAAGGGTATTTTGGTCTTTTTGCAGTGTGAACGCGTTCAGATATTTTCTATCGTCATCATGGCAGTGGGGATTCATGGAACACTTCGCGAGGTGATGTGACTTGATGTGACCTAGTGTTTATCCATTAGCAGGTCCCGGTAAATCCCTATTCGGCTCCGTTTGGCTCCCGGTTCGAGTTTTCGCTCGAATAGTTTATATTATTTTCATTTTCGAAGGTCAAGACCCATTTTTTCAAAAATGTAGGAAACGTGATTCTAAGACTAAATGCCTCGTTCACGGATCCAACTTAGGTCTTGATAGTAGTAAAACACTACTGTCAATGAAAAACACAGACCGAGCTCCGTCTGAGTTTTCGACCCAAAATTTGACCATAGCTTCCTATGATACCGTAGAGCTTGACTATGGTCTTAGTTTATTTTATTTTACTCTCCAGACCCTTTAATAAAATACAAATGCGTAAATACTGTTTAATTAACAAAAACTTGAAAATCAGGGTGTTACATTACTACCCCCTTAAAAAGAATTTCGTCCTTGAAATTCGACGTACCTTTTTAAAATAGGCTCGGATATTGCTGTTGCATGTGCTCTTTGCGTTCCCAGGTAGCATCTCCGGTCACTTCATCCCATATGATCTTGGCCAATAGAATATGTTTACCTCGTAGATCCTTAACCCTTCTATCCGCGATCTTTGCAGGTAGAGCCTCATACTCGAGGTTATCTCTCAATTGTATTGACTCCGGTTCTAAGATGTGTGATGGATTAGGATAGTATTTTCTCAATTGAGAAACATGAAATACATCATATATATATATATGGAGATTGGATAGACTTGGTGGTAAAGCGATATGATAGGCTATAACCAATTCGGCGAAAAATTTGAAATGGTCCAATGAATCTTGGGGTAAACTTTCTAGATTTTATTGCTCTGCTGATTCTAATTCTCGGAGTTACTCTCAGAAAAACATGGTCTCCTTCCTGAAATTCTAAAGGCCTTCTCCTTTTATCGCTGTAACTCCTTTGTCTGTCCTGTGCGAGTTTCATCTTTTCGAGTATCCTCTCAATCTGTTCCGTCATTTGTTGTACTGCCTCTGGTCCTAACACTTGACTTTCTCCGATCTCATACCAACATAATGGCGTTCTATACTTTCTGCCGTACAATGCTTCGTAAGGTGCCATCCTTATACTTGAATGAAAACTATTGTTATAGGTGAACTTAATCAATGGTAAGAACTCCTCCCAACTTCCCGTGTGTTCCAAAACACAAGCTCTTAAGATGTCTTCCAAGGACTGATTTGTCCGTTCTGAATGACCATCCATCTGAGGATGATAAGTAGAACTCAACCTTAACTTAGTTTCCAAGGCCTTATGTAGTTGCTTCCAGAATCTAGATTTAAATCTAGGATCTCTGTCGGAAACAATACTTGAAGGCACTCCGTGCAACCTTACTACTTCCTTGATGTATATTTGGGTTAACTTCTCCAATGTATAGCCTTCACCAATAGGTAGGATGTGAGTACACTTCGTCAACCTATCGACGATTACCCAAATTGCATCATGCCTCTTGTTAGTTCTTGGCAGACCAACCATGAAATCCATAGATATACTGTCCCATTTCCATTCTGGGATATTTAAAGATTGTAGTAGTCCCGCTGGCTTTTGGTGTTCTATCTTCGCCTTCTGACACACCAAGCAAGCCAATACATACTCCGCTATCTCTTTCTTCATTCCGGGCCACCAAAACATTTTCTTTAAATCCTGGTATATTTTGGTAGCTCCTAGATGAAAACTCAACTTACTCTTGTGTGCCTCCTATAAGATCATTCTTTTTAGCTTTATATCCGTTGGCACACAAATTCTATCTCCGTACCTCAAGACTCCATCTTGATTCATCCTAAACACAGAAGTTCTGCCTTCCGTTACTTGTTCCTCTACTTTCTAAAGATACTGATCAACCTCCTGTGTTTCCTTGATCGTCTTCAAAAAGTCACTCGTTACTATTACCATTCCTAGGTGTACCTTATCTCGAGATAATTCCATACCTAGATTTAGATCTCTAAAATGTTCAATTAGTTCTAGCTTTTTTACCATTATAGTAGATACGTGTAAGGATTTCCTACTTAATGCATCCGCCACTACTTTCGCCTTTCCTGGATGGTATTGCAGATCGAATTCATAAACCTTTATAAATTCCATCCACTTCCTTTGCCTCAAATTTAACCCTTTTTGATCAAATAGGTACCGTAAACTCTTATGGTCACTATACACCGTAAACTTAGCTCCATATAAACAGTGTTGCCATATCTTTAAAGCAAACACTATAGCTGCTAATTCCAAATCATGAGTCGGATAATTCCTTTCATGAACTCTTAGCTGCCGCGAAGCGTATGCTACCACTCTCCGATCTTGCATTAGGACACAACCCAATCCTTCGTACGACGCATCATAGTATACGTCAAACTGTCCTGAAGCATCCAGTAACATCAATACTGGTGTTGTAGGCAACCTCCTTTTCAGCTCCTGAAAACTCTTCTCACACTCATCCATCCATACAAAGGATATTCCCTTCCTCGTTAGCTACGTCATAAGCAACGTAATCTTCAAGAATCCTTCGATGAACCTTCGATAATAACCTGCTAAGCCCAAAAAACTCCGTATTTCACTCAACGACTTAGGGCTTTCCCATTGCACTATAGCTTCAACCTTTGCTGGATCTACTGCTATCCCATCACAATTAATCACATGACCTAAGAATTGCACTTCTTCCAACCAGAATTCACACTTGGACAACTTTGCATAAGTTATCGGTGCTTTAACACTTGAAGCACAATCGTAAGATGTTCCTGATGTTCGTCCCGATTAAAGGAATAAATAAGAATGTCGTCGATAAACACAACAACAAACTTATCTAAGAACGGTTGGAAAATCTGGTTCATGTAATCCATGAACACCGCTGGAGCACTAGTTACTCCAAAGGGGATAACTAGACACTCGTAGTGTCCATACCGGCTCCGAAACGCCGTCTTCGGTATATCCTCCCTCTTGACTCGAATCTGGTGATAACCAGATCTTAAGTCAATCTTCGAAAATACTATTGCTCCTTTCAACTGGTCCATCAAATCGTCGATCTTAGGCAACGGATACTTATTCTTGATTGTCGCCTTGTTCAGCTGTCGATAATCCATGCACAGCCTTGAACTTCCATCGTTCTTCTTGACGAACAGCACCGGCACTCCCCAAGGTGAAGCACTCGGTCTTATAAACTCCTTATCCAACATGTCGTCCAACTGCTTTTTCAGCTCTGCTAACTCCGTCGGAGCCATTCAGCTATCGAAATAGTTCCAATTCCCGGTACGAGATATATAGTGAACTCTATTTCTCTTTCGAGTAGTAAACCCGGAACATCATCAGGGAAAAATTTCGAAAACTCTCGCACTATAGGCAACGAATCCAACTTAGGAGGTTCCTTAGCTTCCATAGAGAATAACAACACATATTTCTGAGATTTACTACCTAGCTTACTATCATTGGCAGGCATCAATCTAGATTGCTAAGGGAATGATAGGGTCTTTTTAGAACAGTCTAACACTACATGGTTAGCCAAAAACCACTCCATGCCCAAAATTATATCAAGTTGTTGGATATGCAAACAAACAAGATCAACAGAAAAAGTTCGGTTCTCAACTACAATAAGACAATTTAAACAGACAGTTGTGGTTGTCAAAGAATTACTGGTAGGAGTAGAAACCGTTAAGCCAAGGGGAAGTAAAGAAACAAGCAATTTTAAATGATCCATACACTCTTGGGATGTAAAGGAATGAGTAGCTCTCGAGTCAAACAATACAGATAAGAGTCTACCTGACACTAGGCACAAACCTTGTATAAGATTAGGGGATTGAGAGGATTCAGCTCCTTGTATGGTAATATACCCTTCTGACGACTTGTGGTCTCGCTGCTTGATGTCCGGTTCCTTAGGTCCTGGTCACTGGGCCCTGCCCGCCTGTGTTGTACCTCGCTCCTTGTGTACATTCTAGCATTATGTGACCTACTTGGCCACATCGGAAAAACTGGCGAGTCTCCCTTATCGGACAATCTCGGATTGGATGTGATCCTCCACACTTGAAGCAGCCACTTGGTTGGAGTTGTCCTTCAGTCTGCCTTGCTGTCTAATAGTCATAAGGCCTTTGTCCCGTCTGGAATCTTCCCTCTCCGCCTCGACCTCTCTGGTCAAATCTCCGGGTAGGTCCTCCAGTTCTGCCTTGTTGCAGTTCTCGCTTTTTGTCGATGTTCTCAATGACTGAACATCTCTCCAGCATTTCAAGCAGTCGGATGATGTTCAATGGTGCAATCACCCTCTGCAAGTCATATTTTAAGCCGTCCTCAAAGCATGTGTAGACCCATTCTTCATCGGGGAACCTCTGATAAAATTCAGAAAATTTGAGCAACGCTTCGAATCTTGCAGCATACTCCCCAACAGACATAGTCTCTTGTAACATCCCTGTTTTCGGTAACCCTAATTAAGATGGATAATCTTAATTAGGTATTCGCTTAGGTGTGTGATTGGTTATGTGCTGGCTATAAGTCTAGTTGGATGTGCGGAACTGGAACTAGGCTTGAATCATGTTGGAAGTGCTTAAGGCGTAACACGAGAAACAGAGGAGATCAGAAGGCTGGAAGTCCCTTCCCAGCTGAGCAAAGCGCTCAAGCATGGGAGGACTCCACACACAAGCGTGGTAACGCTTGGACGTTGGGAGCTCACAGACTCAAGCGTTCTGAGTGAGTTGACAGCTGTTCTGAGTTTTGAAGCATGTAGCGCACGTGGCAGGCCAAGGTGAAGGTGGAGTGGACGAGGTTCCACGCTCAAGCGTGGAGAGAGCCCACGCTAGAGCGTTGGAACGCTCAAGTACTATTATTCCTACCCTAATGTGTCAAGAATAGAAAAAGCTCGAGTACGTGGTCAAGTTCGTTCGGTCGAGATCTTGCCTAAATAGGCTAAGGTCGGTCTTATCTTTATATACTCAGATATCTTGCGCAATGCCAAAGCAAAAGAGTAGAGCAGCGTCTCGCGGAAATGAATTGCGTGCAAAGTGATCCACGCTTAAGCGTGGACAGCAGGAACCATAAGTGGAGTTTTCACTTTCACTCTCACACTTGCACGAATTTTGGTGGGTTTTCTGGGTTGTTAGAGAGAGAAGCTCTGAGTTCTAGAGAGAGGAAGCTTGAGGTTAGAGGTGACCGAGCCGCCGGAACGCGATTCGAACTACACGGTTGTAATCACGACGAAGTTTTCTATGACTCTGGCGGATTAGTTTCTCAATTCGTCACAAGTAAACTGGAATCCCTAACATGTGATCTTCATGTTCTTGGCATTCTTCGAGTCTTTACCTTTTTCTTCGATCTTTTGGACTTGCCCTAGGGCTAACACTATTGTGTATGTATTGTGCCCTTGATCAGGGTAAAGTTCGCGCTCGTGATTGCTCGTGATTTTGAACTTGGGACCGCGGCTGTGAGAGGAGGTGGTGGTAGCTGCGAGCTCGTGGTGGTGGTGTTGTGCTCGTGGTGGTCGTAGGCATGTTGAGGGTGTTCATGAGATCGAGGGTCAGGGTTGTCCGTTGGTACAGGAGCACATTGGAACGAATCACCGGGTGAGGATGAAGAAACCACATATATCTGGGAATCGTAGCCCTAGTAGATAATTGTTAACATGTGTAGGGCTCCTCAAACCCTACTAGTGGCTGAGCCCCGATAAAGTACCTAAACCCTAGGTTTAGTTTACTTTGGGCTATTGTCGTAGGATCGATCTATGATATCTGTTGATTGAGGATGTATGTCTATCTGTGGTAATTGATAACATGAGTAAATGATGTCGTACATGATAACATGTTAGATGAGATACTAGTTGTGATAACATGCTTAATTGCTAGTCGGTATGCCTGCAATGATTATATGCTGCTATACTATGATATGCTGATGTGATTGTGATTGATGTGATCTTGATTGACTGTGGAAACGGTTGATATGCTGTTAGAAGGATAGAGAAATTGGCATTATTGGATTCTTAGTCGATGTTGTAAGCCAGTTGAAGGTGGCTCTCATAGTTGGATAGCGAAATCCTCACAGTTGGAAGGTGTGGACCTTGAGACGTTGGATAAGTTGTTGTTATGACGTTGTTGAGATGATTGGTGCATAATCATAGCATTTACATTGTTGTGGTGGAAAGCCGCGGGATTTACTGCAACAGCCATTTGAGCAGTTATCACGCGAGGTCGGAACTTGTGGACAACTACAACAGCCGTTTGAGTGGTTGTCACAAGGGGCTGTATGATTAGCTGCAACAGCCATTTGAGTGGCTATCATATAAGCTTGTACCTGTATACAGCTGCAACAGCAGTTTGAGTGGTTGTGTACAGGAAGCCGTGTGTACGGTTGCAACAACAATTTAAGTAATTGTCACACGAGGTTGAGGAGCCATTCTTACCTGGTGAACATCCACCCTCGCAGTTGGAGATTGGATTGCCATATCTCACAATTGGAGGTTGACTTTTGTATTCCCATGGTAAGAGTGTGCATTGTAGAATTGGCCAATCATGTAGATTCCGTTGTGCATGTAGAGTAAGCGATGATCCCTAGCTGTGATAACTTGGAGGTTGAGTGTTGTGGTGAACTGGAGAGATGGATATGTTTGCTGGTTGTGCTTGTTGTGTATGTTGATGTGTTATATGCTACGTGATACCCCTTTGCATGATATTGTAGTGTGTCTTACCTCCTGTGCATGTTTCCCCATCTCTACATGTATGTTTCTGTTCGGATCGTGATCCGAAGGCGGAGGTGTTGGTTGGTGGTCGGACGTGCTGCGACGGGTGAAGCTGAGTCAAGGCGGACTCCATCTCGAGCAACAAGTTTGACATTCACGCCCCTCGAGTAGAAGAAGAGAGATCACGGAGGTATCGTGGAGTCTCTTATGAGTTGTACCACGGCCAGTGAGGCATCTGTTCTTGTTGTTGATGTTTTTGCGCCATGGCTTCCAGGGGAAACTCTGATGCTTATTGGACTGTAATAACTGTTTATTTGCTTAAGTTTCTTTTCAGCTTTATCTGTATGTTTAAGATATCAGAGATAGTGGGGTTAAGAGCGTGGTAGTGGGGTTAAGAGCATGGGAGCGTCACATTAGGTGGTATCAAAGCAGTTCGGTTCTCTATCTAGACTGTAAGGTTATGGTGTTGTTACTGGCCGTGTCTGGTTGAATCCGCATAGGGTATTGGCTATGTTTAGAAGTTGGGTAAAGTGTCCGATTCGCGAGTTGTCTATTGTTTCTAAGTTGAGAAGCAACGATAACTGTCTCGACTATTCATAAGATTTGTATTTACATGTTGGCTATTTTATACGTCTTAAGAATATGAGTTAACGGTTGCTTTTTCCAGGAAGCAATGGTTCGAAGGACTCGCCGTGAAGGAAGCGACAGGGATGAGGATGCTGGTGTTGAGATCAATGGACCTCCTAGAGCTGAAGGAGGCGATTCTGAGGTCATGAGAACCTTGAGGGACATGGCGGCAACTATGTTACAGCATTCGCAACAGAATACACAATTAATGCAGTTACAGCAAGAATATCTGCAGAGGGCACAGAATCAAGAGAGAGAAGAAGGAGTAGTGGATGCAAGATTGGTAGCATTCATGAAGGGCAAGCCACCTCAGTTTCATGGCGAGTACAATCCAGAAGGAGCCGAGTTATAGATACAGGAGGTGGAGAATATCTTTGTGGCTATGCGCTGTAGGGAAGACCGAAAAGTCACCTACTCGTCTTTTATGCTGGTAGGAGGAGCACAATCCTGGTGGAAGAATCGACAGAGAATATTAGAGGCAGAAGGAAGAGTGATCACTTGGGAGCTATTCAGAACCTGTTTCATGGAGAAATATTTCCCTGAAACTCTTCGCCACGAGAAGGAAAAAGAATTCCTTAGTCTGAAGCAAGGGAATTTGTCGGTGGGTGAGTATGCAATGAAGTTTGAGTCCTTACTCAAATTCTCCAAGTTTTACTAAGTGCGCCCGGATGAGGACTAGATATGCAGAAGATTTGAGGATGGGCTACGTCATGAATTGCAGAGGGTGGTGTTTCCTTTGGGGATCACCAGGTTCCCAGATATGCTCGAAAGATGTGCTGCCGTGGAAAATCTTGACAAGCGGATGGAAGCTAGTCAGCAAAAGAAGAATAAAGGACCAATGAGAAATCGTCAGGGGAAAAGAGAGGAGAAGCCTCAGCAAGAGCACAAACCATATGATCGTCCCAGGCCGTAAGTTGTGGCAACTGGAGAAGGAGGACAAAGAGGGTTCAGATTTTTTAGATGTAGAGGAGCACACCTGATCAGGGACTGCCGGGCAAGAGACTCAACGTGTTTCCGATATGGGAAATCGGGGCACATAGCTCGAGAATGCAGACAGAGAGCAGCAGCGAGGCCTAACGGTGGTGGGGGACAAGAAGAGAGGACAAAGAGGTCTCCAACGACAGGCCGCGTGTTTGCAATACGAGGAGCTGGGACTTCTCAACCTTGAATTGAAGCTGCAAGCGTATCTTTTGGAAATAGTTGTAACATCCTTTTCAGGATGATCTTTTGTTAGGATGTACTAAAAGAACAGTACTTTTGGGAATGATCAGTATAATGACTACACCACCATCTGTATATATATACCTCGAACTGATGTGACAAGCGTATGTTTCAAGAAAGTTTGTACAGTTTGTTTGCCCTATCTTGGGTGAAGTCTAACATTTCTGTAAGCTTATCTGCTATCGAATTTCGAGGACGAAATTCTTTTTAGGGGGTGGTAATGTAACATCCCTGTTTTCGGTAACCCTAATTAAGATGGATAATTATAATTAGGTTTTCGCTTAGTTGTGTGATGGGTTGTGTGTTGGCTATAAGTCTAGTTGGATGTGCGGAACTAGGCTTGAATCATGTGGAAGTGCTTAAGGCGTAACATGAGAAACGGAGGAGATCATAAGGCTGGAAGTCCCTTCCCAGCTGAGCAGAGCGCTCAAGCGTGGGAAGACTCCACGCTCAAGTGTGGTAACGCTTGGACGTTGGGAGCTCACAAGCTCAAGCATTCTGAGTGCGTTGACAGCTGTTTTGAGTTTTGACGCGTATAGCGCACGTGGCAGGCCAAGGTGAAGGCCGAGTGGACGAGGCTCCACGCTCAAGCGTGAAGAGAGCCCACACTAGAGCGTTGGAACGCTTAAGCGTGCAAAGCGATCCACGCTTAAGCATGGACAGCAGGAACCATAAGTGGAGTTCTCTGGGTTGTTAGAGAGAGAAACTCTGAGTTCTAGAGAGAGGAAGCTTGAGGTTAAAGGTGACCGAGCCGCCGGAAAGCGATTCCGACTACAAGGTTGTAATCGCGACGAAGTTTTCTACGACTCTGGCGGATTAGTTTCTCGATTCGCCACAGGTAAACTCGAATCCCTAACACGTGTTCTTCATGTTCTTGGCGTTCTTCAAGTCTTTACCTTTTTCTTCGATCTTTTGGGCTTGCCCTAGGGCTAACATTGT
Organism: Ammopiptanthus mongolicus; assembly: GCA_039655645.1. NCBI lineage: Eukaryota > Viridiplantae > Streptophyta > Magnoliopsida > Fabales > Fabaceae > Ammopiptanthus > Ammopiptanthus mongolicus. The sequence goes on along the minus strand of CM077351.1, from coordinate 48,611,452 downwards.
TGTGTATATGTTGTGCTCGTGATCAGGGTAAAGTCCATGCTCATGATTGCTCGTGATTTTGAGCTTGGGACCGCAGCTGTGAGAGGAGGTGGTGGCAGCTGCGAGCTCGTGATGGTGGTGGTGTGCTCGTGGTGGTCGTAGACGTGTTCGGGGTGTTCGTGAGATCAAGGGTCAGAGCTGTACATTGGTACAGGAGCACATTGGAACAAATCACCGGGTGAGGAGGAAGAAACCACATATATCTGGGAATCGTAGCCGTAGTATACAATTGTTAACATGTGTAGGGCTCCTCAAACCTACTAGTGGCTGAGCCCCGATAAAGTACCTAAACCCTAGGTTTAGTTTACTTTGGGCTATCGCCGTAGGATCGATCTATGATATCTGTTGATTGAGGATGTATGTCTATCTGTGGTAACTGATAGCATGAGTAAATGATGTCGTACATGATAACATGTTAGATAATATACTAGTTGTGGTAACATGCTTAATTGCTAGTCAGTATGCTTGCAATGATGATATGCTGCTATACTATGATATGTTGATGTGATTGTGATTGATGTGATCTTGATTGATTGTGGAGACGGTTGATGTGTTGTTAGAAGGATAGAGAAGTTGGCATTATTGGATTCGTAGTCAATGTTGTAAGTCAATTGATCTAAGTTGAAGGTGGCTCTCATAGTTGGAGAACGACATCCTCACAGTTGGAGGATGTGGACCTTGAGACGTTGGATAAGTTGTTGTTAAGACGTTGTTGAGATGATTGGTGCATAATCATAGCATTTGCATTATTGTGGTGGAAAGCTGCAGGATTTACTACAACAGCCGTTTGAGCAGTTATGACGTGATGTCGAAACTTGTGGACAACTGCAACAGCTGTTTGAGTGGTTGTCATAAGGGGCTGTATGATTAGCTGCAAAAGTCGTTTAAGTGGCTATCATATAAGCCGGTACCTGTATACAGCTGCGAAAACTGTTTGAGTGGTTGTGTATAGGGAGCCGTGTGTACGGTTGCAACAGCAGTTTGAGTAACTGTCACACGAGGTTGAGGAGCCATTATTACCTGGTGAACATCCACCCTCGCAGTTGGAGATTGGATTGTCATTCCTCACAGTTGGAGGTTGACTGTTGTATTCCATGGTAAGAGTGTGCATTGTAGAATTGGCCAATCATGTAGATTCAGTTGTGCATGTAGAGTAAATGGTGATCCCTAGCTGTGATAACTTGGAGGTTGACTGTTGTGGTGAACTGGAGAGATGGGTGTGTTTGCTGGTTGTGCTTGCTGTTATGTATCTTGATGTGTTATATGCTACGTGATACCCCTTTGCATGATATTGTAGCGTTTCTTACCTCCTGTGCATGTTTCCCCATGTCTACGGGTATGTTGTTGTTCGGGTCGTGATCCGAAGGCAGAGGTGTTGGTTGGTGGTCGAAAGTGTTGCGACGGGTGAAGCTGAGTCGAGGCGGACTCCATCTCGAGCAACAAGTTTGACGTTTGCGCCCCTCGAGTAGAAGAAGAGAGATCTCAGAGGTATCGTTGAGTCTCTTGTGAGTTGTACCTCGGCAAGTGGGGCATCTGTTCTTGTTGTTGATGTTTTTGCGTCATGGCTTCCAGGCGAAACTCTGATGTGTATTGGACTGTAATAACTATTTATTTGCTTAAGTTTCTTTTGAGCTTTATCTGTATGTTTAAGGTATCAGAGAAAGTGAGGTTAAGAGCGTGGGAGCGTCACATCTCTTGTTTCAGACCCATAAATTCTTTTTCCTTCTCTCTTCTCATCATCCTGGGGAAATACTTCTCCAGAAAGCATTCGCGAAACTGTCCCCAGTTGATGATTCTGTCTTCTGCTTCAAGCATCCTCTGCTTGCCTTTCCACCACAGTTTTGCACCTCCCATCAGCATGAAGGATGCATAGGTTACCTTTTTGTCCTCACGGCAATGCATTGCCACAAAGATTTTCTCCAGCTCTTGTATCCAGAGTTCAGCTCCTTCTGGGTTGAAGTCGCCATTGAACTGCGGAGGCTTCCCTTTCAGAAAAGTATTCAGTCCGGTGTCTTCCATCACAACTTCACCTTGCTAATTCTGTCTCTGTTGTTGTTGCATGGTCAACTATAGTAGTTGAGCGTTCTGCTGCGTCTAATGCAGCATTTCCATTGCCAGTTCCCTAACTGTCCTTAGGGTTTTGGTTGATTCTATCCCATCGACAGCGTGGGAACTTGCTTCATAACCAATCTTGAGTTCAGCGGCACTTGCTGTGACCCTTCCGCCACGTCCTCTAGGTAGTCCGCGAGCCATTTAATTTCCTGTTGAAGAAATTATCAGCGCACATTTGTAAGACATACAAGACCATATTATCATATGCATGCATCATATGCCTCACAAACGTTCAAACAGTTAACTCTAACGATAACTCGCGTATTGGGCACTCTACCCAACTCCTAAGCATAGTCAATACTTAATGTGGGTTTAACTAGACACGGCCAGAAATTACAACCTAACCCAAGCAGTACTTGATTAAGAATCAAACTGCTCTGATATCACAAAATGAGACAACCCCTTCCTCGGAGGTCCCATTGGTAACCCGAATTCACTTTCTTAATATCGCAGTGTAGCATAATAATATAAAAATGCGGAAATATTTAAAACAAACAACACACTGATACCATAATAACTTATATAGACATCAGAATACTGGCTCCCTCAGTAGAGCCTATAACAACTGATACCAGTTATAAAAGACTTTAGAGTACGCAACAAATAAAAACTGAAAGCATAATAGCGGAAATAAAAGTACATCAGACTTCCTCTCCTGGCCCCAAAAATACATTTCACTCAACCCATGTACTGGCCAAAACAAAAACTAAGACTGTCTACCCAACCACGACTCTAACGTATATGGTAGTTGGGCCTGTATACACTACTTTTCTCTAAGAGTTGTCAGTCTCCCAGAAACGGTCTTCCTCTCCATAGAGCAGCTCAAGGTCCCCCGGCATTGGGATCCGAGGCTATCTCGCCTGCATCAGGTTCAACAGGTATGCCATCAATCTCCTCTGGCAATTCCTCACCAGGGTTTTCTTGTACAGTCGAGAATAAAAAAATACGACACAGAAAATATAGGGATAAGAAACAACAATTCATCATATATGGGAAAACAGCTATATAAAATAATTTATATAGATAGGAACACTCGGAATCACAACAGTGACAACCAAACAACTTCCGGATAATTTTCTCTTAACTACTATCTCTCAAACTCATGCAACTAACGACCATATGGACGCGATCACGACGTGACATCCCCAATAGATCAAGGTGTCCCAATCATCATGTGCCACCCCCCATAAGGCAGGGTTCGGTCAAAAGCCCACAGGCTCAACTTGCCTCATGGGTACGACATATTCCCCCACCCACAGGCCAGGTCGGAATATTCACCTATCAACAATGCAACTTACAGTAACGACATATTCCCCCGCCCGCAGGCTAGGCCGGAACATTCGCCCGTCCGTTAACAACTCGACTTACGGTAACGACATATCTCCCCGCCCGCAGGCTAGGTCGGGACATTCGCCCGTCCGTCTACAATTCGACTAATGGGTACGACCATCTCCCCGCAAGCAAGATCGGAATCGCCCCTATGCCAACACAATGATGAATAACAACTATGCAACATGAATCTCGCCCACTCATCTCAGGATCAACACTTAGTACCTCAATCACGACTTATAAACAACCACGACCAACTTTCCTCTGGCTTAACCGGGTATCAACTTTATATCACAACATCAACAGATCAACTGTATCTCTAGGTTGAGTACTACGACATACAAATAACCTCGACTTTCTTACCACACATTCATCTCCCGACTTATCAGAAATCACTGCCTAGCTCTACTCAGACATCAGCAGTCACAACAGCACACAAACAACAACCAGAACAGATTCAACAGTAATATCAACTCACAGATAAATAATATTTTATCAATCATAAGCATAGAATAGGCATAGCATAAATATCACAAATAATATACTAAATATCCAATCACAGTACAAATAATCTCAACATGCAGTAAAATCATCCTATCGGTCAAACGACCTCTAATAGGGTTTAGATCGCCCTACGCAGATCAATATATATTATTTAAAGCTTGCCTCCCCGACGATATTGTGGTTCTTTCCTCCACTTTAGTGATGTTCTTGGGTGACTCCGGATGCAGCTCCGCAATAGTCAATCGGGTGCGCGGTCGAACGACCGATTCTTGTCCGATTCTATTCTACAAAACACAACCAGAAATTAATACAGTTAAATCACAAACCCCCTAGTCCAAATGACCAAGGTTCTGCCCCTATTTAATTAAGTAGGCTTGGGATGTTGAAATTCTACCAACTCTTGGATCAATTATCCTTAAGCATTCCTAAGACATAATCCATGATCAATTATCAAAGATTTGAACCAAAACCCCTTATACCAAAAACTTAGGGTTTCGGCCATCACCTCTAAAAATAGATGAGAGTTTGATTTAGCTTCCTAATCACTTGGATTACATCATTAAGGAATGAAATAGGTGAAATCAAGAATCATTTCACAAAAATTGAACCAAAACCCTTTCCCCCAAATAGCATAGGTTCGGCCCTTTTAAGACAAATAGGCTAGGAAGATTATTTGATTTCATGCTCTTAGATAGTGATAGTAGAGGATGAAACTAGATCATAGAAATTGGTTTGGCATTAAAAGGATTTTTCTTCAATTTTCTAGAGATTTTTGAAGTTTGAAGCGTAAACTTGAAACTGTGAACTCAATGGAGAAAAATGAAGATTGAGAGATCAAGAGTGAAATATATACCTCTTAGGTGATAGACGAGGATGAAATGATCAACCTTGCTTCACAAATTTTCTTGAATATCCTTGTGGAAGCTTGATAAAAATGGAGGTGAAGTAAGGAAGAAAAATGGTGAAAATGGAGAAGAAGAAGAAGAAGGGAAGAAGAAGATGGGGGGAAGAGAGAGGAAGGGCAGCTCGAAATTGAAGAGAGAGAGAGAGAGAGGTCATGTCACCTTTTTAGATATTTTAGGGACGCAATTGTCCTTTAGGAAAAAGACCAAGGGCATTTTGGTCTTTTTGCAGTATGAACGCGTTCAGATATTTTCTAACGTCATCATGACAGTGGCGAGCCATGGCATGCTTCTCGAGATGATGTGACTTGATGTGACCTCGTGTTTATCCATTAGCGGGTCCTTGTAAATCCCTATTCGGCTCCGTTTGGCTCCCGGTTCGAGTTTTCGCCCTAATAGTTTATATTATTTTCATTTTCGAAGGTGAAGACCCATTTTTTGCTAAGACTAATTGTCTTGTTCACGGGTCTAAATTAGGTCTAGAAGTAGTAAAACACTACTATCAATGAAAAACGCAGACTGGGCCCCGTCTGAGTTTTCAATCCAAAATTTATCCATAGCTTCCTACGATACCGTAGAGATTAACTCTGCTCTTAGTTTATTTTATTTTACTATCTAAACCGTTTAATAAAATACATATGCATAAAAACTGTTTAATTAACAAAAACTTGAAAATCGAGGTGTTACATAGAGCACTCATGACAGCCGCTATATACTCTTGATAGGCACGCCCTGTAACACCCCCTCGGATATCACATATCGTAACCCAAAATTCATGTGATTCAGTTAATTAAAACCTTTTTGAAAATACTTATTAGATTTATTGCGGAAATTCTGATACCAATTTAAACATTGACAATAACAAAGAAACATATTCAAACTCATCATTTAAGAAACTCATTCACTTCGCCTTAAGGCATACATCAAGTCACTTTCTTTACTTATCATACTGAGTCACGGTCAATGGACCTGACTTTAAATATCAAAATCCTAAGAGATGGTCTAACAAAACTCTAAAAACAGAAAAGCATACTACCTAGCATGCAATCGCCCAAATAATACTGGGCCTCGTCATCAACAGTCCACCGTCTTCCTTGTCGATACCAAGTAACTCAAAATCAGGGTCCCGCAATGACCCAGAAGACCGCGGGAAAAATATCTGTACATGTGTTCAAAAAACACAACAGGGGTGTCCAACATGTACAGGCAAGGGTGAGATACTCTTACACAAGTTTATCATAATAGCCATACAAGTAAAACAGCATATAAACAATACATCAGTACAGTCATAATAACATAACTAACACAGGTCAACGCATCAGGTAACAGCATGTCCACAAGTATACCATGGGAATCAATTAGTAGCATAAGACATCTTTGAAAGCATAATAATGATGTACAAATAGCAAATGTAATCATCAACAGCCATGCAATGCAATGCGATGTACATGACTCAACGCCATATGCCACAAGGGTAAAACTTTGACCCCTACTCCATGGAGCTAACAAATCGTTGGAGAGAGTGAATGGGAGGACATGTTCCGGTTTCTGCCAGCCATGAGCAAGATGCTACAACATTTGTAACGTGCACGTATCTGGCTTTATGGTAACACTCTCAACCAAACATGAAAAGTACGGCATCTAATAGAGGATATCAGTGTATTGCACGGATTCGCCACGACACAGAAAAATCACTAACTGGTCACATGTCAACAATTCCAACCCTGATACCTCCAGAAATACCATTGAAGATCGTCACCGTAAGATTCGCACCCGCATCAAGGTGTAAGCTCAACTCCTAGGCTCAAGGCCTTACAACTATGCACATGAAATGCCAATGCTTACACAAGGCAGATGCGATAAAGTAATGCTTATCCCCCGGATAAACCTCGAGGTTCACTAAGGTTCTCTACCTCAGGAACTATACGCGTCTTTATTTTATAAAACATTTATCCACTGGGTAAATACCTCGTGATTCCTTTGGAACGATTTAGACTACTACAGAATTACCGACTGTCCCCACAAACCAACACTAGTCTTTCTAGAGTGTTTTGTCCTTACTCACACGCTTTTTAGGAAACTTCCCAAAAGGTCACCCATCCTATAACTAATCCAAGTCAAACACGCTTAACTATGGAGTTCTTATGTTTTAGGCTCCCGAAAAGAAGATAAATCTTGTCGGTATGGGTAGTACCAATCAATCCTTACAAGCCTTCCCTCAGCTCTACAGTCCCATACCTGCATAGCCTCAGGATTCCTTCCACTGTACAGTCCCATACCTGCACAGTCTCAGGATCTTTCTCGTTCCGGTTATCACAAGACGGAAACAATTGAACGATTAACCCGGATCCGAATCTCCGGTCCATCATCGAACTACTATTTCAAAACCCCAAACGTTTCGTGTTTGTGTTTACGTCTCATGAATCACCTCTCAAATCCTAAGTGTTATGAAGAAGGATTGAGAATCCTCTTAGATAAGTCTTTGATCCTTTCTAAGATATTAATTCCTTGATTTTCAAATAATGAAATAAGTGTTGATTCACCTAAGTCTTATGAAATCATTGATGAACCGAGTCACCAATGGTATATTACATGGTCTTGTTCCACCACATACCATACTTAATTACCTCTAGTCTTCAACTCTAAGTTAATTATTTAACTTAAGTTTTCACGCGTAAAACTTTACGATATGAGTTTAAATTCTCTTTGTAAACGAAAACCTTTCTTAATTGAAAACACATTAACTTTTAAAGAACTTTGTTACATGGTTAAGGTAAAGTACCTTAACAAACTTGGAAAGGTTTTTCCTTACTAACTTAATGTAAAACCACATTCTAAGTTAGTGTAAAAGAAATATATTAAAACTATGTTAACTTTCATAAAAGACATTTTCATTTCCGGAACACCAAACTTTCATAAGATCTTTCTTGGACAAACTAAATACTTTTTTAGTAAAAATGGCCATTGTAACGTTTAGCTTAGAAGTTTTTCATTCCTTAAAACAAGCTATAGCCAATGCTATGCTCTTTACTAGTCCAGGATATAAATATATGTATATATGCACATCAAATCTCAATTCAAGGCATCCATGCCACAATTCATATGCAATTATCCAATCATGTGCTTCATGAAAATAAATCAAGTACATACACAACATATAGTCATTCAAAACTCAAATCAACATTATGCATATGTTCTATCCAAGGCAAAATGCCACAATTCACAACACAACCAACCTCATGTGACTATTAAACTCATTGGAGCTAATCTCCCCTTACCATTTAGGAGTCACCCTCCGAAGGTAAGTCGCTTGATCGATCCGTGAATTCTCCCGATTCCTCGTCCGATTATCCGACAACAACTACAAACACAAAATCAATCCAATCATCAACAATTAACAACATAATTATCAACATCAACATAGGTTCTCCTCCTCCAAAATGTGACCTAAGGTTCGACCAAAAATGATGAAAAGCCTAGGGATAACATTTGGTTCCAAACTTTTGGATGGTTGATTCTTAAGCCTAATGAACACTAGTGTAAGTCTTAAAACTCAATAATGTGAAACAAAACTCCAAGTTCTTCACACTCAAGGGTTTCGGCCATGAAGAGAAAATTGGGATAGGAATTGATTTGGTTTTCCATCACATGGATTCAAAGACAATAGGAAAGGTTAGGATGGAATCAAGAGATAGAAATCAAAAATTGAACAAAAACACTATTAATCTTCTTCATCAAGGGTTCGGCCACTTTTGACATTTTTGGCTAGGATGAGAGTTGGATCATATGCTCTTGGGTTTAGGTAGAGGATGATGAAGTGAGTTCAAAGAAATTGGTTTCCCATTAAAAGGATTTTTCTACAATTTCCTATGAATTTTCAAAGTTTTAGATCATAAACTTGATTTTCATGAAAACAAGATTTGATCTTGAAATAGAAAGAGATTCATGAAGATTAGAGATCATAGAAGTGATCTTACCTAAGAATGGATGAAGATTGATCAAAGAATCAAGCTTTTCCTCCATGGATTCAAGCTTATCTTTCATGAAAATGGTGGAGTTTTGGCCAAAGGAGGAAGATGAAGCTTTGGGCTTCTTTGGGGCTGTTCTTGGTGCGTGAATAGGGCTGAGAAAGGGCTGTTCCAGCCTTAAAACAAGTCACTTAAGGGCAAAATTGTCATTTGCTTCAAGGGTAAAATGGTAAAAGTGTAAAAGACTAAGGTTAGGGGCATTTTGGTAATTTCACGTCTAGATTTTCCCGACCGTCATGACGACTTTAGCATACTCTCCCAGATGTCCTGGGATGATGTGGTATCAAGCTCATCCATTATCGGGTCTCATTGAATCCCTTTACGACTTCAAACGCCTCCCGATTCGGTTATACGGCCGAATATAATATAATATTATTATTTTTCGGACATTGGCATGAATTTTAACAAAGATGTAGGAAATTAAATCCTGACACTTACTATCTCATTCACGAGTCCAAATTAGGTCTCGATAGTAAAAAAAGGCTACTATCCGTGAAAAACACAGACCGGGCTCCGTTTGAGCTTTTGCCCGAAACTTAACCATGGCTTCCTATGGTTATGTAGGACATTCCTATCTGATCAGAATATTTTATTTCACTCTCTAAACCCTCCAATAAAATACAAACGTTAAAATACTGAAGAATTAGAGAACGTGAAAATCAGGGCGTTACACGCCCTCTTTTCTTTCTTTGTGTGTCGTGCTTCTCCCAATCCAGATAGCTAGCACTATGCTATCATTGACGTTAGTTTGCTCGCGTGGACTGAGTAGAGGTATTGCTACTTTGCAATACTGGTGATAGAGAAGTCATTCCTTATGGTGGTTATGACTGGACAGTTATCATAATCTTGCAATCTGAGATTCGTTAACCATTGGATAGGGCTAAAATTTGGACAGCAGGTGCGTAACAGGTAGTTCTACATCTTCACTGTTTAGTTTTTCGATATGAGGCCTGGAAAGAAAGTTATGAGCATCTCAAGTAGCAGCGTTTTTGGTTAACCGGTGTGGTTGGCGCACTCATAATGTTCGCGGTAAAGCTACGCTTCAAGAGGTAAACACAATATCCTTGTGATTCATGTGCAATGCAAGGTCCTTTTGTAACAGGGTTTTTCCGCTCAAGAGGGTTTTGAAAATTACCCCTTTTGAAACCCCAACAGTGGTATCAGAGCATCTGGTCGTAGTTTGCTATGTATCCTAGGATTGTTTGCCATCGTATGATAACATGTTTATTGCTTTTAAATATGATTCATATGTTTAAAATCATGTTTGTATGATTTGTATGTGATATAAATCTCCTCAAACATGTTTTGTACTCTTAGTTGTGCTCCTGACATTAACAAGGATTCGCTTCGAGAATCCTGCTGCGCCGTTTGGCACGGCCGTGCTCCCTGTAGAATGGCCATGCACATTTGAAATAGCGTTAGTGAACGCGTAGCCTGGCAGTTCGCCATTTGGCACGACCGTGCCACTTCCAAACAGCGTCAACGAACATTGAGCACGGCCGTGCTCTTGTTAGCACAGTCGTGCACTTGTTGAAAAGCGTCAGTAAGTTTTCAACACAACTGTGCGCCATTTGGCATGGCCACGCTGATAGACAGAATGCGATTTTGTCCCATTTTGCATATTTATAAATTGTTAATTAAATGTGAGGTATATGGCTATGGCCCTAGTTTTGGTGTTTAATTTTATTTGCTAAATACGGCCTGCGTGTCATGATTTATTGTATTTATTTTATAAATACAACCTGTGTGTCATGACATTTACTTTATTTATTTTATTTTAAATTTTGTAAATTGCTCGGTTGACATGGAGGCAACACCAAATCGTGACGTCAGTGGGAGGAACTTTGGAAGTTTGCTCGAGAGTCAAAGATTATAATAATTAGTTTTAATTATTGCACATTAGGAGGCCATAATCATAATACCTTTTATATGTCTTGTATGTTTATGTATATGATGCATGAAATGTATGAGATGCATGATTTAAATTTGGAATTTAAATTGTATGATAGCATGTATGTCATTGTATGCTTAATATGTTTTGATTGTATGTAAGCTAGTATGCCATGTACGCTATGAGAGACGTTTATATGATAAACAAGCTGGTGAAATCACTTAATTATTGAATTCCCTCAATAAATTAAGTTGTTAAATGTTTCTTGATGCGTGGCACTCGTCAAGGCCAGAATCATTTAAGTGTGGGTCATGCTACAGCTGAGCACCTTAATATATTCCGATGAGACGCGAAAGGTGAAATAACCTACTGCCAACTATTAGGTTGAACTTAACTAAGCGTAATCAATAGGATTTAAACGGCTTAGAGGCATGAGGTTGGGCATCAATCCATATGACGGATTAGAATAAGGAGTTATTCATCTAACTGGTCCAAGAATTACATTGGATGTAATTGGAAAGGAGTTCCTTACCTAAATAGCTGAGTTTTGGGCGATTAGCCACAGCTGACTCAGAACAAGGTGAAATATGGATCTTGGTCCCACTAGAATATCTTTCAACGGGATTTTCCGAGTCAATGATGAGGGTCATTGATTTGAGTAAAACAGTCGGAGCATATTAATTAAAGACCTATTAAATATGTTTTAATCATGATAATTATATTTTGTATGTTTCTGTATTAAATAACCATAGCTACAAACACAACTACAATTTTATTGTTGCGGTACATCCTTGAGAAGGATGAGTTATCTAGAATTAATTTTTTGGATTGGTACAAATTTTGAGGATTGTCCTCAAATACGAGAAAAGGAATTGTATGCTCTCAAGCGACTAATTCTCAACCAATTTGTTGCTAATACCATAAGGATCGAAAGGGATGCTTAATAGAAGCATCAAGTTGATGCCATTGGTGTACGACATCTCATACTTTCAATCATAGAGACGAGTGATATGATCATACACCTTTTGATACTCTAACAAGAGCTAGAAAGGCATAAGAGGTACTAGAAAGAGTATAAAGACAAGAAAGGAAGTATGACTTCTTGTTCAGGCATATTTGTTATAAAAGTCAACATATCTACTCCAACATTATGGGTATTGGATACCGCATATGGATCTCACATTAATGTGAAGGATCAAAGGGAGTAGGACATTGACTAAAAGGTAAAGGTCAACCCTAAGAGTAGAACGAAGCAAAAGTTGCTACATTGTCTATAGGAGTTTGAGTTTACCATTAGGTAAAGGTATACCCTATAAGTGGAGATGAAGCAAAAGTTGCTACATTGACTACAGGAGTTTGAATTTACCATTAGGTAAAGTTCTACTCTATGAGTGAAAATGGAGCAAAAGTTGCTACATTAACTATAAGAGTTTGAATTTGCCTTATGGGTATTAATGAAAGTAAATAACTGTTATTTTATTCCAGTTGATAGTAGAAACATCATTTCTATATCTTGTATGGACAAGAAGGAATTTTAAGTTGCAATAAATGGACAATTTTTATTCCATTTATTCAACTAATGTCTTCTATACTTGTCCATACAAGACACAACGATCCCTCTCATTCCGGTGTGAATCGGTTCATTCATGTGTCCTCCGCCTAGAAGCATGCCAGGAGCCGCTCCTTGTTCGTGCCTCATGCACCAACGATCACTCCCCGCCCACGTCAGCCCCGGGTGTTACAGACACAACCCAATCCTTGATATGACGCATCACAATATACATCAAAACGTTCTAACGGATCTGGCAAAACTAACACCGACGACGTAGTCAACCGATGCTTCAATTTCGAGAAACTTTGCTCACACGCTTCTGTCCATTCAAATGCCTTTCTTTTTCTCGTCAATTGCGTCATAGGCAACGCAATTTTAGAGAATCCCTCAATAGACCGCCTGTAATAGCCCGCAAATCGAGAAAACTGCGAACCTCGCCCACTAACTTCAGGCTTTCCCACTTAACTACCGCTTCAACCTTAACAGGATCCACCATGATTCCATCCTCGTTAATCACGTGTCCTAGAAACTGTACTTCCTTTAGCCAGAATTCACACTTAGATAATTTAGCATATAACTTCCTATCCTTTAACACTTTCAGCACTACTCGAAGATGCTCCTGATGTTCCTCCTTACTCGGAGAGTAAATAAGGATGTCATTGATATACACGACAACAAACTTGTTTAGGAACAGTCGGAATATCCTGTTCATGTAATCCATGAACGCAGCCGGAGCATTAGTCACACCGAATGGCATAGCCAAATACTCGTAATGCCCATACCGACTTCAAAAAGTAGTCTTCGGTATATCCTCCTTCCTTACTCTGATTTGATGATAGCCGGATCGCAGATCGATCTTGGAAAACACGGTTGCTCCCCTCAACTGATCCATCAACTCATCTATCCTCGACAATGGATACTTATTCTTTATCATCACTTTATTGAGCTGACGATAGTCCACACATAACCTTGAACTCCAATCCTTCTTCTTGACAACCAGTATCGGAGCCCCCATGACGACGCACTAGGTCTGATGAACTCCTTGCCTAGCATTTCATCCAAATGTTAATTCAACTTCGCCAACTCTGCTGGGGACATTCGATAAGGTGTTATCGAAATAGGTCCAGTTCCTGGTACAAGATCTATGGTAAACTTGATCTCCCTTTCCGGTGGTAACCCTGGAACATCATCCGAAAATACCTCCAGGAATTCCCGCACAATCGGCAGCGCTCCTATGTTCAGAGTTTCCTTCGCTTCCAAGGAGAATAGCACCACACACTCCCCAGATCGTACACCCTTCGGAACACTTTCGTTAGCAGGCGTCAATCCAGATTGCTCAGAGAAACAAAGAGTCTTATTTGAACAGTCTAGTATCACATGGTTAGCCGAAAACAAATCCATGCCTATGATAACATCAATCTGTTACATAGGCAGATAGACTAGGTCAACAATGAAATGCTTGTTTTCTATTGTGATAGGGCATTTCAAACATACAAACATGGTAGTCAATGAATCACCAGTAGGTGTGGAAACAGTAAGGTCATAGGGCAAAGATGAAACTGGTAACCCTAAATGATCCATGCACTCCATAGAAATAAATGAATGAGTAGCACCCGAATCAAAAAACACAGATAAGAGTTTGCCTAAAACTAAACACTTACCTTGAATCAGATCTGGGCATCGAAAGGATTCAGCTCCCCTCATGACAAACACCCTTCCTGCAGCTTGTGGTCTCGCCGCTTGTCCAGTCACACCAGACAGTCTTGCATTCCCCAACCTGCAATCCTTAGCCGTGTGCCCTGTCTTCCCACATGCATAACAAGTCAAGGTCCTCCCGGACGCCTGACTCCTTCAATCTCGAGCCATGTGTGGTCCTCCACACTTAAAACATCCCTGCAACCCTTGTGTTGCACTTGGTCCTTGATCTCCAGCATCTCCAGTCCTCGATGCTGGTCTCTGATATGGCCCCTAACCACTCTGATATTTTCCACCTCTGCCTCTCTGCTTACTGCGGATAGGTCCTCCGCTCCTGGTTGCCACTTCTCTTCTCTTTTCGATGTTCTCAATTGCCGAACACCGATCCAGCATGTTAGGAAATATAGAAATCCCCAACGGTACTATCACCTTCTGAATCTCATATTTCAGACCATCTTCAACCTGCGACACATCCATTCCTCATCTGGGTACCGTTGATAAAACTCTGAGAATTTAAGCAGCACCTCAAACCTTGCTGCATATTCTCCGATCGTCATGTTGCCTTGCTTCAAAGTCTAGAACTCTTTGTCCTTTTCCCTCGTGGTCATCCGAGAAAAATATTTCTCAAGGAAACATTCTTTGAAGGCCCCCAAGTCACAGCTCTTCCTTCTGCTTCAAACAACCTCTGTTTCCCTTTCCACCACATCTCTGCTCCTCCCACCAGCATGAAAGAAGCATAAGAAACCTTCTGAGCTTCATCACATTGTGTCGCTGCGAAAATCTTCTCCAGTTCTTGAATCCATAACTCTGCCCCCTCGGGATTTTAATCCCCGTTGAACTGTGGAGGTTGTCGCCTCATGAAGGCATCTAAACCAGCATCCTCATTTCTCACATTCCTCTGTTGTTGCTAATTCTCACGGGTCAGTTGAATGAGTTGAGTATTCGGTTGTGTTTGTTGTAGCATAGCAGCAGCCATATCCCTCATAGTCCTAAGGGTTTCCAGTGATTCAGCCCCATTTCCTGTCTGTGAAGCAGCAGCCTCTGGACCTCCATTAGGTCCGGTCCTACTCTTGCCTCTACCTCTTCCTCGAGCCATTGGTTCCTAATTCAAGTAACCGTTAGCTCAGAGTTCAAACATGATAAGCAACATAAGTACATACATCTACTTATCATTTGTACAAGCATTACAACAATCAATCACGTGTATTCTACCCCTCTAGACGCAGTCGTACTCTGTTGCAGAGACGAAAAACTTTGCCAATTCAACTCTCTAATACCTAAAGTCTTGGTCTTCGACTTCCACAGTCTAGATAGGACCAAACTACTTTGATACCACCTTAATGTGACGTCCCCAAGTCCTATTCGAGGAAATCCTATTATTTAGAACCCAAATATACTATTCTTTTATAACCTAACGTTTTCGCACTTATTAAAACAACGATAACATGTAATCAACTTAAAACACACAATATGAGAGTAAGCATAAAAGGATATACGAAAACACATGCAATACTGATATATAGTTACATGGTGGCCCCTTCAATAGGGCTGAGTGATAATACAGACGACAATACATAAAAGTGATAAACAAAAATACATCTAAGGACCTCCAAAAGAAGCTCTCGAGACTCACCTGCACTCTCCCAAGCCCACTCTCAAATACATCAAAACCTTTCCACACATTCCTAGAGACGCACTGGCTGGCTCTCACCCTCACTGGTGAGGAAGCCCTGAACTACCCTGTCCCTCTCCATGAGTGCGCCTATAAACCTGCATAGGCTTGTACTCGAATGAGGAACTCGACACTACGATCCTACGCCTCTAGGCTGCCCGCAGGTACCGCTCCGAGCGCCTGTGCTGTCCTCGGTGAACGAAGCCTCTCCTGCTAGATACTACGGAAGACCAGGGTGCCACCCTTAAGTAGTCTTGCCATCTCTGCCTCAGAGGGTGCCACATCCGAGGGAAGGGAAGAAATGGGTACACTCGATAAGGTCTGATGATGTCCGCATATGGCGGAGTGCCACTCCGGAAGATCAAGCTGACAGGTCCGGTGTACACGGCCAAAAAGGTCGAGGGATCCACATGCCATCCCGTCTCATCATGGTAGTCTATCTCAAGGTCTCCCAGAACCGGCATCCGCGCTGCCCCTGTAATGAACGATTGAAGCCTCGGGTCCATTCTGATCTTCTGCTAACTCGTCGTCTATCAGCAAAGTCAAATATACACATACAAAGAAATACATGGAGATAAGATACACAACATATCTATAGCAAGGATGATGCAATGCAGAACATATATCAAACACAATCATCTCTCAACATCACGAAGCCACGATCGCCCCCTAGCTAAATGTACACATACTCTTTCTATGCATGCCGACCGGTACTAAACACCCTACTAAAGGCAACATCTCGTCCGCATATCGGACACAAGTTGGTTTGTTCTTGTAATCCATTCCGCTTGCCGTGACCCATAAGAGTGCATCACCGCTCAACTGGCCCAGACAAAGAGGGTTAACTAGGTCTCCTTAGAAGATCCACTAGCAACTAGAAAGACTCAGGGTCCAATCGAGATAGTAGGACGTGCCCAGGACCGCCACGACACGATAAACGCTACCATACCGGTCTCATGTGGGTACACCTGTGTCTAGTATATCCCTAAGATCACGCAGAGCTACCCTTCCGTTTTTCGCACTCGCACTTGGTCTCCTCAGAAGATCCACCAGCAACTAGAAAGACTCAGGGTCCAATCGAGATAGTAGGACGTGCCCAGGACCGCCACGACACGATAAACGCTACCATACCGGTCTCATGTGGGTACACCTGTGTCTAGTATATCCCTAAGATCACGCAGAGCTACCCTTCCGTTTTTCGCACTCGCACTTGGTGCACAAACCTCATACGCCTCACAGCATACGGCTCGCCACTTGGCATCAAACGCATATGCTATACATGTCATCCATCTCTCCTGAGCTGATATCGCAACACATGCAAACTTGCTCTTAGCAACATGAGCTCCAAGCTCCATAGGTACACATATGAGCTCCAAGCTCCAAGATACATACACGAGCTCCAAGCTCCACAGGTACATATATGAGCTCCAAGCTCCCATCATAACCTTATGAGCTCCAAGCTCCATTATACCTCAGATCTTAATTATTAGCTCAACGCCCACCACGGGGTCAAAGCCTAATCACACAAAACCTCCGAATCTCATATATATATGCATTTCCAGATATAATGTAACATTTCATCAATTATCAACATGCTCCATAAAGCAAATAAATAGCATAACATACTATTAAACCATTATCAACAATATCTCATGCATCTCTTGCAATTATCATTTATCATGACTAGCAAATACGCATATCACCACATAGCACATATTATCATATATCACAAATCTACTATCCTAGAGTATCAATTATAACCGTGATAGCCCATAGTAGACTAAACCTAGGGTTTAGGTACTTTGTCAAGGCTCAACCTCACATAGGGCTTAGGGTTCCCCTATACACATAAAACATACAACAAAGCTATATGGACTACTCTTGCCTCCCCGACGTGTGTAACTCTTTCTCCCCACCTGGTAGCGAATATGGTGATAACCGCAAACACAACAAGCAGCCCTCTGCTCCTCTCCCTGCCTCACAGCTGCAGCCTCCTTGCTCCACAAGGGTTCACCATGCAACTTCCAAACTTGTAGTAATCATGGAAATAACACGTAGACTATAGCATTAACCCTAATACGAAGTTAAAATCGTGAAAAGAAGCTTAAACCAAAAGAGAACATTGTATAGGTACAATATAGGTAGATACGGAACCTCAGCTTACCCTTGACGAATCACAGAAGCAAACCGGTAGAATTGAAGTAGGAGTTATGCTGATCACGAATATACGATCGGACTTGGAATCAGATTGACGAACGTATCACAAACTTGTCTCAAAGCTTGGAACTACCTCTAAACTCTCTCTCATGTTCTCTGTATTATCTTGAGAACTATAAAACTCGTGCAAGTGTAAAAATGACAACTAGAGGTAAAACTTTGCTGAGAACGATTTAGTGTTCCAACGCTTGGGCGTTGGCTTCCTCAACGCTTGAGCGTTGACGTTTCCTTACCGCTAAGGCACCGCTCATCACGTGCCCACCACAACGCGTAACCGACACGTGTCACTTTACGTCCCATCACTGCCAGTCACTGGTCAGAGGGTCCACACTTGAGCATCCAAAACTCTCGACGCTAAAGCGTCCGCACGCTGGAGCGTTCCATGGGTCCATGCTTGAGTGTTCTGCCCCTGTTCCATTGTTCTTTATCCTTATCCTATCCTATGCATCCCTACTCTTAGCGTATCCTCTAAACTTACTTTCAAGCCATAATAATAATTATAAAGAAATATACAATTACCCAATTACAGTTTCCAAAAGCTGGGATGTTACTTCAAACCAATTTCTATGAGCTAGTTTCATTGCTCTCTCTCATAATCCAAGAGATTGTAACCAAAAGAGTTCTCTAACCCATATGGGTATAGAGGGCCGAATCCCTCTCTTGTTGAATCAATGGAGTTTGGTTCAAATTTTGTCTAAGAAGTGGTGATTAGGTTCTATCACACTTAGAAGGCCTTGAATCCAAGAGTATGTGATCAAAAAACTTCCCTAGCCTATTTTATTAGAGAGTGGCCGAACCAACCATTTGGGGAAAACAAGAAATTTTGATCCAAGTTTGAATATAGAGTCTTCTTTTGGAGTTAAGGGTACCTATAGATCCTTCATCCAAGAGATAGAAATTTTTAGACATCCCTAGCTAAATTTTGGGACCCTATGGCCAAACCCTAGGTGGAGCGGAATAAGGAAAATTATGTTGTTTAATATTGATGTTTGTATTGATTGCGTGTATGTAGTTGTGGTTGAGTAATCGGACGAGTAATCGGGAGAATTCGCAGATCGATCGGACGCCTTTTGTTCGGAGGATAACTTCAACAGGTAAGGGGACAAACCTGAGGAATTCAATTTCCGACAGCTGCATGATGTATTTGTGTATATGGTTTGTAATATTTTTAATGTGCTATGTTGATGTGGAGTGATTTATTTATGCTTGCTCATATTTGGTTATGCCTGATTATGCATGATTTTGCTTTCTTATGATTAATTATGGTGGACGATGTTATTTATGCTTGTTATGATTGATATTTTGCTAAAGGACCTAACATCGGTTAGGGTTCAAAATCGAGTGAAGTTAAAAGCTTCAAAAGCTCGGAACATAAAGTAAGAAAATAAAAGGCTAAGGTTTCAAAGAATTTTGAAAACAAAATGAGTTGATATCTTTTTGGGAATGAGTAAAACAAAACATACTTTATTAAGGAATGAGTAGACATAAATAGGAAAAACAATTTTAGTCCAAGAAAAGTAAGGTTTTGAAGTAAAAAGTGCACTTTGGAGACACCGACCGTTTTTAAAGTAATAAAGCGAATCATTTCAAGTAAAAGTGTTTTTCAAGAAATCTAGTTTCGAAATAAATTGTTTTATCCAAGAAAAAGGGGTTTTTCACGAATCGTATTTCAAAGTGTTGTGGTTTACCAAAGTACTTCAAAAAGAAACGTGGTTTTGATTCAAGAGTTGGTTTTTGTGGAAAACCGATCCCGAAGGCTTTGTGTATAAGCTTCGGAGATATGGGTTTTGGTTTTTGTTTTTCAAAAAGAAATGGTTATTTTTTATGTGAACCTAGAAACCAAAACGTCGGGGTTCTAATATTTTGTAGAACATGTGGATCAAGGATCCGTGTTAGCCAAGTGGTCCTGTAAGCTTATGACCAATCTTTGTGGTTTTGTAGGCTTGTGGACAAGTTGTGTGCGCTAGAGCCCAAACTTTGAGACTAGTGCATCGATTGATGGTTTTTGGGTTCGAGCTGTTTCAAACTATGTGTCCCTTTCTGGATTTTGGACTGTGTGTCCCCTTTTGAGAAATGTTATAAAGAACTAAGAGTCAAAATGTTGTGGTGGTTGATAGCTTATTGCTTCAACGAGGGAGTAATGATACAACAAAGAAAAACTTACGAAAACAAAGGTTTTCTCATGCATTGTGGTGTCTGGCAGACGTGCCATCTAGATGGGGAACCTTGACGGCAAGGAACCCTGTGATGATTTTAAGTCATTGTGTATCATTGTGCCTTGTGGACAATGGTGTCATAAGTTTTGGAACACCTTGTGCCTTGTGTTGGACAATGTAGTATGACCTGATTACGATTTGTTAGTATCGTGGGATTCATGTACTTCTGTTTAGCACGTTGGTGCTAGTCATTGTTGCCTAAGGGCCAATGAATTGTGAGCCTGATCCGCTCTTTGAAAGGTGATGAGATTTTCAGAAATTAAGCATCAAATGTTAGATGATATATGTGGAAGTGCCATGCATACGTTTTGAAAATAACGATGTCTATTGGGCACGAGACCCTTGTGCTTTACCTGTATTATTATGATATTCTGTGATATGTTTATCATGTTCAAGTATGTTGGTTGATGCTTATATATGAATTGGCTGTTTGTGCTTGAAGTATGTAGTTGTCGTATTTTGAGTTCATATATTGGTTTCTCACCATTGCCTGTACATTTTGGACACCCTATTGTGTTTTTGGATACATGTACAGATGTTTATCAATAGTCCTCTGGGTCACTTAGGGACTCGGTAGCTTCCGCTTCTCGACGTTGACGACGAAGAGGTATGGATGGTTGAAGACGAGACCCAGTTTCATTGGTATGATGTATGCTAGGTAGTACGTATTTTTGTCCTTAGAGTTATTCTATTAGACCAGCTCTTAAGATTTATGAACGTTTAACTCCAATCTTCCGACTGTGATTATGTGTGTCATGTATTTAGAGATTGGAAAGATATATGCCTAATGGCGATGCTTGAATTATTAATATATATATATATGATGAGTTTTTACTTTGTTTTCGTCTGTTGTTAAAATTTTCTTTTGGTATCAGATTTCCACAACTACTCTATTAAATTATTTTCGAATTTTTTTTAATTAATAGTAAAAAAGGATAACTTGGGTTATGAAAGTGACACCGGAAGGAGGGCTGTTATAAGGAGGAATGTAGAACTTGGATAAATCCAAGTACCACAGGGTACTAACCCGCCTACAATGGAACAAGAACTCGTTCCACAAGATGTTGCGGACCAACCACCAGTTCAAGTAACACAAGACTCGCGTAGTTCAAACAAGACACGTCATCGACCTGAGAGACATGGAATAATCCTAACTCAAGAAGGTGATGAACCGCTCATGGATCATGATGAGCCTGTGATTTACCAGGAGGCCGTCATTGGCCTAGATTCTGAGAAGTGGCTAAGAGCCATGGGATCTGGAGTAGAATCCATGTACACCAACCGAGTATGGACCTTGGTTGAGTCACCTGAAAGAGGTAAAACCCATAAGGTGCAAGTGGGTCTTCAACAAGAAAACTAACATGGATGGGAAGGTGAATACCTTCAAGGCGCGACTAATTGCGAAAGGTTTCAAGCAAATTCATAGTATGATTATGATGAGACCTTTTGTCCAGTTGCACTAATTCATATCCCACTTGATATTGCTTCATAGTATGACTATGAGATCTAGGAAATGAATCTCAAAACAACATTCCTTGACAAGAATCTTCTCGAGGATGTGTACATGACACAACCTGAGTTTTGTCTATTCAGAGAATGCTGGAAAGGTTTTGCAAGTTGAAAACATCCATTTATGGATTAAAGGAAACTTCTAGAAGTTGGAATCTTTGTTTTGATGTAAACTGTAAGACAGTTTGGATTAATTAAGAGTGAGGATGGACCTTGTGTGTACAAGAAGGTTAGTGAGAGCATAATTATTTTTCTCGTATTGTATGTGTATTACATACTACTTATGGAAACAATATTCCTACACCATAAAATGTGAAAACATGGTTAAGGAATTATTTTTCAATGAAGGACTTAGGCGAAACGTCCTATGTATTAGGAATCAGGATCTATGAGATAGATTGTTGAAATTGTTAGGCCTTAGTCAAAGGTACATAAATTGCTGAAGTGCTTGGACGCTTTAAATGTGCATGATTCCAAAAAGGGTATCTTGCCTATGAGACGTGGCATATACCTGTCCAAGGGACAGTCCCTGTTACATCAGATGTAGAGAGAATGCATGAATAAGATTTTATATGCTTCTGCAATTGAATCTATTATGAATCCCATGATATGTACTCGAACAGATGTCTCGTATGCTTCAAGCATGATGAAAAGGTACCAATCCAATCCCAGTGAAGATCACTGGACCGAAGTCAAGAATATCCTTAAGTACTTGAGAAAAACTAAGGATTGATTCTTGATCTAAAATGGTGAGGAAGAGCTCATTGTAATGGGTTACACTGTTGCTAGTTTCCAAACCAATAAGGATAACTTTAGATCGCTGTCTGGTTTTGTGTTTTGCCTTAATGGTGGCACTATAAGCTTGAAAAGGTTCCAAGCTTGATACAGTTGCTGATTTTTATAACTCCTCGATTTTCACGTTCTCTAATTCTTCAGTATTTTAAGGTTTGTATTTTATTTGAAGGTTTAGAGAGTGAAATAAACTATTCTAACCAGATAGGAATGTCCTATATAACCATAGGCAGCCATGGTTAAGTTTCGGGCAAAAGCTCAAACGGAGCCCGGTCTGCGTTTTTCACGGATAGTAGCCTTTTTCTACTATCGAGACCTAATTTGGACTCGTGAACGAGACAGTAAGTGTCAGGATTTAATTTTCTACATCTTTGTTAAAATTCGTGCCAACGTCCGAAAAATAATAATATTATATTATATTCGGCCGTATAACCGAATCGGGAGGCGTTTGAGGTCGTAAAGGGATTCAATGAGATCCGAAAACGGATGAACTTGATACCACATCATCCCAGGACACTTGGGAGAGTATCCCAGAGTCGTCATGAAGGTTGGAGGAGGAGAACCTATGTTAATGTTGATAATTATGTTGTTAATTGTTGATGATTGGATTGATTTTGTGTTTGTAGTTGTTGTCGGATAATCGGACAAGGAATCGGGAGAATTCATGGATTGATCGAGCGATTTACCTTCGGAGGGTGACTCCTAAATGGTAAGGGGAGATTAGCTCCAATGAGTTTGATAGTCACATGAGGTTGGCTGTGATGTGAATTGTGGCATTTTGCCTTGGATAGAACACATATGCATAATGTTGATTTGAGTTTTGAATGACTATATGTTATGTATGTACTTGGTTTATATTCATAAAGTACATGATTGGATAATTGCATATGAATTGTGGCATGGATGCCTTGAATTGAGATTTGATGTGTATATATACATATATTTATATCCTGGACTGGTTAAGAGCATAGCATTAGCTATAGCTTGTTTTAAAGAATGAAAAACTTCTAAGCTAAACGTTATAATGGCCATTTACTAAAAAGTATTTAGTTTGTCCAAGAAAGATCTTATGAAAGTTTGGCGTTCCGAAAATGAAAATGTCTTTTATGAAAGTTAACATAGTTTTAATATATTTATTTTACACTAACTTAGAATGTGGTTTTACACTAAGTTAGTAAGGAAAAACCATTCCAAGTTTGTTAAGGTACTTTACCTTAACCATGTAACAAAGTTCTTTAAAAGTTAATGTGTTTTCAATTACGAAAGATTTTCGTTTACAAAGAGAGTTTTAACTCATGTCGTAAAGTTTTACGCGTGAAAACCTAAGTTAAATAATTAACTTAGAGTTGAAGACTAGAGGTAATTAAG
This sequence comes from Ammopiptanthus mongolicus, assembly GCA_039655645.1. Taxonomy (NCBI): domain Eukaryota; kingdom Viridiplantae; phylum Streptophyta; class Magnoliopsida; order Fabales; family Fabaceae; genus Ammopiptanthus; species Ammopiptanthus mongolicus. The sequence continues at coordinate 48,587,626 of CM077351.1, read as the reverse complement.
TATGGTATGTGGTGGAACAAGACCATGTACTATACCATTGGTGACTTGGTTCATCAATGATTTCATAAGACTTAAGTGAATCAACACTTATTTCATTATTTGAAAATCAAGGAATTAATATCTTAGAAAGGATCAAGGACTTATCTAAGAGGATTCTCAATCCTTCTTCATAACACTTAGGATTTGAGAGGTGATTCATAAGATGTAAACACAAACACGAAACGTTTGGGGTTTTGAAACAGTAGTTCGATGACGGACCGGTCTTTCGGATCCGGGTTAATCGTTCAATTGTTTCCGTCTTGTGATAACCGGAACGAGAAAGATCCTGAGACTGTGCAGGTATGGGACTGTATAACTGAGGGAAGGCTTGCAAGGATTGATTGGTGCTACCCATACCGACGAGATTTATCTTCTTTTCGGGAGCCTAAAACATAAGAACTTCATAGTTAAGCGTGCTTGACTTGGATTAATTATGGGATGGGTGACCTTCTGGAAAGTTTCCTAGAAAGCGTGTGAGTGAGGACAAAACACGCTGGAAAGACTAGTGTTGGTTTGTGGGGACAGTCGATAATTCTGTAGTAGTCCGAATCGTTCCAAAGGAATCACGAGGTATTTATCCGGTGGATAAATGTTTTATAAAATAAAGACGCGTATAGTTCCTGAGGTAGAGAACCTTAGTGAACCTCGAGGTTTATCCGGCGGATAAGCATTGCTTTATCGCATCTGCTTTGTGTAAGCATTGGCATTTCATGTGCATAGTTGTAAGGCCTTGAGCCTAGGAGTTGAGCTTACACCTTGATGTGGGTGCGAATCTTCCGGTGAGGATCTTCAATGGTCTTTTTGGAGGTATCAAGGTTGGAAGGGCTGACATGTGACCAGTTGGTGATTCTTCTGTGTCGTGGCGAATCCGTGCAATACACTGTTATCCTCTACTAGATGTCGTACTTTTCATGTTTGGTCGAGAGTGTTACCGTAAAGCCAGATACGTGTACGTTACGAATGTTGTAGCATCTTGCTCGTGGCTGGCAGAAACCGGAACATGTCCTCCCATTCACTTTCTCCGACGATTTGCTAGCTCCATGGAGTAGGGGGTCAGAGTTTTACCCTTATGGCATATGGCATTGAGTCATGTACATCGCATTGCATTGCATGGTTGTTGATGACTACGTTTACTTACTGTACATCATTATTCCGCTTTCAAAGATGTCTCATACTGCTAATTGATTTATATGATATACTGCAATTTATGGTATACTTGTGAACATGCTGCGACCAGATGCGTTGTCATGTGTTACTTCTGTTATTATTACTGTGTTGATGCATTATTTATATGCTGTTTTACTTGTGTGGCTATTATGATAAACTTGTGAAAGAGTATCTCACCCTTGCCTGTACATGTTGGACAACCTGTTATGTTTTTTGAACACATGTACAGATATTTCTTCAGCGGTCCTCTGGGTCACTACGGGACCCTGCAGCTGAGTCCTTTTGTATTGACAACGAAGACAGATGGACTATGGATGACGAGGCCCAGTATCTTTTGGGCGATGCATGCTAGGTAGTATGCTTTGTTGTTCTTAGAGTTTTGTTAGACCATCTCTTAGGATTTTGATATTTAAAGTCTAGACCATTGATCGTGACTCAGTATGATGTGTATTAAGAAAGTGACTTGATGTAAGCCTTAAGGCAAAGTGAATGAGTTTCATACACGATGAGTCTGAATTTATTTCCTTGTTGTTGTTAATGTTTAAATTAGTATCAGAATTTCCGCAATAAATCTAATAAGTATTTTCGAAAAGGTTTTAATTAACCGAATCACAAGAATTTTGGGTTACGATATGTGACACCCCGAGGGGCTGTTACAATTTTATTATAGAGGTCGAGTATATAGTTGCCTTAAATACAGATTTAGAGGCCGTTTGGATCAAGAAGTTCATTTATGAACTAATCGTAGTTCCTAACTTTGCGAACTCCATTAATCTCATTGCGATGGTGATGGAGTATTCGCATAAGCTAAGGAAACATGATCTCACCGGTGATCTGAACAAATACTTAGGTGCTTCCATCTCATTCGATAGATGATCGATAAAGGATATGTAAAGATGTGCAGAATGACAACAGTAAACAATCCACTATTGAAGTCTCTTGCTCAGTGGTAGCATGACACTCACACTAGATTGATGGGTGTTATATTGATGTCCGATTGGCTCTAGTGCTAGTGGGAGATTGTTGGGGTAAGTCATATTGGCCAATCTATTTTGAATAGATAATCATTTGTATCATAACTTTAATCATATATTTGGTATATGTATAAGGCATTTATTTATTATGTTATATTAGATGATCATATTTATAGCAAAATAAAGTCCTTAGAATAGGTAGTTCATTTAATGGAACGTCAAGTATGACTTGACCGTGAGATGCCATTAAATTATAGAGCACTATTCTTAAATATCTATAGTCAAAGTATTATTATTAATAAGGACAATAATAATACATTAAGACTATTATGTGAGTGTACTAATGACCACATCTCACATGTGATAGATATAAGATATCAAGTCTGCACATAGGTATAAATATTAGTGGAATATTTATACTGGAGTGACCCGCTATGAGAACGCTGCATAATAGTTATGTAAGTGTCATAAGCGATTCTCATGGTGACCATAGTGAAGTAGTCCTTCGACTTGAAATCACTATGATTCCTAACATATGTAGTTGTAGGCTTTAATACTATTAAACGTTGTCTGTAACAGGGCAACTATAAAGATAGTTATTGGACCTACAATGAAACATGTTGAGGAATGTGAGTGATGTAGATAGGATTCGTCCCTCCTACATAACAGGGGTAATGTCTATAGGCCTCTAGATGGTATGGGACGTAGAAATGCATGGCCATGCTAAGGTGGACAATATGAGATATTGGGCATATGATCGTACGTCAATTACTAGATCAAGAAATAAATAATTGAACTTAACAAGGATGACACATTTATGCTTTGTGTTCAATTAAGACATTGAAACAAAAGGAGATTGACTGCACATTTTATATGGTTACAATAAGATTTTAATTGTATCACCAATATTCTAATTAATTGGGTAGCAATGATATACTGCTAGATGCCGCTCATTGTTTATAATATTAATTGATTATTTAATATGATTAATAATAATTAATATTATTGTCAATTAATTGAGAACCTAAAGGATCACACACATAGAGCAAATGTTCAGAGAATTAATTTAATTGATTAATTAAATATGATTTAATTAATAATTAAAATGAGACCAGTTTAATTAATTAATTAAATATGATTTAATTAATAATTAAACATTGGGCCTGTAGCATACAATAGCCAAACTGGGCTAGGTTAAGTGAGTGACAACTATTAGTAAGCTGTGCACTTCACATAAGATACACACAACACAGAACACTCATAACGGCCGCTGTACACTCTTGACAGGCGCGCCCTCTTTTCTTTCTCTGTGTGTCGGTCCTCTCCCAATCCTGATAGCTAGCACTATGCTATCTCTGACAGTTGTTTGCTCGCGTGGACTGAGTAGAGGTATTGCTACTTTGCAATACTGGTGATAGAGAAGTCTTTTCTTATGGTGGTTATGACTGGACAGTTATCGTAATCTCGCAATCCGAGATTCGTTAACCATGGATCGGGCTGAAAGTTGGACAGCAGGTTCGTGACATGTAGTTATACATCTTCACCGTTCCGTTTTTCGATTTGACGTCTAGACCGAAAGGTATGAGCATCGCAAGTAGCAGCGTTTTTGGCTAACCGGTGTGGTTAGCGCGCTCACAGTGTTTGCGGTAAAGCTATGCTTCACGAGGTAAACACAATATCCTTTTGATTCATTTGAAATGCGTGATCCTTTTGTAAAGGGGTTTTTCTGCTCAAGAGGTTTTTAAAATTGTTTTTTTGAAAATTATCCCTCTTGAAACCCTAACATAAAAATCATTATGACTTTCAGACCCACGCACAGTGCTTCGTTCTCGTCCGTTGATTTTGTCGGTGCAATCTCATCCTCTCCTTTTACCTGTCGCAAGGGACAAAAATGATTGTGATTCTCTGACCCACGCATAGTGCTTCGATATCCTCTGTTGATTTCATCAGTGCAATCTCACCCGCTCCTTTTACCTGTCACAACGGACAAAAATGATTATGACTCTCTAACCCATGCATAGTGCTTCGATCTCGTCCGTTGATTTTGTTGGTGCAATCTCAGCTGCTCACCTATTTATGTCTATAAATAAAACTTCACTAAGCCTCACTCAGCACTACTCACCACAACTTCAGCACTTCCCCTCTGAAAGACTTACCACAAGTTAACCCTCTCATCCTCAACAACACACGCACTTCAATGGCTTTGCTAATACTCCAACACATTCACAGGTCATCACAAGTAGGTGATATGGTAAGTGACTATAAATGATATTTACATCAACTCATCCTTAATCATTCTATACTTACGGCTTTGATTTTTGGTTGCAGAATATGATTGATTGCCACCTACATACCATAGATGCACCAAGTCCGTTAATTGTACCATACTTGGAGCAAGCTAGGTTTTCTACCGCTGCAACAATGGGGCATTTTAAGATTTACAAATCATTGATGCTTTCAGTGGTAAAATGGTGGAGGCTAGAAACACACATGTTCCATCTTCCCATCGGAGAATGCATAATAACAATGGAAAATGTTGCTCTTCAGCTAGAATTGCGTGTGAACGGACTGCCCTTTACTGGACCTAGCTTCCTTGGCTAGCAAGAGGAATGCCATCGAGTTTTGGGTGAGGTTCCTCCATCTAATCAAATGAAAGGACAAGCCATAAAACTCAAGTGGTTGCAAGAGACGTTTGCCACTCCCCCTCATGATGCAAAAGAAGAACAGCTACAAGCCTAATGTAGAGCGTGCATTTTACGCTTGATCGAGGAGGTCTTGATGCCTGACAAATCTGGTAACATAGTTCACATGATGTATCTTCCACTATTGGAAGATCTCCAACGTGCTGGACGCTACAGCTGGGGTTCAACATGTTTGGCAAATTTGTATAGGGAAATTTGTCGTGCATCTGCATCGGCTTATTCCTATATGGGTGGATTCGTATTGTTGCTACAATCTTGGGTATGGTACCATATGTCGTTCCTTGCACCACGGTGCGACCGCGAACCATCATTTCCACTAACACGACGGTATGTACAGAATCTTCACAGTTAGTAAAACTCCCTTACATAGATGCTTATTATACTGACCTTAAGATGTATTTTGTACAGATCGAGGATTGATCACATGAAAAGTAACCAGTTTAAGTGGTTGCCATACAGAGAACTTAAGCACTACCTACCACAAGAAACATACCGGGAATCCAGATTATGGACTTCCTGTACCACTTTGATATGTTTCTAGACTGTAGAATGGCATCAAACGGATAGGGTGAAGCTACAGTTTGGCCTTTGGCAGGAAATGCCAAGTGAACCTATAAATATGGATGACCTTCACTACTTAGACATGCGAGGCAATCACGTTGAAAACTAGAAAGAAAAGCATGCATACTGGATCCAGTTTTGGAAGGAACGTCGAGATCGTTAGAGGGAACCCAATACCGGGTTATGTGTCTCACACAGAGCAATATATTACGTTATTTAGGCAGAACTCAAGACCATACCTGTCTATTCCACAACAAGTGCAAAACCCACAGGGTGATGTTGAACACCTTCCGGATGTTGGACCCAATATACCCACCCAACAGCATGCACGGCGTAATGCACGTCACCAACCTAGTCCCCCAAGTTCTATGGAAAATGATGACCCTCAACCTTCTTGACATTCATTTGCTTACACCCCTACACAACAAGAGGCCGTCTCGACATTCATTTGCTTACATCCCTACACAACAAGAGCCCCCCAATCGCCTTGCTTACACCCCTACACAACAAGAGGCTTCCCCACACTTTGACCTAGGTCGACACTCTTTTCGCATCCAATGAAAGAGATTTTTTGAGCAATCTGTTTGACACAAACTTCGGAACGTCACAGTCGGCTGCCGCATACATGCAAAGTATATACCCATTTGACGTTCCATCATTCCCAAACCAAGCGACCACTAGTTATTCAACGCCTCCCGCAAATCTTAATCTCAACGAGGCTTTGCAGCAACACGATCAACCCGCTACAGCTGATGAGGAACAACTAGATCGATTTCGTCCACGTCGTAACCGACGACCTCCACGGTGTGAGACTCGACATCGTTTAGGAGATTAATTTTTGTGTATTTGTCATTATTAAATTTTTTTAATTGATTTGCCTTTTTTTCTTAAGTAATGATATAATAAAAAATTTGAGCTTTTTTATACTAAATTTTAATTAATGCTTTTTAATAATATTATTGATTATAATAATCATATAATTAACATCCAACATAATTATTCATAAAAAAAATAATAAAAAAAAACGTCCAACACAATTAATTAATTAAAAAATTAATTACTCATCTTTAAAAACATAAACCCTAAAATAATTAAATTTAATTAAAATTCCAAAAAAAAATAACAGTTTACATTAATTTTAATTAAAATTAAAAAAAAAAGGCCTAAGAGAAGTTGGATTGGTCAAATCCGGTTGATCAAACCCGACTTCTATACATAAAAGAGAATAAGTGAGAAGTCATGATTAGAAAGAGGGAAAACTCAAAAAAAAGAAAAAGAAAAAGTATTTATATATAGAGAATTTCTATGATGCCTTGACAAATTTAACTGTATTGGTGCAGTTGGATAATGGACCAATAGTTGAAGATGTATCATTTAATGTAGTCATATCATGCTTTGACCATTTAGTAGGGAAAGTTTCATTTTTTTGCAGTTTAGTCCCTAGGTAGGTAAATTCTTTTTTTCACTTTTAAATTAATAATAATGATTATTTAAAAGTTCAAAAATATGTTTAACATTTTTCATTTTGGATTTTATTGTTTAATCTGTTTTACCAATCCTAATTACCCTCTCTTTAGTGTTCTAGGAAGAAAAAAGATAAGACTATAGGGTTTCTAAATCTGATGGTTAAAAAATTTCAAATTAAATCATATATTTTCTAATTTAATAATGGTTATTTAAATTTGATGTTTTCTCTTGTACCCCCAATAATTTTGGGATAAAGTTACCATATCCAATCAGAATGCGTCACCTCAATTAAATGGGTAATATTAATGGATCAAGTCAAATAATTTTCACCATTTGGTTGGGCCACCTAAGTAGGATAAAGTTATACTTGAGATATCAGAGAATTCACCTTTAAATTTATCACGAATAAAAAAATATTTTATTATTAAAGATTAAATTGCAATATGTCTGAAGTTTCACTACTAAAAAATAAATTTAATGACACTAATGCATTAAATGGAACAGAGATACTAATTATGACAACCATAAATACCTACTCCAACTGTACCAATACAGTTAGATTTGTGGAGGCACGATAGCAGATAGCAGGATCCTTATAATATAAAAATTGATAAAGTACATGCCACGAACAAATCTGTCGAAATTGTTCAACCAGTTAGCTTGGACACTTGGCTAAGCTCCGGCCACTTATTGACACGGGCACTACTTCGTCTACGTCTAGTCTAGGTCACAAGGCGGGTGCACACAAACGCTTACAGCATGTGCTTTAAAGATTTTAGGGATGGTAGACTGTGATATTGTACTCCACAACAAAATGTTCTTGGGTAGAAATGGACATAACACTATTTGCTATGGCATAACCCCTCGCAAATCTGAACACACCGGTGCCACCGACTATTGGCATTTCTCTATTTTGCTCTGAAATGGGATTTCTCCCTAGCATGCTAAGGGTGCTCCCTGCATAGATGCCCTCTGTGAAAGCAAAATTTGTCAACATGGCCATACCAAGATCCTGTAGAGAAGCCAGACCAAACAACCCCTGGGCTCTTCCAACCTGCTTTGAACTCAGATCTGGTCCTTCAGTCATTGCATCATCCATCATAAAAGTAGAACCAAACCCATTAGGAACATTTTTGGGAGTGTCAATAATTTGCACAACAGTAGGGTTTTTGTCATTTCTGATGTCATGGTAATAGAAGTGGAGGCGGGTCAGTTTCTCAGTGCGGTGATGATCTGTGGGTAACATGATGTGGGATTGTTCTGAGAACATTCCATAGGTAGAGATGAGAGTGAGAGAGAAGAGAAGGAAGAAGAAGCTAAGAGGAGCTGCCATTGTAAGACACTTTACAACTAAGTAATTTGGAAATAGAACTCATTTATAGGATTTTTGGAATTAGTTATTGTGTCTTGAATTTTTTATTACCCCACGACCATCACGAGGGGATCAATATGAGGCGCTAATTGTTGTTTTTGAGAATTTTGAGATTTCACATGGCAACACTTACAGTTCAGACACGTGCCATGCGTAACACGGATTTTTGTGTGGTTATTTTATTTGAATAATAAATAATAATAATGATAAAACAATTGCAGGATTTCCGAGAATCAATCGATCATCAATACACTTCAACAATTGGGAAGCTTTCTTTTGCATTGTTCATTGTAATCATTATTGGTTTTTTGTTTCTTTATCCGTCTTTGAATCCTGGAAGTATAGATGCTCTAAAGTATGAACTAAAATGGGGGGATTGGATTAGGGGATGAGTAAAAGTTAATAAGTATTGACTATTAAGATGTGATGCATATATTAATATATTGCCAATTTTGTTTTTCTCTTCCACTCTTCCCATGTATGTTAAATTACGGATGAATATCTTCTGTCCTAATTTTCTGTCTCATTCTCTGTCCCCCACCAATAATAATTTGACACTTAAAAAAATAAAATCACAACTTATTAATATTTATGTTCATTCCCAACATTTGATTGGTGGGGCATATCGAGACATCATTTTTTGGAACAGCAGATTTTTATCCTTAAATTACAATATTATGTTTGTGGTGCCTCACCTACTCATATATTTTGTTTCTTTTCCTAAAGATTTGTAGTCTTGCCATTCTATGTTTTCGTGTTTTGTGCAACAAATATTTCTATAGAAGTATTGGAACTGCTTACTTAATATGATACTTGCATATGATGCAAAGGATCCTGTTTTCTGACAACTTATTGTAAATAGTTAGGAATTAGAAGGTTAGATTTGTCCAGGGACTTATTTTTACCTCTTTTTTTAATGTACTTGCAGGTTTTTGTATTTTTAGCTGCCGAGTACGAAATCTCTAAGACTTCCTTTAATGAGGTATAATTTGATCTGTTTGTTTGCATGTTTACTTTGAAATTTAAACATCTAAATTGTAGTTTGCGGCGTCCTTTTGAAAATGGAAAGAATAAAAAGGAAATGTAGGGCTTTACAGAATTGTGTTATTGCATGTTATTTTGCATCTCTGCATTCTTTTTTACAAGTCAAGTTTTACTATATGATATGCCATATATGGTTCTTATGCTGTTTAGATGCCAATTTATAGATACCTTTGTGGGATGGTATCATTCCTTCCAAATATGTATATACTTGATTTTAGATATTGCATATGAGATAACTGTATAACACTGTACTGTAGGAGTTATTCTTGCTGCTTTAAGTTTTGATAAAACTTTAAAAATTTTCCACTAAGTTAGATAATATTTGGAGGTGCTCTTGCTTCTTCATTTCATTGCTATTCGCTCAAATTTCATTGGATGAATGTGTTTTACTTCAATTTCTCCACTTTAATTTCTGCATTGTTGTTTCATTTCAGGTATGTCATAGCCAGGTTTTGCCTCTGTCTCTACTATTGTCTTTATATATATATATATATATATATATATATATATATATATAGAATTATACAAATACCAAAACCTGTCAAGTTGAGTATTTATTAGTACTAATTGGATTTTATGTCACATAGTTTGGCTCACAACCAATGTTTTGGGACTAACATTGCTATAAAAAAATTTCTCCTTCCTCTCCCTGTTTCTTAATCTTCCACCCATCCTTTTTTTCTCCACTCTCCATTTTTCTGTTTGTCTTACACGGAAAAGGATAATGCTGGAGTAGTTTTTTTTTTGGTAAGCAAAGTAATTGTATTAAAAAGGAGCACAATGGGTGCTCTAAACCCATTACAACAAAGACGTATTACAATTAACTACCAACTTACAAAGCATACAACAATAGACAACCACCTTCCTAAAACACACCACAACAATGTTGTTAGGTATGGGCCCTAATGGGCCTGTGTTAGGCCATCTCAGTAATAAAGAATATTACCTAAGCTGTTAGAGAGTTAATAAATAGGAGAAGGTAGGGAAAGTTAGGCATTGAGTTAGTTGTTGTTTGTTATTAGGCATAGAAATAGTTTCTCTGAGGAGCTTGACTCTGGGATTACAAGGAGGTTTTCCTCTTTTGTAATAGTTCTTCTCTTTTTCAATCTATAATACTATTTTCTGTTCTATCTTAATTTGGGTTTCTATCAAATTCACAATGCAGCAACCCACTAAAAAGATATCAACATACATAGACATGTTGGAGTGCAGTAGCTAAAAAAGTCCAAACTCATACAACATTTAACTAGATCCTTAATCAACCCAAAACAGAACTTCAGCCAAAGTCATCGAAAGCTAATACACAACTGGCTGATTCCTTTGGCATAGTGCCAAGCTGGCATTTAAAGCATAAAAACATGTAACCTGCAGCAGGAACCAGAAGCATAAAACATATGTAATTCACCAACTTCTTCTTTTGGCATGTTGCCAAACTAACATTTGATTTAAACAAGTTCACTGCCCTGCTAGAAACAAATGTCAACACCCATCCTCTGTTAAAAACCATGACTTTATCCAACAACAAGACAGCTGCAAAGGTTGTTTTGTGAAGAGGAATTCCTCTCTATGACTTTTGAACCACTTTCAGTTCCATAACCAAGTGATTACACTGTAGCTGAGGAAGTTAAAGCTGCAGGTTTTCAAATAACATTTATCTTCTATGTGAACTGTTGCCTTTCTTTTTGCTCTAAAACACTGGCTTCATCCAATAGATGGAATGTTCCTTATGGAAGTTGACCGTGTTCTTAAACCTGGAGGATACTTTGTTTTAACTTTGCCCACAAGCAGACCTCAGGGAAGTTCATCACAAGAGAAAGAGAGACATGTTGACGCCGATGGAAGAGCTGACCCAACAACTCTGTTGGACTCTTATAGCTCAACAAGATGAGACATTCATCTGGCAGAAAACTACAGATGTTGATTGCTATGCATCTCGATAAAGATAATTGTATTAATGTAAATGCTTTCTTGTTTAATAATAATATAGTCTATAGACTGTTTGTTTGAGATTACTAATATCAACTACTATGAGTTGTGCTCTTTCTTCATTGATCACTTGGAGTAGTCTTCTACTATAACTAATTTTTTTAGCGACATGTTTCCCTATGCTGTAGCAAGAAGCATGCCATGCCACTATGCAAAAAGTCAAGGATGCTCAGACATATTATCAACCTCTTGTGCCATGTATAAGTGGAACCTCTAGCAAGCGCTGGATTGCAATATAAAACAGATCCTCTGGATCTGAATTGAGTTCAGCTGAGATTAAAATTCACGGCATGATACACAATGTGGACATGAATGTCGTTGCTGCTAGGGCTTCGAATTCACTTCCTCTTATACTAGATAGAGGTTTTGCTAGTGTTATGCATGATTGGTAAGTTGCTTTTTGCTCTTGTCTAGGCAAGTAGTTGAGTGTCGTAAACAAAGTGTTTATAAAACTGAATGGACGTGAGACGTGGGGATGATAATACCATTCAAGCCTGATTAATGTATAGCTCCGACCTATTCCTTCCTTAGCATACTCTATGCTAAAATTTTCATCACTAAACATTCCATGTTGAAATTGATGTGCTAAAAAATATTCAGTTTTATTAAACATTCCATGATACTCTTGAAAAGTTAATGGTTCATTTTTGTAATCTGCTGATTGGTCTACAGGTGTGAGCCTTTCCCCACCTACCCTCGGATATATGATATGCTTCATGGGAATGGACTTCTCTCTCATCTTGCTTCAGAGAGGTGCAGCATGATAGACTTATTCTTGGAGATGGATTGAATACTGCATCTAGAGGTACAATATCCCCCTATATATTCAGTATCAGGATTCAGGATTATTTATCCTGGAACGGTCAAAGTGACAACTTGATTTTGTATTATGCTTATGTAGAAAATATATCATTTATAAGCAGAACAATAATCTGACACCTTCATTCCTCTTCCTTTCAACAATTTTGTTTTTTTGTCATAACTTCTAGCTTGATGAATAAAGTTTTGGCTGAAAATAAGAGCATGGTGTAAAGGGCACAATAAGAGCATGGTCTAAAGGGCACAATAGGTGCAGTTTTTGGTGAATAAAGTTTTGGCTGAAAATCAAATTGCTCACCTAATAGGTGGGGGCAAAGGATGAGATACAAGTTAGTACACTCCTTTTTTTATAATTCAAGTTGATGACTTAGCCTCCTTATTATTGATTAAAAACCTTAGCCTGTGAAATGGTGAACTTTACAAAATTGTTTTTTTTATTTTATTTCTTTATTTGTCATAGTTGTTTTTTTTGCATATGCTACTTTTAGTCTTTGTTGATCTCATCTTTACATATGTGGATGGGATGATACATGAGCCAATTTAGGGATTTATACGTTGAGCTGGATGACATACAATAGCCTTGTAACCGTGTTAGCTTTCTTAATGGTACTATGAGAGTGGAACCGTTATTTAATATCATGCATAATGAAAGGTATTAAAGTTAATTTTGCTTTCATGAAAATGGGATTACCCCACTGGTGGGCTGGTCAATATTTAGACTCTCCTATTTCTTGCCTGTTATATTCCACTTTACTGTTAAATGGGTAGAGTAGCAGTAGTCATGGGATTTCTTGATGATATAAAAGTTTATTAAATTTGGACATTGTTGTAACATAACTGTTCTTTAGCCTTTTCTGATGGTCTTTTTTTCTATGTAAATATTCTCTGAGAGAAGGGGCCAGTGGAGAGCTGGAATACAGTTTGAGCTAGAATCCGGTGGTTGGATATATACATGTCTGCTCTTTGTATTTTTTTGTTCTTTCTATTCTCTATCTCTTTGTTATAGTTTTTTGTTTTTGAATAAAGGTAATTTATTTAGATGGAAAGAAGGATTACACAATGGGAATAGGAATCCTCCTCAAACACTGCAAATAAAACACCAGTGTCAATGCAACTGAATTTTCCAAGTGAAAGAGAACGAATTTATGTCAAAAATGTAACTTAAACGATTATATATTAGTCTTGTATAAAATTCTTTACTTTTTCATTGTTAACACAGATAAAGATGCTATTCAGCTCTGTTGTTGTCGGTTTGCTTTTATTGTGAATTATTATGAATTATTTAGTTGTTATTTGTAAATTTTGTTGTTTCTGTTTTGGTATGTTATTTTAGAGCTACAACCAAATAATAATAAATTTGACAAATATCGATCACTAAATTGGTCTTCAGGACAGATTAGGATCAATTTAGCGATTGATTTTTTTTTAATTTTTTTTTTTTGAATTAGCTAGGAAATAGCTATGAAATCGCTATGAAGTTTTAGCTATTGATTGGCTATAAAATCGCTATGACAATACCATAGCTATTTAGCTAGAAAAAATTAATTCTAAACAACATATTACTAGGAATTAGCTATAAAATAGCTAGAACTTTTTTAAGATTGGCTATGAATTAACTAGAAAAAAATTTTCTAGTTAATTTGCTACTCAATTTATGCTACGACCAATTCTGTAGCTGTGATGTCCCCAAGTTCCACTCGAGGAAATCCCATTAACCTTAGAACTCAATTATAGTATTAACTATGACTTAATGGTTACGCGCTTATTAGAACAAATGATAATATGCATCTGAACATAAACGCGTATAACATCAGAGTAAACTTAGCGGGATAAGCCAAAGCACACGTATATACAAGTAGTACTAAAGTATACATGGTGGCCCCATCAGTAGGGCTATATAGATACAGACAAAGGTAAGGTACATAAAGAAACTGAAAACATAACCAAGATACATCCAAGGACCTCCAAAAGGAAACTCTCAAAGCTCATCAGCACTCTCACCCTCAGTGATGAGGATGCCTTGAGCTACCCTGTCTCTCTCCGTGAGTGCGCCTATCAACTCGCATAGGTTCATACTCGGATGAGGAACTTGACATAACAATCCTACGTCTCTGAGCTGCCCTCAGGTACCACTCTGTACTCCTACACTGACCTCTGTAGATGAAACCTCTCCTGCTGGATACTACCGAGGACTGGGGTGCCACCCACAAGTAGTCTCGCTCTCTCTGCGTCAGTGGGTGCCACATCCGAGGGAAGGGAAGAAACTGGTACACACGATAAGGTCCTATGATGTCCACATATGGTGGTGTGCCGCTTCTGAAGATCAAGCTGATAGGTCCGGTGTAAACGGCCAAAAAGGTCGATGGGTCCACCCGCCATCCCTTCTCATCATGGTAGACGATCTCAATGTCCCCTAGCACCAGCATCCGCGGTGCCCCCGTGATAAACGGGTGAAGTCTCGGGTCCATCCTGGTACTCTGCTGGCTCGTCGTCTGCTCGTAGGAATCAGATACATACATACATACATACAAGGAAAGAACAGGGAGATAAGATATACAACACATCTATAACAGGGATGATGCTATGCAGAATATATAGCAAGCACAACCATCTCTCAATGTCTCGACATCACGGTCGTTCTCTAACTAGATGTACACATACTCCTTCTATGCATGCCGGCCGGTACTAAACACCCTATTAAGGGCAACATCATGTCCGCTCATAGGACAACAAGTTGGTTTGTTCCGGTAATCCGTTTCACTAGCCGTGACCCATAAGAGTGCATAACTGCAACACCCTTTCCCGAGTGTCACATTCCCGAACGTTTATAAGGTCGAAAATATTTCTTAATGCGGAAAATACGGTTTTCTTTTTTCTTTTCACAAAAAGGTAATGGGATTTAGTAAAGGTAAATAATACTAATAAACGAACTTAGGTTCGCCATGCATTTCTAGAACATATTGTATAATAAACACAGAACAGAAACAAAAATAGAAACGTCAACATTACCATATACAGACATAAGTCTAATGTATAACTGACATAAAAAGATACAATAAGTACTAGGAGTCGTAGCTCCCAAAAGGTACTACAAAAACTAACATAGTCTGGCCGACAACAAAACTAAACCACAAAAAGAGTCTGCCTCCGGGCTCAAGGAGACTACTGGACTGAACCATCATCACGTCCATCTGTTCAAGCAGCAAGTACCAACAGAAAACATACAGATATGGGTGAGATTCCCGTTCATCAACACAACAAAACAACAGTAGTAAAAACGGGACGACCCATCGGGTAACAGTGTACCCAACATGTTTATCGATGATATCCTTATTTACTCTCTGAGTAAAGAGGAACGTCAAGAGCATCTTTGAGTGGTGCTGCAGGTGCTGAAGGATATGCAGTTGTATGCGAAGCTATCCAAGTGTGAGTTCTGGCTGGAAGAAGTGTAGTTCCTAGGACACATGATCAACAAGGATGGAATCACAGTGGATCTTGCTAAGGTTGAGGCGGTGGTTAAGTGGGAAAGCCTGAAGCCTGTGAGCGAGGTTCGCAGTTTTCTTGGTTTGGCAAGCTACTACAGAAAGTTCATCGAGGGATTCTCTAAGATTGCGTTGCCTATGACACAATTGGCGAGAAAAGGGGAAGCGTTTGAGTGGTCGGAAGCTTGTGAGCAGAGTTTCTTAGAGCTGAAGCAGAGGTTGACCACGTCGCTGGTGTTGGTTTTGACAGATCCACTAGGACGTTTTGACATATATTGTGATGCATTATATCAAGGATTGGCCTATGTCCTCATGCAAGAAGGAAGAGTGGTGGCGTATGCCTCCAGGTAGTTGAGAGTGCATGAACGGAACTACCCGACGCATGATCTGGAGCTAGCTACGATAATGTTTGAATTGAAGATATGGAGACAGTATTTGTATGGTCCTAAATTCAGTATATTTAGTGACCATAAGAGCCTGAAGTATCTGTTCGACCAAAAGGAGTTGAACATGAGGTAGAGGAGGTGGATGGAATTCATAAAGGACTATGAATTCGACCTACAATACCATCCAGGCAAAGCGAATGTTATGGCGGATGCGCTTAGTTGGAAGTCTCTTCACGTATCTACAATGATGGTACGAGAGCTTGAGTTGTTAGAGCATTTTAGGGATCTGAATCTTGACGTGGAAATAGTTGGGGATAAGTTGAATCTTGGGATGACTGAGGTAACTAGCGATTTCCTGAATCTGCTTTGGAGAAGGCAAGATGAGGATGAATACCTTAAAGAGGTTAATCGG
This sequence comes from Ammopiptanthus mongolicus, assembly GCA_039655645.1. NCBI lineage: Eukaryota > Viridiplantae > Streptophyta > Magnoliopsida > Fabales > Fabaceae > Ammopiptanthus > Ammopiptanthus mongolicus. The sequence goes on along the minus strand of CM077351.1, from coordinate 48,571,215 downwards.
TTGATCAAGGAAGGTGAGACGTCTGAGTTCAGAAGGGGTGATGATGGTTAGGTTAGGTATGATGATCGAGTTTGTGTGCCTACGAACAGTGAAGTTAAGAATATGATCTTAGAGGAAACACACAAAAGTCATTTGAGCTTTCATCGGGGGGCTTCCAAGATGTATCAGCATCTGAAGAAGCTGTTCTGGTGGCCAGGGATGAAGAAGGAAGTGGCATCAGCTTACGTCCTATCCTGCTTTGTGTGTCAAAAGGCGAAGGTTGAACACCGGAAGACAGCAGGATTGTTGCAATCGATGGATGTCCCGAAGTGGAAGTGGGACATTATTGCAATGGACTTTGTCTCTGGCTTACCAAGGACTCAGAAGAGGTGTGATGCAATTTGGGTCATCATAGATAGGTTGACGAAATGTGCTCATTTCTTACCTCGAATTTACATCGGGTAGGTGGTGCGTCTGAATGGTGTGCCTTCAAGTATTATCTCGGACCGAGACCCGAGGTTCACTTCGAGGTTCTGGAGGAGCTTGAACTGAGCGTTGGGAACTAAAGTTAAGGTTGAGTCTGCTTATCATCCCCAAACGGATGGTCAATCAGAACGGACAATTCAATCAATTGAAGATCTGTTAAGAGCATGTGTGTTAGAACACACAGAGAGTTGAGACGAGTTTCTTCCTTTGAATGAGTTTACCTATAATAATAGTTACCACTCAAGTATTAGGATGGCGCCGTATGAAGCATTGTATAGGAGGAAGTGCGGGGCTCTGTTATGCTGGTTTGAGACTGGAGAGAATCAGTTGTTATGTCCTGAGTTGGTAGAACAGACAACGGAACAGGTTAAGTTGATCCGGCAAAAGATGAAGACCGCAAGGGATAGACAGAAGAGCTATGCTGAAAGACGGAGGAGACCTCTAGAGTTCCAGGAGAGCGACTATGTGTTTTTTAGAGTTACTCCAAGGGCTGGCATTGGCAGGGCAATTCAATCCAGAAAGCATACACCTAGATTCATAAGAGCATTTCAGATTCTTCGCTGAATTGGTCCAATCGCTTACCAAATAGCCTTACCACCTAACGTGTCAAATCTCCATGACATCTTTCACGTATCCTAGCTTAGAAAGTACTACCCTGATCTGCCGCATGTGTTAGAGCCCAAAATAATCCAGCTAAGAGAACCTTCAATACAAAGCTTTACCGGTTCGGATAGTGGATAGAAGGATCAAGGAACTTCGCGGCAAGCAAATTCCCTTGGTGAGAGTGGAATGGGACCCCACAATCGGTGATTCAACATGGGAACGAGAAGCATAGATGCGCCAACTATCTGTTGTTGTTTACAGGTATGAACAGGGAATTTCGGGGATGAAATTCTCTTTAAGGGGGGTGGTAATGTAGCATCCCATCTTTTGTAACCCTAATTGAGGTGGATAACCTAGTTGGAAGTATAGGACTAGGCTTGAATTATGTTGGATGAGCTTAAGCTGTAACACGAGAAATTGGGGGAGTCAGAAGGCTGGAAGTCCTTTCCCAGCCGAGTTGGACACTCAAGCGTGGCAGGACTCCACGCTCAGGTGTGGCAACAGTTGGACGTGGGGAGTTGGCACGCTCAAGCGTGCTGAGTGCGTTGTGCCAGCTGTTTTGAGTTTCGACGCGTGCAAGACACGTGTCAGGCCAGGGAGAGCCCACGCTAGAGTGTGGGAACGCTCAAGCGTGCTAGTGTTTCACGCTAAAGTGTGGATAGCAGAATCACTTAAGTGATTTTCTTTCCTATTCTTCCTCACTTTGCCAATTTCCACCATTTTGAGCTCGAGCACAGAGGGTTAGAAAGAGAGGTTTTGGCATCCTTAAGAGAGAAAGTTAAGATTCGAGGAGAACCAGGCGTTGGAACGAGAATCTAACAACATTACTGTGATCGCGACAAAGTTCTCTACAACTTTGACCGATTGGTTTCTCGATTCATTAAAGGTAAACTTGAATCTCTAACACGCATTCTTCGTGTTCTTTGAGTTTCTACCTTTTCTCTTTGATCTTTGAGCTTGCCTTAGGGTAAACACTATTGCATACGTGTTGTGCTCGTGATTAGGGCAAAGTTTGTGCTCGTGATTTTGCGCGTTGACGAGGTTGAGATCGCGATTGTTCTTAGACTGTTCTTGGTGAGGAATGCTAGCCTGAGTAGGAAGGAGGAGCGTGATTGTCCCGTTCGTGATCACGTTGAAGTTCGTGCACATGTTGTTTAGGTGGGGAGAAAGAGTTACACATGTCGGGGAGGCAAGAGTAGTCTATATAGCCTTGCTGTATGTTTTATGTTGTGTAGGGGAACCCTAAACCCTACGTAAGCTTGAGCCTTGACAAAGTGCCTAAACCCTAGGAGTAGTCTACTTTTGGCTATCACAGCTATGTTTGATACCCTAGGTTAGCATATTTGTGATGCTTGGTGATATGTGCTATATGCTGCTATGTGCATATCTACTAACTGTGATATTTGTAGTTGTTATCTCCACAAAATAAAATTGTCATTCGGTAGTCGTTAATTACTGGGTAGCCGAATCCAATTTATTAGTCGAAAGGTGCTAGTCGAAAGTATAGCCGAATTTACTATTATATATGGCAGCTGAATTAATGAAAATTGGGTAGCCATTTTACAATGTGTTAAAAGAAGAAACGGCTAGTTGTTGAGTTGGTCCAGTTTATCTTCGATTGAATTATGTGAAGGCATATTAGCTGAATAAATTGGCTGAAAATAAATTAAAATTCTTGCATTGTAGGAGTGGAAAACGCATATGCCTATAAAAGAGGGATTTAGATAAAAGGACCGTTTGAAGCTTAAAACGATGAAAGGTTTACCGTTTTGAAGGTTGAAGGAACGGTAAGGAATACAACTAACATGAAGACGTGCCTATAATATAGGGGTGGTTGTTAGTCATGTTTAGCCGTTGGTTATTATAATTACTTAGTGTTTGAGCTTCTTTTGTTAGCCATGCTGTATTTAGTTGTAGAAATATAGGAGTTAGTGGTCAACAGGGGAAGTTTTAGTATAGTTCACAGTTTTTACATATAAGTATGAGTTGTAATAGAAATTAAAAACACACAATCAATCAAATACAACTTGCAATTTCTTATCTCTCTACGTTCAGTTTTTATTCTTCATTTACTTTAGCATTTTTCTCACATCTCACACTAAACACTCTTTGGAGTAGTTTAGGAACCCGCAAGTTAGAAAACAGAATCCCTTTCCTAACATTACCGACTAGTAGGGGAATAATTGTTATTCTGTTTCTAGTCAAAGTTATGGCTAGTACTAATTTCACGGATAACAAATTTGGCACGCCCGGCGGGACTAGAGAAAGTGAGCGTATTGTAAAGTTTACCTCTCCTGGTCAAGATCATAGTTGGCGCATGCACTTGCGTTCTAGGAAGCACTTAGGAAACATGGAGTCTTAACCACCTAAGAAGAACGGAGGAAGAAAGGCTGGGGATAATATAGGTCCGGGAGGGACATCATCTTCTTCCCAAGGATCTCCTGCAACACCAACTTCGCAGAACGCTACGCTAGCCGTTGATAAGGTTGGAGAACCAACAGAGGATTACGGTCACCCATGACCAGTGGTGATGACAACTTCGTTCATGAAACAGCAGATAGACTCGGGGCTAAATGAACTTATGTATCATATGTCCAGACAGCTAGCAGAAATTGTCAAGCCTATGGTTCATAACGAGATACCACAAGCTCAATCGATAGAGCCCAAGCAAGGTTCTACTGGAAACTCGGCCACTTAGGCCAACCCAGGACAATGGAGGCAGCCGTATCAGCCGCAGGCATGTAACACCTCGGATTATCAGGGGGGATATGGTATGCCACAAATGCAGGTAAGACCACATCAGATAGACTAGCCAAACATAGTGTCGCAGGTACCATTACCAAACTCTAACTGTTCAAATACCGACATGCCTAATGTTAATCTTGCAGGTTACCCTAGGGTACTTCATGAAAGCCAACCTAACTTTCAGTTTGGACAGGATTCTTTGGCCAGGAGGCCAACAGGAACAATCGAGCTGTTGGGGTTTCCGTGTCTCAGACCGAATGCTTCGGCTAACGGTACTGACACACAGGCGGCTACGAGGGCCTTGAATATGGGTCCAGCCACGGGCTATGGACTTACACAGGTCAGGCCATTTGGAAATATGGTAGGAGAGTAGCAATCGAACTAGGTTCCACCTACCTTCGCTAATCTGTCAAATGGGCAGCCAATGCTAGAACAGCCACCTTATGGTAACATGGGTTCAGTTCCTCCTCGAGGAGCTTTGTGCAATACGTTGGGAGATTATTCCGGGGAGCAGTCATGGAACAACCGTCCACCTCATCCTGGTAACATCCCAAGCGTTCAAGGATTCCAACAAAGAGCCCCTGAAGCTTATACGGTTGAGCAGCAATAGGTCATGAACCCACCTCATACGACTAATCAGGCAGGGAGTTTTTGGGCAGAGTATGGCCATCAAGCTACATACCAGGGGGCACCTACAGCTTTTAGGTAGCCATCTATCATTTCTGGGGGACACTATCCTCAGGGATTGGCAGCCAAAGGTAGGCCTCTAGGTCCTCAGCTAATCAACCCCAATGTGATTGTTGAGACTATGAAGAAATACTTTGAAGTGCAATTGAAACCACTAGATAAACCTGTCTATAGGAAGCCGTATCCCGAATGGGTAGACAAAACAATGCCTCTTCCGAAGGGATTCAAGACTCCTGATTTCTCAACATTTTCAGGTGATGATGAAAAATCAACCATGGAACATATAGGAAGGTTTACGGCCCAATATGGAGAAGCGAATCAGAATGAGTTCTATAAACTGCAACTGTTCCCCGTATCTTTGACAGGTACAACTTTCACGTCGTATTCAGTGTTGCCCCCAAATTCTATTCAGAATTGGGCAGATATGGAATGATATTTTCATGATCGATTTTATCGACTCCAGTTGGAGGTTACTGTGGCAGACGTCATAAACCTCAAACAACAAGTGAATGAGCTGGTGGCAAAATTCATAAGATCGAATGCGTTTCCATGGCCATAGGGAATATGCACCCTTAGCTAAAAGAAAGATTAGTGGCTCAAGACTGTACTGATCTGAATTAGCTGGCTTCCAGAGCCACCAGGATCGAGCAATTCATAGTGGAAAAAGAGCAAAAAAAGGCCAGCCGTGGGAGAGGCCCACACATGGTCTCTATTATAGAGGCAAAGGATTCAGATGAAGCAGCCGAAGCCGATCATACAACTGACATTATGGCAGCTGAAATCCTTAGAGGTAAACTTTATTCATGTCCTACTTTAAAACCTGCTAAGGGGAAGGAAGTGGCCACATCTGAAAACAAGGTGGACTACTCTTTTGACATATCTATGGCGGATCAAATATTCGTCTATTTGTTGAAAGATCAACAGATTCGATTGGCCAAAGGCAATAAGATTCCCTCAGCCGAAGAACTAAAAAACAAGAAATATTGTAAATGGCATAACTCCTATAGCCATTCTACTGCCAACTATTTTGTGTTTAGAAAAGCAATTCAAAAAGCAGTCAAAAAAGGCAGGTTCAAGTTATTTGATAAGGCTATGGCTGAGATGGGAGTACACACTGATCCATTCCCCAACATAGTTATCGGTATGGTCTCTTTTTCTAGGAAGTCAGGCTCGCCACATGAGAAGTGAAAACAGTCGATTCATCAGCAGTGGAAGAAGAAGAAGACGGGTTCAAACAGTCAAGAAGGGAATGGAGGACCTACAACAGATAAAAAGGAGTAGGAAGTAAGAAGAACTAGTGCGTTCGCAAGATTACGGGGCCCCAGGGTCATAGCCGTGCAGAAGCCATGTGTTCCAAGCCAAATGTGACACCCGCTACCCCGCATACGATAAATATAAAGTAAAGCATGCAAGTTAAAATAAAAACTTTAACATAAAAGGTAGCAAGTACCACATGATCCGAAATCGTTTAAAACATAAATGACAACTATGGAAAAACATAACATAAAACAAAACCCAAAACCCGATGTCACATAATCAAAGCTGGTAACCACTATCGGTATTACATCGGAAAACAACTAACATAACTAAACTATACTATTAGCAAGCGATCTCCTTGGGATCACTGCTCAGCTGACAACTCACCGTCCTCTGCATAACCAAAGGTACATCCAAAACAACAACAACAACAACAGATAGGGAGTAAGGAAATGTACGTATAAACATAAGTGGTAATAGAGCAGCTAGCAAGATGATCATGCAGCACATAAAACATCATAATATAACATACATATTATCACGCATACCATCATATCACATTAATAACATGCTATGCGATGCATAACTACTCCACTACTCCATATGCAATGTGGATGTAATAACTAACTCAGGAAGACGACTTGGAGTCCACCAATTTGTTGACCATCATGCATCAACACTGGCTGTTCACCTTACTCTCGGATGAATCCTCATGAGTAACGATTCACCTTACTTTTGGATGAATCCCTATGAGTTGCATGTCCACCAAACTCTCAAGTGAACTTTCGTGTCTCCTCGTTTCCTTCCGTCCATCTAACAACTCCATGTCATGAATGCATGTAATGCTAACACAAACATGGCAATCACCTCCATCAACACCATTAACAATGGCTATCAACTTTGACCAATAAGCATCAAAGTGATTTATCAACATCAATCTTGACCATTAAGCATCACGAATGATTTAACCAACAACATCGGTAACAGTACGTCGTTACCGATAACATCATCTTCTCATTAATTAATCTCTTTATTAACCCTCTATTATTACATCTTACCATATAATTATCCTAGTTTATTAACTATCCTCAAGATTGTGTTTTATAATCTCTTATGTCATATTTTTACTTCAAAAGGTTATTAAATCTCTTTTCATTTAAAAGAGTGAAGTTTTCTTAATTTTGACAGTGGCACGGCCTAAGCACGGTCGTGCTAAACAACAACATCACTTTTCTCGTTTTTCCGACATGGGCATGCTATTGACAGCATGGGCGTGCTAGCTTTTACTGGGCAAAGAGCACGGGCGTGCTCAACGCTGTTACGGCGTCTCAGCTCTGGGAACTTAGCAACTTTTCTAGATTTCAACACTCCAAATCAATCCTAAGGTTCTTGACTAATCCATTAGCATTAATCTCACCCCTCATCAACATCTTTATATTTTATGCACATCAATTAGACTAATCCTAGTCTTAGGCTGAGCGCTAACATCCCTATATCTTTTATTAACATAGATTTAACAGCAGTTCCAACACATCAACTCATACAATCATGGCACATCAACAACATCATTAACAACATCATAAACGTCATGCCAATGTCATATAAATCAATAAAACAATTAACATTATGTATAAACAACCATAATAACTCCATAAAACAATTATGTCATATAGCACACAAAATGGATGATGGGTTAACCCTCATTTAACACTACCCTAAAACCTATATGTTATACTAATCCCTTCTCCTATACGTGGCATGACGATTCCAGCCTACTGTGAACTCCCCATTTTGACTGGATCGGTTTTTTTTTCACTTAAATTTAGAAAAAATCCAAAAGAAATGAGAAAAGAGTCAAAATAAAAAATGCCAATTTTTGAGAAAAATAAAACAAAGATAGAGTTCTTTCTGGTTTTATTAGGGAGAAAAAAAAGAATAAGAGAGAATCATAAAAAATATTTTATTACAGCTTGTCTTAAAAAAATAAAAAATAAAAACATTTTATTTATTCATCTATATCTTATTTATCTTATTAATAAAGAAAAAATAATAGTCTTTTGGACCAAAACCAAATGCAGTACCAACAACCTATATTTTTGAGCCATGACCCAGAACCACACTCCAACCCACCTTCCTCCCTTATTTCCCTCCATCATTCTTTCCCTTTTTCTTGTCACAAATTCCAGCCGCGCAACTTCCTTCACCTACCCCAAATCCTTCTTTCCCTTTCTAAATTGCACCCACATCTCAATCCCGTAGTCAACAAGATTTTATTTTTTCAAGTAACGCAGCTTTGTGCGAACCTGAACGTGAAGAAGGGAGTGATAGGGATTTCCCAATCCCGTGTCTGGTGCTCAATCATGCACGTAAGTGTCATTCCCTTCCTTTTTCATTTCAAATCACGAAATTTATTGTTGCGTTGTTTATTTGCAGGGGATAGAGGTTCGAGTTCTATAAAAAGGGGACGAACAAACTCATATATGGGGAGGACCAGAAAATACCCACGCACAGAGAGAGACTGAGAGAGAAAAACGCAAGAAGGGGATTTTTCGCAAACAGAAACAGAGAAGGAGAGACATATACACACAGGAGAGCGATGTATTCATAAAGCTTGTTCTGTAACTCTGAAAACTCCCTTCGGTATTGGGAAAATTTCTGCTGTATTCTGAGAGTGAGAGATAGGTTGGGATTTTGTTTTATTTTTTACCATTTTTTTCTTTCTTCTTTCGATCAAGTCATGACCAGTTTGGAAATGTAAGAGTCTGTTGTCCTCCTTTTCCTTGAGTTCCTCAGTGTTGTAAACTGCTATGTCACATTTCTTTATTTGATTTATAAAATCATTCAGATTTTCAAATGTTGAGACTTCAAGATTTATTTTGGACGATGACAGTGAATGCATATGTTATAGCCTGAATTCTGTAATCCGAATACGCAACTTGAATGGTTACTTCTATTCGAACAAAATTTTTGAGTTTGGGTAATGATACTCATGTTGAATTGAACCCTCTTTTTTTGATTTATGATTCTTGAGTTTCATTTTGTTGCCAGTGATATACTGCACTTGATTTGTTTTCTTGCTGTTTTAGCTGAAACAATGAGAAGATAAATCCTTTTGTGATAATGCTTGTTGCTTCTGGTGTAGCTTGATTGTGGTACTGCTTTGATTCGTTTGCAACCCAAAGAACACTGATGATTATAAGTGAATTTGGTCTTCTACTTTAGGTGATGTGCAGGGCTGGTTTGAATATTTATTTTTGATGGCAGACATTTAACTTCGATCCCCAAATCTCTTAGTTGGATGGGTCTGGGATGCTATCCTTTGTAATGCCTCTTAACTGCTTTTCAAGAAATCACGAGCATCGGAAACATTTTATCTGATCTAATTGCTGCTATGTGAATGGCGTTGTTGTCTCACATCTTGCCTAATTTTAGATTCTAGTCATGTGTTTTGGCTCTAAAAAATGTTATTAGTCATATCTGAAGTATACAATTTGTCTATGCATTTAACTTTATTACTGTAGTTATTAATTGGATTGCACATGAGGTGCATGATCAAATGTCTGAGTCTATGGATACGGTATTCAATTAGAGTTTGCTGTAGAAGTGCCATATATACAATGGCTTGGTGGTGATACTTCAGCTGTTGGTTTCTTTTAGTTTACTGGCTAGTCCTGTAAATGCTAAGGTGAGTATAATTTTTGGCTTGGATAAATCCTTTTTTAATTAGGCGATGATGGCTGTTCTCTTTTCTTTTATGTGTTTAATTTTTTTTTTTAATCATCTTTTAGAGTTTTACTTGTGGTTAGCATTTTATTTTATTGTTAGAGCAATCCTCATTTTTTTTATCAAGAAAACTAGGCCAATAAAAAAAGGTAAAAAAAAAAATCTTTTAAAATTATTAATTATTTGCACAACTAAATTGGGTAACTGTTTTTTTTTTAAATGGCCATATTAGGGGTGTTGTGATGTTAAATCCTCATCCTTCTTTATGCGCAAGCGACTCCCAAACTCGATCTGATTCCAAGGACCTTTTTGTTTTAAAGGTTTTCCAATTTTTTCCTAAATTAAATAAAATTGGTGGAGCTCCATGTTTTTAATAATAATTTCTTGGTCTCGTTGTTTCCTTCCCGATTTAGGTCGTGACAGATGGCGACTCCATTGGGGAGTCAGATGGCGACTTCATGTGATCATAGTAAGAACGAATAAAGACCTACGAGCCCATAAAAACGAAGTCCATGCTTGACTCCTTGAAATGGGTTCAACAAGTTCAGCGAGCTTTGACCAAGAACGCCAAGGCAAAAAGGATAAGTTAATTCCCAAACACGAACAAGGAAGGAATTAACACAAGGTTTATGCATATACTTCAATTAGATCCTTGGGGAACTAATCTGCTAGTTGCCCTTCACAGCACCGGCACACGAACAACGAAATCTGGTTTCACAGGGAGAAAACGGTTCAACACTAACTCAAAGGATTCAAGGGAAAAGGACGAACAGGGTTGGTTACCATACCTTAGAGTAACACTAAGCTAGCAGGTTAACACCAAACGCAACAGCAAACACCGCAGGGATGTGTTCTTGATGAAGAACACCCAACAAAGATTGAGGAATGCTCAAGGATTCAATGGGAAACCAAGAGAAAGGTAAAAGACGGTTTTTTCTAACTTTAGGATTGACGGCTATGAGTTTTAGGTCGAGCAAAAGAGGTATAAAAAAGATTGGGGCGTAATGGGTTGACCAAAACAGCCCAAAACACGTTTCTGGTGCGCACGTAGAGCACGGGCATGTTGAACAACTGGCATGGGCGTGCCACCCTGTCAGGATCACTGATCTGATTCGTTCTAAGGTTAACTACCCCAAAACACGTTCCTAAACATCTAACGTCAGCATATAACATATGTATAACAACAAGGATAACAAATATAACAACACTATATAACAAGCAAGCAAAAACTGGGGTGTTACACCAAAGATCTAATGTCTTCAGCAGGATAGAGCAACTACTAAGGAGATACAACCCTAGAGGATTTTCAAGATCAAGGGCTTGTGATCCCTCTGATGGTTTGACAGCTGAGTTGTTAAAACCCGGGGAATGAAGAACTGAAGCAGCAACACCCCGATTTTCACTGATTTTAATATCGGTAATATATATAAATAAGTTTTAATTTTATCTGAGGTTTTAGAAAATGAAATTAAATAAACCAAGATCATGTTCTGTTGTAGGATGGATTGGTGCTAGCTGTTTACTCGGCTAATCCTTCAACAGTGATTCCCTTTTTTTGATCTTTAAACGTTAGGAAAAGGATTCTGTTTCCTAACTTAGTGAGTTCCTAAACTACTCCAAAGAGCGTTTTGTGTGAAAGTGAAAGTGAAAAAGAGCTAAGCGCAAAAACTATGAACTCGAAATGAATAATGTGAAATTTGCAAGTTGTATTTGATTGATTGTGTCTAATTCAAAATGTACAACTCATATTTATACTCAAAATTGCCATTCTACACTGAAGTCTCTTCCACTGGCCACTAACCCCTATTTTTCAACAACTAGGATACATTGGCTATCAAAAGACACTTTAGTATGCAAACAGTTACAAATCCAACGGCTAACCATGACTAACAATGTTTCCTATATATTAGGCACATCTTCACGATCATTCTAGTTGGTCAATCTCCTCAGCTTAACACAAACCTTCAAAACGGCAGATATCTTCAGCGTTTTAGCCTTCAAACGGTCTTTTTACCTAACTCCCACTTTTGTAGGTCTAAGCGGTTAACACACCTAAACACATGGGCTTTACTTGATCTACGACTAGTCAACTTAGTTCAAACATTAATCATGTAAATTTCTTCACATAATCCAATCAGAGTACCTGAACCAACTAAGCAACCAACCAGTTGTTATTGCAATCCAATATTAAAGACGGCTACCAATTTTACCATTAATTCGGCTGCCATTAATAACACTACTTCGGCTGCCTAGAACAAGATATATATTCGGCTGCCTTTACCCTTACGCATTCGGCTCTTCTTATTCGACTGTTGCCTAACCTTGCTTGCTCGGCGGACCATTACTTAACATCTACCGAATGAACATTTTTGTGGAGATAACACTTGCCCCTTTGCATCCTTTATTCTAGCTGTTAGATGGAATGAAGGATGTAACCGTTTTTTCGAGCTCCACAAAACAATCCTTGCCCCTACAACTTCACAACAGTCATATCACTAGGTAACGGCTCTTTTTCTACTCCCGCTATAAAATCAACCTTGCGCCTACTTCAGCCGACTACTGTTACTCTTGTAATCAATCTTCTTTCTTTTCAACATGTTCTTCCTTCCGTCAACCAAGAAAATCACCACCACAATGTCTGATTCAAATCCAATCGTAGCCATTACTCTTATGGCGGTGATGAGGAAATTCAAGAATCTTCATCCAAGACCTCCTCACTCCAAGAATCATCTCAAGACTCTGAAAGCCCACCAATTGAAAACACCACCACTTTCCTTCGTGTTCGCTAGAATTCATATACCCTAAAACCCTGTACCTCCGATATTAATGAGGGAAAACTCTTTCTGGAACACGTTCTTACTCCCAGTACTTTTGCTCTTCCTATTGTATGCGACTAGTTCACCGTCCGTAGATGCCCTTCAGATTTCCACACATGGCCTCGTCTGACTCAATCTTACTCTAACTGGCTTGAAAGAGTATCGAACAATAGAGAAAAAGAGTGGAAATCTTGGGGAATTTACAACATCATAATGCTTTCTCAGTACGTTATTCCCCTTAATTCTGAGCTAATCTTTGGATTTATGGGTTTCTGGGCAACATCAATCAACGGATTCATATTTGCCTTTGGTATGGCTAGAACAACCTTGCTAGATGTAGCTTCCATTACTGGCCTACCAATGCAAGGGGACGAACTTCCCTCTCTTCATCTTTCTACTGTTCCTGACTTGGGAATCAAATTTTCTCATAGGGAAGCCACATACTCCACCTTCCTTTTGGCTAACGCCCAATCGACTAGAGCAGTCTCGGATAGAGAGCATAAGTACTTCATATGTACTAACTCCGGCCAAATAGTACAAGAATATTCTGCCTTCGTATCTTACATCATTTCAGGGAATCGACTGGCCTTGGGCCTTTTATTCCTTTCTTTGTTATACCGAGGATTGTTTGTTCTTCGTGAACGGCTGATGAAGAAAGGTAACCCAGATAGCAACCCTGGCCCACTGTGGTTCCTTCAACTGTGGATTCTTCATTATTTCCCTGAATTTATTGACCCCACTTTTAACCCAGCAACTCTTCCTGCTCATCCTGCCATCTTGGGTCAACATTTACAATTAATACCTCCTGCCCCCAACTCAGCCTTTGACATAGCCCATATACTTCTTACTATAACCAGATCCTCATCAGAACTCAACAAAGTCTTTCCAACAAAGATTGACCCTAAATGGTTGTTCACCATCCCAGACAACATTTTTAATGATTCCCTCAGACAAGAAGTTGTATCAGAATGGAGCAGTATTTTAACAGCGAGAGACCTCCTTTGTGGGATAAAGCCAACTTCTAGGAACAACAAATCTTTTGTTGAACCCTACAACCCCCAATGTTTTGCCCGACAGTTTGATCTTCTTCAAAGCATTCCTGGCACCTATGAGTCAAAAGTCTCTCCTTATAGCAAGCCAACTCTATCAGCCAAAAAAGTAGCCGATATTACCTCGGCTAACATAGAGCTCATGTTGGCCTTCACATATATCTCTTTTGATCGACAGCCAAGAGAAACGTCATCCTATATTAACTGGTGGCCATCCATTCCTCAAAAACTCCTCTCTGACAATTTATCCAAATATATGGCCAGACTGATAGATGATGGGCAACCAGAACCACCTTCTCTACCAATGCCAGAAGCAACACCTTCCTTCAGCAAGAAAACCTCAACTACCAAACCTCCTCCCAAATCCAGAGGTAAGCCAAATATTTTCACGTTTGATTCTTTTCTATTTATTTCCAAGAATTCCCCGACTAATTCCGCTCTTTCCCTTTCTTTAGGGAAACAAGTTATTGATGTGGATAAAATGCCAGACTCTACTCCTATTACGATTACTAGGAAGAGAACCAGACCAACAAGGCTAGTGATTCAGCCTCAAGAAAGTTCCAGGCCATCAACCAAGACTTCTTCGACTGAGAAATTGGCTAAGGTAAAGAACTATCTTCTCTTCTCAATACCTTTGTCGAATCACTCTTCTGTTTCTCTCAAAAACCTCTTTCTTGTCTTTTTGATCTCAGAAAGCAAAAACAACAAGAATTGTCTAGACCATTTCACAAGAAGCTCATGCTGAGACTTCCCCAACCGAGACTCCACTTTCACCTATCAGAAAGAAGAAATTGTGCCTTTCAAGTTCAGTCATCCAGGTATATTCACCTCACCTCCCTTACTTCCATTTCTTATTTTGTACCAATTTAAACAGCTAACCTTGCTCCTTTACCTTTCTTTTCATCAGTCGGCTGCACTTCCTGAGGCTCAGCCAAGTGCTCTTGCAATGACTGACACTCCAGACACTGCTGGCATTCCTCATTCAACCAGTGTTCATGAAACGGCTGCCATTCCAACCCATCAGGCACCACCAACACAGCCACTGATTGGAGAAGCAGAAGTTCAAACCATACCAACTTCTCCAACTGAAACAATTGAGGAGTCTATTCCCGAAGAAGAACTCTCCGGTTATTTTCAAATGGCCATTCCTCTGGGTTCACTTCTGATTCCCAGCTCTCCGATAGAAGAACACATCTCCCGCATTAAAAAACAACTTCACAAAGATATCCCTGTGGACGAAGCATTAGTTACAGAGCTAAGAGTGGCTCTTTCATCGGCTATTTATACCAGAGGCATTTATGGTCCACAAAAGGAAGCTCTCAATCGTATAGCTGCTAAAGTAGGTAACATCTCCTTCAATTATGTGGCTCACCGAAGTCATCATGAGAAGAGTTTGAATAACCTCAATCTACTAGCCCAACTTGAGGAGCAGAAGATCAATTTCTAGATTTCTTTTCAATCAATCGAAGCAGAAAGGCAAGTGGACCTAGTTGAAAATCAACATCTTTCTGCTCGGCTAAAGCACATGATAGCCGAAAGGGAAAGGATAGATAAGGAGATAACTGTGACTAAGCCCAAGCTAGAGCAAATAGAGAGGAAACTCGTAGCTAGCGCAAAGACCAGAATCCAAATCTACCATGAATCCAAGTCTTTGGATACTGAGCTTATCCCTTTGGCTCAGCAAAAGGAGGTTTTGAAAGAAGATATGGCCACAGCTGAGCATGGCATGGTGATAACTCTTTTTTATGAAGAGTTATTTGTACCTTTTTCACTTGTGTTCTTGTGGTCTTTGAGTATTTTGAATTTATGTTTTTAATGTTTTAGTGTGATTTTGTGTGAAGTGTGTTTCATAAGAGTCTTTTGTAAGTTTTAGTGTTCTGGTGTCTTTTGGAGCTGTTTTTAGTATTTGATCGAGTTTCCTGTGCAGGGCAATTTTTGGAGATCTATGCGCTAAACTGGAAACGTTGCTCTGGGATATGTTGTAGCAATTGTAGCTGAAGCTGACTGTGCACAAGAACATAGGCTTAAAACATTCTCTTACATATTGAGTTGTCCTTCGCTGATAAGGACAGTGTCCTACACGTGGGACTGATGTTTGGTGCATTAAAGTCAGGGAACTGGGCCAAGAACACTTGTCTTAATCAGCCTTTAGCCCAAAAAGGGTGAGAAAGGAAAGGGCCTTGGGAGAGGCTGGCAGAAGAACGCTAAAAGGGGGACAGCAGGAGAGAGACCAGACATCTTCATCTTCCTTACTGGAGCAAGGACAAAAGTTGCGCCCCTTTCTCCCTCTTTCCTCCATTGTAATGGCTTCTTCTTCCATTTCTTGTTTTTCTCTTTGTTTTTGTAAGCTCAATATGAGCTATAACTCTTGTAGCTATGGGATCACTACAAGAAATCTGCTATGTAGCTGCAAACTGTTAGCGTCGGCCACGACACCGACGCTAATAGCGTCAGCCAAACTGACGCTAGGCTGACGCTACATTGTTTTTAATTTTTTTTTATTAGGAATCGAACTTTTCGTTGGCTATTTTGTGAGACTTAGCGTCGGCTTCATTGAATTTATTGTTAGTGTCGGCCTGGCTGACGCTATAGTGGAATTTCCTATTTAATTTTATTTTCACTCTCTGCACTCAGGCACGACACTTGAACTCGAAGCACATACTCACCTCTCACCCACACGTCTCTTTCTCTTTGCTCTTCTCTTTCTCTTTGCTCTCATCGACACCCAACTTCCCACCACCATAGATGATCTTCTCTCTGCACAGTTTCTCTCCCCGCATTTGGACTTTTCTGCACGCTCTCTCTCTCTCTCTCTCACTACGCGGTGTCTCTCTTATTTTGTGGTATATTCCTTCTTCTTGTTCTTTTCAATTGTATGTGTTTTATTTGCTTTGCATTTGCTTAATTCTAGCATAGTGTTGAACAATGTGATGTTTGGAAGGCTATGAACACCTTAGAGTTGATTTTTTGGGGTTAGGGTTTGGTTCCATCAAATTTGGGGCTTTCTTATTTAAGAGAATTTGTTTAAAGTTGCACAAAAATATTTGGTCAATCAAACAGATTGGACAATATTAAGGTTGCCTATTTTGTATTTCTCTGCTTTACTGTGGAACATGGGTCTTCAGTTAGTAATCTATTTAATCGTGTGGATTCTGGGTCATTTCTTCTTTTTTTTTTTTTTAACTTTATATCTCATTTCAGATATAAGCTGGTGTTTTATTTGTTAATAATGAGTAAGCAAATCTAAAACACTTGTTTACAATTTTTTGGGTGAGGATCCTCTTATCTTGTAATTGTCTTCAGTGTCAAAATCAAAAGCTTACACAAAAATTAGAAATTCAGAAGATAGAATATACAAGTCTTGAGGATAAATTTTCTCAACTGAAGGTGAGGCAACAACTGTATGATTCCACTTTAGCAGTGGAATCAAGAAGTCTTGAGAGCAGGTAATTTGGTTCCTTTTTTTATTTTTGCCTGCTTCAGCAAAGTTATTTAATGTGGTTGCTTTAGTTTGTTTAATGGTTAGTATCACAATCACATGATGGGTAATTGTTCATCTTCTGCACAGCTAGTTAATGATTTGGAGTTGTGTTCTGAACGCACAAGAGAGAGTCTTGCAGCAAATCAGATTTGAAATTTTCATCAATCATAGGAGGTGAGGATCATTTGCTCATGGTATTTGTGTTATCTTATTGTAAGACTGATTTATTTCTTAATTTAATTTTTTTAGAGCAGATTGTATGTTGATCTCTGCCATTACTATTGTCTTTAGGACTGTATTTGATGATGTTTCACCTAATTGGATAACTCTCGCAATACACACAAAGTAGTTAAAGTGCAGACAATGTTGTTTAACAGTTTCTTGTTTTTTAGAGCATTTTCTCTTTTAAGGGTTAGAAAGAGTAAGATACTGTAGCATGGCCATTAAATTGGGAAGTCTTAGAGCCCATAAATACTTTCTAGATTAGAATTTTTATCCAGTGTCAATTAGTTTGGAATTGGGTTTAAATATTTTTAATCGTGGACATGCAACACAAAGATAGAGCATGATTTAATGCCTTTTTCTGTTTTTTTTTTTTTTTTTTTTTTTTTTTTTTTTGCAGTTCCCATGTCAACACAGTTGCATACTGAGAAATTTTTGCTTCTTGGCTAACAACATGATGCATATTTTTTTAGCTTTCAAGCATAAAATGATCTTAGCCTTTCAAATGATAGAAGCATAAGTGAGGAAAATGGATGTGAAGGATTTGCGAGGATTGCAGTCATACCAAGAGAGAGCATAACCACCTAGTGTGGGTTTTGATTCTTTATGTGCATGCTAGTATGTAAAGGAGAAATTAGACAAGTTATGAAACAAAGGATTAAAAGAAGGAACACAATTGGTCTTTAGGAAAAGTCTACTAGGAGGGATTTAGGATACACAAGGGAGTGATAAACTTATGGGAGACGTCGGCTAGGAGGTTTGGTGGGTAACGAAAGTAATTTTTAATGAACCAAAATGGTTAATAAAGTCACGGTGGTGGGAAGAGAATGTTCATGAGAATGTTAAAATTAAAAGGTAACACTCTAAAGTATTTCATTAAAAGTGAGAAAAGTTAAGTAGGTACCAAAGATACTAAGCATAGGGTAGAGATAATCATAGGGACTTTCTTTGATTTGGTCTGTATAAATCAAATAACATCTTGTTAGTTCGGAAGTTTTTCATATTAGTCCCAAGGATACGGGGTTAGGTGTTGGGAATATTTTGGTGCTTGAAAACAGCCCTCTAGTGACTAGATGGTTATTACACTTTTCTTTAAGGATTAATTCATCATGGCACCAAGAAGTTCATAGCAGCTATACTTGAAATCTGATTGTGTGGGATGTCAATATTATTTCACAGGGATATGTTCTTTTAGGGATTTAATTGATATCGTTAGTTTAAATTTCTATTACACTATCATCCAATCATAGGTTGACACATGATTTAATGAGTTTGGTTAGAGATGTTTCTTCACTCTCTATTTTGAAGCACTCATCCATTGAATGGTAGAGATACTAATGAGCTACGGTCTCTTTTGTATTGTTCTTTATTTGCGTGTATTAAGCTGGCAGTCCATGCTATCCATCTACTTGGTTGCATTAGTTAGTTGTTCTTTTCCCTTTATTTTCCCTACATATATGCGATAACTTGGATACTCCTTGATATGGATGTTGTCATTTTACCTTGTAGATTTCTAGAGCAGCCCTAGTACCAGCCCTACTTGTTGAAGTCATCCATTGGCCTTAATTTGATGATTACTTGATGTAATTCATTTTACTAACAGTATATACTATATATGCTTTCATGTATACTTCACCTTGGCCAAAAAAGGAATTTCAACGACATTCTCATCAATCTGATTTTTAGATTCAATTGTTTGCCTTGCAGCCAACTTGATAACAATAATTTCAGTGGGAATGGAATTCCTTCTACCTATTCTTTATATTGTGCCTAATGACAGTGAAATCATTTTTAATTCTGTTTTTGTTACCCATTAGTCTTAACTGGTTCATGATTTAGAGATCTTAGCTGGAATCTTTTTACTGAAAAACATATCATCAAATAAACTTGTAGACAACTTGTATCTATCTTCTTCTTGGTTTCCTTATCTACTTCATAGTACCTATTTTTCTTAATGCTAGCCATGACCAATTGAGTTTGATATGGTAATTTTCTTGTTATTACAGTGATCTGCCCAATAATTATCTCAATGGATCTATTTGTTGAAGCTTCTCATATCTTCCTCATCTTCAAAAATTATGAGAAAATAATCATCAACCAGTACTTACCGTACTATTTATATTAACTATATTAATTATTACATTAAAATGTCTTGGAATATCTTAAAAATAAATGGCTTAATTGCACTTTAGGTCCCTCAGATATCATGATTGTGCAATTTTGGTCCCGCGGGTTTTAATTGCGCCAATTGGATCCCCCAAGTATCATGATTGTGCAATTTTGGTCCCCCAAATTTTAATTGCGCCAATTGGGTCCCCCACGTATCATGATTATGCAATTTTGATCCCCGAAGTATCACGATTGTGCAATTTTGGTCCTTCAAATATCACGATTGTGCAACTTTTAACATCAATAGCCTACGAAGCACATGTGCGACTGATTTGGCACTTAATAAGACTAGTTTAACAGCTTACGTGTCATTCTTATGTGACACTTAATGATGTGCATTTGATCATTAAATTGTGTGAGATGTCAATGATGTCTTATAAGAATGTCTCGTACACTGTCAAGTTGACTTCACTAAGTGTCAAATCAGTCTCACGTGTCCTATGTAGGCTACTGAAGTTAAAAATTGCACAATCGTGATAATTGGAGGACCAAAATTGCACAATCATGATATGTGAGGGACCCAATTTGCGCAATTGAAACTTGGGGGACCAGAATTGCACAATCGTGATACTTGGAGGACCCAATTGGCGCAATTAAAACTCGGGGGACCAAAATTGCACAATCGTGATACCTGGAGGACCAAAAGTGCAATTAAGCCAAAATAAATCTATTATGAGATGCAAGTTGCCATTTAGAATCTAGTGATATTTTACACTAGTGCAACTCTTTACAGACTGGTTTGATGTGTTGTTTTCATTGTCAATGACGTGTCAATTGAGAACAATAACTTGTCAGGAGTATTGTCTTGTTAGGGATACCGTTTGTGCATCTAATTATCATTTAGTTTTTTGCTGTTAGAGAAGTGTCAATACTAGAATACTGCCTGTATTTTTTAGCTTTTTCTCTCTTTCTTTCGATTTTTTACAATGTTAATGCTGATGATGATTTCTGTGGGATAGAAAAATGACTTGATATTGTTAGTTCAAGCTATATGTCATTATAATGATTTCTATTGTTAATCTCTTATTTCATTATGTTCCACCTACTAAAAGCATCCTTGCACAGTTACACAATCTTGGATCTTCTTATTTTAGTTTTTTTTCCCTTTTCCCTAACTAGCTTCTTCCCCTGCTTGTTTGGATGCTTTATTTTTTTTTTTTTAAAAAAAAAGATAATTAGCGTCGGCCTAAGCCTATGCTATACCAACGCTATGGTACACCTACTAGCGCGGCCAGGCCTTCGTTAGAGTTAGCGTCGGCCAAAGCCCACGCTATATAGGTGTGCCATAGCGTTGGTATAGCGTAGGCTTAGGCCGACGCTACGTTAGCGTCGGCCACTTCTGTGTAGTCTTAGTTGCCAGTAAGCATCGGCCATTATTTACGGACGCTAAACGTATCGACAAAGCTTAAAGCGTCGGTCACGACACCGTCGCATAGTCGACGCTAATGTGCTCATTAGCGTCGGCTTTTCCATTGTAGCGTGGGCTTTCGGCCGATGCTAATCGCTGATTTTCTTGTAGTGGATGTTGAACTTGTAATGGATTTCTAGTGAATGTTATGTTATGCCTTGCTATTGCATTTTCTATAAATCTGATTTGGTTGTGTTTTAATTGAGCTTGATTACCTTAGTTAGAACTTGAGCTCACGGCTGCTTGGAAAAGCTAAGTGTAGCAGAACTGTTTTATAGATAAGAGTAAAATCATTAATTGGAAAATTATGATGAAGAGTGATCTAGGAATGAACATTCTAACTCTTAGGCTAGCTGGAACGAGCTTAGGAGAGGCGCGAATGTAACTAATATGGACTTAGGAATAGGAGACGTCTAGTGAAATTCATCTCAGAACTGTTGGAAAACAAATTTTCATTTACTGGAGCCAAATTGTTGTAGCATTGCAAACGCATAACTGAACTGGACTAAAGTTGCAAGAGATACTTCCCCATAGATGTTTTACCTATTCTGTTAGCAAATCCGTTTTTATTGATCTAGCATTAATTTCCCAAAACTGTCCTGGATACACACACACAAATTATTCGTTACTCTTTATTAATATTGATTAATAGAACCATTATTTCAAACTTGTACTCGATTCACCATATAATCCTCATGGGAACGATCTCTCTTACACTTTATTACTTGTTAAATGATTGTGTATACTTACACAAGCACATCAACTATTTTTACAGCAACAAGTTTTTGGCGCCGTTGCCGGGGATTGTAATGGTGTTTAATGGACAAGTTTTAAATCGATAGTTCTATTAGTTGGGACAACTGATCTGTGGAGTGTTTTGTTATAGCAACAGGTACTTTACTCTGTATGCGCAGGCATAGTGCTCCTGAGTTCCAACTAGACCCAGAAATGGAAAGAACA
This sequence comes from Ammopiptanthus mongolicus, assembly GCA_039655645.1. Lineage (NCBI taxonomy): Eukaryota > Viridiplantae > Streptophyta > Magnoliopsida > Fabales > Fabaceae > Ammopiptanthus > Ammopiptanthus mongolicus. The sequence continues at coordinate 48,549,630 of CM077351.1, read as the reverse complement.
TTCAAAAGGTTGAACAGGCAGAACCAGGGCTTAGTCGAGTTGGGGAGATTGATTCCTGGTACCCCTGACTACTCCTCCACTGCCACTAGTTCTAATAACTCTGAAATGGGTGATGAACCTAATAGCATGGCTTTAGCCAAGATTGAACCAGTTCTATCAGAGGTTATGCCCTGTTTGATCCGGCAACAATGAACATAAGCATAGTGGTGCCCGAAATAACAGCTGGGCATTTTGAGTTCAAGCCTGTCATGTTCCAGATGCTGCAAGCAATTGGGCAGTACAGTGGTGCTGCAACTGAGGACCCTCATTTGTATCTGAAGCAGTTCCTGACTGTGGCTAATAATTTCAGAAATCCAGGAGTCACTGATGATTCCTTCAGATTAAGACTGTTCCCATTTTCTTTGGTTGGCAAGGCTAAGAACTAGCTAAATTCTATGGAACCCAACTCTGTTAATACATGGAATAGGATGGTTGAGAAGTTTTTGACCAAATTCTTTCCTCCTATGAAGAATGCGAAGCTGAGAAATGATATAACCTCCTTTAAGCAACTTGATGATTAGCCTTTATATGAAGCTTAGGAGAGATTTAAGGAGCTTTTAAAGAGATGCCCCCATCACATCATTCCAATATGCATTCAGATGGAGCACGTTTACAATGGAGTCTTGCCATTTGCAAGAATGATGCTTGATGCCTCTGCAGGAGGCACTCTTCTTAACAAGTCTTATAATGAAGCATATGAATTGATTGAAAGTATTACTGCTAACAGTTATCAGTGGCCTACTGCTAGGCTTACCTCTAGAAAAAGCACAACTGCTGCAGGAATGCATGAAGTGAGTGGAGTTACAACACTTACTGCTCAGTTGGCTTCCTTAACTAACATGGTGAAAAACCTAAAGATTACAAACAAGAGTAACCAGACAACTCAAGCAGCTGTAACTGAACCAATGGTAAATGAACAACAGGTGCACCAAGCTGAAACTGTTTCTTGTGTGTATTGTGGAGGAGAACATTTGTTTGAAGACTGTTTCAGCAATCCTGCATCTACTAATTGTGTGAACTACAGCAGCAACAGGGGAGATAAACCCTATTTCAATACCTACAATCCAGGGAACAGGCAACCTCAAAATTTTTAGTGGAATAGCAATGTTAATGCTCCGCCAGGGAACTCAAACTTTCCTGCCAGATCCACAACTGCTCCCTCTGGATTCACAAATCAGCAACCAAGGCAACAACAGCAAGCACAACTGGCAAATCAAGAAATGTCCTTGGAAGCTGTCTTAAAGGCATTCATGTCAGAAACTAAGGCACATTTCCGGAATCAAGGAGTATCCATGAGGAACATTGAGAATCAGGTAGGCCAGCTGGCCAATGCACTAAACAGCAGACCCAATGGCGCTCTGCCATCTTCTAGTGAAACTCCTTCATCCTCAAGCCCTCATGGTAAGGAGCACTGCAAAGCAATACACTTGAGAAGTGGAACTGAGTTACCAGCCATAGTAGAGAAAAAGAGCAAAGTGCAAACTGAAGAAACCGAGACTATTCCAGCAACTGGTGAAAATGTTGAGAAGACAGCTGAGAGAACTACTAAGAAGCCTGAGGCTGTTCCAGAAGCTGAGTCCTTGCCTAAATTTAGACCAGAAAGACCACCTCCCCCTTTTCCTCAAAGGTTGAGGAAAGTACAACAAGACAAGCAGTTTAGCAAGTTCATGGAGATTCTAAAGCAGTTGCACATCAATATACCTTTGGTTGAAGCTTTGCAGCAGATGCCTAATTATACAAAGTTCATGAAAGATGTGCTAACAAAGAGGAGAAGGCTTAGGGAGTTTGAAACAGTTGCCATGTCAAAGGAATGCAACCTAATGCTCCAAGCCAAAGTACCTCCCAAGTTGAAAGACCCGGGAAGTTTCACCATTCCCTGTTCTATTGGAGATACTTACTGTGGCAGAGCACTATGTGATTTAGGTGCTAGTATCAACTTAATGCCTATGTCAATTTTTAAACAATTGGGCATTGGGGATGCTAGGCCTACCACTGTGACACTTCAACTAGCAGCCAGGTCTATTGCATATCCAGAAGGAAAGATCGATGATGTGTTGATAAAAGTAGATAAGTTTGTGTTCCCAGTGGACTTTATTATTTTAGACTGTGAAGCAGATAGGGAAGTTCCTATTATTCTGGGTAGGGGCTTCCTTGCTACAGGAAGAACTCTCATTGATGTATAGAAGGGAGAGTTGACTATGAGGGTTAATGAGCAACATGTGACTTTCAATGTGTTCAATGCCTTAAGGTATCCTGACAAAGGAGTGGAAGAATGTTCGTTTGTGCAGTCATTCGATGATCTGTTGCAAAGACAGTTCCTGACAGGAAAAACAAAATTGAGTGATGATGAGTATGAATTTGGTACATGATCCCTTGTTGGAAGAACTTTCTGAAATAAAGGATTGCACTGCAAGGCAACCTATGTGGGCTAGAAAATTTGAGTCATTAGAAATCACTGATGAGTCTTTCAAGGACAACATACCTTCAGTTGTGATGCCACCTATTCTGGAGCTAAAACAGCTCCCAGCTCATTTGAAATATGTTTATTTGGGAGCTATGGAAACCTTGCCTGTGATTATTTCATCTTTCCTAACTACTAATCAAGAGAACATTTTGATAGAAACCTTGAGACGACATAAGAAAGTAATCGGTTGGCAAATGGCAGATATCAAAGGCATTAGTCCTACTGTGTGTATGCATCGAATATTGCTAGAGCCTGAAGCCAAGAATAGTGTAGAGAGCCAGAGTAGACTGAATCCTATCACGAAGGATGTGGTAAAGAAGGAGGTCATCAAATGGCTGGATGCTGGGATTATATATCCCTTTTCTGACAGTGTGTGGGTAAGTCCAATCCATTGTGTAACAAAGAAAGGGGGAATAACAGTTGTGGCTAATAAGAAAAATGAACTAATCCCCACCAGAACAGTCACAACGTGGAGGATTTGTATGGATTATAGAAAATTGAATAAATCCACCAGAAAAGATCACTTTCCCTTGCCCTTTATTGATCAAATGTTGGATAGACTTTCTGGGAAGGAGTTCTACTGCTTTTTGGATGGATACTCTGGTTACAATCAAATTGTTGTAGCACTCTAAGATCAAGAAAAGACTACCTTTACTTGTCCCTATGGCACTTTTGCCTTTCGAAGGATGACATTTGGCCTCTGTAATGCCCCAGCAACGTTCCAACGATGCATGATGGCCATATTCTCGGATGTTATTGAGAAATCTATGGAAATTTTTCTGGACGACTTCTCAGTGTTTGGAGAGTCATTCCAGGAATGCCTTGAAAATCTGGAACAAGTCTTGGATCGTTGTGAGGAAACTAATTTGGTGTTAAATTGGGAAAAATGTCACTTTATGGTTCAGGAAGGAATTGTGTTGGGTCACAAGGTGTCTAAGAAGGGTATGGAGGTAGACAAAGCTAAAATAGAGGTCATTGAAAAGCTGCCACTACCTACCTCAGTTAAAGGAGTGAGAAGTTTCCTAGGACATGCTGGTTTCTATAGAAGATTCATTAAGGATTTCTCCAAAATCTCCAAGCCTCTATGCCAGTTTCTAGAGCATGATAGAATCTTCGATTTTACACCAACCTGTTTGGAAGCATTTGAAATTCTGAACACCAAATTGTTTGGAAGCATTTGAAATTCTGAAGAAGGCCCTAATTACTGAACCAGTCATAACTGCTCCCGATTGGTCTATGCCATTTGAGTTGATATGTGATGCTAGTGACTTCGCAGTGGAAGCAGTCCTGGGCCAGAAGAAGGATAAGGTATTTCACTCTATCTATTATGCCAGCAAAACATTAGTCGAAGCTCAATTGAACTATACCACTACAGAGAAAGAGTTGTTGGCTGTTGTGTTTGCCTTTGACAAGTTTAGACCCTACCTTGTTGGCACAAAGGTGATTGTCTATACTGATCATGCTGCCATCAAATACTTAATTGCCAAGAAAGATGTAAACCCAAGAATGATTAGGTGAAATTAGGGATAAGAAGGGAGTTGAGAATCAGGTGGCAGACCATTTGTCAAGACTGTCTGAGGGGAATGAGTCCACAAAGAATTCTGAGATCAAAGAACTGTTCCCTAATGAGCAGTTGCTGTCCATGGAAGATGCTAAAACACCATGGTATGCTGACCTAGTGAACTATCTGGCCAATGGAATTGTCCCTGCAAATTTCAATCCATAACAAAGAAAAAGGTTCTTCCATCAGGCAAAGCAGTTCTGCTGGGACGAGCCATACTTGTACAAGCACTGTGCTGACAATTTGCTTAGTAGGTGTGTGGCAGAAACAGAAGTCCCGGCTATTCTTTTACATTGTCATTCATCCCCATGTGGGGGACATTTTGGAGGAATGAGGACAGCTGGTAAAGTCCTCCAGGCCGGGTTCTTTTGGCCTACATTATTTAAAGATGCTTACTGCTTTGCCAAGGGCTGCAATAGATGCCAAAGGGTAGGAAATATTTCAGATAGAAATGAGATGCCCCTCAATTCCATCTTTGAAGTGGAGTTGTTTGATGTTTAGGGCTTGGACTTCATGGGTCCCTTCCCCCCCTCCTTTGGAAATTTATATATTCTGGTGGCTGTAGACTACGTGTCAAAATAAGTGGAGGTTGTAGCTCTCCCCACAAATGATGCTAGATCTGTTGTGAAGTTTATTCAAAAGCAGATTTTTACAAGATTTGGCACACCAAGGGCATTTATCAGTGATAAAGGTACACACTTCTGCAACAAGCTCTTTGATGGAGTCCTCACAAAATATGGGGTGAGACATAAAGTGGCTACAGCATACCATCCGCAGACAAATGGGCAGGCTGAGCTGTCCAATAGGGAAATAAAAAGAATTTTGGAAAAAGTGGTGAATCCAACTAGAAAAGATTGGTCCCTGCACTTGGAAGATGCTCTTTGGGCATACAGGACTGCCTACAAGATCCCCTTAGGAATGTCACCCTATAGGTTTGTCTATGGAAAGGCATGCCATTTGCCCATTGAGCTACAGCATAAAGCCTTTTGAGCAGTAAAAAAACTCAATCTTGAGCTAGCCCAGGGTGGGGCAGCTCAAATGCTGCAGCTCAATGAGCTTGAAGAACATAGGATGTTTTCATATGAGGGGGCAGAACTCTACATGGCCAAGACAAAAGCTTGGCATGATCGAAAGATCCAGAAGAGAGACTTTGCACTAGGAGAGCAAGTACTGCTCTTTAATTCCAGACTGAAGCTGTTTCCAGGAAAACTCAAATCTAGATGGTCTAGACCCTTCACAATAGTTCATGCCCACTCTCATTGAGCCGTGGAACTGCTTGAGACAGCCTCTGGTAGGACCTTCAAGGTAAACGTGCAAAGGGTCAAGCATTACTGGGGAGAGCCATTTGCTAAGGCACAGGCCACCATAGTAATGGCTTATACTTGAATGTTCAGAATGCTCTGAGTCAGGCTGAGGACTTATAAACCAAGCGCTACTGGGAGGCAGCCCAGCGTTTTATTTTCTTTATTTTTAGCTGCTATTTTTGTTTGTGGTTTTTAGTTTTCTCTGGCAGTAACTCAATATACAGAAGAAAAAAAAAAGAGTTGGAGTTGTGGCTAAAGGTGGTAAAACTGTCTCGGTGGTGCTGTGGTTGTGCTTTGGGCTGAAACAAGTTTGGGGCCCAAGTAACTAATTTGGGATTGTGTTGGTTTTCTTTTTGAGGAAAGAAGTCACATTAGGGTAAAAGCCAGATAAAACAATCCAAAAGGTTGAAAGATAACCCTCAGACCATTTATTCTCCCTTGGTACCCGTGCCTCTTCCTAGCCACACACTCCCAACCACCAGCGTCAATCACCACCACTCTCCCATCAAATCTCTCCATAAAGCCCACGCCTTCCCCTCCCTTCCCACACGCAAACCCACCGCTCCCATCACCCAAACCCTAACTTTTTCAGTTTTCCCCCAAATCTCTTCCTTTCCACACCTTCATATTTTCCCATCATCTTTGCTCAGCCATGCCTCGTGTAAAGCATACCGCTGTGAAGAAGAGCAAACCCACCTCAAGTGATGAGTCTAACGGGTATGAAGTGTTTGTTGATGCTGAAGCTGTAGCTCGGTACATTAATGTTACTGCGCTCAGGGAACCTCATCCGGAGAAAGGTTTCACCATCTCCACCAAGGCTTCTTATGGCCTCCCTGCTGAAATTGCTGTAATGATTGACCAGCACAAGTGGAAACGTTTTGCTGGTCACCCAACTGGGTTCTGCACTTCTCTTGTTCGCGAGTTCTATGCGAACATTGGAGGTGCTGAACAAACCTACTCCATGGTGAGGGGGTGCAAGGTCAGCTTCTCTACCAAGACCATCAACTTAAAGCTGAACCTGGCTGAAGAGGACGATGAGTACCAACCTTTACTGAAGAAGGCCACTGTAAAGCAACTAACTGATATGAAGGATGTTGTGATTGTCCCAGGGACGAAATGGCTCCCAACTTCTGGCAATCAGCTGAAAATCGCAAGGTCTGCATTGCAACCCTTCGCCAAGGTTTGGTATCACTTCCTTAAACACAAGCTCTCCCCCACTGCGCACACGGAAACTGTTAAGAAGGAACGTTTGGTGCTCCTTTACTGCATCATGGAGGGAAAGAAAATAAATGTGGGGAGGTTGATACAGCAGGAGATCTCCACTTCTGCCACAAGCACAAAAGGTCAATTGGTCTTCCCTTGCTTTATCACTGACCTATGCAAGCGATGTGGCATCGAGCTTCGAAAAGGCGAAGTGGAGGAGAGAAATGCAGGAAGCATTGATATTGGGTTAATCAATCGATTTATATCTAACTCTGCTAAAGCAGCCCAGGCCAAAGCCCAAGAGCGGATTATGGAACCAGGGGAGCCCTCAAAGCAGCAGGACCACTCTGCAAGGCTAGAACAAAAGGTGGAGTCAGTGACTCAAACGCTGTAGCAACACATGCTGCAACAGTTATATTGGCAATTTGCCCTGGATCAGTTTAAATGCAGCAATGGGTGCTGGAGCTTAACAAATGGAAGAAGGTGCACCCCATTCCACAGTTTCCAATGCATATTCTACTTGATCCGCGTCACACCCCTGAGCAGCATAATAGTCCAAGTGCCACAGCAGTCCCGGATGGCTCGGACTCCTCTGACTGGATGCCACCAGCACCTACACAACAGCAACAACCCACCACCACCACCACCACCACTGAAGATATCAGAAGCAACAAGAGAAAGAGAAGTGCAAGCCCCCTACCGGACTTGGGGGCTGAGACTGAAGCAGAGCCTGAAGAAACTGAACCCGAAGCAACAACAACAACCCCTACCCTCTCTCACGCTCCTAAGAAGAAAGTTCCAGACACCCCTCTTCGATATGTGATCACCAAAATAGTCGCTGATTATCCTGCCTCTGATGAGGATGCGGAGGACAATGTACCTCTTGGCACAAAAAGAATAGGCTGCCTGAACAAAGTGCCACCAAGGGAAAGGGTCACCAGCCGGCTACAGCAGAGAGTGAGGGGGCAGGGGGAAGTGAAGAGGGCACAGCAGCCTCAGCCACTGATGAAGAAGACCAAGAAGACTTGGTCTTTGTGAAAAAAGTAGGGACTTCAACCCCTACAAGCAAGAAGACCACTACTGTAAGAGGGAGCAGGAAGACCTCCCGCATCAGGAAGCTGAGCACTTGAGCACATGACAGTAGGTTTCTGCAACCTGTTGCAGCAACCCTATCAGGAGTTTCCTTGTTTCCCTTTTTGGTTATTTCTTCTGGTTTATGGTTTAAGTTGTTGTTGCTGTTTTGTTTTGTTCAAATTGTAGCAAGTAGTTGCGAGTGGGGGTCAGCGGACCTTGACCCCACCTGTTCTTTTTGTCAGATTAATTTCCTATATGTTTTACTCCACCATGTGCACAACCATCCCCATCCTAGGGTTTTGGTTAATGCAGCTTGTCTGTTTAATATTTCACAAGTGCATCTTTATGGCAATTTTGACTTGATTGTTGTCTTTCTAGCTTGTATGCTTGGATTTAATTGTTTGACACTCGAGGCACATGCTGTAGCATTCTAATCTACCTTGTGAGCTTTTGGGCCTAAACAGTTTCCTCCTTCTCTTTGTGTGAATACCAGTCTTATGCCTAATTCTATGAGTTTGACTTGCTGCTTTCACACTTGCACACATTTCTGCTGCACACGCTTTTGCTAGAGGCTCCTTTTGTTTTCATGAGCCAAGGATTGCCCAAATAGCCTACCCTTGGATACTACCTATGTGTAAACCACTTTGAGCCTGCAAGCCCTTTGTTTCTAATGAAGCCACATTACAAGCCATATCCTGCAAAACCAATGTCCTAACTAGTTGGAGTGGCTGGTGTGCTTCCTGTGTTTACATGCTGTAAAATAAGTTTGGGGGTGCTCGAGGGCTAGCAATAATTCAAGTTTGGGGGTGTGCTATGCAGATGATATATGGCAAAATATTAGAAATTGAATTGTTGCTGGTAAAAAGCAACCTATATAAAAAAAAGGGGGAGTAAAACAAAATGAAAATGATCAAAAAGTCCTCCCTAACTAGTGTGAGATAGGCCATGAAAGAAATAGTAGGAGGCAGCAAAAAGAGGAAGCATACCTAAGCTCCATCTAGTGTAGCCACCTTCCCAGAACTGTTCCTAGCTGAACCAAAGCCTCATTGCAACCAAATAAAGTCCTCCAGCAGTGTGCAGTTTTGATTGTGAGTGGTGTGCTTAGAAGCTTGTCAAGGTTGTGTTGAGTGTGCATTTGAATGATGATTGAGAGTACCTATCTTAGCTTGAGAGGAGAGGAAGAACACACTGTTCTACGAGTGTAGTGCTGTAGGATGTTGCTGAGAGTTGAAAATGAGGATAGCCATGAATGCTTGCTTGATTGAACTCCATGATTGTTGATGCATTGTCAAGTATGCCTTGTGAAGAAATTGGTTTACAAAGAAGAAACTTTTGTGTTTGAGCTAATTTGAGCACATGTGTCGAGGTTTAGAAAAATTTGTGTCTTTTTTTTTTAGTTTCTTTTGTTTCCATTACTTAAGGACAAGCAATGATTCAAGTTTGGGGGTGTGATAACTCTTTTTATGAAGAGTTATTTGTACCTTTTTCACTTGTGTTCTTGTGGTCTTTGAGTATTTTGAGTTTATGTTTTTAATGTTTTAGTGTGCTTTTGTGTGAAGTGTGTTTCATAAGAGTCTTTTGTAAGTTTTAATGTTATGGTGTCTTTTGGAGTTGTTTTTAGTATTTGAGTATGAGTTTTCTGTGCAGGGCACTATTTGGAGATCTATGCGCTAAACTGGAAACGTCGCTCTGGGATATGCTGTAGCAATTGTAGCTGAAGCTGACTGTGCACAGGGACAAAGGCTCAAAACATTCTCTTAGACATTGAGTTGTCCTTCGCTGATAAGAACAGTGTCCTACACGTGGGACTGATGTTTGGTGCATTAAAGTTAGGGAACTGGGCCAAGGACACTTGTCCTAATCAGTCTTTAGCCCAAAAAGGATGAGAGAGGAAAGGGCCTTGGGAGAGGCTGGCAGAAGAATCCTAAAAGGGGGACAGCAGGAGAGAGACCAGACATCTTCTTTTTCCCTACTGGAGCAAGGATAGCAGCTGCGCCCCTTTCTCACTCTTTCCTCCATTGTAATGGCTTCTTCTTCCATTTCTTATTTTTTTCTTTGTTTTTGTAAGCTCAATATGAGCTAAACCTCTTGTAGCTATGGGATGTTGAACTTGTAATGGATTTCTAGTGAATGTTATGTTGTGCCTTGCTATTGCATTTTCTATAAATCTGATTTGGTTGTGTTTTAATTGAGCTTGATCAACTTAGTTAGAACTTGAGCTCACGGCTCCTTGGAAAAGCTAAGTGTAGCAGAACTGTTTTGAAAATTATGATGAAGAGTGATTTAGGAATGAACATTCTAACTCTTAGGCTACCTGGAACGAGCTTAAGAGAGGCGTGAATGTAACTAATATGGACCTAAAAATAGGAGATGTCTAGTGAATTTCATCTCAGAACTGTTGAAAAACAAACTTTCATTTCCTGAAGCCAAATTGTCATAGCATTACAAACGCATAACTGAACTAGACTGAAGTTGCAAGGGATACTTCCTCGTAGCTATTTTACCTATTTTGTTAACAAATCCGTTTTTATTGCTCTAGCATTTATTTCCCAAAACTGTCCTAGATACATACACACAAATTATTTGTTACTCTTTATTAATATTGATTAATAGAACCATGATTTCAAACTTGTACTCGATTCACCATATAATCCTCGTGGGAACGATCTCTCTTACACTTTATTACTTGTTAAACGATTGTGTATACTTGCACAAGCGCATCAACTATTTTTAAAGCAACACATGGCTACAGCTCAAGAAGACTGGGAAAGATTGAAACATCTCATAGCTGAGGCCAAATCACCTATGGCTGCCCCCAAGCCTATTGAAGGACCAACTTTGACTGATATTGTTGAAGAAGAGGCAACCCAAATCGAGGAAAGAGCAGAAGAAGTTCCTGCCCCCGAGCATATACCTCCTTTGCCTTCGACTGACATAACAACCAAGTCATCTGCTAAGAGGATAAAGGTGACCAGGCTCAACCAACTAAGGAATTTCCTTCAGTTGAAACACAAACGTTCAGAACAACCTCAGCCGAAGGCATCAAATTCAAATCCAAGCCTTCAAGTTCAACAAGACCTTCACGTAGCTTTTAGGATTTGAATATTGTATTTTTCTTATATTTTCTTTTAAAGAACAATTTGTATAAAAGGCCTTAGTCCTTTTTATTTTGAATCCCTTGTTTCCCAAACAGAAGGATAATATGACTTCAAGTATTTCCCGTTTATACTTCGATTAAACTCTTCTTCTTGCATATTGACTAGTCAATAAGCACCCCCAGGAATAACTTGACTAATAATAAAAGGACCTTCCCAATTTGGTGACCATTTCCCATATTTAGGATCCTTAATCCTAATCGGCAAAACGGTCTTCCAAACTAAGTCCCCCTCGGCGAAACGCTTAATTTTAACTTTCTTATTGTAAGCCTTAGCAACCTTTTCCTTGTTCAACCGAATAATTTCTAAGGCCATTAATCTATCCTCTTCAGTCGATTCCAATTCTATCATCATTGCTTGACAATAATCATCAAAAATTATCCCATGTTGTTTAGCCACTCTAAAGGATTTGACCTTCAATTCCAATGGCAAAACAGCATCATGACCAAAAGTCAGCCGATAAGGTGTGAAACTGGTTGCAGTGGACTTTGAGTTCCTATATGCCCACAAAACTTCAAACAAAGCTTCATGCCACCTTCTGGGCTTGTCCTCAAGAGTCTTTTTAATCATGGTAATCAATATCTTATTGGTAGCCTCGACCTGTCCATTCGCCTGAGCATAGTAGGGAGAAGAGTGGATTAATTTAATTCCATACTCCTGAGCAAAGGCCACCATTTTATCCCCTGTAAACATGGTTCCCTGGTCCGTTGTGATCGATTCAGGGATACCATATCTATGGATGATATGTTGCTTGATGAAATTAATCACATCTTGTTGTGTAACATTCACCATCGGCTGTGCCTTCACCCATTTGGTGAAATAATCAGTGGCTACAATGATAAAGGCATGCCGTTTAGAAGATGAAGGGTATATTTTTCCGATTAGATCCATTGCCCATCCCCTGAAAGGCCAAGGTTTGACAATAACATGGATTTCCTCGACTGGGACTCTATGAACAGGACTATGCTTCTGACAGGCTTCACAACCTCTAGCATAGGCATGACAATCAACCGTAATAGTAGGCCAATAATACCCCATTCGATCGAAAGTCCATCTCATAACCGCTCCAGGTCTATGAGCCCCACAAATCCCTTCACAGACTTCCTTAATTGCTTTCAATGACTCATTTTGATCTATACATCTGAGAAGAACACCTTCTATTCCTCTTTTATACAAGTTATTACCCATAATAACATACTTCAAGGCCCTTTGTTTAACCTTAGGATCAACTTTAGCCGATGGATTCTTCAAATAATCTAACAATTCCTTCCTTCAATCATCGGCTGACTGATTCTCAACATTCACAACTTGAAAACACTAGGTCTTGGATTAGCATCACTCGATTGGGATGCCTCTGACCTTTGCACAGCCATAACTCTAGGAGTTCCCAGTCTCGCAAAGACATCTGGTTTCTTCTCCATCTGGCTTTGTTTCTTAGCCATGGCAGCTTCATCCCTTTTCTGTCCTTCCGAAACTTCTCCTTTTCTTCTCCATTGCTGTTGGATCGGCTGCTTCCACCTTTTGTGTGGAGAACCTGATTGTCCAGAAAAGGAGACCATACCAATGGTAATGGCTGGGAATGGGTCAATATCAACTTCCATTTCAGCCACTGCCTTGTCAGCCAATTTAAATCTGCCATCCTTAATAGCCTTTTGGATGGCCTTTCTGAACACCACACAGTTCACAGTAGCATGACTATAGGAATTATGTCATTTACAATATTTCTTATTTTTTTAGTTCCTCAGCAGAGGGAATCTTGTGTCCTTCGGCCAGCCGAATCTGTTGATCTTTCAGCAGATAGTCAAATATTTGGTCTGCCTTGGAGATGTCAAAGGCATACTCCATTTTGTTCTCTAAAACAGTTGTCTCCTTTCCCTTAGGAGGTCTCAATGCTGGGTATGAGTATGGTTTACCCCTCAGGATTTCAGCTGCTATAATGTCAGCCATGGGATCGGCTGGGCATTCAGCTACCTCATCGGAGTCTTCAGTTTCGATGATAGAAATCATATGTGGCCCTCTTTTGTTCCCTCTCGATGATATACTGCTCGATTCTTGTGGCCTTGGAAGCTAACTGGCTCAAGTCACCGCAATCTTAATGCCATCAATTTCTCTCGTAATTGGGGATGCATGTTCCAACATCACCATACTTGCATATTCTGCCTCAGGGAATTGCACACTACACCTACTTCCCAATTTTCTCAATCTCTCAACGAAATCTGCAACAAGCTCGTCCACTTGTTGCTTGAGATTCATAACATCAGCCACTGTTATCTCAGGCCACGTCTATAGAACCTATCATGGAAGCACCTTTCCATGTCTGTCCAATTCTGAACAGAATTAGACGGCAACGCTGAATACCACGTGAATGCTGTTCCCGTCAAGGACAATGGGAACAATTGCAATTTGTAGAATTGATTTTGGTTAGCCTCCCCACACTGAGCCATGAATCTACCAATATGCTCCATGGTTGACTTGCCATCATCCCTAGAAAAAGTAGCAAAGTCAGGAGTCTTGAAACCTCTAGGCAAGGGCATCATCTTATCAACCCATTCTGGATATGGCTTCCTATAGACTGGCCTATCCAACGGCTTCAGCTGCAGACCAAAATACCTCCTGATAGTCTCGGCGATCATGTTAGGATCAATCAGCTGAGGTCCAAAAGGCCTGCCAGCCCTTGAGGATAGGTCCCCCAGGTGCAATGGCTGGCTGCCTGCTAGGCATAGGTGCCCCCTGGTATTGATTCTGATACCCAAGATCAGGTGCGCAGAAGTTCCCGGCCTGGCCACTCGGCTGAGTTGGGTACATAACCCATTGCTGCTCAGTCATGTAACCACTAGGAACCCTGTGTTGATATCCCTGAGCGGCTGTATAATTACCCGAGAGAGGTGGGCACATGCCCCATGGCTGCTCCCCTGAGTATTCTTCAGCCGTTCAGCACAAAACTCCTCTTGGAGGAGCCGAACCCATTTGACCAAAAGGTGGGTGTTCTGGTACAGACAGAAGGAATGGCATGTTATTTGAGGCAAGTGGAAGCACATTCCATGGCTGCTGCCCCGTATAATTACGAGATTGTCATGCCTGCATAACTTCATAGCTCGTGGATGATCCTATTCCTTGGATTTGAGGCTGACCTGCATGTTGGCACCATGAGCCAAGGCACTTGGTTCCAATTGCGGCATGCCTATATATCCCGTTGTTCCTGCTGGCCTTCTAGCCATACAAACCTACCCAAACTGTAGGTTAGACTGAGATTCACCACATGTTCCAGGAAAACTTATAGGATATTGGTTAAAAACGACAGCATTAGAATAAATAGGAGTACGCAATGGTACCTGCTACACGTTGTTCGGCTGGACCACGGATAGGGGCCCTGCCTGAACTGGTGGCATACCAAAGCCAGGGTGACTTCCTATTAGGAGAGCCGTATAATGCAGACTCGGCTGTCCCGGTTGCCCAAGTTAGCCGAAGCTGCAGAGTTTTCAACAGAACGTTGTCTAGGCTCTGCTTGTTGGGCCTGTTGTACCTCATTATGTACCATTGGCTTCACTATATCAGCCAGTTGCCTAGACATCTCATACATCAGCTCATTCAGTCCTGTGTATATCTGCTATTTTATAAAGGAAGTTATCATCACAATAGGTTGTGGTGACCCTTCTTCTCTAGATGAGTTTCCCACCCCTCCAGTGCTTGGCTTAGCAGCATTGGAAACAGGGGTAGTTGGGGATGCCTGTGGAGAAGATGGCATTCCCAAAGGTACAGAACTATCCCCTGTCTTCTTTGATGCATTTTTCTTAGTTGGCTGTGACTCCATGTTTCCTAGATCTCTTCCTGAGCGCAAGTGCATACGCCAAAAATAATCATGACTAGGAGAAATAAACCTCCCAATTTGTTCACCTTCGCTAGTCCCACCGGGCGTGCCAATTTTGTTGTAGGATGGATTGGTGCTAGACATTTACTAGGCTAATCCTTCAACAGTGATTCCCCTTTTTTGATCTTTAAAGGTTAGGAAAGGGATTCTGTTTCCTAACTTAGTGGGTTCCTAAACTAATCCAAAGAGCGTTTAGTGTGAAAGTGAAAGTGAAAAAGAGCTAAGCGCAAAAACTATGAACTCGAAATGAATAATGTGAAATTTGCAAGTTGTATTTGATTGATTGTGTCTAATTCGAAATGTAAAACTCATATTTATACTCAAAATTGCCATTCTACATTAAAGTCTCTTCCATTAGCCACTAATCCCTATTTTTCAGCAATTAGGATACATCATGGCTATCAAAAAGACACTTTAGTACGCAGATAGTTACAGATCCAATGGCTAACAATGACTACCAATGTTTCCTATATTTTAGGCACATCTTCACGATCATCCTAGTTGGTCAATCTCCTAAGCTTAACACAAACCTTCAAAACAGCATATATCTTCAGCATTTTAGCCTTCAAACGGTCTTTTTACCCAACTCCCACTTTTGTAGGTCTAAGCGGTTAACACTCCTAAACACATGGGCTTTACTTGATCTTCGACTAATCAAGTTAGTTCAAACATTAATCATGTAAATTTCTTCACATAATCCAATCAGAGTACTTGAACCAACTAAGCAACCAACCAGTTGTTATTGCAATCCAATATTAAAAACGGCTACCAATTTTACCATTAATTCGGTTGCCATTAATAACACTACGTCGGCTTCCAAGAATAATATATATTCGACTGCCTTTACCCTTATGCATTCGGCTCTTCTTATTCGACTGTTGCCTAACCATGCTTGCTCGGCTGACCATTAATTAACATCTACCGGGTGAACATTTTTGTGATGATAACATATTCATACTTTACGCTATCATAGGGAGTTACGGTTAAATTTTGGGTTGAAAATTCAGACAGAGCCCGATCTGTGTTTTCACTAACAATAAGATTTTACTGATCAGAAGACCTAATTTTGACTCGTGATTAAAAGTGAAAAATATAAGTTATTCGGACGAAACCATAAATCGGGTGAAGAACGGAGCTGAATATGTATTTATCGGGGCCCGCTAACGGATAAACTTGAAGTCACAACAGGTCACATCACCTAGGAAGGCGTGCCAGTATCCTGATGACATTTGAAAATATCTGAACCCATTCACACTGCAAAAACACCAAAATTCCCTTAACTTTTTTCTAATTGACATTTTTGCCTTAAGGTGAAAAGACCAATTTGCCCTTAAGTGGAAAAAATTTGGACACCCTTGCCCCTTAAGCCTCATGCCCCACCCCTTCATGAGAAGCCTTCATCCACTTTTTCTCACAACTTCATCTTCTTCCTTAAGTTTCTCTCATTTTCTTCAAAAAGAACTTCGCCATTTTTGGTGAAAAAGTGTTGAAGCTTTGCTCATTTCTCATCATCCATGAGGTATGGCTACTCTCTTGATCCATGAGCTTCAAGTTCTTATCTTGTTTGAAAACCATGATTTCCAACTTCTAGATCCAATCTTCAAAAATTTCTAGAAAATTGTAGAAAAGTCTTTTTAATGTGAAACCAATTTCTATGAGCTAGTTTCATCACCCTCTATTGCTATCCAAGAGCATGAAATCAAATAACATGCCTAACCTATTTTTCTAGAGGTGGCTGAACCCTAAGATTTTGGGGAAAGTGAGTTTTTCTTCAATTTTTGTTAAATGACCCTTGATTCCACCTCTTTCATTCTTATGATCATTGAATACAAGTGATTGCAAAACCAAATCAAATTCTAGCCATTTTTCTCTTTGATGGCCGAAACCTTGAGCATGAAGAACTATGGGTTTTTGTTTCAAATTTTTGAGGAAAGACACTTGTTTTAGTGTTAGGTATACCTAAGGATCATCCATCTAAGAGATTGATACCAAATGAAATCCCTAGCCCAATTTTCTATATATGGCCAAACCTTAACTTAGATTAGGTGGGTGAGTTTCGGTGGATTTTATTAACTTTTAGTTGTGATTGTTGTGAAGGATCAAGCTGTGATTGATTATTCTAGGCAGTGCGAAGGAAACTGCAGTCAGAACGGAAAACCCTTTGAGGACTAACTTGAAATCTTCAAGAGGTAAAGGGAGATTTCTTATAATGAGTTTGGTAGTCTCATGAGCTTGGTTGTTAGATGTGTTGTTGTTGTTTTGATTGGAATCATAAGATGATTGGTACTTTGTGAATTTACTATGTATTGTATATGTACTTGATTTAATTAGTAAGTATGTGATTGGATGTTTGAAAATGATTTGTGGCATTGATGCCTTGGATGAGACATATTTATGATGTTGGTTTAAGATTTGATGTTTATACATGTATATCCTGGATTGTGATTGTGATTGTATTGGTTGAGAGCATAGCATCGGCTATAGCTTGATAATGAAGATTAAAATGCTTAAAAGCCTTAATCAAAGTTTTAAAATGTATTCTGAAATCAAAAAAAAAATCTTGAGAATAGTTTTGCCTTATCAAGGAAAGAAACTTCCTTTTCAATGTTAGATCCTTCAAAAGAAAAAAATCCATTTAATGAAAATCCATTCAAATGCCTTCTTTTTAGAGAAATGTTTTCAGACAACGAAACTTTTAGAATGTAGATTTACAAAGAAGAGAGTTTTCTTGAAAATAGCTTCTTTTGAGAAAATGTTTTTGTTCATGCCAATGAGGTTTTGAGTTTTGTTTTCCAAGTTTTACATACGAAAATAAGACCCAAAAGAAAAATGGTGATTACCCTTTCACTTTGTGAAATCTGCAAACCTAGTGGCAGAGACTTCGGGCTAGTGTTTTGTGAGTTGAGCACTCGGATTATGTGTATTGTGTTTTGAATGAACGGACTAAATGTCCTTTAAAATGAGTCACGAGCTGTGTACCCTGACAAAAGAATGAACGAAAGAGAAAATAGAAAACCTATATGTACATACATGAATCGGCAGACGTGCCACGAAATCGAGCAACAATCCATTGTGGTTGAGAATATGAGCCAGTTAAGACCACTAGGTCTACAGGGGCATCCTATGTTCGAGACTCCACAAGAGGCCGGAGGCATCGTGATCCCGTGCCGTGGTAATCAGTTGCCCAAGAAGGATGAACTCAATCAGAGACTAGACTATTCATGATATGGTTGAGATGTGATACCCTTGAACAATTGGAACTCGGACCTAAATTGAGAGGCCGACTCATGAGGACAATTGTGTTATGGGAGTATTTACGGCCTATCCCTCGACGAAGGGAAGTTAAGAATCTCTGGAGAACATGAATTAGAAAGATGATATTAGAGTCTCATGCATTATTATAACTTGTGATGATGTTTGAGATATTATGTTATACGAAAATCTATTAATGTAAATGTATTTATATGTGGATGCATGTTTTATTTGTCCCTTATGCGGCTATCGTGATAAACTTGTGGAATGAGTATCTCACCTTTGCCTGTACATGTTGGAGGACACCCTGTTGTGTTTTTAGATACATGTATAGATGCGGCCCAGAGGTCCCCGCGGACACTTGAGGACTCTGATGACGGAGTCCTATGAAGATGAAGAGAAGGAATATCCCTCCAAATTCCTCCGGGAATCGGAACTGACTTTGGGGTTCTTCCCCAATGGCTACTTTTAGCCTAACCAGCATTAGAGTCTTGTTGTTTTTTTGAAGCAGTCGTATCTTACCTATTGTAATTATGTTGACTTAATGTTTTGAACTCTGTAACCTATGATAATAGACCAGAATTTATACTATTAGTTTAAACTCTGTTTCTAGAAAACCTATATGCTCTGGCATTAATACCTTATGTTTATTTTGTCATGGATGTTTAATATTGGTGTATGATATGAGGTTTATTCCATCCTTCCTGTACTGTAATTATTATATCGCGAAGAAAGTTTTTTAGACTCATGTTTTCGAAACGTAGTTATTTACTTAAAGTATTTTCTGAAAGCAACCAACGTTATTTGTTTATGTTTTCCGCATCGAGTTTGAGATGTAGCACCGAGGGGGTGTTACATTAGTGGTATCACAGCTGGTCGAGTCTTTCGTGAATCCTTGGGAGTAGGTTTGTTATGTTTGTATTGTGTGATCTCTATTTGAACCTTGGTTAAATTGTTTCTCTATTGAAGCAATGTGTGTTGACACACGAGTATATGTTTCCTTATTAGGATATGATTGGTTTAACTTGTAGCAAAGACATGAATCTTAGAGGCGTTCATGGTGGAGGTCGTGGCAACACCAACGATGGTGACTGTCATGGCACTGCTAACACCAATGCTGACGATAATATCAATCGGGCTATGCAAGCTATGGCTAATATGGCGGTAGCTGTTGCCGAACAAACAGCTACGATGGCTCAACAGAATCAACAGAGAACTGATCTGCAACACCCTTTCCCGAGTGTCACATTCCCGAACATTTATAAGGTCGAAAATATTTATTAATCCGGAAAATACGAATTTTCTTTTTTTTTCTTTTCATAAAGATGTAATGGGATTAGTAAAGGTAAATAAATAATACTAATAAGTGAACTTAGGTTCACCATGCATTACTAGGACATACTGTATTATAAATACAGAAACAGAAAACGGAAAACATAAACATCAACATTATTATACACAGACATAAGTCTAATGTATGACTGACATTAGAAATACAATAAGTACTAGGAGTCATAGCTCCCAAAAGGCACTACAAAAAATGACATAGTCTGGTCGACAACAAAGCTAAAACAGTAAAAGAGTCCACCTCCGAACCCAAAGGGACTGTTGAAACGAACCATCGTCACGTCCATCTATTCAAACAGCAACAACAAGTACCAGCAGAAGACATACAGATATGGGTGAGATTCCCGTTCATCAACACAACAAAACAGCAGTAGTAAAAACGGGACGACTCACCGGGTAATAACGTACCCAACATGCTTACAAAGGTTCTCAATATAATCATGTTAAGCAGTCAACAACATAATATCATGCTAAACATTTAACAGCATAATATAAGGCATTCTTAAACAATACAGCGATGTATAACAGTAAATGTAAACATCAATAGCCATGCAATGCAATGCAATGTATATGACTCATTGTCAATGTCACTGGGTACTACTCTGACCCCTACTCCATGGAGCTAACAAAACATTCGGAGAGAGTGAATGGGAGGACATGTTCCGGTTTCTGCTAGCCATGAGCAAGATGCTACAACATTCGTAACGTGCACGTATCTGGCTTTACGGTAACACTCTCGACCAAACATGAAAAGTACGGCATCTAGTAGAGGATATCAGTGTATTGCACGGATTCGCCACGACACAGAAGAATCACCAACTGGTCACATGTCAGCCCTTCCAACCCTGATACCTCCAAAAAGACCATTGAAGATCATCACCGTAAGATTTGCACCCGCATCAAGGTGTAAGCTCAACTCCTAGGCTCAAGGCCTTACAACTATGCACATGAAATGCCAATGCTTACACAAAGCAGATGCGCCAAAGCAATGTCTGCCTATTGGATAGACCTCAAGGTTCACTAAGGTTCTCTTCCTTAGAAACTACACACATCTTTGTTTTATAAAACATTTATCCATCGGATAAAACATTTATCCATCGGGTAAATATCTCGTGATTCCTTTGGAATGATATAGACTGCTTTCAGAATCGTCGACTGTCCCCACAAACCAACACAAGTCTTTTCAGCGTGTTTTGTCCTCACTCACACGCTTTCTAGGAAACTTCCCAGAAGGCCACCCATCCCATAATTACTCTAAGTCAAGCACGCTTAACTATAAAGTTCTTATGTTCTAAGCTCTCGAAAAGAAGATAAATCTTGTTGGTATGGGTAGTACCAATCAATTCTTATATGCCTTCCCTTAGCTATACAGTCCCATACCTGCATAGCCTCAGGATTCCTTCCACTGTACAGTCCCATACCTGCACAGTCTCAGGATCTCTCTTATTCCGGTCATCACAAGACGGAAACAATTGAACGATTAACCTGGATCCGAATTACCGGTCCGTCATCGAACTACTGTTTCAAAAACCAAAACGTTTCATGTTTGTGTTTACGATTTATGAATTATGTCTCAAGTCCTAATCATTATGAATAAGGATTGAGAATCCTCTTAGACGAGTCTTTAAGCCTTTCTAAGATATTAATCCCTTGTCTTTCAATTAAGGAAACAAGTGTTGATTTCACTTAAGTCTTATGAACTCATTGATGTATTAAGTCATCAATGGTATAGTGCATGGTCTTGTTCCACCACACACCATACTTAATTAACCCTTGTCTTCAACTCTAAGTTAATTACTTAACTTAGGTTTTTCACACGTAAAACTTTACGATTGAGTTAAAAAACTCCTTTTGTAAACCAAACAACTTTTACAGTTGAAAACTCATTTGATTTGAAACAACATTTGAACTACTTACTTCATTTCTAGCATTTTCTGAAACATGAAATTCGCTTAGCGGAATTCCATTCGCTTAGTGAAAATGAGGTAGTAATGCCTCCTTTGGAACTTCTCTGCATCGCTCGACGAAACATAATTCGCTTAGCGAAGTTTGTTATATTCGCTTAGCAAAGACGGATTCGCTTAGCGAGATTGGAGGCGGTTACACCTCTTTTGAAACTCCTCTGGATCGCTCGGCGAAACATCATTCGCGTAGCGAAATTCTCTGGATTCGCTTAGCGAATATGAATTCGCTTAGAGAAAATGAGGCGGTGATGCCTAACTTAGAATTCCTCTATTTTCGCCTAGCGAAGGTAAATTCGCTTAGCGAAAAAGTTGCCTTATAACAAGACATTAACCTTATGGAACTATTTTGATTCTCGTCATGAAAACACCTCTTTTCTCATTTTGAGTCACTTGATTAACTAGGTGGACTAAGGATAAGGTATAAAACTTGTTTCACTTTGGTGAAAACACTTTGAGATTTAATTCCATTTGATCTTTGGATCAAAGTCACTTAGGGTTTTTCTTTGAAAAACATAAGCTATTAAAACACTTTCCTTACTTGAAAACTTAATTGTTCGAGAACTACTCAAACTCTTCCTTTCCTCAAGGTCATGGCCAAAGGCCTATTAGGAACAAATGTGAAGATTGCTTCACCCTCAAGACAGTTACAACTCACAATGTTCATCTAAATGATGACAAACAACAATAACATATTATTGCATCATAATCAAGCATGAAGTCCATCACACATCATTTGCATCATAATCAAGCATAAAAGTCCATACTTGATCTAGTGATCAAAGTAGGTTTTTCAACACATATGGAAATGATTTTCATCCAATCACATTATCATAGACATATGCTAGAGCATACTAAAGCATAAACTACACTTATTACACATTGTTCTCCAAGAGAACCAAATTGAATGGTGAACCCAAACCAAAGGGTTTCACCCACACATAAACTAAACAACCATCTTCACCACCACCATCTTGGTGTGATGAGGTTCACCCCCCATACCTGTTGAAGAGCAGATTCCCGAATCAAAGTCGGTTGATCGGTTTGTGAACCTCCTGATAATGTCACCAACTACAAGCAACCAAACAATCAATCATTAAACATCAAACAAGACAAAACTTAACAATCCTATAAAAGAGGATTTCGGCCACCCTAAGGTAAAGAAGTTAGGAATTGATCTTGGTTTTCCATTTCATGGATTCAAAAGCATAAGAAAGCTAAGGATGAAATCAAGTGTTAGAAATCAAGTGTTAGAAATCAAAATTTGATGAAAAAAACTATTCATCATCTTCATATAGGGTTCGTCCATTTTGCTCTTTTTGAGCTATGATGAGAGTTGAATCATAAGCTCTAGGGTTTAGATAGAGAATGATGAGATGAGTTCAAAGAAATTGGTCTTACCTCAAAAGGATTTTTCTATAATTTTCTATGGATTTTCAAAGTTTTGGATCTAAGAAATTCTTTTCATGAAAATGGATCTTGATCTTGAAATAGAAAGATATTAAAGAAGCTAAGAGATCATAGAAGTGATCTTACCTTAAAATGAAGGAAGATTGCTCAAGGAATCAAGTGATTCCAACAAGAAATGAAAGAGCTTCAAGAGCAACAATGGTGTTTCTTCAAGAGCAACTATGGAGTTCTTCTCTTTTTGAGAGGGATGTGCGAAAATGAGAGTGTGAGGGGCTGAGCTCAGCCTTAAAACAAGTCACTTAAGGGCAAAATGGTCATTTGCCAAAAGGGTAAAATGGTAAAAGTGCAAAAGACTAAGGTTAGGGGCATTTTGGTCATTTAGCATTTAGATTTTCCCGATCATCATGACGACTCTGGCATACTCTCCCAAGTGTCCTGGGATGATGTGATATCAAGATTATCCTTTGGCGAGTCCCCGTAACTCCATATGTAGCTCCGTTCGTCACCCGATTGAGGATTTCGCTCGAACGAAGGTCAGGAAGTTATTTTTCAGAAATTTTTACGAAATTTAACCAAAACGTAGAGAATCAAATTCTAAGACTTACTGTCTCATTCACGGGTCCATCTGAGGTCTTCTGAGCAGTAAAATCATACTGTCAGTGTAAAAACGTAGACCGAACTCCGTTTAAGTTTTTGACTCAAAACTTAATCGTAGCTTCCTACGATATCGTCGAGCATGACTATGGTCTCAGAATATTTTATTTCTATTCCTAAGACCTCGAATAAAATAAAGACGTTAAAATACTGAAGAATTAGAAAACGTGAAAATCGGGGCGTTACATGATCTGCTACTGATGCCAGAGGTTTGGTCGACTTTCGGCGTCATGATCCTCCACAATTTCATGGGGATTATGATCCGCAGAAGTCTGACTTATGGCTGCAAGAAGTGGAAAAGATCTTTGCTGTTCTGCGCTGCCCTAAGGAAATGAAGGTTACCTATGCTGCCTTGCTGCTTTTGGGAGATGCAGAATACTGGTGGAGAGGAAACTTACAACTACTGGAAGCCAACAATTAGGAGGTCACTTGGGCAGTATTTCGCACCAAGTTTCTGGAGAAGTACTTTCCCCAAAGTGCCAGGACCGATAAAGAGCAAGAGTTTCTGAGACTACCGCAAAGGGACATGACTGTTGGAGAATATGTGGCGAAGTTTGAATCACTCGCCAATATTTCTGCTTTTTCCAAGCCCAACATGATGAAGAATGGAAATGCGAGAGGTTTGAAGGAGGCCTGCATTTTGAAATCAAGGAGTCTGTGTCACCACTCAAGATTCGCAACTTTCAAGCCTTGGTGGAGAAGTGTAGGAAAGTTGAGAAGATGAGAAGAGGAAGGGACAACACGAGCAATGTGGGAGGACCGTCTAGGTCCAGGAACCCGAACCAGTACCAGAACCAAAAGGGGAAACAGTCCCAGAAGAAACCATATTCCCGACCTCAAGGGAGCAATCGGACTCAACAATCTTATCCCCTATTGCTTCTGCCTATGGTGGTGGAAGTGGGAACGACTAGAATCAAGGACAAGCCTAGAGATGCTTCAAGTGTGGGAAACAAGGTCATACGACGGAGAACTATGTGTTGAAAGGAGTTCTATGTTTCCAATGTGGGAAGATAGGACATTTCGCAAGGGAATGCACTACACCGAAGTCTGAGTCAGTTTTCAACAATGTACGAGCTGCTAAACCGACGGCGACGGGAAGGGTTTACACCATGATTGGTGCTGATGCTTCAAAATCGGATGATCTCATACAAGGGAGTTGCGACATAGCTGGTAATCTCTTAACTGTACTATTTGACTCGGGTGCTACACATTCGTTTGTCTTTTTGGATTGTGTGAGACTTTTGAACTTGCTTGTTTCTTCGCTGTCGTTTGATTTGATTGTTTCTACCTCAACTGCTAAGCCTATTACTGTAAATTCAGTATGTTTGAGTTGTCCTATTGTTATTCATGATAGGAAATTTCTTGTTGATTTGATATGTTTGCCTTTGACACAATTGGATGTGATCCTAAGCATGGAATGATTATCTTCTAACCATATCCTTTTAGATTGTGCACATAAAACCTTAGTTTTTCCTGATCCTGATATATTTGGATTTTAACTGCCAACCAAGTAAGAGCTTCTTTGAAAGAAGGAGCTTAGGGACACATGCTTCTATCCTGTTTAGAAGTCGAGAAGGATGTTGTTCTAAGCGATGTGCCGGTTGTGAAAGATTTTCCGGAAGTATTTCCCGAGGATGTTCCAGGTTTACCACCTATGAGAGATATCGAGTTTTTGACAGACTTAGTTCCGGGATCCGGTCCGATCTCCATCGCCTAGTATAGGATGTCACCTATAGAGTTAGCCAAGATGAAAGCTCAACTAGAGGATCTATTGTCTAAGCAGCTTGTGAGGCCAAGTGTATCCCCTTGGGGAGCACCAGTGTTGTCAGTGAGGAAGAAGAACGGAGGTTTCAGACTTTGCGTGGATTACCGTCAACTCAACAAGGTAACGATCAAGAACAAGTATCCGCTACCACACATAGATGATCTGATACATCAACTCCGGGGAGCTGCTGTCTTTTCAAAGATCGACCTGAGATCTGGTTATCAACAGATTAGAGTGAAGGCTGAGGATATACCTAAGACGGCATTCAGGACTCGTTATGGTCACTATGAGTACCTCATGATGCCTTTTGGAGTGACGAATGCACTTGCTATCTTCATGGCCAATATGAACCAGATTTTTCGCCTGTTTCTAGATCAGTTCGTTGTCGTAATCATCGATGATATTCTCATCTACTATAAAAGTCCCGAGGAGCATGGGGAACACCTATGACAAGTTTTACAGATTCTTCACGAGGAGAAGTTGTACGCAAAGCTGTCTAAGTGTGAGTTTTGATTGGATGAAGTAAAGTTCTTAGGGCATGTGATTACGAAGGAAGGAATTGCCGTTGACCCTACGAAAGTGGAAGCATTACTTTTGTGGGAAAGACCCAAGACTGTGATAGAAATCTGCAGTTTTGTTGGTTTGGCTGGTTATTACAGAAGATTCATTGAAGGATTCTCAAAGATCGTTGCACTGTTGACTCAACTTACGAGGAAGGACCGATCTTTTGCTTGGACGGAGAAATGCGAGGAACGTTTCCAGGAGATGAAGGAACGTTTGACAACCTCGCCAGTGTTAGTGTTACCCAAACCGAATGACCTATATGAAGTATACTGTGATGGTTTGCATCAGGGTTTAGGATGTGAACTTATGCAACATTGGAAAGTTGTAGCCTATGCTTCACGGGAGTTGAAAACTCATGAGAGGAATTACCCAACGCACGACCTAGAGTTAGCTGCTGTGGTTTTTGCACTAAGGATCTGGAAGCACTACTTGTACGGATCTAAGTTTGATGTCTTTAGTGACCACAAGAGTTTGAAATATCTATTCGACCAAAAAGAGCTTAACATGAGGCAGAGACGATGGATGTCATTACAGACGCTTTGAGTCGGAAGACCCTGCATATCTCAGCAATGATGGTTAAAGAGTTAGAGTTGATTGAGCAGTTTCGTGATCTCAATCTTGTTATGGAAGTGAACAATGAGAAGATTAGTTTGGGAATGATCAAGGTATCTAGTGGATTGATGGAAACAATCCGAGAACAACAAGCAACTGATGAGTACCTTAAGGAGAAAAATGAGTTACTTGGACAAGAGAAGGCTGCAAAGTTCAGCTTGGGAACAGATGACATGTTGAGATACAATGGACAGGTTTGTGTACCTCGCAACCTAGAGATGAGGAAAATGATTCTGGAGGAAGCACATAAGAGCAAGTTAAGTATTCACCCTAGATCAACCAAAATGTATCAGGATCTGAAACAGAGGTTTTTGTGGCCAGGAATAAAGAAATAAGTGGCTGAGTATGTAGCATCATGTCTGACTTGTCAGAAAGCAAAAGTAGAACATCAATGAACTGGTGGAATGTTTCAATCCTTGGATGTGCCCGAATGGAAATGGGAGAGCATCTCAATGGATTTTGTGGTAGGTTTACCAAGGACTTCTAAGAGTTTTGATTCGATTTGGGTGATCGTTGATAAGCTAACAAAGTCGGCACACTTCTTACCTATTAAGATCAACTACATAGTGGAGAAGTTAACCAAGCTGTATATCAGGGAAGTGATTAGACTACATGGAGTACCGTCGAGTATCATTTCAAATAGAGACCCAAAGTTTACTTCACTTTTTTGGCAAAGTCTACATCAAGCGTTAGGAACAAAGATGAGATTGAGTTCAACCTATCACCCTCAAATGGATGGACAGATGGAGAGAACGATACGATCTTTGGAAGATCTGCTGAGAGCTTGTGTCCTAGACCATAGTGAAAGCTGGGATGATCTTTTGCCTCTTATCGAGTTCACATACAACAATATTTTTCATTCCAGTATAGGGATGACACCCTATGAGGCTTTGTATGGACAAAAGTGTCAGACACCGTTGTGTTGGTACCAGGATGGAGAGAGTATGATTTTGGGCCCCGACCTTGTGCAACAGACGATGGAAAAGATTAAGCAGATCCATGAAAAGATGAAGACGGCACAGAGCAGACAGAAGATCTACTCCGACAGACGGAGGCGACCCCTCGAATTTCAAGAAGGTGAACACGTGTGCTGGGAGTCACACCCATGACTGGGGTCGGTAGAGTTATAAAGTCTAGAAACTTACTCCCAAATTCATTGGACCTTACCAGATTCTTCATCGTATTGGTCCAGTAGCTTACCGGATTGCCTTACCATTTTTTCTCTCCAATATTCATAATGTTTTCCATGTCTCACAACTTTGGAAGTATATTCCTGATTCTTCCCATGTAATCGAACCCCATGTAGTACAATTACGAGAAAACCTATCTTATGAGACATCACCTGTACGAATCAATGATAAGAGGATCAAGCAACTCAGGGGAAAACAAATCTCCTTAGTCAAGGTTGTTTGGAACGAAGCGACTAGAGACACAACATGGGAACTGGAAGACAAGATGAGATTACAATAACCTGATCTTTTTCCAGGTACGTAATTTCAAGGGCGAAATTTTTTTTTAGAGGGGCAGTAATGTAACACCCCGATTTTCACTGCTTTTAATATCGGTAATCTATATAAATAAGTTTTTATTTTATCTGAGGTTTTAGAAAATGAAATTAAATAAACCAAGATCATATTCATACTCTACGCTATCATAGGGAGTTATGGTTAAATTTTGGGTTGAAAATTCAGACGGAGCCCGGTCTGCGTTTTCACTGACAGTAACATTTTACTGATCAGAAGACCTAATTTTGACTCGTGAACGAAACAATTAGGTTTAGAATTGAATTTCCAACAATTTTGATAAAATTGGTTTTCCGCACTTAAAAGTGAAATAATATAAGTTATTCGGACGAAACCTGAAATCGGGTGAAAAACGAAGCTGAATATGGATTTATCGGGACCCGCTAACGAATAAACTTGAAGTCATATCAAGTCACATCACCTAGGAAGGCATGCCAGTGTGATGACGTTTGAAAATATCTGAACGCGTTCACACTGCGAAAAGACCAAAATGTCCCTAACCTTTTTCTAAATGACATTTTTGCCCTGAGGTGAAAATACAAATTTGCCCTTAATGGACACCCTTGCCCCTTAAGCCTCACGCCCCACCCCTTCATGAGAAGCCTTCATCCACTTTTTCTCACAACTTCATCTTCTTCCTTATGTTTCTCTCATTTTCTTTAGGAAGAACTCAATCATTTTTGGTGAAAAAGTGTTGAAGCTTTGCTCATTTCTCGTCATCCAAGAGGTATGGCTACTCTCTTGATCCATGAGCTTCAAGTTCTTCTCTTATTTCTTGTTTCAAAACCATGATTTCCATGAGTTCCAACTTCTAGATCCAATCTTCAAAAATTTCTAGAAAATTGTAGAAAAATCCTTTTAATGTGAAACCAATTTTTATGAGCTAGTTTCATGACCCTCTATCACTATCCAAGAGCATGAAATCAAATAACATGCCTAGCCTATTTTTATAGAGGTGGCCGAACCCTAAGATTTTGGGGAAAGTGAGTTTTTCTTCAATTCTTGTTAAATGAAACTTGATTCTACCTTTTTCATTCTTATGATCAATGAATCCAAGTGATTGGAAAACCAAATCAAATTCTAGCCATTTTTCACTTTGATGGCCAAAACCTTGAGCATGAAGAACCATGGCTTTTTGTTTCAAATTTTTGAGTAAAGAGACTTGTTTTAGTGTTTGGTATACCTAACGATCATCCATCCAAGAGATTAAAACCAAATGAAATCCCTAGCCTAATTTTCTATATATGGTAGAACCTTAACTTAGATTGGGTGGGTGAGTTTTGGTTGATTTTATTAACTTTTAGTTGTGATTGTTGTGAAGGATCAAGCTGTGATTGATTGTTCTAGGCGGTGCGAAAGAAACCACAGTTGGAACAAAAAACCCTTTGAGGACTAACTTGAAATCTTCAAGAGGTAAAGGGAGATTTCTTATAATGAGTTTGGTAGTCTCATGAGCTTAGTTGTTAGATATGTTGTTGTTGTTTTGATTGGAATCATAAGATGATTGGTACTTTGTGGATTTACTATGTATTGTATATGCATTTGATTTAATTGGTAAGTATGTGATTGGATGTTTGAAAATGATTTGTGGCATTGATATCATGGATGAGACATATTTATGATGTTGGTTTAAGATTGAGTAAACACTCAATTTGGTCCCTGAAATTGTAGGGTCGTATCAACTGAGTCCCCCACATTATCAATATTCCAAAATGATCCCTGAAATTGCAGAAAGTTAATCAGATTCGTCCTTTCGTTGATATTTGCATGGACTATAATGACATTAAATTGGTAATGTCGGGGATGCATTTGAAACTAAGTGAATAATGTCAGGGATGCATTTGCTACATTTTGCAATTCCAAGGATCATTTTGGAATATTGATAATGTGGGGGACTAGTTGATACGACCCTACAATTTCAGGGACCAAATTGGGTATTTACTCGTTTAAGATTTGATGTTTATATATGTATATCCAGGATTGTGATTTTGACTGTATTGGTTGAGAGCATACCATCGACTATAGCTTGATAATGAAGATTAAAATGCTTAAAAGCCTTAATTAAAGTTTTAAAATGTTTTATGAAATCAAAGAAAAATATTGAGAATAGTTTTGCCTTATCAAGGAAAGAAACTTCCTTTTTAATGTTAGATCCTTTCAAAAGAAAAAAAATCCTTTTAATGAAAATCCATTCAAATGGCTTCATTTTAGAAAAATGTTTTGAGACGACAAAACTTTTAGAAAGTAGATTTACAAAGAAACGAGTGTAACACCCTGTTTTTCTTTTACACTATGCTTATATGTGTTAATATTTACTTGTATATGTTGTATATATGTTGTTTATGATTGTTCTTGATGTCCAAGTTCATAGTTGGGGTAGTTTAGCCTTAAGGAATGGTCAATGCCTTCAAGTCCAAGAAACCTGTTTTACGGTTTTGTTCATATATTGAGTTCTAGACATCCGATTGAGGTGATCTTGGATGCGTTGGAAATCTTAGAGCATTATCTACAAGTCTTATTTCAGGTGTTAAGGCAAAATTCGGCTTCTAAAGTTTCGCGTCGCGAAGATACATTCGCCTTGCGAACCTGACAGCCAGATTATTGTAGCTCTCTGGTTCGCCTCGCTAAGGGCTACTCGCCTCGCGAATCTGCGCGCAACAGAATCATGTTTTTGGGCTTCTAATCAGCCCATAATGACCCTAACTCATATTTATACCATAAGACTCGACCTAAAACTATTTTCTAAGTCGAATTACTCTTAGAAACTGCTTCTTCCTCTCCAAACAAGGATTTCTAAACCCTTTTCAAGGATTCTTGAAGGAGATTGCACCATTGTTCATCGTTCTTCATCTCCTACGCTTGAAGAGCATCACTGCCATCACAAGCCCTTTCCTAGTTGCTGCTCTTGAACCTTTTGGGGCTGTGATCGTGAAGTCAAGCATCGTAAGATCGAGCATTCGTGTAGACGCAACCTTTTCCGGACCTTTTTCCTTCCTTTGTTCATTGTGATCGTCATACCTGGTATGGGGGGAAGAAATAGATCATGAGTATGTGGGTTTTGGGATAGGTTAAGATGAAGGGGTTAACCCATGACCCCTAAATGTTTGTCTATATGCATTATAAATGCCTATGTATATGCTATGAGTGTAATTATGTGTATGTTATGTATATGCCAATGTGAATATTGTATAAATATACATGTTTATGGTTCTATGATTATGATTATGGGTGTTTGTCTTGATGATATGATTCAAATATTATGATGTGCGATGAATAGTATGAATATAGATACGATATGCATTGATGAGATTATATGATGTGCAATGATAATGATGACTTGATGATGATGTGCGTTACAATAAAGAAAATAGGATTAGTGAAAGAACATAGCTTAGGGACGTTTGGCACCCCATAATGAATGAGTTGTTATGAGAGGTGAGATTGATAATATTGGATTGGTTTTGGAAACCCATAGGGATGATTCTTGAGAGATGGGATGATAGGCATAGGGATAACTTAGAGAAATTCTTAAGGTTCCCACATCTGTCATGATTCGCCGGGCGAATATCCATTCGCGAGGCGAGGCAGAGAGACCATTCGTGGTCTGACGTGATTCGCCTAGCGGATTGTAATCTGCGAGGCGAATAAGAGAACTAAATATTGGGGCTCTCGGGTTTGCCTCGCGAGCCACGATTCGCCTAGCGAATCTGGGTTTCTCACCCAGATTCTGTTGTGAAGAAGAAATGAATAGGGTAATGGAAAAATGACTGTGAGATCACAATTCAAGGTTGATAGTATAGAAAAGAACGTTAATATTAATAATGACGATATGATAATATTGGCAATGTTGATAAAGGCAATAATGATGGTTAGCACCTAGTTGTTTGATGATCATCGTTGATGGTCATTGTTGATAATCAATGTGATTGATTATGATGGTGGATGGTTGGACATGTGTTTGCATGTTATTGAGCATAGCATGCATCATACGTTGACGTTGATATGTTGGGTGGAAAGCAAACGATGAATCGCGATAGTGGAGGCAATGATGGGTGTTATCCCGGCCTTGCGGGTACGTTGGGTATGAAAGTTCCAGGTGACATGGGCTAGCTACCTATTATCGGAGTGACCTAAAGAATAAGCTTGAGTACCCTGACTAGCCACTA
Organism: Ammopiptanthus mongolicus; assembly: GCA_039655645.1. Taxonomy (NCBI): domain Eukaryota; kingdom Viridiplantae; phylum Streptophyta; class Magnoliopsida; order Fabales; family Fabaceae; genus Ammopiptanthus; species Ammopiptanthus mongolicus. Next base: position 48,517,708 of record CM077351.1, on the reverse strand, counting down.
TACGTTATCAGGATTAGTGAGAGTATTCGGGGATGGCCCATGGTCTGGCATATCATCCACGTTGATAACCGGACATGTACTCCTAATCGTCTTTCCAGAGTTAGAGTTGTTGGCCACATGCATACGGAGTAGTGATGTTGCATTCACATTGACATGCATCCTTGATATATATTGATTATATCTGTGTTGATTGATGTATGTTGTATGCCATCTTAATTACTATTCCATTCCGTTTACATATATTCATGATTGTGTTTCTTACCCCTCTCTTTGTTATTCTTGTGCATATGTTGTGGTATATGTAGAGGAGGGTGAGCATGCTGACGAGGAGTGATCCCGAGGAGATCTCTCTCAGTAGTTAGGATTTATGATTTATGTTATTCAATATTATTCCGATGTATTATTGGTATATGTATACCAGCTCTGATATGTGACATCGGGACTTGGGTTATGTTTATTATTTATGTTTTCCGCAGTTTGTTTTTAAAGGATTTTGATTATTTCAGATTCCTATGTTTTACGTTATAGATGATGTGATGCACATTACCCTTGAGGATATGTTTTTATTTTAATTGTTATTTTTTTTAAAGACATGTATGATTTTATTCATGTTTTATTATATGCGGGGTAGTGGGTGTCACAACGAGTTTTCTTGAAAATAGCTTCTTTTAAGAAAATGTTTTAGTTCATGCCAATGAGGTTTTGAGTTTTGTTTTCCAAGTTGCATATACGAAAATAAGACCCGAAAGAAAAATGGTGATTACCCTTTCACTTTGTGAAATCTGCAAACCTAGTGATCGAGACGTCAGGCTAGTGATTTGTGAGTTGAGCACTCGGACTATGTGTCCTGTGTTTTGAATGAACGGGCTAAATATCCTTTAAAACAAATCATGAGTTGTGTGACCTGACAAAAGAATGAACGAAAGAGAAAACAGAAAACCTTCTGTGTACATATATGAATTGGCAGACGTGCCACGAAATCGAGCAACAATCCATTGTGGTTGAGAATATGAGCCAGTTAAGACCACTAGGTCTATAGGGGCATCCTGTGTTCGAGACTTCACAAGAGATCGGAGGCATCGCTACCCCGTGTCGTGGTAATCGGTTGCCCAACATGGATGAACTCAATCAGAGACTGGACTATTCATTATATGGTTGGAAGTGGTACCCCAGAACAATTGGAGTTCGGACCTAAATTGAGAGGCCGACTCATGAGGACAATTGTGTTATGGGAGTATTTACAGCTTATAACTCGACGAAGGGAAGTTAAGAATCTCCGAAGAACATGAATTAGAAAGATGATATTGGAGTCTCATGCATTATTATAACTTGTGATGATGTTCGAGATATTATGTTATATGAATATCTGTTAATGCAATTGCAGTTATATGTGGATGTATATTTTGTTTGTCGCTCGTGCGGCTATTGATGCGTTCATTATGGCATATAGTTTGTTGTTAGTTTTGCATTGCATCGTAGTCATTTTAGTGGTTTTTACCCATAGTTCTCATGCATTTTTTATTAGTATAGATAATGCACTTGATTTGAGTCGATTGTGCAGAAAGGAAGGTTATTGGCCTAGGAAAGCAGAGCTAATACACGTAGACGGACGTTACAACCAATTCGGTGGCCAAAGCACTAAAAGATGGCAAGTTTTAGAAGCAACACGGCCTGACCGTGCCCTAGGCCACGGCCGTGCATTGGTGGACATGAAGGAATTTAAATTGCACAAACAGTGAATTTCACGGCCAGGCCGTGTTAAAAGCCACGCCCGTGTCGGGCTGCGCTGATTTTTATCTTTGTACTTTAAGAGCAGCATGGCCAGGCCGTGCCTAGATCCACGGCCGTGCTGCGGTTCGCTTATGACTTGAAATTTCGCGTTTTTTGACTTAATTTGGAGAGTTTGTCAACCCTATTTGGTCTAAAAACTATAAATAGGCTTAGAAAACATTGGCCTAGGGTTGGATTTTTGGGGAATGGAATGAAGAACAAGTGATCAAAGTTTATTTTGAGGAATCAATGGAGGCTTTAGCGATTTTTTCATCTCAATTGCTTGGTTCCATCTCTTCCATGAGGAACTAATTCCTTTGTGCTAGGGTAAGATGAACTTTGTGGATCCTTTCATGTAATTGAATTCAGAACTTTCAATGCAAGTTTGATGTATGTCATTTGATCAATTATCTCTTTTCTCAATGCAATTCTATGCTTGATCACCATGGGGTTGAACTAGGGTTTCAGCATCAATTGGGAAGTTGAGGTTGAAACGTGCTTTGGGATAATTTGACATATCTATAGGGTTATAGGAATATAATTCTAGTTGGTATGAGTTTGTATGAATCCATATCCTTTATGCTTGATTTGATTAATAGGAACCTAAGGGATTAGGGCTCATTGGTTGAATTAAAGGGATTAAGAGGAAAGGAATTTTCGTTAACCTAATTTAGAGGATTTAAACTTCAAATACGTTATCATTGCTTGCATTGGAATAGAATTCAAGAGCGTAAAGGGTGAGACAAAGGGATTCGAGCCCTAGTCACCTTATTCTCCTTAATATCCAAATTACATATTTTGTTAGTCATTTTCTTATTGCTGAACACGAGTTACACACTTCAAACACCAATAGTCTTAGTCAATAGTTCAATTAATACGTCGTTGGTATAGTTACGAATTGGTTACAATCCCTGTGGATACGAACTTTTATTACTTAACGACGAAATCGTGCACTTGCGATTTTGTCCAACAAGTTTTTGGCGCCGTTGCCGGGGATTGTTGAATTAATTTTTAACAAGGCAAACGAGTACCTTTTTGAACTATTAATTTTATTTATTTTGTTTTGTTAAAAATAAAAAAAAATTTATTATATATATTAACTGTTGCTTTGCTACTGATCTTTTCCTTTAGTTTTGTGCATGCGAGGTAAACGCATAGGTGAACTATTGTTTGATCCAGAAATTGAAACGACAGCAAAGGCACTAAGGAAGAAGACAAAGGAAGCTAAGCAACGACAAAAACAATCATCTGCATCTACTTCCCAAGTCCCAACTCAAGAAGTGATGGGAGACCAACAAGCACTTTGGGTGATTTTGGGAGACGGAACAACCATGCCAGGGCTGTAAATGCCTACCAACAGGCTGAGGCAAATGCCAATTTTGAAATCAAGCCGGCTTTGTTAAACACTCTCAAGCAAAGCCAATTCGCGGGGAATGAGATAGATGACCCAAATCAATGCCTGGTGAGCTTCTATGAAATCTGTGATACTTTTGGGTTAGCTGGAGTGACTGAGGGAAGCAAGAAATTGAGGCTTTTCCCTTGGACCCTGCGTGAGAGAGCAAGAGATTGGCTAGACACCTTGCCTACTGGAAGCATTGCAACTTGGGAGGATTTGGAGGAGAAATTCATGACTATATTTTTTCCTCCCTCAAAATTCATCAAAAGAAGAGGTGAGATCCATGGCTTCCAACAGAACCAAAGTGAGAACTTGTATGAGGCATGGGAGAGGTTCAAGCTCCTTCTAAAGAGGTGTCCAGGCCATGGATATGATGATTTCAACCAGATGCAAATGTTCTGTAATGGTTTGAGGCCGAACACCAGGATGATGTTGGATGCCTCAGCTGGAGGTACAATCAACAATAAGACAGCCGCAGAAGCAAGAACCTTAGTGGAGCAAATGGCTTCCAATGAGCAGTTGTGTCAGAATGATAGAGGGACACTGGGTAAAAGAGAAGTCCTAGAATTGGAAACACAAGATGCGCTCTTGGCTCAAAATAAATTAGTCTCTCAACAATTTGAGGCTATTACAAAAGAGTTGAAAGCACTGAAAGTGGGAACCTCTTCCCCTGCTCAGGTGAACCAAGTAAATCAAGGCTTGAGATGTGACTTTTGCCAAGGGCCTCATGAGAATGGAGGATGTGATACTTTGGGAGAATCCAAGGAGCAAGCTAATTACATGGGCAACTTCCAAAGACAAGGAGGGAATCCATATTCTGACACCTATAATCCAGGGTGGAAGAATCATCCCAACCTCTCTTGGAAGCCACAGGATAATTCATCATCGAGCAATCCTCCACAACCTCCCAAGCAAGAGAAGCCAAATCAACTGGAGGAAGCTCTTACCCAATTCATGAAGATGACTCAGTCAAATTTCCAAAACCATGAGTCACATTTCAAAAATCAAGAGGCTTCTATCAAGAATCTTGAAAATCAGATCGGGCAACTCTCAAAACAACTTGCAGAACAATCTAAAGGTAAGTTTTCTGCTAGCATAGTAGATAACCCAAAAACTGAAAATTGTAGTGTTGTTACTTTGAGAAGTGGAAAACCTTTGTGTGAAATAGAGAAAAAGAAAAAGAGTGAAAAGTGTGAAAATGAAAAAGTAATAGAAAAAGAAAGAGTGGAAACAGAAGAGGAGGTAGAAAAAGAAAAGGGAGAAGTTGAAAATGAGAGAAAAGAAAATATTGAGAAAGGAGAGAAAAAAGAGGGTGAGGAAGACAATGTTGCTACTGACAATGTGCAGGTACAAGAGAAGCCCAAAATTATTCAGCCACATTTGAAGCTTCCTTATCCTCATTTGAGCAAGAAGAACCAGAAGGATGAACAGTTTGCTAAGTTCATGGATATCTTCAAGCGTCTCCAAATCAACATTCTTTTTGCAGAAGCTCTTGAGCAAATGCCCACTTATGCTAAATTTATGAAGGAATTGCCGACCAAAAAGAGAAGGTTTAAGGAGGATGAGACGGTAGCCTTGACTGAGGAGTGTAGTGCCATCATCCAGAGGAAGCTTCCTCCAAAGATGAAGGATCCCGGAAGCTTTACAATTCCTTGCACTATTGGGAATTTGCACATTGGAAAAGCTCTCTGTGATTTGGGAGCTAGCATTAATTTGATGCCTCTCTCTATGTTGAAAAGGTTTGGAGGAGGCGAAGTCAAGCCTACCAAGATGTCTTTGCAACTGGCAGATAGATCTGTGAAATAACCCTATGGCATACTGGAGGATGTGTTGGTTAGAGTTGACAAGTTCTTGTTCCCAGTGGATTTTGTTATCCTTGATATGGAAGAGGACAAGGAGGTCCCTCTTCTTCTTGGCAGACCTTTCCTAGCTACAGGGAGAGCCTTGATTGATGTGCAACAAGGTAAATTGATTCTGAGGTTCCAAGATGAGAAGGTGATTTTTAATGTCTCTGAAGCTATGAGGCATCCGGATGATATTGAGAGATGCCTCTAGAGTTGATGTGATTGACGATTCTGTTTTGGAAATAATAAAGCAAGACCAACCTTCACACCCACTAGAGAACGTGTTAGTGAATTCTATTGAGAAGGTGGATGGGGAGAAGGAAGAAGAAATTGAAAGATGTCTTGCACAACTTGAAGCTCTACAAGTTGAAGAAGCTGTTATGAAAATGAAAGAGGAGTTGCAAGGTGGAGAGTTAGAAAAGAAAGTTATCCCGGAATTAAAGCAATTACCCCCACACTTGAAGTATGTTTATCTTGGGGATGATGCTTTTAATCCAGTGATCATTAATGGCTCCTTGTCGAAGCTAGAGGAGGAGAAGCTAGTGAGAGTACTTAGAGCACATAAAGAGGCAATTGGATGGACAATCTCAGATTTAAAGGGAATCAGTCCAGCCTTTTGCATGCATAAGATCAAGTTGGATCAAGAGTCTAAGCCAGTTGTTCAACCACAGAGAAGGCTGAATCCGGTCATGAAAGAAGTGGTGAGGAAGGAAGTATTGAAGCTTTTAGAGGCTGGGATGATCTATCTTATTTCTGACAGTGCATGGGTTAGTCCAGTACATGTGGTTCCAAAGAAAGGGGGGTTGACAGTTGTGAAAAATGAAAAAAAATGAGTTGATCCCTACTCGAACGGTCACAGGGTGGCGAATGTGCATTGACTATAGGAAACTGAACCAAGCTACTCGCAAGGATCATTTCCCTCTCCCGTTTATGGACCAAATGCTTGAAACGTTGGCTGGACAAGCCTACTATTGTTTTCTGGATGGGTATTCCGGTTACAATCAGATCTCTGTCAATCCAGAAGATCAAGAGAAGACAGCATTTACCTGCCCTTTTGGAGTCTTTGCATATAGAAAGATGCCCTTCGGTCTTTGCAATGCGCCCGCAACTTTTCAAAGGTGCATGCTTTCTATTTTTGCTGATATGATTGAAAAATCTATTGAGGTATTTATGGATGACTTTTCTGTTTTTGGAACCTCTTATGATGATTGTCTGGGTAATTTGGAAAATGTTCTGAAGAGGTGTAAGGAGACCAATTTGGTATTGAATTGGGAAAAATGCCATTTCATGGTAAAAGAAGGCATTGTTCTGGGACATAAAATCTCATCTAAGGGGATAGAAGTGGATAAGGCAAAAATTGATGTGATAGAGAAGTTGCCTCCTCCGTTGAATGTGAAAGGAGTGAGGAGTTTCCTTGGGCATGCTGGATTTTATAGACGGTTCATCAAGGATTTCTCCAAGGTTGCCAAGCCACTTTGCAATCTCCTCATTAAGGATGTTGCTTTCAAATTTGACCCAGATTGCTTGAAGGCTTTTGAGTTATTGAAAGAGAAACTGATTTCAGCTCCTGTGATAGTTGCACCAGATTGGGAGTCACCTTTTGAGTTAATGTGTGATGCTAGTGACTATGCAGTGGGGGCTGTTTTGGGCCAAAGAAAAGAGAAGTTCTTTCATGCCATCTATTATGCTAGTAAGGTGTTGAATGAGAACCAAGTCAACTATGCTACCACAGAGAAGGAGTTGCTTGCCATAGTTTTTGCTCTAGAAAAATTCCGTTCCTATTTGATTGGTTCCAAGGTTGTGGTGTTCACTGATCATGCAGCAATAAAATATCTTATGACTAAGGTTGAAGCCAAGCCAAGACTCATTCGGTGGATTTTGTTGTTGCAAGAATTCGACCTTGAGATAAAAGACAAAAAGGGGAGTGAAAATGTGGTGGCTGACCATTTGTCTAGGCTGGTGAATTCTGAAGTTACAGTTAGAGATTTAGATATTGTAAAGGAGTTCCCAGATGAGAAATTGTTAGTTGTGACTGAGAGGCCTTGGTTTGCAGATATGGCCAATTTTAAAGCTGCTGGTGTTATACCTGAAGAGTTAACTTGGCAACAAAAGAAGAAGTTTTTCAAGGATGCTAACTACTTCATTTGGGATGATCCCTATCTCTTCAGGCAAGGCCCAGATGGAATTCTGAGAAGGTGTGTTGCGCATGATGAGGCACTGAAAATTTTATGGCATTGTCACAATTCACCATACGGAGGTCATTTTAATGGTGAACGTACAGCTGCCAAAGTGCTTCAATCTGGGTTCTATTGGCCTTCAATTTTCAAGGATGCTTATGCTCATATAAAGAGTTGTGACAAGTGCCAGAGGACAGGAAGCATTTCCAAGAGGAATGAAATGCCCTTAAACTCCATTTTGGAGGTTGAGATTTTTGACTGTTGGGGCATTGATTTCATGGGACCATTTCCCTCCTCATTCTCTAACCAGTATATTTTGTTAGCTGTGGACTATGTCTCAAAGTGGGTAGAGCCAGTAGCAACTCAGTTAAGTGATTCTCAGACTGTGGTGAAATTCATAAAGAAGAACATCTTTTCTCGGTTTGGGGTCCCTAGAGTTTTAATCAGTGATGGTGGTTCGCATTTTTGCAACTCCAAATTGGAGGCTGTGCTGAAAAAGTATGATGTGAAGCACAAGGTTGCCACTCCCTACCACCCTCAGAGTAATGGGCAAGCTGAAGTGTCAAACAGGGAGATTAAGAAGATACTTGAGAAGACAGTGAGTGCCTCAAGGAAAGACTGGGCCCATAAGCTGGATGATGCTTTGTGGGCATATAGGACCGCTTACAAATCCCCAGTGGGGATGTCTCCCTACCAGCTGGTTTATGGCAAAGCTTGTCATTTGCCAGTTGAGCTTGAGCATAAGGCATTTTGGGCCTTGAAGTTCCTAAATTTTGATGCAACTTTGGCTGGAGAGAAAAGAATTCAGCAGCTGCATGAGTTGAATGAGATGCGCTTGCATGCTTATGAGAATGCCTCAATCTATAAACAGAAGGTTAAAGCCTATCATGATAAGCACATTACAGAAAGAACTTTCTCTCCTGGGCAGCAAGTGTTATTGTTCAACTCTCGTTTGAAGTTATTCCCGGGAAAACTCAAGTCCAAGTGGTCGGGACCTTTTGTAGTTAAAGAAGTGATGCCACATGGAGCAGTAGAGGTGGAGGAGCCTTCATCTCAACGATCGTTCAAGGTGAATGGTCAAAGATTGAAGCATTACTTTGGAGGAGAGCTTGACAGGGCAAAGGTTGCTCTAGTTTTGCAAGAGCCTTGAGCATGCCATCATGCGTCAAGCTAGTGACGTTAAAGAAGCGCTTCTTGGGAGGCAACCCAAGGTGTGGAAGAGTTTGATCAAAAAAAAAAAAAAAAAAAGGGAGCCAGTGGATTCCACGGGCAAGCCGTGTGTGAGGACACAGCCGTGCCTCCAGAAAACAAACAAAAAGGGGGAGACAGTGGATTCCACGGGCAAGCCGTGTATGATGACACGGCCGTGCCTCCAGAACAAAATCCAAAAAGGGGGAGACAGTGTATTCCACGGGCAAGTCGTGCCCCAGGGCACGCCCGTGCTCGTGCTTCAGTTAACAACAAGGCATTCCCAGTGAGGCACGGCTGGGCCGTGCTATAGGACACAGCCGTGTCTCGACCTTTCTTCCTTCTTTTAAACCCTTAGCCGTCCCTTTCCTCTTCATACCCTAATTATTTTTTTCTCTCCAGCTTAGCCGCACGAGCCACCCACCACCATCCCAGCTCCGCCACAGCCCCTCTATCCCTCTCCATTCGCGTCCTCCATTTTCCCCCTCCTTCTTCCACGTTCGCCTCCTCCATCTCCACCATTTCCAACTCGTCTCCGCCCACATCCCAGCTCAGCCGCCAGCCCCACCTCCTCTTCACCCTCCTGCCATCTCAGCCACGCCCCTTCCTTCTTCCTCTTAACCTTGTCCTCCCCTCACATAGGCCACCAGCCAGGCCCCTTTTATTTTTTTTCTTTATCTTCTATTTTATTTTTTCTCACTTTACCAGTGTGTTTGGGCTTGTTGTGTGGTCTGATTACAGGGCCAAATGGCGTCAAAGAGGCAGAGGGGTGCCGCCTCAGGCACCAAGGAGCCCACATTGGTCAGGGGAAAAGGCAAGGGGAAGAAAAAAGTCACCGAAAATCCTCATGGCATTCAGTTTCGGGACGATGTCCACGAGGCAAGGTATAATTCTCTGGCTGCTAGAAATATTGTGCCGACCCGTTATATGGATGAACATGCTTTAGACACTCTAGGGTTGTTAGATGACGTCCATTACTTATTTGCAAATGTTGGTTGGACAAAGTTTGTGGGCCTCAACTATTTTATCCATGCCAAAATTACTCTGGAGTTCCTATCATCTGTGAATGCCAATGTTTTGTATGCGGAGAGTTGGCCACCAGATCACCATGACAATTTGATAACCTTTAGGTTATTCAATAATGAGCATACCTTGTCATTGAGCCAATTCAATGATATATATGGCTTTCCTTATGGCGGGCAACGGAGGGTCCCAAATGAATTTTCTGCAAGATCTATGTGGAACCAACTCACAGCAAATGACACCTATGACTCTTCCTCATCCAAATCATCCAAGCTGCGCAACCCTTGTTTTCGCTATGTTCACCGAGTCATGTCGAACACTTTGTTTGGCCGAGGAGATAGTGACGGTGTTGTCCGTCAGTCGGAACTGTTGTTTTTATGGAATATGCTGTTGCACCCCAAAGTTCAGCTAGATGCGGGCTCTCATCTCATTTCTCACATGGTTAAAGTAGGGAAAGCTTCAGCTGGTAAATTGTTATTGGCGGTTTAATCACCCCTATTGCTGTGGCTCTTGGGTATCAAACCTCTGGCCTCCCCATTGTTTGTGGGAGCACTCGCTTGGATATGGAGGCCTGCTTGGCAATGAGAATGATAGTCAAGGAAGTCCAATGTTACTGTTTGGTGCTCCCTGATACAGAGGAAACCCATCCTTTACCTGACCCGGAACACACCACTGTCAGAAACTCGAGGAATTGGAATTTTCCAGGAGGCCCGCCACCTGAACCCCTTCAAGAGGAGGTACCTGAGACGCCCCCTGCCCGTTCTTCACAGCACTTTCCCCATCAGCCACCTCCCGGCTCTTATTCTGCCCTTCACGACGAAATGGCTGCTCAAAGGACCCAGCTAACTGGTCTGGCCAACACTGTCCACAACATCCAGGACATGGTCTCTGACATGTATAACTGGCACCTCCAGCAGTATCCTGGCCAGTTTCCTCCCCCCCCCCCACGGTGAGTCCCTCCTTTGCATCCTCCCTATCTCCGTTTCGTTGTTTACATTGGGGACAATGTCAATTCCTAAGCTTGGGGTAAGGCGTTTTAATTTTTTGCATTTAGTTTTGCATGTTAGTCTTGCATTTCATTTTAGTGTTGCATTTTTGTGATAATTGTTGTTTGTTCGCATCATTTTATCCCCCAAATTGTTACGCTATCCTCTTGTGTTTTGGCATGTGTGCTATAATCGTTTTGAAATTTGAGATTGCAACGAATCGGAACCCAATTATTTTCTTTTGTGATGGGATTAAAGGTTGCGTTCTTAATAAGTATAGGGATAGTCAATTGATAAGTTGTTGATTAGCATGTGGCGCTATGACTTGATGTTTTTCACTGAATTTAACTTCTAAATGTGAGACTTGAGCTTGTATTGGGGTTGTGCTTCATCATGTTTTTATGCCCCTTCTCCTTGTATGAGTGTGTCCATCCTGATTGTGCTCTCTAGAACTTGACTTGAAACCGTTTCAAAACTTGAAATTTTTTGTCAACTCACTTGAATATGATTAAGGCAATTTAGGCATGTTTCAAGCCTCTGATGGTTGAATAAAAACTTCCTCTAGTTGCCCCTTTTGAGCCTAAAATGAAATTAATTTTCTTGGTACCCTTGTGCTTGCTAAATGTTACAGTACCTTTTAAAGCAGGTTTAAGGGAGCAATTAGTTGTGAATCTTGTGTGTATTATGCGGTGCTTGAAATTTGGACCTCTTCTGATAGTTAAACTCTTTCCCAGTAATTACTGCAAAAAAATCTCAAATGGGGAGAAAACAAAAAAAAAAAAAAATATACAATAAAGTGAAATAACAGAAGAGGAGCAAAATAAAAAAAAAAATGGTGTTGAAAGCAGAAGGGAAAAATGAATTGCTCCGCTTATTCTGCTTAAAAAGGGCTGTTTTACTTGTCCATTATTCTAGCCCTTGAATTTTCCTTTTTCTTGTTTTATCCCACCTTGCATATATAACCCCTTGGCCACGTTACAACCTTGTGAAGACCTTTTGATTCTTGTGTGTTTTCATTAATTATTTGCTGAGATTTGGTTAATAGTCAAGCCTATGGTAGAGCACTTTCATGGATGGATTTGAGCGATTTGTCATAACCTTCAAACACTTTGAGAGTGGTAAGGAGAGTGCCCCTATCAGTGAGAGACATGATTTCAGAGAGCCTGATTCTCTAATTGGACTTGATTTTGGTTATCCCTATTGTCTTATTTAGCCTTTAGCCTATTGCTTGAAGTTGTCTTTATCTCGGGGTCCGCCGTATAAGTGCATCTCTTGTTTCTATGCTTTTCTGTGGCCACTGAAATTGCTTGAGGACAAGCAAGATTCTAAGCTTGGGGTAATTTGATGCGTTCATTATGGCATATAGTTTGTTGTTAGTTTTGCATTGCATGGTAGTCATTTTAGTGGTTTTTACCCATAGTTCTCATGCATTTTTTATTAGTATAGATAATGCACTTGATTTGAGTCGATTGTGCAGAAAGGAAGGTTTTTGGCCTAGGAAAGCAGAGCTAATACACGTAGACGGACATTACAACCAATTCGGTGGCCAAAGCACTAAAAGATGGCAAGTTTTAGGAGCAACACAGCCTGACCGTGCCCTAGGCCACGACCGTGCCTTGGTGGACATGAAGGAATTTAAATTGCACAAACAGTGAATTCCACGGCCAGGCCGTGTTAAAAGCCACGCCCGTGTCGGGCTGCGCTGATTTTTATCTTTGTCCTCCACGGCCGTGCTGCGGTTCGCTTCTGACTTGAAATTTCGCGTTTTTTGACTTAATTTGGAGAGTTTGTCAACCCTATTTGGTCTAAAAACTATAAATAGGCTTAGAAAACATTGGCCTAGGGTTGGATTTTTGGGGAATGGAATGAAGAACAAGTGATCAAAGTTTATTTTGAGGAATCAATGGAGGCTTTAGCGATTTTTTCATCTCAATTGCTTGGTTCCATCTCTTCCATGAGGAACTAATTCCTTTGTACTAGGGTAAGATGAACTTTGTGGATCCTTTTATGTAATTGAATTCAGAACTTTCAATGCAAGTTTGATGTATGTCATTTGATCAATTATCTCTTTTCTCAATGCAATTCTATGCTTCATCACCATGGGGTTGAACTAGGATTTCAGCATCAATTGGGAAGTTGAGGTTGAAACGTGCTTTGGGATAATTTGACATATCTATAGGGTTATAGGAATATAATTCTAGTTGGTATGAGTTTGTATGAATCCATATCCTTTATGCTTGATTTGATTAATAGGAACCTAAGGGATTAGGGCTCATTGGTTGAATTAAAGGGATTAAGAGGAAAGGAATTTTCGCTAACCTAATTTAGAGGATTTAAACTTCAAATACGTTATCATTGCTTGCATTGGAATAGAATTCAAGAGCGTAAAGGGTGAGACAAAGGGATTCGAGCCCTAGTCACCTTATTCTCCTTAATATCCAAATTACATATTTTGTTAGTCATTTTCTTATTGCTGAACACGAGTTACACACTTCAAACACCAATAGTCTTAGTCAATAGTTCAATTAGTACGTCGTTGGTATAGTTACGAATTGGTTACAATCCCTGTGGATACGAACTTTTATTACTTAACGACGAAATCGTGCACTTGCGATTTTGTCCAACAGCTATCGTGATAAACTTGTGGAATGAGTATCTCACCTTTGCATGTACATGTTGGACACCCTGTTGTGTTTTTGGATACATGTACAGATGCGGCGGGGAGGTCTCCGCGGACACTTGAGGACTCTGATGACGGAGTCCTATGAAGATGAAGAGAAGCAGGATCCTTCCGAATTCCTCCGGGAATCAGAGCTGACTTTGGGGTTCTTCCCCAATGGCTACTTTTAGCCCGACCAGCATTTGAGTCCTTTTTTTTTTTTTTTTTTTTTGAAGCAGTCGTATCTTACCTACTGTAGTTATGTTGACTTAATGTTTTGAAGTCTGTAACCTGTGATAATAGACCAGAATTCATACTATTAGTTTAAACTTTGTTTCTAGAAAACCTATATGCTCCGGCATTAATATCTTATGTTTATTTTGTCATGGATGTTTAATATTGGTATATGCTATGAGGTTTATTCCATCCTTCTTGTACTGTAATTATTATATTGTGATGAAAATTTTATAGACTCACATTTTCGAAACGTAGTTATTTACCTAAAGTATTTTCCGAAAGCAACCCGGGTTTTTATTTGTTTATGTTTTCGGCATCGAGCTTGAGACGTAGCACCGAGGGGGTGTTACAGAAGCCTTACGAAAACAGTTCGAGAGGCAAGCAATTTAGCCGAAGAAGCTTAGTAATTGGTCAGGGGGCAAAGCTGAGAATAACTATGGGAATATTGATATGCCTGGGGGAAAACACACCCATGCTTGGACCAGAATTGAGAAAGGAAAATTGCCTATTATAGATGAGAGCCCAATCCCGGAGGGAAGTAAGCGGGTGATAGAGTTCAGGGAAAAGGAAGGTATGACCCTGTTAAGAATTACCGTAAGGAATGATGAGGAGATGAAGTCTCAAAGAACAACTAAAGCCGTCAGCTAACGTTCCAGAAGGGCATTGGTTCTTGAAAACATGAAACCAATAGATCCTATAGGGGTTTAGCTAACGCGAACTCAGAAAAGAGGAAAGTAGAGGATGGCTCAGGTTCAGAAGATGAAACAAACTTTACAAATGCTAGCTGAAGCCAAGAAGGTGGTGAGGGAGGAGATCCCATCTCCAAAGGTAGCCGAAGCATTAGAGGCAGATTTTAATCCTCCCAAGGAAGACAAAGAGAAGCGTGAAGGCCGGCAGGCAAAAGAATTAGTGACTCAGCCAAGAGAGGAAGGTAAAAGCAACTCTGAAAATGAAGTGTTATTTGCGGGGAAGAGTTTGGATCCTATTTCGGAAAGTGATCAATTGTTTGAAGAAAATGGCAAAGCATGAGATACCTAGGATGGGGCAGAATCAGACATGTTGTCTCTTTTAGAAAAATCCATGTTGGAAACCCTCATGGGAGAATCAGAGTTTGATTCGATTGAGATTGACATAGTAGGGATTCTCCCAAGTGAATTCTGGGGTCAACCGAATGCACTCAAATGGGATGTGTGCGGAGAGGAAGTAGAATGGGAAATCGTAGCTGATGAAGTAACAATAGGACCTCAGGGTATGATGTTTGACAAACCCACAGAAGAAATGGTTAGGCATTTGAAGCCATTATATGTCAAAGCTCAGTTGAACGGCAAGGCAGTTAGCCATGTATTCGTGGATGGAGGGGCAGTGTTGAATGTTATGCCGGTAAGCACAATGAAGACATTAGGAAAGACAAAAGAAGATTTGTGCCCCACCAATATGAAAATGATACATTTCACAGGAGAAGCAACGACTGCCTTGGGCATATTGATAGCCGATGTAATGGTAGGATCAAAGACCACTACCTTTGCCTTCTTTGTGGTCAATGCTAAAACTACTTATGCTATCCTTTTAGGGAGAGACTGGATACATTCCAGCAAGTGTGTGCCCTCGACTTTGCATCAGATGCTCATCATGTGGAATAGGGATAAGGTGGAAACTGTGTTAGCCAATAAGAATCCCTTTATGGCTGACGTATAAATGGCTGAAGCCATGAATTACTCTCCATACTTGAAACCTATTCGGGTGACTGAGGATTATGAGGAAGGTGCTTGGGAATCTTGCGACTTAATATCCCAAGGAATTACAATCAAAATGTAGGCCTACTCACGACCTTTTGGAGATATTTTTGATGAATGACCACACCAATGCCATAGAAGACTTGCTTCAAAGGCTGGCCTTATTCACAGCAGAGAGTAAAATCATTAAAGCCAGATCAATTGAAGAAGAAATTTTGATAGATGTTGATGGTCAGATTAAGGAGCAAGCACCCAGAGAAGAAGGACATCAGGCACCTGTTTATAAGAAAATACCTGCTTTTGAGGCTCAAGATCCTTTGATAGAAGTAAATCTGGGTTTGGCTGATAAACCAGCAATGACTAAGGTTAGTGGATTGTTAGCTGAATCAGATAAGGATAAGTTAGTTGAACTTGTCAAGCAGTACAAAAATTGTTTTGCTTGGGGCTATCATGAGATGCATGGGTTATCAAGAAGCTTGGTGGAACATCGCCTACCGATAAAAGAAGGGTTCAAGCCTTATAAACAGCCTGCCAGAAAGTTTAATCCCGAATTATTGCCAAAGATCAAGGTAGAAATGGAGAGGTTATTGAAGGCAGGATTTATTCACACAGTTAGGTATGTAAAATGGCTTTCCAATATTGTTCCTGTGTTCAAGAAAAATGGGAAGTTAAGGATATGTATTGATTACAAAAATATAAACTTGGCAACACCCAAACACGAGCATGTAATGCCTATAGCCGACATGTTAGTCGATGTTGTGGTTAGCAATGGTGTAACGCCTCGATTTCACATTTTATGATTCTTCAGTATTTTAACGTTTTTATTTTATTGGAGGGTCTAGAGAGTGAAATAAAATATTCTGAGAACATAGGAATGTCCTACACAACCATAGGAAGCCATGGTTAAGTTTTGGGCAAAAACTCAAACGGAGCCCAGTCTGCACTTTTCACGGGTAGTAGTTTTTTTCTACTATCAAGACCTAATTTAAACTCATAACGAGATAGTAAGTCCCAGGATTTAATTCTCTACATCTTTGTTAAAATCCGTGCCGACTTCTAAAAGTGAAAAGAATATATTATATTCGGGCGAATACTCGAACCGTGAGACGATTGGAGCTGTAAAGGGATTTACCGTGACCCGCTATGGATAAGATTCATCTAGGAGGGTGTGCTGTGACTCACCAATGTCATCGTTACATTTCTAGAAATATCTAGATATTTATAAGGGAAATGACCAAAATGCCCATAGTCTTTGAAGGAATTACCAAATTACCCTTTTTGCTTATTTACAAGTTTGCCATGATACCAAAATATCTATAACTCACTCATTCTCACTTAGGCCATTTGGCCACACTCTCTCTCTCTCTCTTCTTTCTCTCACTTGTTCATCCAAATTCATAGAGTTCTTGAAGTTCTTCAAAGTTCTTCACAAAAACCCATTTTGATCTTCATAAGTTGAAGTTTTTGAGTGAAAACTTGCTTCTCTTTCACAAATCTTTGATTCTAGGAGGTATGGTCCTCATCTTAACTCTCTTAATCTCTCTATTTCATCTCTTGAATCTCTTGATTCATGAAGATCCAAGTTTAGATTCAAAACTTTGAAAATTCATAGAAAAGTATAGAAAAATCTTTTTAATACCAAATCAATTTCTATGATCTAGTTTCATCATTCTCTTTCATTGTTCAAAAGCATGTAATCAAATAAGTTTTCTAGCCCTTTTATTTAAAGATGTCCGAAACCTTCGTGAAGGAAAAAGGTTGAATTTTTTATTCAAGTTTTGTGTAATAAGACTTGTTCTAGTGTTAGGAGTACCTAAGGATCATCCACCCAAATGATTAGAAATTTTGGACATCTCTAGCTAATTTTTCTAGAGGATGGCCGAACCACTTTGGATGGGAAATAAGAGATTTTTGTGTTGTTTAATGTTTAATGTTTGATTGTTGTGTTGTTTGTAGTTGGTGACGAGTATTCAGACGAATAATCGGGAGATTCGTGAACCGGTCAACCGACTTTGATCTGGAGATTTGATCATCAATAGGTATGGGGGGTGAACCTCATCACACCAAAATGGTGGTGGTGAAGATGGTTTTTTACTTTGTGTGTGGGTGAAACCCTTTGGTTTGGGTTCACCACTTTTTTTTTTTTTAATAAAAGGCTTGGCATGCAAAGGCATTACAATAAGAAAAGAAATCCCAAATAGGTTGGCACCTCAGATCTTACCTATCATCTGAAGCACACCAAAATAATAAAATAGATAGAAAAAAGAATACAAAATCATGGGGGGACCAAACCAAAACCCATGGGATAGTCCACTGAACCTATAGCTAGGAATACTTTGTGTGGGTGAAACCCTTTGGTTTGGGTTCACCACTTTATTTGGTTCTCTTGGAGAACAAAGTTGTAATAATGGTAGTTAATGTTTTTGGTATGCTTTATCATGCTTATGATGATGTTGATTAGATGAAAAACTTTTTCATGTATGTTGAAAAACCTTTATGCTTGATTATGAAGCAATGATGTGTAATTGTTGTTTGTCATAATTATGTGAGCATTTTGAGCTATAACTTGGTTAGTTGGTGAAGCAAAACCTTCAATTTTACCTTGAGTAGGCTTGTGGCCTTAGTGAACAAAATGAGGAAGAATATGTGCTGTTCTTGAACATTTAAAGTTTTGAAGTAAGAAAAATGTTTTAATGACTTATGCTTTAAAGAAAAACCATAAGAGACTTTGATCCAAAGATCAAATAAAGTTTCAATCTTTAAGTGTTTTCACCAAAGTGAAACATGTCTTTTACCTTATCATTAGTTCATCTAGTTAACCAAGTGATTTGAAAGTGGATTAATGATATGTTTTCATGAGAATCAATATAGTTCCAGAAGGCACTACCTTTATTTTAGAACAAAGTTCATGATCCTTTTTCAAACATAATGAAGACCTTTATCCTTAAGTTGATTAAAATGAATCATAGTTAGAAGATTAGATAAGATTATATTTTCTTTTACACTAACTTAGGATATGGTTTTACACTAAGTTAGTAAGGAAAAACCCTTTTCAAAATTGGTGAAGGTATTTTGCCTTAAGCAAGTTAAAGGTTCTTTCAAATTAATGAGTTTTCAATGAGAACGGTTTTGGATTACTAAAAGAGTTTTTCAACTCAAATCATAAAGTTTTACATGTGAAAAACCTAAGTTAAAGTAATTAACTTAGAATTGAAGACAAGATATAAAAGGTATTGGTGGAACAAGACCATGTACTAAACCATTGATGACTTAGTTCATCAATGACTTCGTAAGACTTAAGTGAATCAACACGTATTTCATTATTTGACAATCAAGAAGTTAATATCTTAGAAAGGCTCAAAGACTTATCTGAGAGGATTCTCAATCCTTATTCATAATGCTTAGGCCTTGAGACATAATTCATAAGACATAAACACAAACACGAAACGTTTTGGGTTTTGAAACAGTAGTTCAATGACAAATCGGTGATTCGGATCTGGATCAATCGTTCAATTGTTTCAGTCTTGTGATGACTCGATCCCGGAGGGATCACGAGATTTATCCGGTGGATAAATGTTTTATAATATAAAGAGGCGTATAGTTCCTAAGGAAGAAATCCTTAGTGAACATTGAGGTTTATCCGGTGGATAGACATTGCTTTATCGCATATGCTTTATGTAAGCATTAGCATTTCTTTACATGAGTTGTAAGGCCTTGAGCCTAGGAGTTGAGCTTACACCTTTATGCGGGTGCGAATCTTACGGTGACGATTGGAATAATCTTGGAGGTATCAGGGTTGGAAAGGCTTACATGTGACCAATTGCTTGCTCTTCTGTGCCGTGGCGACTCCGAGCAATACACTGATATCCTCGACTAGATGCAGTACTTTTCATGTTTGGTGCAGAGTGTTTTCCGTAAAGCCAGATACGTGCACGTTACAAATGTTGTAGCATCTTGCCCATGGCTAGCTGTTGCTATAAAAATGGTTGATGAGCTTGTGCAAGTATACACAATCGTTTAACAAGTAATAAAGTGTAAGAGAGATCATTCCCACGAGGATTATATGGTGATTCAAGTACAAGTTTTTGTATTAATGGTTCTATTAATCAAGATTAACAAAGAGTAACAGATAATTTGTGTGTGTGTATCCAGGACAGTTTCGGTAAAAACAAATGCTAGAGCAATAAAAACGGATTTGATAACAGAATGGGTAAAACAGCTACGGGGAAGTATCCCTTGCAACTTCAGTCTAGTTCAGTTATGCGTTTGCAATGCTACGGCAATTTGGCTCCAGGAAATGAAAGTTTGTTTTCCAACAGTCTGAGATGAACTTCACTAAACGTCTTCTATTCCTAGGTCCATATTAGTTATATTCACGCCTCACTTAAGCTCGTTCCAGCTAGCCTAAGAGTTAGAATGTTCATTCCTAATTCATTCTTCATCATAATTTTCCAATTAATGATTTTACTCTTATCTATAAAACAGTTCTGCTACACTTAGCTTTTCCAAGCAGCCGTGAGCTCAAGTTTTAACTAAGGTGATCAAGTTCAATTAAAACACCACCAAATCAGATTTATAGAAAATGCAATAGCAAAGCATAACATAACATTCACTAGAAATCCATTACAAGTTCAACATCCCATAGCTACAAAAGGTTTAGCTCATATTGAGCTTACAGAAACGAAAAGACAAATAAGAAATGGAAGAAGAAGCCATTATAAGAGAGGAGAGAGAGAGAAAGGGGCGCAGCTCTGTCCTTGCTCCAGTAGGGAAGATTTTTCCTCGCCTTTCTCTCGCCTCTTGTCCCCTTTTTAGGGTTCTTTTTCCAGCCTGTCTCAAGGCCCTTTCCTCTCTCATCCTTTTTGGGCTATAAACTTATTAGGACAAGTGTCCTTGGCCCAGCTCCCTGACTTTAATGCACCAAACACCAGCCCCACGTGTAGGACATTGTCCTCATCAGTTAAGGACCACTCAATGTGTAAGAGAATGTTTTGAGCCTTTGTCCTTGTGCATCGTCAGCTTCAGCTACAGTTGCTATAGCAAATCCCAGAGCAACGTCTCCAGTTCAGCACCTGATTCTCCAAAAACTGCCCTGCACAGAAACTCTCAATTAACTACCCAAAAACAGTTCTAAACGACACCAAAACATTAAAACTCACAAAAGACTCTTACAAAACACACTTTACACAAAATCACACTAAAATACTAAAAACATAAACTCCAAAGTACTCAAAGACCACAAAAACACAAGCCAAAAAGGTATAAATAACTCTTCATGGCTGTCCTCGTTTTCACTCTCAGCAACATGCTACAACACTAAACTCTCATAACAGTGTACTCTTCCTCTCTTCTCAAGCTAAGATAGGTGCTCTCAATCATCATTCAAATGCATACTCAAACACGACCTTGACAAGCTTCTAAACACACCACTCACAATCAAAGTTGCACACTGCCAGAGGACTTTATTTGGTTGCAATGGGGCTTGGGTTCAGGTAGGAACAGTTCTGGGAAGGTGGCTACACTAGATGGAGCTTAGGTATGCTTCCTTTTTTTGCTTCACAATTATTTCTTTCATGGCCCAGCTCACACAAGTCAGGGAGGACTTTTTGATCTTTTTCATTTTGTTTACCTCTTTGAATTCGGTTTCCTCCTTTGTACCCTCAGAGCAGTTGTTGCAACATTTTAGCATTTTTTTCTTGCAACTGCTCTGCTGTTTTTTTTTTTTGTATGTTATAACAAACCATTGCTTTTTACCAGCAACAGTTCAATTTCTGATATTCTGGCACATAACAACTGCATGGCACCCCCAAACTGAAAACTGTGCTAGCCCGCAAGCACCCCCAAACTTATGGTACAGCATGGAAACGCAAGAAGCACACCAGCCACTCCAACTAGTGAGGACAGTGGTGTTTCAGGATATGGCTTGTAATGTGGGTTCAGTAGAAACAAATGGCTTGCAGGCCCAAAGGGGTTCACACAAAGGTAGTATCCAAGGGTAGGCTATTTAGGCAATACTAGGCTCAAGAAAACAAAATGTGCCTCTAGCAAAAGTGTGTGCAGCAGAGATGTGTACACGTATGAAAGCAGCAAGGCAAAATCAGAGAATGATGCATAAGAATGGTATTCACAGAGAAAGAAGGATAAAGATGTTCTGGCCCAAAAGCTCACAAGGTAGATCAAAAATTCTAAAGCATGTGCCGCGAGTGTCAAACAATTACATCCAAGCATACAGGCTAGAAAGACAACAATGAAGCCAAAATTGCCATAGAGATGCACTAGTGAAATATTAAAACAGAAAAGCTGCATTAAGCAAAACCCCAGGACGGGGATGGTGGAGCACATGGTGGAGGAAAACAGACAGGATGTTAAGCTGACAAAAATGGCAACTGCATGCTATAAGGGGAACAAAATAAAACAGCAACAACAACGTAAACCACAAACCAGAAAAAAAATAACCAAAAAGGGAAACAAGGAAACTCCTGACAGGGTTGCTGCAACAGGGAACATGTCTTCCCATTCACTCTCTCCGAAGATTTGTTAGCTCCATGGAGTAGGGGTCAGAGTTTTACCCTGTGGCATATGGCATTGAATCATGTACATTGCACTGCATTGTATGGCTGTTGATGAGTACATTTATTTGTTGTACATCGCTGTTCTATGTTTTTGAGAATGCCTTATATTATGCTGCTAAATGTTTAACATGATTTATTTTGAGATATATAGTATGCATGTTGGGTACATTGTTACATGGTGAGTCGTCCCATTTTTACTTCTGCTATTTTGTTGTGTTGATGAACGGGAATCTCACCCATATCTGTATTTTTCTTGCTGGTATTGTTGTTGCTGCTTGAACAGATGGACGTGACGATGGTTCGGTTCAGTAATTTCTTTAAGTCCAGAGGGAGACTCCTTTGCTGTTTAATTTTGTCTTGGCCAAATTGTGTCAGTATGTGTAGTACCTTTTGGGAGCTACGACTCCTAGTACTTATTTTGTCCTTATGTTAGTTAAACATTAGACCTATGTCTGTATATACTATTATATTCTGTTTTCTGTTTTCTGTTTCTGTATTTCTAATACAGTATGTTCTAGAAATGCGTGATGAACCTAAGTTCATTATTAGTATTATTTATCTTTACTAATCCCACTACATCTCTGTGAAAAGAAAAGAAAAAAAGAAAACCGTATTTTCCACATTAATAAATATTTTCGGCCTTATAAACATTCGGGAATGTGACACTCGGGAGAGGATGTTGCATTATTTGGTATCAGCACGGGTCGAGTCTTTTTGGGGTTTGTAGGTTATGGTCTGTCTTGTCTGTGTTGTGTTCTCTGTGTGTTTCTCTGTTGTTATCTTCGCAAGGAGGATAATGTTGTTTGCTTTATTCCTTTGAGTTTGACGATTCTGGTTTTGAAGGTAGCAATGGCTGTTCAAAACCTGACTGCTGCTGTGAACGCCATACGGGAGATGGCTGCTGCGATGGTTCAATGTGATGAAGGAGCTGCTCGGGGTAGAGGATTGGATGAATTTCTTCGTAGGAATCCACCTCAATTCATGGGAGAGTTCAATCCTAAGCTAGCTGAGCGTTGGATCGAAACTTTAGAGAAAATCTTTGGAGCAATGAGATGTACCGAGAATGACAAGATTGGCTATGCAACCTATATGCTGGTGGAGGATGCTGAATACTGGTAGGAAGAAGCCCATCAGATGCTGGTACATGATCAATAAGCTGTGGATTGGAATGCTTTTAAGGGGAAGTTCTTGGAAAAGTATTTTCCTGTGAGTGCACAATACGAGAAAGAAATGGAGTTCCTCCAGTTGAGACAAGGGGGAATGACTGTAGCAAAATACGAGGCCAAATTTGCAAGTCTGGCAAAGTTCTCAAATTACTTTCTGGACAACCCAAGAGAAGAATGGAAATGCAGGAAGTTCGAAGGAGTTCCGCGAATCGATTTGAAGAGAGATGTAGTTCCTCTGGAAATTTCTGTTTTTCCAAGGCTGATGGAGAAGTGTCATCGCCTAACAAGGACAAGCGGGCACAGAGTTCTGGACCGAGTAAGTTCCAAAGAGGAAGCGGTGGTCGTGATAACAAATCTCGATGGAAGCCATGTTCGAAACAGCAATAACAACGTTCTGTAGGAGGAAGCAGTGGGGGTTTCAGTCAGTCTGGAAACACACCAATCAAGTGTATGAAGTGTGGGAAGAAGTATGCCATAAGAGACTGCTCGATCAAGGGGATCATATGCTTCAGGTGTGGGAAGCCGGGACATGTTTCACGCGACTGTGTGCAGCTGAAAGCTGAACATTTTGTCAACAATGTGCAAGCAGCAAGGCCTAAGGCAAGAGGCAGAGTCTATACTGTGAGTGGCGCTGAGGCTTCTCAAAATGAAGACTTAATCTACGGTCAGTGTGTCATGGGAGGTAAAACCTTAACTGTACTGTTTAATTCAGGTGCGACGCATTCCTTTATTTCATATGACTGTGTGAACCTTTTGGGATTGCCTGTGTCTTCTTTACCTTTTGATTTATTAATTTCTACGCCTACAGTAAAGCCTGTTATAACTGCTAAAGTTTGTTTGAATTGTTCTATTTCTGTTAAAGATAGAACATTTTTGATTGATTTGATCTGTTTGCCTTTTTTGCAAATGGATGTAATCTTAGGAATGGATTAATTATCTTCTAACCATATCCTGTTAGACTGTGTAAATAAAACCTTAGTTTTTCCTAATTGTGAGAATTCTGGATTTTTGATTGCTAACCAAGTAAACGCTTCTTTGAGAGAAGGAGCTCAAGGATACATGTTACTATCTTCTTTGGAGGTCAAGAGCGAGCTAGTCTTAGAGCGTGTATCTGCCGTGAACGAGTTTCCGTAAGTCTTTCCTGAAGATGTACCGGGTTTACCGCCAGTTCGGGATATCGAGTTTTCGATCGATCTTGTGCCGGGAACAGGACCTGTGTCTATGGCACCGTATCGTATGGCCCTGCTGAGTTGGAAACCTTGAAGGAAGAGTTGGTGGACTTATTGGGGAAGCAGTTAGTTAGACCCAGTGTGTCACCGTGGGGAGCACCTGTGCTACTGGTGAAGAAGAAAGATGGAACCTCTCGCCTATGTGTGGATTATCGCCAGTTGAACAAGGTTACCATTAAGAACAAGTATCCACTTCCAAGGACAGATGACTTGATGGATCAGTTGAGGGGAGCGACAGTTTTCTCTAAGATTGATTTGTGATCGGGTTATCACCAAATTCGTGTGAAGGCAGAGGATGTACCAAAGATAGCATGTCGAACACGCTATGGGCACTACAAATATCTTGTAATGCCGTTTGGAGTGACGAATGCTCTAGCTATATTCATGGATTACATGAATAGGATCTTTCGTCCATACCTAGATAAGTTTGTCGCTGTCTTCATAGACGACATACTCATCTATTCGCGAGACTAGAAAGAACATGCTGAACATCTTAGTGTGGTTCTTCAGGTTCTAAAAGAGAAACAGCTGTATGCAAAGCTGTCTAAGTGTGAGTTTTGGCGCGGCGAAGTGCAATTTTTAGGTCATGTAATCTCAAAGGAAGGAATTGCAGTAGATCCTTTAAAAGTAGAAGCAGTTCTTGAGTGGGAAAGACCAACCACAGTAATTGAGATATACAGTTTTGTGGGTTTGGCTGGGTATTATCGGAGGTTCATCGAGGGATTTTCTACGATTGTAGGACCGTTTACCCAATTGACGAGGAAGGATAAAGTGTTGAATGGAGTGAAGCCTGTGAGCGGAGTTTTCAAGAGCTAAAAAGGAGGCTGACTACATCGCCAGTGTTGATATTGCCAGATCCAAGAGAACCTTTTGAAGTGTACCGTGATGCTTCATACCAGGGATTAGGCTGTGTTCCGATGCAGAATCGGAAGGTGGTAGCGTATGCCTCAAGATAGTTGAAAGTACATGAGAAGAATTACTCAACTCATGATCTGGAGTTAGCAGCGGTAGTCTTTACATTGAAGATTTGGAGGCACTACTTGTATGGTTCGACGTTTAATGTCTTCAGCGATCATAAAAGCTTGAAGTACCTATTCAATCAAAGAGCTCAACATGAGGCAGAGACAGTGGCTGGAATTTCTGGAGGACTATGATTTTCAGTTGCAGTATCATCCGGGAAAAGCTAATGTGGTAGCGGATGCCCTAAGTCCGAAAGTGTTACATGTGTCTGCCATGATGGTTAAGGAACACGAGCTGTTGAAACAGTTCAGAGATATGCATCTATCCGTGGTCAGTATG
The DNA here is from genome assembly GCA_039655645.1 of Ammopiptanthus mongolicus. Classification (NCBI taxonomy): domain Eukaryota; kingdom Viridiplantae; phylum Streptophyta; class Magnoliopsida; order Fabales; family Fabaceae; genus Ammopiptanthus; species Ammopiptanthus mongolicus. The sequence goes on along the minus strand of CM077351.1, from coordinate 48,492,429 downwards.
CCAGGGAGACTTTGTGTGGGAATGGTTACAGTATCTTGCGATCTGATGGATCAGATTCGGGAAAAACAAGTATACGACCAGTATCTAGAGAAAGTACGGAGGAATCTGAAGAAGGGGATGACGTCTGAATACAAAGAAGGAGCGGAGGGAATCCTAAGACAAGGAGAACGGGTTTGTGTGCCAAACAACCCAGAGATACGAAGCTCATAGGAGCAAGTTGAGTATGCATCCAGGATCAACCAAGATGTACCAAGACCTGAAGCGGTTGTTTTGGTGGCAAGGCATGAAAAGAGACGTGATTGATTATATGGCGTCTAGCTTCGTATGTCAAAAAGATAAGGTTGAACATCAGAGACCAGCGGGAATGTTACTTCCGTTGGATATCTCAGAGTGGAAGTGGGACGGTATAGCGATGGATTTTGTGACGTGTTTGCCAAGGACACCTGAGGGATACGATTCCATTTGGGTAATAATTGATAGGCTTACAAAATCGGCTCATTTTCTACCTATCAATCTCAAGTATTCCATGGAAAACCTTACTCAGATTTATATCAGTGAAATTGCGAGACTGCCTGGAGTACCTTCAAGTATCTTATCGGATAGAGACCCGCGTTTTACTTCACGATTTTGGCAAAGTTTACATGAAGCCTTAGAAACGAAGTTATGACTGAGTTCGTCTTATCATCCTCAAACTGATGGACAGTCAGAAAGGACGATTCAGTCATTAGAGGACTAGTTGAGAGCATGTGTGTTGGAACATGCCGGAAGTTAGGAGAATTTCCTACCATTGATAGAATTTACCTACAACAATAGTTATCATTCGAGCATAGGAATAGCACCCTATGAAGCTTTATACGGACGACGTTGCAAAACACATTTATGTTGGTATAAGGATGGAGAAAGTACTTCATTGGGACCTAAACTAGTGCAGCAAACTACTGAGAAGGTGAAACTGATTCAAGAAAAGATGAGGACAACTCAGAGCCAACAGAAGAGTTATGCGGATAAAAGACGTAGGCCACTTGAGTTTGAGGAAGGTGATCATGTGTTTTTGAGAGTCACTCCAATGACTGGGGTGGGCAGGGTGCTTAAGTCCAGAAAACTCACTCCAAAATTTATTGGACCTTATCAAATTCTTCGTCGGATAGGTTCAGTACCTTACCAAATAGCTTTACCGCCTTTTGTATCCAACCTTCATGATGTTTTTCATGTTTTGCAATTGCGAAAGTATATTCCAGATCCCAGTCATGTCATAGAATCTAATTCAGTACAGCTAAAGGATAACCTGACCTATCAAACACTACCGGTTAAGATCAAAGACAGAAGGATAAAGAAACTGCGAGGGAAGGAGATAGCTTTGGTTAAAGTTATCTGGAACGACGTTACAGGTGATGCTACCTGGGAAAGAGAAGAGGACATGCAACAACAGTATCTGATTTATTTTAAGAGGTACGTAAAATTTCGAGGACGAAATTCTTTTTAGAGGGGCAGTAATGTAACGCCCCGACTCGTTTTATGATTCTTCAGTATTTTAATGTTTTTATTTCATTAGAGAGTCTAGAGAGTGAAATAAAATATTCTGAGAACATAGGAATGTCCTACACAACCATAGGAAGCCATGGTTAAGTTTTGGGCAAAAACTCAAACGGAGCTCGGTCTGCGTTTTTCACGGGTAGTAGTGTTTTTCTACTATCAAGACCTAATTTGAACTCGTGAACGAGACAGTAAGTCCCAGGATTTAATTCTCTACATCTATGTTAAAATCCGTTCCGACTTCTAAAAGTGAAAAGAATATATTATATTCGAGCGAATACTCGAACCGGGAGACGATTGGAGCTATAAATGGATTTACCGTGACCCACTACGGATAAGATTCATCTAGGAGGGTGTGCTGTGACTCACCAATGTCATCATTACATTTCTAGAAATATCTAGATATTTATAAGGGAAATGACCAAAATGCCCCAAGTCTTTGAAGGAATTACCAAATTACCCTTTTTGCTTATTTACAAGTTTGTCATGATACCAAAATATCTATAACTCACTCATTCTCACTCAGGCCATTCGGCCACACACACTCTCTCTTCTTTCTCTCACTTGTTCATCCAAATTCATAGAGTTCTTGAAGTTCTTCAAAATTCTTCACAAAAACCCATTTTGATCTTCAAAAGTTGAAGTTTTTGAGTGAAAACTTGTTTCTCTTTCACAAATCTTTGATTCTAGGATGTATGGTCCTCATCTTAACTCTCTTAATCTCTCTATTTCATCTCTTGAATCTCTTGACTCATGAAGATCCAAGTTTAGATTCAAAACTTTGAAAATTCATAGAAAAGTGTTGAAAAATCCTTTTAATACCAAATCAATTTCTATGATCTAGTTTCATCATTCTCTTTCATTGTACAAAAGCATGTAATCAAATAAGTTTTCTAGCCTTTTTATTTAAAGATGTCCGAAACCTTCATGAAGGAAAAAGGTTAAGTTTTTTATTCAAGTTTTGTGTAATAAGACTTATTCTAGTGTTAGGAGTACCTGAGGATCATCCGCCCAAAAGATTAGAAATTTTGGACATCTCTTGCTGATTTTTCTAGAGGATGGCCGAACCCCTTTGGATGGGAAATAAGAGATTTTTGTGTTGTTTAATGTTTAATGTTTGATTGTTGTGTTGTTTGTAGTTGGTGACGAGTATTCGGACGAATAATCGGGAGCTTCGTGAACCGGTCAACCGACTTTGATCCGGAGATTTGATCATCAACAGGTATGGGGGGTGAACCTCATCACACAAAAATGGTGGTGGTGAAGATGGTTGTTTACTTTGTGTGTGGGTGAAACCCTTTGGTTTGGGTTCACCACTTGATTTGGTTCTCTTGGAGAACAAACTTGTAATAATGGTAGTTTATGTTTTTGGTATGCTTTACCATGCTTATGATGATGTTTATTAGGTGAAAAACTTTTTCATGTATGTTGAAAATCCTACTTTGATCTCTAGATCAAGTATGGATTTTTATGCTTGATTATGAAGCAATGATGTGTGATTGTTGTTTGTCATAATTATGTGACCATTTTGAGCTATAACTTGGTTAGTTGGTGGAGCAAAACCTTCACTTTTACCTTGAGTAAGTTTGCGGCCTTGGTGAACAAAATGAGGAAGAATATGTGTTGTTCTTGAACAATTAAAGTTTTGAAGTAATAAAAGTGTTTCAATGACTTATGCTTTAAAGAAAAACCATAAGAGACTTTGATCCAAAGATCAAATAAAGCTTCAATCTTTAAGTGTTTTCACCAAAGTGAAACATGTCTTTTACCTTATCGTTAGTTCATCTAGTTAACCAAGTGATTTGAAAGTGGATTAATGAAATGTTTTCATGAGAATCAATATAGTTCCATAAGGCATTACCTTTATTTTAGAACCAAGTTCATGTTCCTTTTTCAAACATAATGAAGACCTTTATCCTTAAGTTGATTAAAATGAATCATAGTTAGAAGATTGGATAAGATTATATTTTCTTTTACACTAACTTAGGATATTGTTTTACACTAAGTTAGTAAGGAAAAACCCTTTTCAAAATTGGTTAAGGTACTTTGCCTTAAGCAAGTACAAGGTTCTTTCAAATCAATGAGAACGGTTTTGGATTACTAGAAGAGTTTTTCAACTCAAATCATAAAGTTTTACGCGTGAAAAACCTAAGTTAAAGTAATTAACTTAGAATTGAAGACATGAGATAATTAAGTACTGTATTTGGTGGAGCAAGACCGTGTACTAAACCATTGATGACTTAGTTCATCAATGACTTCATAAGACTTAAGTGAATCAACACTTATTTCATTATTTGAAAATCAAGGAGTTAATATCTTAGAAAGGCTCAAAGACTTATTTTAGAGGATTCTCAATCCTTATTCATAATGCTAAGGACTTGAGACATAATTCATAAGACATAAACACAAACACGAAACGTTTTGGGTTTTGAAAGAGTAGTTCGTCGACGAATCGGTGATTTGGATCTGAGTCAATCGTTCAATTGTTTCAGTTTTGTGATGACTAGATCCCAGAGGGATCACGAGATTTATCCGATGGATAAATGTTTTATAATATAAAGGCGCGTATAGTTCCTATGGAAGAGAACCTTAATGAACCTTGAGGTTTATCCGGTGGATAGACATTGCTTTATCACATCTGCTTTATGTGAGCATTAGCATTTCTTTGCATGAGTTGTAAGGCCTTGAGCCTAGGATTTGAGCTTACACCTTGATGCGGGTGCGAATCTTACGGTGACGATTGGAATAATCTTGGATGTATCAGGGTTGGAACGGCTTACATGTGACCAATTGGTGGCTCTTCTGTGTCGTGGCAACTCCGGGCAATTCACTGATATCCTCGACTAGATGCCGTACTTTTCATGTTTGGTGCAGAGTGTTTTTCGTAAAGCCAGATACGTGCACGTTACAAATATTATAGCATCTTGCCCAAGGCTGGCGTACACAGAACATGTCCTCCCATTCACTCTCTCCGACGATTTGTTAGCTCCATAGAGTAGGGTTCAGAGTTTTACCCTGTGGTATATGGCATTGAGTCATGTACATTGAACTGCATTGCGTGGATGTTGATGAGTACATTTATTTGTTGTACATCGCTGTTCTATGTTTTTGAGAATGCCTTATATTATGCTGCTAAATGTTTAACATGATTTATTTTGAGATATATAGTAAGCATGTTGGGTAAATTGTTACCTGGTGAGTCGTCCCGTTTTTACTTCTGCTATTTTGTTTTGTTGATGATCGGGAATCTCACCCATATCTGTATTTTTCTTGCTGGTATTGCTATTGCTGCTTGAACAGATGGACGTGACGATGGTTCGGTTCAGTAGTTTCTTTAAGTCCAAAGGGAGACTCCTTTGCTGCTTAATTTTGTCTTGGCCCGACTGTATCAGTATCTGTAGTACCTTTTGGGAGCTATGACTCCTAGTACTTTTTTTATCCTTATGTCAGTTATACATTAGACCTATGTCTGTATATAGTATTATATTCTGTTTTCTGTTTTTTGTTTCTGTATTTCTAATACAGTATGTTCTAGAAATTCATAATGAACCTAATTTCATTTATTAGTATTATTTACCTTTACTCTTCCCACTACATCTTTGTGAAAAGAAAAGAAAAAAATGAAAACCGTTTTTGCCGCATTAATAAATATTTTCGGCGTTATAAACGTTCGGGAATGTGACACTCGGGAAAGGGTGTTGCAAATGGGATTCTGACTGTGATGGATGGACATTCAGGTATAACCAGATTTACATAGCATAAGAAGATGTCCATAAGACGGCCTTCAGATGTCTAAGTGCCATTGGGATATTGGAATAGGTGGTGATGTCGTTTGGATTAAAAAATGCTAGAGCCACTTACCAGAGGGCCATGAATGCTATCTTCCATGAACTAATAGGGAAGAGCATGGAAGTATATATAGATGATGTGGTAGTCAAGTCACGAGATTTTGATCAGCATTTGATAGATCTAGAGATGGCTTTGAAAAGGATGCAGTTCCACCACTTGAAGATGAACCTAGAAAAATGTGCTTTCGATGTTTTGGCTGGGAATTTCTTAGGATTCCTAGTACATTAGCGTGGCATCGAAATAGATAAGAATAAGGCTAAGGCAATGCTGGAAGCTAGACCTCCACGAAATAAGAAAGAGTTGCAGGGCTTAATAGGAAAAATAAATTTCCTAAGGAGGTTCATTGCAAATTCGGCTGGGAAGATAAAGGTATTTTCTCCTTTACTCAAACTTAAGGAAGCAGAAGAGTTTGTATGGGGTGAGGAACAACTACAAGCTTTTGAACAGATCAAGCAAGCCTTGGCTAATCCTCCAGTATTGGTACCTCCAGTTGTTGGGAAACCATTGAAGTTGTAGATCTCTGCGACTGAAGAATCAATCGGTTGTAGGATCCAAGACTTTGAAAGAGGTAGGAGCTGGAATTGTCATAACTTGCCCAGTAGGACAGGATTGAAAATTCATGTGTCAGCTGCAGTCAAAGTACTCTAACAATCAGGCCGAGTATGAGGGATTGATTATGGGGTTAAAAATCCTGAAATCTATGAAGGCCCAATATGTTCAGATAATGGGTGATTCACAACTTATTGTGAAACAGTTAAATGGAGAATATAAGTCCAATAGCCCTGCATTGTTGGAGTGCTCTGAAATGGCTAGCTCTTTGTTAAGAGAGTTTGCTGAGTCTTAATTATACACATTCCAAGACAGGAAAATAATGAAGCTAATGATTTAGCTCAACATGCTTCCGGCTATAGGGAGTTGAAAATTGAAGAAAGCTAGATGAAACATCATGTTCAGGAAATCATGAGTGTTGATAGTCAGGTAGCCGATGACTGGAGGAGTGAATTAATTGGTTATTTGAGAGATCCATCGGTTATGACTGATTATAAAGTCAATTAGAGAGCACTCAAATATGTTATTATGGATGGTGATTTATATAAAAGAGGAATAGATGGGGTTCTCGTCGGATGTGCTGGTAAAGACGAGTCAGTAAGAGTGATGGGGGAGGTCCATGAAGGAATTTGTGGTGCACATAGAGCAGGACCAGTCATGAGATGGACTTTACATCGAATGGGATACTATTGGCCTACCATCACAACTGATTGTCATGTTTATGCTAAAGATTGTGAGGATTGTCAGAAGCATGGTCCTAGTCAAAGGGTTCCAACCGAAGAAATTCACACCATTAGCAAACCTTGGCCTTTCAGAGGTTGGGCTATGGATTTGATTGGGAAGATATACCCTTTTATCCTCTAAGCGGCACGCCTTTATAACTGTAGCCACTGATTATTTTACTTAATGGCTAGAGGCACAGCCGATGGTGAATGTGACACAACAAGATGTAATCAATATCATCAAGCAACATATTATCCATAGATATGGTATTCCTGAAACAATTACAACAGACAGGGTACCATGTTTACTGGGGAAAAGATGATGGCCTTCGTCCAAGAATATGAAATCAAACTGATCCATTCTTCCCTGTATTATGCTCAGGCAAATGGGCAAGTTGAGGCTACTAATAAAGTCCCGATTCCTATGATCAGGCCTAAAAGATGGCATGAAGTATTATCTGAAGTCTTATGGGCATACAGGAATTCAAAATCAACGGCTACAGGATTAACTCCATATCGGTTGACTTTTGGTCATGACGTTGTTCTGCCATTAGAGATTAATGTAAAATCTTTTAGAGTGGCTAAACAACATGGACTAATCCTTGATGAATATCATCAAGCAATGATGATGGAATTAGAATCAACCAATGAAGATAGATTAATGGCCCTGGAAAACATTCGGCTGAACAAGCAAAAGGTTGCTAAAGCTTATAACAAGAAAGTTAAAAATAATCGTTTTGCCGAAGGTGATTTAGTTTGGAAGACCATTTTGCCAATTGGAACTGAAGACCCTAAATATGGGAAATGGTCGCCAAATTGGGAGGGGCCATTTGTTGTTAGTCAGGTTATTTCTAGAGGTGCTTATCGATTAGTAACATGCAAGGGAAAGAATTCATTCGAAGCATAAATGGAAAATACTTGAAATTATATTACCCTTCTATCTGGGAAGGGATGGATCCAAAATGATGGCCTATGGCCAGTTATACATTTATTTTGAAAAGTTAAATGGAAACAACACAGGGATAAAACTATAAATCCTAAGCATCACTAGATGGTATAGTTGCCGAGATGGAAGGATCTGGATCAGCCGCAGCTTCTTCATTGATAGATGGAGGATTAATGATGCCTTCAACTGATTGAGATTCAGGAGGTGCATTTTCCTCTTCGGCAACAGTCCCGTTCTTAGCAAATTCTTCGCTTGACTGTGCATTTATCGGCTCGTCTTGTTTATTATTCACATCTTTAGCAGTTCCCTCGATTACGGTTTAAGTTGGAAGGTAGACTCGGCTGAAATTTTGTTCAAAGCCATTTCCTTTGGGGCAGAAAGGTTAGCATGTTCGACTACATCGCCAGTGTTGATATTGCCAGATCCAAGAGAACCTTTTGAAGTGTACCGTGATGCTTCATACCAGGGATTAGGCTGTGTTCCGATGCAGAATCGGAAGGTGGTAGCGTATGCCTCAAGATAGTTGAAAGTACATGAGAAGAATTACCCAACTCATGATCTGGAGTTAGCAGCGGTAGTCTTTACATTGAAGATTTGGAGGCACTACTTGTATGGTTCGACGTTTAATGTCTTCAGCGATCATAAAAGCTTGAAGTACCTGTTCAATCAAAGAGCTCAACATGAGGCAGAGACAGTGGCTGGAATTTCTAGAGGACTATGATTTTCAGTTGCAGTATCATCCGGAAAAAGCTAATGTGGTAGCGGATGCCCTAAGTCCGAAAGTGTTACATGTGTCTGCCATGATGGTTAAGGAACACGAGCTGTTGAAACAGTTCAGAGATATGCATCTATCCGTGGTCAGTATGCCAGGGAGACTTTGTGTGGGAATGGTTACAGTATCTTGCGATCTGATGGATCAGATTCGGGAAAAACAAGTATACGACCAGTATCTAGAGAAAGTGCGGAGGAATCTGAAGAAGGGGATGACGTCTGAATACAAAGAAGGAGCGGAGGGAATCCTAAGACAAGGAGAACGGGTTTGTGTGCCAAACAACCCAGAGATACGAAGCTCATAGGAGCAAGTTGAGTATGCATCCAGGATCAACCAAGATGTACCAAGACCTGAAGCGGTTGTTTTGGTGGCAAGGCATGAAAAGAGACGTGATTGATTATATGGCGTCTAGCTTCGTGTGTCAAAAAGCAAAGGTTGAACATCAGAGACCAGCGGGAATGTTACTTCCGTTGGATATCCCAGAGTGGAAGTGGGACGATATAGCGATGGATTTTGTGACGTGTTTGCCAAGGACACCTAAGGGATACGATTCCATTTGGGTAATAATTGATAGGCTTACAAAATCAGCTCATTTTCTACCTATCAATCTCAAGTCTTCCATGGAAAACCTTACTCAGATTTATATCAGTGAAATTGTGAGACTGCCTGGAGTACCTTCAAGTATCATATCGGACAGAGACCCGCGTTTTACTTCACGATTTTGGCAAAGTTTACATGAAGCCGTAGAAACGAAGTTATGACTGAGTTCGTCTTATCATACTCAAACTGATGGACAGTCAGAAAGGACGATTCAGTCATTAGAGGACTAGTTGAGAGCATGTGTGTTGGAACATGCCGGAAGTTAGGAGAATTTCCTACCATTGATAGAATTTACATACAACAATAGTTATCATTCGAGCATAGGAATAGCACCCTATGAAGCTTTATACGGACGACGTTGCAGAACACATTTATGTTGGTATAAGGATGGAGAAAGTACTTCATTGGGACCTAAACTAGTGCAGCAAACTACTGAGAAGGTGAAACTGATTCAAGAAAAGATGAGGACAACTCAGAGCCCACAGAAGAGTTATGCGGATAAAATACGTAGGCCACTTGAGTTTGAGGAAGGTGATCATGTGTTTTTGAGAGTCACTCCAATGATTGGGGTGGGCAGGGTGCTTAAGTCCAGAAAACTCACTCCAAAATTTATTGGACCTTATCAAATTCTTTGTAGGATAGGTTCAGTACCTTACCAAATAGCTTTACCGCCTATTGCTTCCAACCTTCATGATGTTTTTCATGTTTTGCAATTGCGAAAGTATATTCCAGATCCCAGTTATGTCATTGAATCTAATTCAGTACAGCTAAAGGATAACCTGACCTATCAAACACTACCGGTTAAGATCAAAGACAGAAGGATAAAGAAACTGCGAGGGAAGGAGATAGCTTTGGTTAAAGTTATCTGGAACGACGTTACAGGTGATGCTACCTGGGAAAGAGAAGAGGACATGCAACAACAGTATCTGATTTATTTTAAGAGGTACGTAAAATTTCGAGGACGAAATTCGTTTTAGAGGGGCAGTAATGTAACGCCCCGACTCGTTTTATGATTCTTCAGTATTTTAATGTTTTTATTTCATTAGAGAGTCTAGAGAGTGAAATAAAATATTCTGAGAACATAGGAATGTCCTACACAACCATAGGAAGCCATGGTTAAGTTTTGGTCAAAAACTCAAACGGAGCTCGGTCTGCGTTTTTCACGGGTAGTAGTGTTTTTCTACTATCAAGACCTAATTTGAACTCGTGAACGAGACAGTAAGTCCCAAGATTTAATTCTCTACATCTATGTTAAAATCCGTTCCGACTTCTAAAAGTGAAAAGAATATATTATATTCGAGCGAATACTCGAACCGGGAGACGATTGGAGCTGTAAATGGATTTACCGTGACCCACTACGGATAAGATTCATCTAGGAGGGTGTGCTATGACTCACCAATGTCATCATTACATTTCTAGAAATATCTAGATATTTATAAGGGAAATGACCAAAATGCCCCAAGTCTTTGAAGGAATTACCAAATTACCCTTTTTGCTTATTTACAAGTTTGTCATGATACCAAAATATCTATAACTCACTCATTCTCACTCAGGCCATTCGGCCACACACACTCTCTCTTCTTTCTCTCACTTGTTCATCCAAATTCATAGAGTTCTTGAAGTTCTTCAAAATTCTTCACAAAAACCCATTTTGATCTTCAAAAGTTGAAGTTTTTGAGTGAAAACTTGTTTCTCTTTCACAAATCTTTGATTCTAGGACGTATGGTCCTCATCTTAACTCTCTTAATCTCTCTATTTCATCTCTTGAATCTCTTGACTCATGAAGATCCAAGTTTAGATTCAAAACTTTGAAAATTCATAGAAAAGTGTTGAAAAATCCTTTTAATACCAAATCAATTTCTATGATCTAGTTTCATCATTCTCTTTCATTGTACAAAAGCATGTAATCAAATAAGTTTTCTAGCCTTTTTATTTAAAGATGTCCGAAACCTTCATGAAGGAAACAGGTTAAGTTTTTTATTCAAGTTTTGTGTAATAAGACTTATTCTAGTGTTAGGAGTACCTAAGGATCATCCACCCAAAAGATTAGAAATTTTGGACATCTCTAGCTGATTTTTCTAGAGGATGGCCGAACCCCTTTGGATGGGAAATAAGAGATTTTTGTGTTGTTTAATGTTTAATGTTTGATTGTTGTGTTGTTTGTAGTTGGTGACGAGTATTCGGACGAATAATCGGGAGCTTCGTGAACCGGTCAACCGACTTTGATCCGGAGATTTGATCATCAACAGGTATGGGGGGTGAACCTCATCACACAAAAATGGTGGTGGTGAAGATGGTTGTTTACTTTGTGTGTGGGTGAAACCCTTTGGTTTGGGTTCACCACTTGATTTGGTTCTCTTCGAGAACAAACTTGTAACAATGGTAGTTTATGTTTTTGGTATGCTTTACCATGCTTATGATGATGTTTATTAGGTGAAAAACTTTTTCATGTATGTTGAAAATCCTACTTTGATCTCTAGATCAAGTATGGATTTTTATGCTTGATTATGAAGCAATGATGTGTGATTGTTGTTTGTCATAATTATGTGAGCATTTTGAGCTATAACTTGGTTTGTTGGTGGAGCAAAACCTTCACTTTTACCTTGAGTAAGTTTGCGGCCTTGGTGAACAAAATGAGGAAGAATATGTGTTGTTCTTGAACAATTAAAGTTTTGAAGTAATAAAAGTGTTTCAATGACTTATGCTTTAAAGAAAAACCATAAGAGACTTTGATCCAAAGATCAAATAAAGCTTCAATCTTTAAGTGTTTTCACCAAAGTGAAACATGTCTTTTACCTTATCGTTAGTTCATCTAGTTAACCAAGTGATTTGAAAGTGGATTAATGAAATGTTTTCATGAGAATCAATATAGTTCCATAAGGCATTACCTTTATTTTAGAACCAAGTTCATGTTCCTTTTTCAAACATAATGAAGACCTTTATCCTTAAGTTGATTAAAATGAATCATAGTTAGAAGATTGGATAAGATTATATTTTCTTTTACACTAACTTAGGATATTGTTTTACACTAAGTTAGTAAGGAAAAACCCTTTTCAAAATTGGTTAAGGTACTTTGCCTTAAGCAAGTACAAGGTTCTTTCAAATCAATGAGAACGGTTTTGGATTACTAGAAGAGTTTTTCAACTCAAATCATAAAGTTTTACGCGTGAAAAACCTAAGTTAAAGTAATTAACTTAGAATTGAAGACATGAGATAATTAAGTACTGTATTTGGTGGAGCAAGACCGTGTACTAAACCATTGATGACTTAGTTCATCAATGACTTCATAAGACTTAAGTGAATCAACACTTATTTCATTATTTGAAAATCAAGGAGTTAATATCTTAGAAAGGCTCAAAGACTTATTTTAGAGGATTCTCAATCCTTATTCATAATGCTAAGGACTTGAGACATAATTCATAAGACATAAACACAAACACGAAACGTTTTGGGTTTTGAAAGAGTAGTTCGTCGACGAATCGGTGATTTGGATCTGAGTCAATCGTTCAATTGTTTCAGTTTTGTGATGACTAGATCCCAGAGGGATCACGAGATTTATCCGATGGATAAATGTTTTATAATATAAAGGCGCGTATAGTTCCTATGGAAGAGAACCTTAGTGAACCTTGAGGTTTATCCGGTGGATAGACATTGCTTTATCACATCTGCTTTATGTGAGCATTAGCATTTCTTTGCATGAGTTGTAAGGCCTTGAGCCTAGGATTTGAGCTTACACCTTGATGCGGGTGCGAATCTTACGGTGACGATTGGAATAATCTTGGATGTATCAGGGTTGGAACGGCTTACATGTGACCAATTGGTAGCTCTTCTGGGTCGTGGCAACTCCGGGCAATTCACTGATATCCTCGACTAGATGCCGTACTTTTCATGTTTGGTGCAGAGTGTTTTTCATAAAGCCAGATACGTGCACGTTACAAATATTATAGCATCTTGCCCAAGGCTGGCGTACACAGAACATGTCCTCCCATTCACTCTCTCCGACGATTTGTTAGCTCCATAGAGTAGGGGTCAGAGTTTTACCCTGTGGCATATGGCATTGAGTCATGTACATTGCACTGCATTGCGTGGCTGTTGATGAGTACATTTATTTGTTCTACATCGCTGTTCTATGTTTTTGAGTATGCCTTATATTATGCTGCTAAATGTTTAACATGATTTATTTTGAGATATATAGTAAGCATGTTGGGTAAATTGTTACCTGGTGAGTCGTCCCGTTTTTACTTCTGCTATTTTGTTTTGTTGATGATTGGGAATCTCACCCATATCTGTATTTTTCTTGCTGGTATTGCTATTGCTGCTTGAACAGATGGACGTGACGATGGTTCGGTTCAGTAGTTTCTTTAAGTCCAAAGGGAGACTCCTTTGCTGCTTAATTTTGTCTTGGCCCGACTGTATCGGTATCTATAGTACCTTTTGGTAGCTATGACTCCTAGTACTTATTTTATCCTTATGTCAGTTATGAAATCAAACTGATCCATTCTTCCCTGTATTATGCTCAGGCAAATGGGCAAGTTGAGGCTACTAATAAAGTCCCGATTCCTATGATCAGGCCTAAAAGATGGCATGAAGTATTATCTGAAGTCTTATGGGCATACAGGAATTCAAAATCAACGGCTACAGGATTAACTCCATATCGGTTGACTTTTGGTCATGACGTTGTTCTGCCATTAGAGATTAATGTAAAATCTTTTAGAGTGGCTAAACAACATGGACTAATCCTTGATGAATATCATCAAGCAATGATGATGGAATTAGAATCAACCAATGAAGATAGATTAATGGCCCTGGAAAACATTCGGCTGAACAAGCAAAAGGTTGCTAAAGCTTATAACAAGAAAGTTAAAAATAATCGTTTTGCCGAAGGTGATTTAGTTTGGAAGACCATTTTGCCAATTGGAACTAAAGACCCTAAATATGGGAAATGGTCGCCAAATTGGGAGGGGCCATTTGTTGTTAGTCAGGTTATTTCTAGAGGTGCTTATCGATTAGTAACATGCAAGGGAAAGAATTCATTCGAAGCATAAATGGAAAATACTTGAAATTATATTACCCTTCTATCTGGGAAGGGATGGATCCAAAATGATGGCCTATGGCCAGTTATACATTTATTTTGAAAAGTTAAATGGAAACAACACAGGGATAAAACTATAAATCCTAAGCATCACTAGATGGTACAGTTGCCGAGATGGAAGGATCTGGATCAGCCGTAGCTTCTTCATTGATAGATGGAGGAATAACGATGCCTTCAACTGATTGAGATTCAAGAGGTGCATTTTCCTCTTCGGCAACAGTCCCGTTCTTAGCAAATTCTTCGCTTGACTGTGCATTTATCGGCTCATCTTGTTTATTATTCACATCTTTAGCAGTTCCCTCGATTACGGTTTAAGTTGGAAGGTAGACTCGGCTGAAATTTTGTTCAAAGCCATTTCCTTTGGAGCAGAAAGGTTAGCATGTTCGACTAACAGAGTTTCTTTAGTTTCAATCACAACGGCAGGAGTAATCAAGGTTGCTTCATCATAAGCAATATCAGCAGGCCCATATGTTGTACTATCTTCCATAAGGTCAGCCGCTGAGATCGAAGTACGGGTTGGAATAACTCCTTCATTGGATTTAGAGGCAACCAGAGATCATTTTGCTTCAGTTATAAGATTTCTCAAGTTTTTCCAATCTTCCTGGGCCAGGAACATCCCACGTCCAGCCATGGACACATCTTCTTTTTACGCTTCCTTTTGCTGAGCTAAGGGTATAATCTCATTATCTAGAGATTTAGATTGACGATGTAATTGGATTCTGGTTTTTGCGCTTGCTAAGAGCTTCTTTTCTATATGCTCTAGCTTGGGCTTAGTCTCAGCTATCTCCTTATCTATCCGTTCCCTTTCGGCTATCAACTGGATGAGTCAATTAGAGAGTTGTTTGTTCTCTAATAGGTCAATGTCCCTTTCTGGTTCGACTGATTGAAAGGAAGTCTGAAAATGGAGTTTTTGCTCTTCAAGTTCAGCCAAACGGTTGAGGCTGCTCATTGTAACACCCCCTCTCGATGTCACAGTTCGTAACCCAAATTCTCTTTTTCGGTTAATTAAAACTTATTTTTAAAATACTCATTAGACTAATTACGGAAATCTGATACCAATTTAAACCTTTAATAGCAATTGAGAAACGAATTCAAACTCATCAACTATAAAACTCCTTCAATTTCGCCTTAAGGCATACATCACTTCAATCTTCTAATACACATCATACTGAGTCACGGTCAAACAACCTGAATTTAAATATCAAAATCCTAATAGCTGGTCTAACAAAACTCTAAGAACAATAAGGTATACTACCTAGCCTGCATCGCCCCGATGAGACTAGGCCTTGTCATCAATAGTCCATCCGTCTTCGTCGTCAATACCAAGGAACTCAACTACAGGGTCCCGCAGTGACCCAGAGGGCCGTTGGAAAATATCTGTACATGTGTTCAAAAAACACAACAGGGTGTCCAACATGTACAGGCAGGGGTGAGATACTCGTTCACAAGTTCATCATAATAGCCACACAAGCAAAGTAGCATACAAATAATACATCAACACAGTCATGCGATAAAATATCAATATTCATTCATAATGAGATAATTTTACTTTCAAAATATCACTCATTCATCAAGACAAGTCAAATGAATTCATGAGACTTCAATTCGACTCTCTAATTCATGTACTCCGGAGATCCCTACTTCCCTTCATCGAGCGATAGGCCGCCAATACTCCCATAACACAATTGTTCTCATGAGTCGGCCTCTCAATTTAGGTCCGAGCTCCAATTGTTCCGGGATACCACGTCCAACCATATCATGAATAGTCCAGTCTCTGATTGAGTTCATCCGTGTTGGGCAGCCGATTTACCACGGCACGGGGTCGCGATACCTTCGACCTCTTGTGGAGTTTCAAACACAGGATGCCCCTATAGATCTAGTGGTCTTAATTGGCTCAATTCTCAACCACTTGGATTGTAGCTCGGTTCAAATGGCACGTCGGCCGACTCATGGAAGTATGCAGGAGGTTTTCTATTCTTTCTTTTCGTTCATTCTTTCTTTTTCTGTCAAGGCACACAGCTCATGACTCATTTTAAAGGTCATATAGCCCGTTCAATTCAAATTTCAGGACACGTAGTCCAAGTTCTTAATTCGCCAAGTACTAGGCCGACGTCGCGGACACTAGACTCGCACGTAGGACACTAAGTCCGTTCTTTTTCGAAACACGGGACACGTAGTCCGAGTGCTCAATCCACGATGTACTAGGCCGATGTTGAGACGACCCGCCGTCCCATTGGAGAACTTAAGTTATTAACTAACCTTAATCTCATTATAATCGTTAGCGCGCCTTATTAATACGAAGCGATGTGGAAAATTGAGCGTGGAAGCAAAACAATAAATGGCACGCTACGCTTCAGAGTACACAGCTTTAAATATAAAGAAGTATATCGTATAGATCATTGTCCCATCAGTAGGGCTACAGTAGTAAAGTAATACGTATGATTATATTAATACAGACCAAAATAAAAGTATGAAGAGTAGGCCGAGAGATAACCCTCCAGCTAACCACGATCACTGCCCAACCTCTAGAGGCTAGGGTCTATGGCACGTCCTCCAGTGTCAGGCTCGTAAGGAATGTCGTCCATCTCTTCAGCAACTGGTCCCTCCTCGGGGTCTTTCCATAAAATAGAAATAACATATATAGAAAAATGCAGGAGATAAGAAACATAATTCATCAATATGGGAGAGGGGCATCAGTACAGCATATATATATATACATCACACAACACAGATAACATATACAACACAACATCACCCATCTCTTAAGTCACCCATCACAATCATCTCAAACATCATTCTCTCAAATAAGCCTATAAGAGGGATACTAGTCCCTATGTATATGCTGACTTCCCTATATGCATGTCGGCCGATACATCACGTCCCCAATTGGACATCCCCGTCAGGATTACATCACATCCCGCATCAAGATTTTAAGTAACATCCCCAATTGGACATCCCCCTTTGGGACCAAATGCTGTGGTATGAAATGATATGAAAATGCAACAAACATCCAACACAGGTTGATATCGGAACCTCACACCTAAACACTCGTCCACGACCATGACACATCGCATCACATCAACATCAACACCACATCATCATTAACATCACATCAGCATCAACATAAGCATCAGCATCACGACGCCTTGCATCTACGAGCCACAGCTCTACGGTCAGGAGCACAACGATATCAACCTGAACAACATCATCACTCACCATACTCTCATCAACACTCAACCACCAGTCAAATCACAATAATGTTACAACAGTAATTCATCCAGTGCAGATATCAATATAAAGCCAGATAATAGTAAATCACTCCAACAGTTCAACACAACAGGTAAATAGATAATCAATTAAATAAATCAACACATCAGCCTCAATCAATTTTATCATCCATGATATCAACTTAGTGGTGATAGCCCAAAAGTACCTACACCCAGGGTCCAGGCACTTTATCCAAGGCTCAACCTCTAGTAGGGTTTAAGGGTTCCACTACACAGATATATATACTCTATACTAAGCTTACCTTCCGGATGATATTAGTTCTTTCTCCCACCTTAGTGATTTCCTCGTGCAACTCCGGCTACGACTCTGCGGCTGTCAGTCGGGTGCGCTGTCGGATGTTCGAGTCATGTCTGATTCTATACAACAGAACACAACCAGAAATCAATACAATTAAATCAAAAACTGCCTAATTTCTTAGGATTAGCTACTGCCACTATTTAGTTATTTAGGCCAGGGATGTCTAAAAATTCCTAACTTTTGGATCAATGATCCTTAGGTATCCCTAAACATAATCAATGAAGGCATTAGGTCAAGAAAATAAAGATTTCTTCTACTGCACTACCCCTAAGGTTCGTCCCTATTGAATGAAAAATATGAAAAATATCTAGGGAGCTCCAAAAATTCTCATTTCTTAGATAACACCCTAACTAAGTGTGATAACCCTAGATGTCAACTCAAAACATCAAAAACCAACCAAAAACCCTACCCTACACTAAAGGGGGTTTCAGCCTCTCCATAAAAAAATTGGTTTGGTATTGAAATGATTTTTCTATAATTTTCTAGAAATTTTTGAAGTTTAGATCTAAAAATTGAAACTCATGAAAATCAATGGAGAAAAACAAAGATTGAGAGCTCAAGGATGAAATCTGTACCTCCTTGGTGATAGAGAAGGATGAGAGGAACAAATTTGCTTCACAAATTTGGTTGAAAAAGCTTGAGGAAGTTGATTGAAAATGGAGTTGAAGAAATGGAGAAAAGAGAAAATGGAAAAAGGAAGAAAAGGAAGAAGAAGAAGAAGATGAGGGGGAGGGGCTGACCAGCTAAATTTGAGGAGGAAAAAGGTGAGAATGGGATATTTATTTAGGCAAATTTAAGAGTTAAGAAAATAGGTAAAAATAATAAAAGGTAACTAGTAAAAACTAACCAAGGACAATTTGGTCAATTCATATCCCGAAATTTTGATAAATCCTCATGACACTGATAGGAGTCCCCAAATAATTTAACATAGCCCTGGTATGAAAATTATTGGCTCAAGGTTCTCGAAAAACCCTAAGACAACTCGAATCGTCTACCCGAATATAAAATATGATTTATATTTTTGGACGTCTGGACACATTTTAGCAAAAAGGTAAAGGATTGAATTCTAAGACTAATAGTTCTGACTGTTAGTCAAAATGAGGTCTTGATAGTGGAAAAACACTATCATCCGAAAAACATAGACTGGACTCTGTTTGAGTTTTCAGCCCAAAACTTAACCCTAGCATCCTACGATGGCATAGAGCGTGACTATAGCCTTGGAATAATTTATTAAATTTTCTAGACCCTCCAATAAAATAAAATTACTTAAATGCTGACTATTTAAAAATATTAAGAAAATAGGGATGTTACAGACATCGTGGACACTAGATTCGCATATAGGACACAAAGTCCATTCATGCCACAGAACTCTAGCCCGACGTCTCGGTCACTAGGTTCATGTGCTTCACATGCGTGAAGGGGAAATCACCAGTTTCATCAAATTCATTTTCGTAGTTCAAATCTCAAAAACAAAACTCAGATTCTCTTTGGTATAAATCAAAACTTATTTTTGCTCTAAAACTTATTTTTCCACAAAAACTTTTCTTTACAAATCATTTTCAAAGGCTCAAGTTCTAAAGATGCATTTTCAAAGGATTTGGCTTTAAAAGCCTTTTCTAAAGGTTCCCTCATTTTAACACATTGTTCTAAAGATTGTTATCGGAGCAAACTTTCATGAAGAAACTTTTTCGTTTTCGGAACATAAAATACTTTCAGAAGATTCTTTCTTTAACAACTAGATATTTCTCAAGGTTTTCTTTCTTTGTACAACATGTTTAGAAAATAATGATAAAGCAATTTTTCACTATTTTCCTCACCAACTCTCGACTTCCTAAGTCTTATTCGAAATCATTTTGGGTTCTTAACTTAGTGGCTTTTTAGTAAAATTGGCCATTATAACATTTAGCTTAGAAGCTTTTCATTTCTCAAAGCAAAACATTTCTAAATCGTTGATTAAGACTTTTAGTTAGCTTAATCTTCATTATTGAGCTATAGCCAGTGCTATGCTCTTAACTATATATATATATATATATATATATATATATATATATATATATATATATATATACACACACACACATCAAATCTCAATTCAACATCATCTCATCCAAGGCATTAATGCCACAATTTATATTTCAATCATCCAGGCATATACTTCATCAAGTACATACACAACATATATTTATTCAAACTCAAAGCAACATCATACATATGTTCAATCCAAGGCAAAAATGCCACAACCTATATTTCCATATCAAGGCAATAACACCACAATTTACATCTTAATATTTAATCACGCACTTACCAAACAATTCTCATATATACATCACAAGAAAAAAACCATTCACCATCATACCACAACCAACCTTATGCGGCTATCAAACTTATTAGAGCTAATCTCCCCTTACCTCTAGAAGTCATCCTCCGAAGGAAAAGTCGCCCAATCGGTCCGCGAATTCTCCCGATTCCTCGTCTGAGTACCCGACAACAACTACAAACACACAACCAATCCAATCTTCAACAATTAACAACATACATTTCTCTAATCCCTTAGGAGCTAGGTTCGGCTATAGAGTGCCAAATATAGCTAGGGATGTCTAAAAATTCCTATCTCTTGGAGTAAGGATCCTTAAGTATCCTTAACACCAAATCAAGTCTCAATTTTGAAACTTGAATCAAAATATCATATTTTCCCCAAAGTGGGGGTTCGGCCATGTGCTAGAAAAATGGGTTAGAGAGCTTCAAAAATTCTCATCTCTTGGATTCTATACCTACTAGGTGTGATAAGGCTAAATCAAAGCTTATTACACTAAAATTTTGAACAAAACTCTAATGATCCAAAAAGGGGGCATTCGGCCACTATAACCCATTTGAGCTAGGAAGCTCTTTTGGTCTCAATCTCTTGGATTATGAAAGAGGAGGATGTAACTAGCTCAAAGAAATTGGTTTGACATTAAAAGGATTTTTCTAGAATTTTCTAGGAATTTTTGAAGTTTATGATCAAAAGCCTTAACCTCCGTGAATCATAGAATTTAGAGGGAGGAATAGAGAGATTAAGAGAGCTAGAGGAGAGTCTTTGCCTCCTTGATGCAATACCTTGAGAGAAATTAGCTTGAATCACAAAAAATCTTCAAGTTTTCAAGGTCCAAAGTTGAAGAACTCTTGAAGAACAATGGAAGAATGAAGAGAAAAGTGAGAAGGGAGGAAGAGAATGGGATGGCCGAATGGCCTAGAGGGTGTTTTTCTCACCTATGGTAAACTTGTAATTAAGTAGAGGGGTAATTTGGTAATTTTACTACAAGACCTGGGACATTTTGATCATTTCGCGCCTAGATATTTTGAAAATCATCATGACACTGGCACGCTTCCCAATGTGATGTGACTTGATGTGACACTGAGCTTATCTATTAGCGGGTCCCGTTAAACCCATTTACAGCTCCATTCGCTTCCCAGTTCAAGTATCCGCCCAAATATTTTATATTATATTCACTTTTTAACGATAGGACTGATTTTAGCAAATTTGTAGAGGATCGAATTCTAAGACCAATGGTCTCATCCGTTAGTCAAAATTAGGTCTTTATAGTAGTAAAATACTACTATCCGTGAAAACGTAGATCGGGCTCTGTTTGAGTTTTCGACCCAAAATTTAATCGTAGCTTCATACGATAGCGTTGAGCATGAATATGGTCTCAGATTATTTTATTTCCCTCTCTAGACCCTCCAATAAAATACAAACTCATAAATATTGTTTAATTAGTATTAGAGAGTTTGAAAAATCATGGTGTTACGCTCATGCTTCTCCCATGGCGATTTTTGTGAGCCACTAGATTAAAAGAAATATCTCCAACTTTTGCAGCAATATGATTAAGGATCTCTTTTTGGGCATCTGAGATTCCTCTAGTGTACATGGCTGTTAACAAAGCTAGCCTCAACTCCGTGACCGCCATTTCTTCTGTAGGGATGTCTTTGTTAAGCTGCTCCTCAATATGAGAATGGTGTTCATCTATAGGGGAGCTGGCTGAAGCGATGGTAATGGGGATAGTTGTTTGGAAGTATTGAGAAAGTTCTTCTTACAGAATGGAATCCTCAGGTGAAGTGGCCAAAGGAGGAGTAACGAGTTTGTTTTGTGCATGAACTATGACTTCTTGAATTGGCTGCTTATTTATGATGTCTTCAGTAGTGGGGATGGTAGCTGATTCAGGGTTGGCATCTACAAGTGACGGCTGCGGCTGAGAAACAGGAGATGGAAGTGGATGAGCACATGATTATGAGGTTGTTCTTTTCTTTTTATGCTTTGTTGGAGGGTAGATAATTCCTGGGTTATGTCATGAATCATGGAAGAAATGATCTGCGTCAGTACAAAGGATTTAGCCTGTGAATGAAGGGTTGATGAAGAAAGGAAAATGGGTCAGAAATATACCTCAGCTGCATGAGTAGTCTCTGGGGTGTTTCTTGGAGTATGAGCCATGTTTGTCTTGGTTGATTTACTCTTCTAGAAAGGAATGAAAAGTTAGGAATGAAAGATTAAATCTGGGGTAAGGATGTATATTAAAATCCAGTTACCTTAGCTGATTTCTTGGCTGAAGAATTTCTGGTTTTTTGCCTTGAAGGATTTAATGGAGCTTCAGTCACAGTACTTGCTTGTCTAGTTCTTTTCCTCGTGGAAATGGGGGTTGTGTCAGAAAGTTCCTCCACATCAATCATATTCTTTCCTGAAGGAGATAGGCAACAGGCGTGTAATAAGTAAATTAAGCAAGCAAATTGAAAATTGGTTTTCCAAAATTAAGACATTTGGATTACCTTTTGGTGTAGATGCAGGCTTAGTAGCTTGCGTTTTCCAGCTTAAAGGAGGAGCTTCTGGGATTGGCTGAGAAGCTGTGACTTGTTCCTCGCCTTCTGTTAACCGAAGGAGACATCTGGATAAATCCTCTGGAAAAACTTTTTGTGGGACTGATGGCCACCAATTAATGAATGGAGAAGTTTCTCCTGGTAGCCGATCAAAAGAGACATAAGTAAAGGAGGTCAGTTTATCAATATTGATTGATGTTACTTCGGCTACTTCCTTAGCTGAGAGGAATGGTCTTTTGTAAGGAGAAGCCCAGGATTCATAAACTATTGACATATTCTGAATTAAGCCGAATTGCCTAGCAAGACATTAAGGATAATACGACTTAACTGAAGATTTATTGTTTCTTGATGTGGGTCTGACTCCACATTCCCTAACCATCAAGATACTGCTCCATTCTAACATGATTTCCTTCTGAAGAGAATTACCAAAGATTTTTCTGGAGTACAATTGATCCATGTGGGGCCAATATTGGTTGAGAGAATTTTGTCGAGATCAGTTGAATGCCTGAATGAAGTGGTGATCAAGTTGTTTACAACATCAAAAATAGATTTTTGAGCAGTAGGGATTAATTGAAGATGTTGGCCAAGTACTGGTAGGCTGGTAGGAAGTAGTGCAGGGTCGAAAGAAGCATAAATGAATTCTGGAAAATAGAGGGTGATCCAGAGCTGGAGGAACCAGATACGACCTGGATTGTTGTCTACCTTTTCTTTTCTCATCAGCCAATCCAAAAATACAAATAAGCCTCTATATAGAAGCGACAAAAATAGAGAACCTAAGGCCAATGCTCTTCTAGAAGTGATGAGGGAAACATAGTATGAATATTCACCTACCACTTGACAAGAGTTGGTGCAGATGAAGTACTTTCACAACCAATACAAAGAAAGGCATTGTGCTCACCTTCAGATACGTCTCCTTGGGTTTTTGCGTTAGCCGAAAGAAGAGTGGAGTAGTATATATGCTTCTCTGTGTGAAAACTGTATTCCCAAATTTGGAAAAGTTGAGAGGTGCAAAGAAGGAAGTTCTTCACCATGTAACGGAAGACTCGTGATGGCAGCCACATCCAGCAAGGTAGGACCTGCCATGCCGAATGGAAAAATGAAGTCATTGATGGAAGTCGCCCAAAAGCTTGAAAAGCCATAAATCAATTTTGGGTGTAGAGAAATATCATTATGAGAAAGCATGATTTTGTCGTAAATCCCCCAAGATTTCCAAAGATCAGCTTTGCTTGATGATACTCGGGCAAGCCAATCAGCATAGAGTTGAGTTTTGCAAGGCCAAGTCCTAAAATCGAAAGGGCATTTTTGAATAGTGAACCAATCGGCCAATATAGGAAGAACGAAGGTAGTGGGAGCTAAAATGTGGTCTAAAAAGAGCTTGCCCTCATTAATTTCCAAGGTAGAAGGTTTTATAGTGAAAGATTGACGAGTTATGTGCAAGAAAGTAGAACTTTCGTCAATATTTGTGTCATCGGATTCTTGGGAGTGGGTTCCATGGTTTGAAGAAGTGTGTGATGAGGTTTCTGAAGATTCATCACCACCGTATGAATAGTGACTGCAATCACAATTTGAGCAAGACATTAATAGAGTTTGATTACAGGAAACAAGAAAACAAGAAGGAAGGAAAGGTAAAGAAGATAGCAAGGTAACAGTAATCGGTTGGTTCGATGGTCGACTGAATTTATACTGTTTAGTAAATGTAGTTGAACAGATAAGTAACTGTTACCTGTTGATGAGACTGTTGCGAGACTGTAGGGATAGTGAGTTTTTTCTGGAGCTCGAGGGAATGATTACATCACTCTATCTTTACCAACGGTTAAAATAGAGGATGCATAGGGGCAAATGTTATCTCCACAAAATAAATTTGCATTCAGTAGTCATTAATTACTGGATAGCCGAATCCAATTTATTAGTTGAAAGGTGCTATTCGAAAGTATAGCCGAATTTACTATTATATATGGCAACCAAATTAATGAAAATTGGGTAGCCGTTTCACAATGTGTTAAAAGACGAAACGAGTAGTTGTTGAGTTGGTCCAGTTTATCTTCAATTGAATTATGTGAAGGCATATTAGCTGAATAAATTGGTTGAAGATCAATTAAAATTCCTGCATTGTAGGAGTGGAAAACGCATATGCCTATAAAAGAGGGATTTAGATAAAAAGACCATTAAACGCTAAAGGTTTGCCGTTTTGAAGGTTGAAGGAATGGTGAGGAATACAACCAGTTGGATGAACATGAAGACGTGCCTATAATATAGGGGTGGTTGTTAGTCATGTTTACCCGTTACTTATTGTAATTATTTAGTGTTTGAGCTTCTTTTGTTAGCCATGATGTATTTAGTTGCAAAAAAATAGGAGTTAGTGGTCAACAGCGGAAGTTTTAGTATAGTTCATAGTTTTTGCATATAAATATGAGTTGTAACAGAAATTAAAAACACACGATCAATCAAATACAACTTGCAATTTCTTATCTCTTTACGTTCAGTTTTTATTCTTCATTTACTTTAGCATTTTTCTCACCTCTCACACTAAACACTCTTTGGAGTGGTTTAGGAACCCTCAAATTAGGAAACAAAATCTTTTTCCTAACGTTATCGACTAGTAGGGGAATCATTGTTATTCTGTTTCTAGTCAAAGTTACGGCTAGTACTAATTTCACGGATAACAGTAGTATATGAGATATGAGATATATGCATGATGTGGTAGCATGTGGATATGTTGGGATGTTTACTGCTTTATTGAACATGATGATAACTGCTGCATTTGCCTTGAAATGCGTGTATGCATGAGACTTAGAGGTTTAGTATGATTAGGGCTTTGACCCCGTTGTGGACAGTCGAGATTTTAGGTTATAGTTGGAGCTTGGAGCTCGTAAGGTTATGATGGGAGCTTGGAGCTCATGTGGTTATACGTGGAGCTTGGAGCTTATATGGTTACAGTTGAAGCTTGGAGCTCGTGATGTTGAGGATCGAGTTTGCATGTGTTGTTATATCAGCTCGAGAGAGATGGATAACATGCATAGAATATGCATATGATGCCAAGTGGCGAGCCGTGTCTCGGGAGGCACACGAGGTTTGGTCGAAAAACGAAAGGGATGGTCTGTGTGACCTCGGGGATATACTAGACACAGGTGTACCTACATGAGATCGGTATGGTAGCTCTTATCGTGTTGTGGCGGTCCTGGGAACGTCCTACTATCCCGACTGGACCCTGAGTCTATCCAGTTGCCGGTGGATCTTCCGAGGAGGACCAGATAACCCTCTCTGCCTGGAACAGTTGAGCGGTGATGCACTCTTATGGGTCATAGCGAGCGGAACGGATTACCAGAACAAACCAACTTGTCCGATGAGCGAACGTGATGTTGTCCTTAGAAGGCCGTTTAGTACCAGCCGGCATTCATAGAAAGAGTATGTGTACATCTAGCTAGGGAATGACCGTGGTGTCAAGACATTGAGAGATGATTGTGTTTGCTATATACTCTGCATTGCATCAACCCTGTTATTGATGTGTTGTATATCTTATCTCCCTGTTTTTCCTTTATATGTGCATGTTCGATCCACAAGTAGACGACGAACCAGCAGTGTACCAGGATGGACTCGAGACTTCACCCGTTTATCATGGGGGCACCGCGGATGCTAGCTGCAACACCCTTTCCCGAGTGTCACATTCCCGAACGTTTATAAGGCCGAAAATATTTATTAATGCGGAAAATACGATTTTTCTTTTTCTTTTCTTTTCATAAAGATGTAATGGGATTAGTAAAGGTAATAAATATTACTAATAAGTGAACTTAGGTTCACCATGCATTACTAGGACATACATACACTCAATTGTCTAATACACTGAGGAATATGTAGGAGTGTGAACACAAATGTTCCCTTGAGATCAGGCAGCACTAACACAGGTGGAGTAGTCAACCTTCTCTCTAATCCTTGCAAACTTTCCTCACAGGCTTCAGTCCATTCAAACGCTTTATCCTTCCTTTGAAATCACATGACTCAAAAACTTTACTTCGCCGAGCCAAAACTCACACTTGGACAGCTTTGCATACAACTATTTCTCCTTCAGAACCTGAAGAATCACACTAAGATATTCAGTGTGTACTTCCTGGTTTCGCGAATAGATGAGTATGTCGTCTATGAAGCAACGAAAAACTTATCTAGGTATGGACGAAAGATCCTATTCATGTTATCCATGAATATAGAGGACTATTCATCATACCAAACGGCATTACAAGGTACTCGTAGTGCCCATAGCGTGTTCGAAACGCTGTCTTTGGTACATCCTCTACCTTCACATGAATTTGGTGATAACCCGATCGCAAATCAATCTTGGAGAAAACTGTCGCTCTCCTCAACTGATCCATCAAGTCATTTATCCTCGGAAGATGATACTTGTTCTTAATGGTAACTTTGTTCAACTAGCACTAATCCACACATAAACAAGATGTTTCGTCTTTCTTTCTCACCAATAGCACAAGCATTCCCTACGGCGACACACTGGGTCTAACGAACTGTTTTCCCAATAAGTCCACCAACTGTTCCTTCAAGGTTTCCAACTCAGCAGGTGCCATATGATAAGGTGCCATAGACGTTGGTCCTGTTCCTGGCACAAGATCCATCACAACTCGATGTCTCGAACTGGCGGTACACCTGGTAGGTCTTCAGGAAAGACTTCCGGAAACTCGTTAGTAACATGTATTCGTTGAGCTCCTCCTCTCAAAGAAACGTTTCCTTGGTTGGCAATCCAAATCCAGAATTATCCGAATCAGGGAAAACTAAGGTTTTGTTTGCACCGTCTAATAGGATATAGTTACAAGATAACCAATCCATCCCTATGATCACATCCATTTGCGGAAGAGGCAAACAGATTAAATCAATCAAAAACGTTCTATCTTTAACAGAAATAGAACAGTTCAAACAGACTTTTGCAGTTATAACAGGCTTTGTAGAAAGTGCAAAAATTACCAAATCTAAGGGTAAGGAAAGATACAAATAAGGTTTTACCTTTCACGACGATCTGACCGTGAATCAAATCTTCCCTTTGAGAAGTCTCAGCATCATCCCCAGTATAAACTGTACTCATTGCCTTAGGCTTCGCTGCTTGCACATCGTTGACAGAATGTCTAGCTTTTGATTGCACACAATCGCGTGAAGTATGCCCTGGTTTCCCACACTTGAAGCACATGATCCCCTTGATCAAGCATCCTCTGGTGACATGATTGTTCTTGCCACACTTCATGCACTTCTTTGGGGCGCTTCCAAATTGACTAATACTCCCACTACTTCCCCCTACAGAACGTTATTGTTGACCTTGCTGTTTCGAATATGGTTTCCATCGAGATCTATCATCACGACCATTGGTGCCTTTATGGAACCTAGTCGGTCCAGAGTGACGTTGCCTTCCTCCATGAGTCTTCATCAGATCTTCGATTACAAAGCATTCATCTACCAACACCGAGAACTCTTTGACCTCAAGAGGTTGCACCTCTCCTCGAATCTCGTCCCTTAAACCTTCTTCGAACTTTGTGCACTTCCACTCCTCATCGGGATGAAGATGGAAATACCTCGAAGACTTCAGCAGGGACTCAAAACGATCAGCATATTCTTTGACAGACATTCCTCCTTGACGTAGCTGCAGGAACTCCATGTCTTTCAACTCGTCTGGCACTCGTCGGAAAACACTCGTTCTGAAGAACTCTGCTAGCGACAACTTACAAGAAAGCAAAAACATTACTACCCCGTCCAATATCATTCCCCTTCAGAAACAATAATGCAGAGAGTAACAAACAATCGTTGCCTTCTTCACAGAAACACAACACAGAGAACAAACAACATAAAAGGATAGACCGAAGTCATCATCCTCTCCAACATTGTTCTCTCTCAGAAACAATAACACAGAAAACAATCAGAGAAAACACAACACAAACAAGACAGTCCATAACCTACAAACCCCAAAAAGACTCGGCCAGCTCTGATACCAAATAATGCAACACCCTTTCCCGAGTGTCACATTCCCGAACGTTTATAAGGCCGAAAATATTTATTAATGCGGAAAATACGATTTTTCTTTTTCTTTTCTTTTCATAAAGATGTAATGGGATTAGTAAAGGTAATAAATATTACTAATAAGTGAACTTAGGTTCACCATGCATTACTAGGACATACATACAGTATTATAATACAGAAAACAGAAAACAGAAACAGAAATAACAACATTACTATATACAGACATAAGTCTAATGTATGACTGACATAAGAAAATACAATAAGTACTAGGAGTCATAGCTCCCAAAAGGTACTACAAAAACTGACATAGTCTGGCCGACAACAAAACTAAAACAGCAAAAGAGTCCACCTCCAAACTCAAAGGGACTGCGGAACGGAACCATCGTTGCGTCCATCTGTCCAAGCAGCAACAGCAAGTACCAGCAGAAAACATACAGATATGGGTGACATTCCCGTTCATCAACACAACAAAACAGCAGTAGCAAAAACGGGACGACTCACCGGGTAACAACGTACCCAACATGCTTACAAAGGTTCTCAGTATAAATCATGTTAAGCAGTCATCAACATAATATCGTGCTAAACATTTAACAGCATAATATAAGGCATTCTTAACAATATAGTGATGTATAACAGTAAATGTAGACATCAATAGCCATGCAATGCAATGCAATGTATATGACTCAATGTCAATGTCACTGGGTACTACTCTGACCCCTACTCCATGGAGCTAACAAAACATTCGGAGAGAGTGAATGGGAGGACATGTTCCGGTTTCTGCCAGCCATGAGCAAGATGCTACAACATTCGTAACGTGCACGTATCTGGCTTTACGGTAACACTCTCGACCAAACATGAAAAGTACGGCATCTAGTAGAGGATATCAGTGTATTGCACGGATTCGCCACGACACAGAAGAATCACCAACTGGTCACATGTCAGCCCTTCCAACCCTGATACCTCCAAAAAGACCATTGAAGATCGTCACCGTAAGATTCGCACCTGCATCAAGGTGTAAGCTCAACTCCTAGGCTCAAGGCCTTACAACTATGCACATGAAATGCCAATGCTTACACAAAGCAGATGCGATAAAGCAATGTCTATCCATTGGATAAACCTCAAGGTTCACTAAGGTTCTCTTCCTTAGAAACTACACACGTCTTTACTTTATAAAACATTTATCCATCGGATAAAACATTTATCCATCGATAAATATCTCGTGATTCCTTTGGAATGATCCAGACTGCTTTCAGAATCGCCGACTGTCCCCACAGACCAACACAAGTCTTTTCAGCGTGTTTTGTCCTCACTCACACGCTTTCTAGGAAACTTCCCAGAAGGTCACCCATCCCATAATTACTCTAAGTCAAGCACGCTTAACTATAAAGTACTTATGTTCTAAGCTCCTGAAAAGAAGATAAATCTTGTTGATATGGGTAGTACCAATCAATTCTTGTATGCCTTCCCTTAGCTATACAGTCCCATGCCTGCATAGCCTCAGGATTCCTTCCACTGTACAGTCTCATACCTGCACAGCCTCAGGATCTCTCTCATTCCAGTTATCACAAGACAGAAACAATTGAACGATTAACCTAGATCCAAATCATCGGTCCGTCATCGAACTACTGTTTCGAAAACCAAAACGTGTTGTGTTTGTGTTTACGTCTTATAAATTATGTCTCAAGTCCTAAGCATTATGAATAAGGATTGAGAATCCTCTTAGATAAGTCTTTAAGTCTTTCTAAGGTATTAATCCCTTGTTTTTCAATTAAGGAAACAAGTGTTGATTTCACTTAAGTCTTATGAACTCATTGATGTACTAAGTCATCAATGGTATAGTACATGGTCTTGTTCCACTACATACCATACTTAATTAACCCTTGTCTTCAACTCTAAGTTAATTATTTAACTTAGGTTTTTCTCGCGCAAAACTTTATGATTGAGTTAGAAAACGCCTTTTGTAAACCAAACAACTTTTACAATTAAAAACTCATTTGGTTTGAAACAACATTTGAACTACTTACTTCATTTCTAGCATTTTCTAAAACGTGAAATTCGCTTAGCGAAATTCCATTCGCTTAGCGAAATTGAAACAATAATGCCTCTTTTGGAACTCCTCTGGATCGCTCGGCGAGACATAAATTGCATAGTGAAATGTGTTGTATTCGCTTGGCGAATATGTATTCGCTTAGCGCAAGTACAGACGGTTACACCTCTTTGGAAACACCTCTGGATCGCTCGGCGAAACAGAATTCGTGTAGCGAAATTTCACTTTATTCGCTTAGCGAGTATAATTTCGCCTAGCGAAATGGAGGCGGTTATACCTCCTTTGGAGACTTCTCTGGATCGCTCAGCGAGACGTAATTCGCGTAGCGAAACTCGTTTGGTTAGCTTAGCGAATATGAATTCGCTTAGCGAAAGTGAGGCAGTGATGTCCAACTTAGACTTTCCCTGTTTTCACTTAGCGAAAGTAAATTCGCTTAGCGGAAAGTTGCCTTAAAGCAAGACATTAACCTTATGGAACCATTTTGATTCTCTTCATGAAACCACTTCTTTTCTCATTTTGAGTCACTTGATTAAATAGATGAACTAAGGATAAGGTATAAAACATGTTTCACTTTGGTGAAAGCACTTTGAGATTTAATTCCATTTAAAGTCACTTAGGGTTTTTCTTTGAAAAACACAAGTTATTGAAAACACTTTCTTTACATCAAAACTTGACTTGTCCAAGAACTATTCTTATCCTTCCTTTCCTCAAGGTCATGGCTAATAGCCAACTAGGAATCAATGTGAAGTTTTACTTCATCAACCAATCAAAGTATGGCTCACAACACTTACACAATCATGATAACCATAAGACACATTACTACATCATAATCAAACATCCAAGTCCATCACACATTATGGTCTCATAATCAACAATAAAAGTCCATACTTGATCTAGTGATCAAAGTAGGTTTTTCAACATACATGGAAATGATTTTCATTCAATCATATCTTCATCAACATATGCTAAGGCACACTACAACATACTCAAGCATAAACTCATCATGACAATCTTGTTCTCCAAGAGAACTTAACAAGACTTAACACATAAAAGTGAACCCAAACTAAAGGGTTTCACCCACACATAATTTAAACAACCATCTTCACCACCACCATCTTGGTGTGATGAGGTTCTTCTCCCCATACCTGTTGAAGAGCAGATTCCCAGATCAAAGTCGGTTGATCGGTTTGTGAACCTCCTGATAGTTGTCACCAACTACAAACAACCAAACAATCAATCATTAAACAACAATCAAACCAAACTCAAAAATTCTCACAAAGAGGGTTTCGGCCACCCTAAAGAGAATAAATCTAGGAATTGATCTTGGTTTTCCATTTCATGGATTCAAAGGCATAGGAAAGCTAAGGATGAAATCAAGTGTTAGAAATCAAAAATTGATGAAAACACTATTCATCATCATCAAGAAGGGTTCGGCCATATTGTGCTTTATGAGCTATGATGAGAGGTGAATCATAAGCTCTTGGGTTTACATAGAAAATGATGAGGTGAGTTCAAAGAAATTGGTCTCACATCAAAATGATTTTTCTACAATTTCCTATGGATTTTCAAAGTTTTGGATCTAAGAAATAATTTGCATGAAAATGGATCTTGATCTTGAAATAAAGAGATATTCAAGAAGCTAAGAGATCATAGAAGTGATCTTACCTTAAAATGATGGAAGTTTGCTCAAGGAATCAAGTGATTCCAACAAGAAACCAAGCTTTTCTCAAAAACAACAATGGTGTTTTCTCTCTAAAGTTGAAGATGGTATTCTTGACTCTTCAAGAGGGGCTGGGCTGCGTGAATGAGAGGGTGGATGGGCTGATTTCAGCCTTAAAACAAGTCACTTAAGGGCAAAAAGGTCATTTGCCAAAAGGATAAAATGGTAAAAGTGCAAAAGACTAAGGTTAGGGGCATTTTGGTCATTTCGCGTCTAGATTTTCCCGATCATCATGACGACTCTGGCATACTCTCCCAAGTGTCCTGGGATGTTGTGATATCAAGATTATCCGTTGGCGAGTCTCAGTAACTCCATATGTGGCTCCGTTCGTCACCCAATTGAGGATTTCGCCCGAACGAAGGTCAGGAAGTGATTTTTCTGAAATTTTTGTGAAATTTAACCAAAACGTAGAGAATCGAATTCTAAGACTTATCGTCTAGTTCACGGGTCCATCTGAGGTCTTCTGAGCAGTAAAATCACACTGTCAGTGTAAAAACGCAGACCGGACTCCGTTTGAGTTTTTGACTCAAAACTTAATCGTACCTTCCTACGATATTGTCGAGCATGACTACGGTCTCGGAATATTTTATTTCTATTCCTAAGACCTCGAATAAAATAAAGACGTTAAAATACGGAAGAATTAGAAAATGTGAAAATCGGGGCGTTACACTAGCTCTGGGGGACATTTAGATCGTCTACCATAGCGAGAGGGGATGGCGGATGGACCCCTCGACCTTCTTGATCATTTACACCGGACTCGTTAGCTTGATATTCAGGAGCGGCACACCACCGTACGTCGACATCATAGGACCTTATTGAGTATACCAGTTTCTTTCCTTCCTGCGGATGTAGCACCCACCGTGGTAGAGAGCAGGCGACTACCTGTGGGCAGCGCCACATTCTTCAGCGGTATCCAGCAAGCGAGGCTTCGTCTACAAATGCCAGCGTAGAAGTATAGATTAGTACCTAAGGACGTATCGAAGACGTCGGATTTTCATGTCGAGTTCCTCGTCCGAGTACGAGCCTATGCAGATTTATAGGCGTACCCACGGAGAGGGACAGGGTAGCTCAGGGCATCCTCACCACTGATGGTGGGAGTTTTTGATGTATTTTTGAGAGGGGGTTGGGGAGTGCTGGTGAGCTGTTTTGTGAGTTTTGGAGGTTTTTGTTGTATATGTTTTATCTTCAGTTTCTTATATACCTTTCGTGTGTATATATATATCTAGCCCAACTGATGGGGCCACCATGTATATTTCAGTATTGTATGTATATATGTTTTTGTATATCCTATTGTGTTGACTCTGATGCCTGTACGCGTTTATGTTTGGATGTTCGCTATCGTTTGTTTTAATAAGCGCGTAACCTTATCGTTAAGTTATAGTTAATAACAATGTAAGTGGGTTCTGAGGCTAATGTGGTGACTCACCACCCGTTGATGGTGAAAATTGATACTTACCTTTTTCGACAAGCAGTCAACAAATAAATGTTTATCAAGTGATTGCGAACACTCTCGTTTCTCACTAGTGCACAAAGCACTTTTAACGTCGGTTTAAGACCAGACGTTAATATAGCCGACGTTAAAAGTGTGACATTTAACGTCCGTTCTCAACCGACCTTAAAGTTTACTTTTAACGTTGATTTTCATAGAATAGAACTTTTAACGTCGGTTTTCTGGGGAACAAATGTTAAAAGTCTACTTTTAACGTCAGTTTTCTAGGAAACAGACCTTAAAAGTATACTTTTAACATCTGTTCTCTATTAAACCGACGTTAACGTCTGTTCCCTATAAAACCAACGTGTGTATATATATATATATATATATATATATATATATTTTAATGCTAGCTATTCATTATATATCCCTTTTCCAGCTCCCTGCAGAATTCTACAAATTTAGTACACTCATACAACCAGAATTCTAACAAGTCCAGAATACAGAATTTGAATTATTTACTCAGAATACTAACAAATCCAGAATACAGAATTTGCAATATTATTTGCTCAACAAGTCCAACTACAATTCAGAATTC
The DNA here is from genome assembly GCA_039655645.1 of Ammopiptanthus mongolicus. NCBI lineage: Eukaryota > Viridiplantae > Streptophyta > Magnoliopsida > Fabales > Fabaceae > Ammopiptanthus > Ammopiptanthus mongolicus. Next base: position 48,458,130 of record CM077351.1, on the reverse strand, counting down.
TCTATACATGCAAAATTCTACAACAAGCTAGTCAGTACATTTCAGAATTCTATACATAATTCATACATATATAGACTAATCAATATCTTCTAAGTATGCAGGAGCTATTTTTTCTACTCTTTTCTCTGCAACATACTTAAAAAAGAAGGTTGCAAAGCGAACCCTCATGTCTCTGAATTCTTGTTTAGTGAGAGGAGACTGATCGTGGAAAGCCTGCACAAGTTCAAATAAACTCAACATTAAATTAAGTTATCAACAAAAACAAAATATAATTAATTAACTTGTTAAATTAATTACCTTCGTCCATCGGTAAATAATAGACGCTGAGACAATGTTCAACATATAAAACATCACATAGAAAGTACACTCCCAACTGTATAATTGTCTACGAGACAACAAATAAATATGAAATTGGATATCAAGTTAATGTATATATAGAAATAATAATAATAATAATAATAATAATAATAATAATAATAATTACTATTAATAAACTACTGACCTTTAGGATATACCAATCAGGATTTAATTTTGATTTCGAACACCTACTTTTCCCATTTGCACAAGAAATGCTACATGCCTTCATAGCTCTATGATAAACAAAATATTTATGTCAATTATATGTTTATAAAATCAAATCAAATGTTAAAAATAAAATTAAATAAAATTTTACGTACATATTGATTGAGGCCACCACCTTTTTTCCCCGGATCATAGTGACACGAGCAGAAGAAGATGACAGTATGCCTGCTAGGAATAAGTAGGAGCAACTGCCAATGGCCAATATATATATATATATATATATATATATATATATATATATATATATATATATATATATATATATACCTGTTTCCGATTTCTTTCCATTAGGGTCTGTATGTATGCACTGACTTTAGTGTGATCAATCACGAAATTACCAGGAGTAAGGGTGGGGTCTAAGAATCTGTAAACAGTACGTTGCCCTTCTCAAGTAATTGGCGATGCAAATACCTAAAATATGCAATAAGTTCATGTTAATTACGTAATATATTGAAATAAATTATAAAATTGTAATACCTAATTTAAGATGCAATACAAGGAAAAAAATGTACTTATGTGCACCAGATACTTAGAATTGTGTTGGCTATCCATTCACCATTAGTGCAAAATTGACCAATATCGTCACCAACAATGCTAAGATGAGGTTCTCCCACATAGCCATCGTGTTCCAAAGGGGTTTCAAAAATATCATTAGGATAATCCACACCAATTGCAAACAGGCGAGCTAACGCAAACTGATGATGCGTTATCGGCTTCGGCTTCAGCTTCAACTGTAAATAAAGAAAAGATAAGTAAATGAGAATAAAGAAAACATGAGTAATTAAATAAAGAAAACATAAGTAAATGAGAATGATTATGAATACCTGGGACAACTCCAACTCCCGCTGTGACAACTCCAACCCCCGTTTTTCCAACTCCAACTCCCGCTTTGACAACTCCACCTCCACATGTGAAGGTTGGGTAACTTCATGGGATTGCATGGATGAAAAATACTTCAAAAGCGTTTGCGTGAAGGTGGGGTGCTTTAGAAGCGAAAACATAAGCTCTTGTCTAAAAGCTGGGTCGGAAATAACATCTTGTTTAACCTCTTCTTTAAGCTCCTCCTTATTGATCTCCTACTCGACCTGCCTACGTGACCCGCGTGTTCCATGAAATTTCTTAATGCCTACGATCCTTAGAACACCATAAACATGGCTAAGGTGGTCGTCTTTCCCTAGAGCAACGACCACGATATACGAACATCCTTGTGAAACGAAGGATCCTTGCGAGCTTTGTTCCTTCAGCTCCTCCTACAGAGACAAAATTTAAAAAAATGTGTACAACAATGTGTTACAATTACAAGTAGAAATGTAGTATGTTTAATTTGTTACTTACAATCCTTTTAGCAACAACGCGTGTGGCTTCAACTTTAAAATTTCCAGATTTAGTCTTTTGGCCTTCCACCCATGTGTCCTCGCATTGGGGTGGAGAAGGAGGATCAAGAATTTCACATACTTCTTCTCTTGCTTCTACCGGCTCTTTTAATTTCTCCTCCATCTTTCTCAACTTTTCCTCCATCGACTTCTTCTCCACCAATCAATACCCACCTTGAGACATGGTGTGGGGGTGGACATTCTTTGCCTGACTCGCCTTACCCTTTTCCCTTTTAACCAGAAACTCAGGACTGGCTCGGCTAAAAAAAAAAATATATCCCACCTATCCTTATCAAGGAGCGATAAACATCAAGAGGAGATTCATCGATCTTCACTCCAAATATGTACTTACTTCCCGGAAAAGACTTAAACCCCGGCCCATCCAACGCTTAGCTCGCAAGTTGAAGCCATTTTGTGTGATGTTAAGGAGTATCCGGCATGGTCCATGTGATCTACATTAATTACAGAACAAGAAAGAGGAATTATTAATGGATCATATTATGCTTAAATATTGTAAATACAAACAAAGAGATCATTAGAAAATACTGTCATTGACTCCCAAATCTGATCCTTCACGTTCTGCGGTACGTGATCCTAATCATCAAACAGAATGCTAGTATGGGTTTTAGCTTCCAAAGCCATAAAACTGGTGAATTTCTTAGCAAGGGGTCCCATGGGCTCCAGGCGACTATCAAACTCGATCTCAAGCCTCTGCTTATTAATCCTGGATCTGGACAAACTTGTCAAAGTTGTGGCTTTCCTACCCCTTTTTTTTGGCAAGCCACCCGACGCTGCTGAATCAGCCATGTGTGATGCCTATTTAGACAAAAAAAAATAATAAATTAACCTTACCTTAACATGGATAAATAAAAATACAATTAGCCTATTTAATTAACATTTTATGTATAAATAAAACTTACACTATCAGTGAGCGGAGCCGTGACCGACCCATCCTATAAATGAGGGATGTCTGCTGAATTAGCCACGTGTATGCTTGTTTAGAAAAAAAAAAAGTAATAAATTAGACTAATATAACATGTATAAATAAAAATACCCTAAAAATTAGGTTAGTAATAAACATGTATTGATAAAATTGAGCAAATTCTATAAACTCTTCCACTCCCTTCAAATACTCGTCACTTGTGCCTTTACTAACCATCCAACTACGATCCATAACTAGAGAGGTTCCGTAGATATATACACACATATATCCAATATAAACACAATAGGGGAGATTGAAAAAGCATTAGTATTTGAAAGCCTAACAACCATATATACCCTATAACCTAACATATCCAAATAGTGCACAAAATTAACAAACTATATATGCATTCAATTTCAAATTCCTTATACCCTCTAATACTTTCAGCATCATATACCCTTTACCCTCTAATACTTTCAGCATCATATACCCTATATTTACCCTCTAATACTTTCAGCATCTTGACAGCTATACAACTTGCTCTACTATAAGAGAGCATGCCAACGAACCAGAAAAAATAATCTAGACGAAGTATCAGAAGCAGCAACAGAGACCCAAGCAGTGGGAAAACCTAATGAGAGGAACAGCAAGGTAAAGAAAATGATAATGGAGTAGGGGTTACCTGTTGGAGGAGCAGTGGCTTGAGGAAAAGAAAGGAGGAGCCCGACAATTGGTGGTGCGATGGTGCAGTGGGAAACCTAATGAGAGGAGAAGCTTAATGAGAAAGGGAGAAGAAGCATACCTAGGGTGCGACAGTGGTGGTGCGATGGTGGTGGTGCGACCAAGAAGAGACAGACTCAGACAAGACAGTGTGGAGTTGTTCAAACGGAGAAGAGAAAGTGTAGTGAGTGCATGCAGAACTGATACCTAGGGCACGACTTAACGTTAAAAAAATTTGAGTACAAATTTTAACATCTTTTGTTTGAACAACAGACGTTAAAAGTCACCTTTTAACGTCGGTTCTTTAAACAACTGACGTTAAAAGTTTTACTCAAATTTTTGTAAAACTTGTAACGTCGGTTGTTTCAAGAACTGCCGTTGAAAGGAGACTTTTAACGTCTGTTGTTCAAACAACAGACTTTAAAAGTTTTACTCAAAATTTTAACGTCCGATATTAAGACAACCAACGTTAAATATGATTTAAATGAATTATTTATTTACCATTCTGTCACCGCATCTTTTTTAACGTCTAGTTTTATTTAACCGACGTTAAAGTTGGTCATAAAATCCATATTTTCCACTAGTGTCTATGGTAATTGTAGCACCCCCCTTGGGCATTACATCATGAACACGTGCGGAAATAATTTTAAAAGAGAATTGCTAGTTGCTTTCGTAAAATAATTTACTTTAAGTCAAAAAACTCGTGTGTAAAAAGTTTCGGCATAATACTTCGGAAAAGCGATACACACATCACAATAATAAAATCATATTATTCTTGACAACACACATAAACTGGATTTATTTATAAATCATTTTACCATCATACATAAGTTTTCCTGAAATTGTTTTTCACACTGAAGTCCCAAACTATACAAAAGTTGTCAAAATCACTTCTACCGACTTTCTCAACTTAAACATTAAAAATTCTAAAAGCTGGTTTGATAAAAGAACTCTAAGAACAATAGAGTCTGCTACCTAGCATACATTGTACCAATGAGACTGGGCCTCGTCATCAACAGTCCACACATCTTCGTCGTCAACATCAAGATACGCATGCTACAGGGTCCCGAAGTAACCCAAATGACCGTTGAAAAGCATCTGTACACATATCCAAAAACATAATAGGGTGTCCAACATGTACAGGCAAGGGTGAGTAACCAATATATGGATTTAAACACGATTCTACATGCACGATACACAAAACAGCATATGAACACATGTAGTATCAACATAGCACAGTAGCAGAAGTAACACAAGACAACACACCAGGTAACAACATGTCCAACATGCATACCATAAATCTCAATATATCATATTAATCAATTAGCAGCATAAGACATCTTCGAAAGCAAAATAGTGATGTACAATAAGTAAATGTAATCATCAATAGCCATGCAATGCAATGCGATGTACATGACTCAATGCCATATGCCACAAGGGTAAAACTCTGACCCCTACTATATGGAGCTAACAAAAAGTCGGAGAGAGTGAATGGGAGGACATGTTCCAGTTAATACCAGCCATGGGCAAGATGCTACAACAAATGCAATGTGCATGTAACTGGCTTTACGGACACACTCTCGACCAAACATGAAAAGTACGATAGCTGGTCAAAGATGTCACAGCAGTGCATGGAATACCACGACACAGAAAAATCACCAACTGGTCACTTGTGAAATCTCCAACCCTGACATCCTCAAAACCATTGAAGATCGTCACCGTAAGATTCGCACCAACATCTAGGTGTAAGCTCAACTCCAGGCCTTACAATTCATGCAATGAAATGCCAATGCTTACACAAAGTAGATACGATAAAGAAATGTCTATCCACAGGATAAACCTCAAGGTTCGGTAATGTTCTCTTTCTTAGGAACTATACGTGTCTTTGTATTATAAAACTTTTATCCATCGGATAAATCTTGTGATCCCTCCGGGATTGAGTCATCATAAGACTGAAACAATTAAACTACTTTTCTTGGATCCGGACCACCGGTCCGTTATCGAACTACTGTTTCAAAACCCAAAACGTTTCATGTTTGTGTTTGTGTCTTATGAATTACATCTCAAGTCCTAAGTGTTATGAAGAAGGATTGAGAATCCTCTCAGATAAGTTTTTGATCCTTTCTAAGATATTAATTCCTTGAGTTTCAAGTAATGAAAAGTGTATTGATTCACTTAAGTCTTATGAAGTCATTGATGAACTAAGTCATCAATGGTATAGTGGATGGTCTTGTTCCACCATATACTTTACTTAATTATCTCTTTTCTTTTACTCTAAGTTAATTACTTAACTTAGGTTTTCCATGCGTAAAACTTTATGGCCTGAGTTGAAAACTCTCGATTTTAAGACTTTGTAAGCCAAAACCTTTCTAATTGAAAACTCATTTGATTTAAAAGAACTTTGTTACTTGCTTGAAGTAATGTACCTTAACTAATTTGAAAAGGTTTTTCCTTACTAACTTAGTGTAAAACCGTGATCTAAGTTAGTAGAAAAGAAAATGGAATTTCATTAGTTTTTCGAACTATGATTCATTTAAATCTAAACTTTAGGACAAAGTCCTCTTTATACTTTGAAGATTGAATGTTAACTTGGATTTTAGAAAGAATGTGACATCCTACTAAACCTAAGGTAACTTCATATTACTTTTACTTTCATGAAATCACTTTCATCCTTTTATTTTTAAAACACTTAGTTAATTGGATAAACTATGACTAAAGTAAAACACATTTTCACCTTAGTAAAAACACTTGAGGGCCTAATCCTTAGTTGAACTTTGGATCAAAATCATTTCTTGTTTTTTTTTTTTAAATACAAGTTACTAAACCACTTATTGCTTTCAAAACATTGAAGTTCAAGAACAAGCTCATGTTCTTCCTTTGTAGTGGTCATGACCGAATACTATGCCATAAGGATGTGAAGATTTTGCTTCACTAACTTGTCAAGTAATAGCTCAAAATGATCACAATATTATGATGAATAATAATCATACATCATTCAACCATAAACAATTATAAAAATCCTCACTTGATCTAGAGATCAAAGTATGGTTTTCAACATACATGAAAACACTTTTCCATCCAAGCATACATCATCACAAACATATACTAAGCATAAAACATTAGTACAACCATACAAAGCTCAAACAGAACCATACAGACCAATCACGAATAACATATAGTTATCGGAAAAATCCCTCAGGCAAACTCCCCTTACCTCTTGAAGTCAAGTAAGGTTCTTTCAACACTTCCTTCTACACCACAAATCACTAACTCCATCAAATCCAGTGAAGCTACCAAGTGGTGTTCGCGGTTTTTGGTTTGAGACAATCCTACGAAGCTCATCGTATTTCACGAATCGCCAAACTACAACTACTCAACCAATCCTTCACCAAACAACATAATATAAATAAATCTTTGAGAAGACTTGCCAATTCTTTATGATGTAGGTTCGGCCCTTCACTAATTAATTAGGCTAAGGATGTTGAATTTTACTAACTCTTGGATTAATGATCCTTAAGTATGATAAAGACATAATCTGTAATTCTTAATCAAAAATTTGAACCAAACCCCATTCAACCAAAAGGGTGAGGGTTCGGCCAAGCTTGGGAAAAATAGGGAGAAAATATCTTTTGGGTTCATGTTTCTAGATGATCAACATATACATCATGATGAGTTCATAGAAATTGGTTTTATGATCATAGGATTTTTCTATGATTTTCTAGAGATTTTTGAAGAAAGTTTCATGAAAGTGGATGATGATGATTCATTGCATAATCTTACCAAATGAATGAAGAAGAGATCATGATTGATCATAGAGAGAAGAGATTACCTCTTGAATGATGAAAGATTGCAAGGATCAAGCAAGTTGTGCTTCACAAATTTGCTTATGGATCACTTGAGAAACAAAACACATAGATGTCAAGACAATGAAGCAAGGAACAAGTTTACTAACTTGAGTAAAGAGAGTTTACCTCTTGATTGATGGGAAATTGGAGAGAAAGTGAAGAACACTCAAGAACACCAGGAACAAAGGAGAGAAACTATAAACTCAAACTTTGATCTTCAAAACCATAAAGTAAGCAAGACTTTGTGTTTGTGAGAAAGTGAACAAAATGGAAAGTTAGTGGGGGCTTAGGGGCGTGAGGAAGAAGGGATAGGAAGGTCCAAACTTTGTTCATTTAGGGACAAAAGAGTAAATTCACTTAGGGGCAAAATTGTCATTTAACAAAAGACTAGGGACATAATTATCATTTCCTCTATAAATATCTAGATATTTTTAGAAAGGTAATGATGACATTGTTGAGTCACAGGGTCAGAAATGTAATTTCAGAAATTCCTAGGGGCAAAAGAGTCATTTTACCTAGGGACAAAATTGGAAATAAAACAAAAGGTCAAGGGCATTTCAGTCTTTTCTCGCCCTAAATATCTTAGATATTTGTAGAATCCTAATGATGACGTGGTGACTCACTTGGGTGACTCACCTAGTTGAGTTGTCATTGAAGTGACTTCATGCTTATCCATTAGCGGGTCTCTGAAATCCCGTATTTAGCTCCGTTGTTCACCCGATTTTGGTTTTACGCCTAAATAACGTATAACGACTTATTTATTTTGCAAATTTTCAAAATAACCAATACCATTAGAAATAAAATATTAAACCTAACTGTTTCATTCACGAGTCAAAATTAAGTTTTTTGATCAGTAAAATCTTACTGTCAATAAAAACGCAGACTGGGCTCCGCCTGAACTTTCAACTCAAAATTTAACCGTAACTCCTTACGATAATTTAGAGTATGAATATGATTTTGGTTTATCCAAAATCATTTTTTAAACCTCGGATAAAATATAAAATATATATGTTTTTACCGTTATTAGAAAACAGCGAAAATCGGGGTGTTATAACAATCTTGCATAAGATTTGTCGAAGCGAGGTTTCGACAATGAGTCAAATGGAAATTAAAATTGCATGGAACATTAAAAGCACGGAAAAGGTAAATTTCGACGGAAACGTAAATGGAAACGTAAAAGCGGTGTGATGTGTATGAATCCACATCATATTTAGTATCTGTCTTGCATGCATTTCACGTTATTTTAGGCATAATTGTTTGAAAAATTGTTCGTTTTACATTTAGTCCGAATAACTGGGGTGTGTTATGTTTTTGTTTTCTCCAAAAAGGGATTATTCGCCCTTGAATTTATTTAAAAATGAGAAAAAGAAATATAAATAAACATGGGGGGACTAGGCCAAAACCCACGGAAAAATAAGAAATAAACTACCTAAACCTGTAATTAGGTAAACAATACCTATTTCTATTAAAATCCTCTCTAATGTAACAGGATTCAAATCCCACCAAGAATAACATTGAGAATTAACGCCAAAGGAAGCTAACTTATCCGCACAAATATTTGCTTCCCGATAAATGTATGAAATTGAAAAAACCATACTTTTCACTAAAGTAAGACAATTCTGCCATCTAATTCTAAGAGGCCATGGAACAATCTGAAGAGAAGAAAAAGCCATCACAACGAAAATAGAATCACACTCAAGCCATAAGTTTAACCAGCCTTTATCATATGCAATTTCAATGGCAGTCATAGAAGCAATTAATTCTGCATGAAGAGAAGTTGAAACACCAATAAAAGAGGCAAAACAGCCAAGTGAAGCTGCATTACTGTCTTTAAATATACCACTAGCTGCTGCAAGACCAGGTGAGCCCCTTGTTGAACCATCAATATCGCACTTAACCCAACCTCTATTAGGAGGAAGCCATGTTACTTGCTTGCAGTTACCTAGAACTTTAAAATACTTCAATAAGGAAAACTCAAAAACAGAAGAAGACATCACCCCTTTTGCCAGCTTACCCGAGATAGATATAGAAGCAATCACCATAGAGATAGATGCCTTCAAAGATAAAGCACAATTATGAAATCTACGCATGTTCCTTTTATGCCAAATAATCCAAAAAATGTTAACAATTGCAGCCTGCAAAACATCTTTAACCTGAGAACTGTAATTTCTATTACAAACAGAAAAGACAGAACAACAACTGGACAAATCCATCGGATGATCAATCAAAGAGCTCAGCCAATTCCACAAATCTACAACAAAAGGGCATTGCAGAAAGAGATGTGAAGTAGTTTCATCGAAAAATCTATAGTTGCTGCAAATAGAAACAGTTACAATACCTTTTTTCCTTAAATTCTCATCAGTTGGAAGTCTATTATGCAAAGATCTCCAAACAATAAAGGATCTGGATGGGGGACTATGACTACTCCAAACAAACTTGATCCAAAGAACTGTCAGGTTAACAGGATACAAAAAGGAATATGCTTCTTTTAGACTCAAAGTACCACTGTCTATACCAAACCAAAACAGGTGATCAATATCCTGATAACTAGGAAGAATAACTTGTTGAACCTTAGTAGATAAACTAGGAAACAAAGTGACAAATTCCTGAGGCAAGGACCATGATTGATCATACATAAAATCAGATACAGTAGCTTGTAAACCATAATGCAACTGAGGAGGAATATTAATTAAGTCAACAATTGGTTGACCAAGCCAATTATCAGTCCAGAAATTAATTTATTTCCCATCACCAATTTGCCAAACAGCATTAGCTAATACATATTGCAAATTAGACCTAAGAGCAAACCAAATAGAAGACTTCACATAATATAAAATTGGAGCATTTTTCCTAAGAAACCTTGCTCTTACCAGGGCTACCCGCTGAAAATTGGAAGACAACAATTCCCACGACAGTTTGAGCATAGCAGCTTCATTGATAACTTTAAACTCCTCAAACTAAGACCATCTTCTTCATGTGGAGAGCAAACTGCATTCCAAGCCACAGTTACATATTTCCTAACCATAATGTCTCCAGACCAAACAAAATTTATGATAGACATGTCCAAATGCTTTAAAAGACTAGCAGGCCATGCATAGACATGAAAACTATATAGCAACATACCTTGAATCACAGATTTAACAAGTTGTACTCTTCCCATAATAGATAATAAAGAGCCCTTCCAAGAAGCAGGTTTGGAAATACTCCTTTCAACAATTGATTGAAAATAGATTTTCCTAGGTTTGCCAATGAATAAAGGCACACCAAGATAATTAAATGGAAGACTACCTGCGAAAAATCCCAGGAATTCAGAGACTGCTACAGTTGTAGCAGGGGACATTCTAGGAGAGTAAAAGGTGCACTTTATAGGTCTCAAAATCTGGCCCAAAATCTGACCATAAGAGTCAAATATAGACATTAAGTTCAATAAGCTTTTCTTTGATCCTTTGCAGAACACCAAGATGTCATCTGCATATAGTATGTGAGAAGGAGGAGAGTGATTCCTTGGACTAGACATAGGCTCAATAAGACAAAAATCCACCAAATGAGAAATGCTTCTGCTAAGAACATCCTCTGCTAGACAAAAGAGGAGAGGAGAAAGAGGATCTCCTTGTCTGACTCCTTTTTTACAGGCCATAAAGCCAACAGATTTCCCATTTACAGAAAAGGATGATCTAGCAGAAAGAAGGATGGTTTTAACCCAATTGCAGAAGATAGAATAAAAACCAAATTCTTGCAAGACTTTCAGTATGAAGCTCCAATCAAGAGTATCAAAAGGATTTTTTGATATCAAACTTAATAGCCACATTACCTCCTCTAGCCTTAGAATCCAACAAAGTGATAGCTTCTGATGCAGTGCAAATGCAATCATGAATACTTCTTCCCTTTATAAAATCCCTTTGCTGCATTGACACAACCTTTGGAGCAATAGTAGCCAACCTATCAGCAAGAATTTTTGTGATAACTTTGAATTGGAAATTAGCCAAAGCAATTGGCGTAAAATCCCCAATAGAATCAGCCCCTGGAAACTTGGGAATCAAAGCAACCACATTAGAATTCATATTAGGAAGCAACCAATTTTGTCTAAAAAATTGAAGCACAGACGCACAAACATCTGCACCTACAATGTCCCAAAAATGTTGATAGAAGAAACCCCCAAAACCATCAGGCCTAGGAGAACTGCTACCACACACTGAAAAAACAACATTCTTGATCTCATCTAAAGAAGGCAAATTGGTGATCATAATGGTGTCATCTCGAGAAACAATTGTAGGAATAATCTGCTGGATAAGAGTCTTATCTCTACAATCATTGTCAGCAGCATACAGAGAACAGTAAATTTGTAAAATATGCTGCTCCATATCATTTTCTTCCATCAGAATCGAATCACCATCTTTTAGCTTAGTCATCCTTTTTTAAGCATTTCTGATTTTAGCAATTCTATGAAAATAGGCTGTATTCATATCTCCAAAAGTATGCCAATTAACCTTAGCCTTATCTTTCCAAAATTGTTCCTGATATGACAAAGCTATCTGTAAATCAACCTGAGCCTTTTGTTCCTCTTCAAACAAGGCATCCGAAAAATCAAAGGTAGATATCAGTTGCTGCAGTCTCTCAACCTCAGGCAAAGACGATTCAACCATAGCATGAACATCACCAAATGTAGTTTTATTCCAAACCTTCAACTCATTCTTCAGTAGTTTAAGCTTTTGAGATAAAATAAACATAGGACAGCCAACAACTCTCCAATTCCAAACCTCAATAACCAATCTTTTACAATCAGGATGCTGAAGCCACATGTATTGAATTTTGAAAGATGAAGGATAGGACTTAACACCTCTTTTTAAAACCAGTAATAAAGGATGGTGATCAGACTTACTTCTAGTTAAAGTACAGCAAGTAGATGAAGACCAAAAGGCTAACTAGAAATCATTACAAATAGATCTATCCAACCTTCTTTCAAGATGATGCCTAGCTTGCCTTTTATTTGACCAAGTAAAATCTGCCCCTCTAGTGACAAAATGAGTCAATAAACTACTACCAGACCAGGCTCAAAACTCATTACAAGAGATCTGTAAAGGGCAGCAATTGCCTTTTTGCTCATGAGCTCCCAAAATGGCATCGAAATCCCCTATAAAACACCAAGGACCAATAAAATCATCCTGTAGCTGAGAAAGCTCTAACCAAAGATTCCTCATAAGCAAATGAGAAGTGCTAGCATAAACAATAGTCACATAAACCAACTGATTATCCCACAGGACAGAAAAAGAAGCCTGCTGCAAAGAATTTGAAACAATCATAGGATCTAAAGAAATATCACAGAACCCCATAGGTTTGGCAAAAGGTTGTCCCTATTTTTAACAAAAAAGGATTTAAGATTCAATTGCCTCCAAAAACTAGATGGAACAAAATCTATATGAATTTTAGGCCCAGATAAAAACAAAAAATGAGGCTTATGATTCAAACACATGTTTTTCAGAACCAGTCTAGTGGCCTCATTCCCTAGACCTCTTGCATTCCAATAGACAATCTTCATGAAGCAGCATTGTCTAGGCCTGCTCTAGACCTTGTTGATCTAACCAACTCTGGATTCTAAACTTACTTATTCTTCTTTTCAATTTTTTCTGCTGAGACTTAGACAATACAAGATTCATACCATCACCATCCTCTATGTTAGATTGATTAACATCAACTAGATATTTATTTGGAACCATATCATATACTATATGAACAGATTGCAGATTAAAATCATCTTCCATATCATCACCCCACATTCGACCTTAAAGGAAAATTAAATCTTGATTCACAACATGATTATCATTAGATCCCGCAAAGTTACTACCCAAAATAACACTCTTACCTTTTTCCAAAACCTGACCTACTGCAATTTTCTGAGGAGTTTCCCCTACCACCTGAGTAGATGAAAGAGAATTACTCAAATTCAAGATAGCTAAGGAGGAATTAGCTTCATCATTTGTGATATGATCCAAATATGAATCATTGTTTGTTTGGATCTTTCCTTGAGCTTAATCACTTGAAGTTTATGACCAATGGATGAGAAGAAAGGGGGAAAGAGAAAGGTGAGATGTCACCCGAGATGATGATGATGAAAATAACAAGAAATGGAAGAAATATGGCAAATTAAAGACAAGAATTAAACTAAGATAGCAAATTAAAATAAAAGTGCCGAATTGAAACTAGACAAGAAGGGAAAAACGAAAATTAAATGAACAAATGGAAAAGATAAGAGATGAAAGAAGGCGCCACAATTGCTTCCAAGAAATTGGAAGATTGATAAGCCAAAAGATGATTCACCACAAGGAGTAGCACTCCTTGATAAGAATGAAACAATTTCTATGCAAGAACTTGAGAGAAGAGAATAACACTCTCCAAGAATTCCAATAGGAAAACTCTAATTTCATTCAAAAGCTGGAAAAAGATAGGTATTACATCCCTATTTATAGAATTTTATTCTAAGGATATGACGGCTAACCCTAATCCTCTCCTAACTAATTCTTCTTCAGCATAAGGAGTCTAAAAACATAAGCCCAATACAAAGAAAGCCCAAAATACAGGAAAAATCCCGTCTAGAATTTCGTCCTAATCTTGTATCCCGGTTTTCACCATCATAGAAGCCGAATTCGGTCTTGACACTAGAAATACGAATTTTAGATAATCCTCTTATCTTTCCAACGAAACCAAGAACGCCTCAATCAGATAACTATAGGTCAAGTTACATTGGAAACAAAGATGAAAAGTCATCACCAACGAAAATGAGTGTTTCAACAATTTTCAAATTGGTTCTTCTTGTTCCATAATTGGCTTGGTTCTTCTTGTCAAAAGTGGCCATCCTAGGTTTGCATCACGCCTCTTCTAGGTCAATAATGAGGAGTTGACTTTCATTTGGGCCTTCTTCCCAGTTGGGCTTTGTATTAATCAAATATGCCACTTCCTTCTCTAATGCTTCTTGCATCCTTTTATCCCTTGTTCTAGTCATAGGTCCTTCCATTTCTATTAAGCTTCCTTCAAGTTGACTTTGAACTTCTTGAACTTGGACTCTATCATCCCCTCCCTCTTCAAGAGAATTCGACCTCGAATTTGTAAATTCATCATCCCCTACATCAAAAGGACATAAGTCAGCAACATTAAAGGTAGCACTTACTCCATACTCACCTGGCAAGTCAATTTTGTAAGCATTATCATTGATTCTTTCCACCACTTGGAAAGGTCCATCACCCCTAGGTTGAAGTTTGGATTTTCTTTGTAGTGGAAATCTTTTTTTTCGTAAATGGATCCAAACCAAATCTCCTGGTTCAAAAACCACTTGTTTTCTATGCTTGTTGGCTTGCCTAGCATATTGATCCATTTTCTTTTCAATTTGTGATTTCACTTTGGTATGCATTTTCTTAACAAATTCAGCCTTAGCATCTCCATCTTTATGGATTAAAGAAGATTTGTTAGGCAATGGAAGTAAGTCTAAAGGAGTTAAAGGGTTAAACCCATAAACAACCTCAAAAGGAGAAGAGTTGGTGGTATAATGAGGGACTCTATTGTATGCAAACTCCACAAAAGGCAAACATTCCTCCCAAGACTTGATATTCTTTTTAATGATAGTACTTAGGAGGGTTCCAAGAGTTCTATTTACTACCTCAGTTTGTCCATCAGTTTGAGGATGACAAGTAGTAGAAAAAAGGAGTTTTGTTCCAAGCTTATTCCAAAGAGTCCTCCAAAAATGGCTCAAAAATTTAGTGTCTCTATCCAAGATAATGCTTTTTGGAATACCATGGAGTCTTACAATTTCTTTAAAGAATAATTCAGCCACTACACATGCATCATCCACTTTGTGGCAAGGAATAAAATGTGCCATTTTTGAAAAACGATCCACAACCACAAAGATGGAGCCCTTTCCCTTCTTGGTCCGAGGTAAACCAACAATGAAATCCATGGATAAATCAACCCAAGGAGAAGAAGGAATAGGCAAAGGAGTGTAGAGTCCATGAGGCATACCCTTTGATTTAGCCTTTTTACAAACAATGCAATTTGTACAAAGCTTATGCACATCATGTTTCATTTTTGGCCAAAAGAAGTGCTCATGCAAAATTTCCAAGGTATTTTGCACTCCAAAATGGCCCATCAAACCTCCCATATGAGCTTCTCTCACAAGTAATTCCCTCATGGATCCTCTAGGCACACAAAGTCTTTTTTATTTAAACAAGTATCCATTATGCCTATAGTATCCATTTTGAGAAGTTTTCTCGCAATAAACAAAGATTTGAGAGAACTCCACATCTGTTTCATACAATTCCCTTATGTGCTCAATACCAAGAAGTTTAGTTTCAAGAGTAGACAACAAAGTGTGTCTTCTTGACAAAGCATCCGCCACAATATTAGACTTCCCTTTCTTATGTTTGATAACATATGGAAATTGCTCAATAAACTCTACCCACTTAGCATGCCTCTTGTTAAGTTTTCCTTGGCCTTTCAAATGTTTTAAGGATTCATGATCACTGTGAATTACAAAATCCTTTGGTAAAAGATAGTGTTGTCAAGTTTGTAAAGCGCTAACAAGTGCATATAACTCTTTGTCATAAGTAGAGTAATTCAAAACTGCCCCATTGAGCTTTTCACTAAAATAAGCAATTGGATGGCCATTTTGCAACAAAATGGCCCCAATTCCCACATTTGAAGTATCACACTCAATTTCAAAAGATGTAGAGAAGTTTGGCAAAGCAAGTATTGGAGCATGAGTGAGTTTTTATTTAAGGGTTTGGAAAGCATTTTCTTGAGCCTCTCCCCATTTGAAAACAACATTCTTTTTCACAAGTTCATTGAGAGGGGCGGCTATGGTGCTAAAATCCTTTACAAACCTCCTATAAAATCCGGCCAATCCATGAAAACTTCTTACATCACTCACAGATTTAGGAGTTGGCCACTCACTAATTGCCTTAATCTTCTCTTTATCTACTTGATTCATGCTATAGATAAGGATATCATCAAAATAAACAACAACAAATTTTCCAAGGAATTTTCTCAAAACATGGTTCATTAATCTCATAAAAGTACTTGGGGCATTAGTTAGGCCAAATGGCATAACCATCCATTCATATAAACCAAATTTTGTTTTCAAAGCTGTTTTCCATTCATCCCCTTCCTTGATTCTAATTTGATGGTAGCCACTCTTTAAATCAATTTTGGAAAAGAATGTGGCACCATGCAACTCATCAAGCATATCATCGAGTCTAGGAATGGGGTGTCTATACTTTATCGTGATATTGTTTATGGCCCTACAATCGATGCACATCCTCCAAGTACCATCCTTTTTGGGTACTAAAATCACGGGCATTGCACAAGGGCTTAAACTTTTCCTCACCCAACCTTTAGCCATCAATTCCTCAACTTGCTTTTGAATTTCTTTTGTTTCTTGAGGATTGGATCTATAGGCCGGCCTATTAGGTATTGAAGTACTTGGAATGAGATCCATTTGGTGCTCAATTCCTCTCAAAGGAGGGAGGCCGTGGGGTATGTCATTGGGAAAAACATCACTAAATTCTTTTAAAAGAGATGCAACACAAGTAGGAGTAGAAAAAGATTTGTGAACATTTAAGCAGGCATCATTATAAAACATCAAGTACATAGGCTTCTTTGCCAAGAAAGCCTTCCTCACTTCACTCACTCTCATGAATAGACTCTCGACTTTTCTCTCAATTTTTCCCTTCTTTTCTTTCTTCTTTGCTCTTAGTTCTTCTCTCTTATTTTCACTCTTGTTCTCAAAATTGTTCTGCATAATCTCTTTTTCCTCCTGTTCTCTTTTCATTCTCAATTTAACTTGATCCTCACAAACTTCCTTTGGGGAAAGAGGGATAAGGGTGATATTGAGATTGTTATGTTTCAAAACATACTTGTTTGTCAGGCCATTGTGAGTCACATTCCTATCATATTGCCAAGGCCTTCCTAAAAGGATATGTCCGGCCTCCATAGGGACAACATCACATAGCACATCATATTTGTATTTTCCAATGGAGAAGTTAATCAAAACTTGTTGATTAACCAACAACTCACCGTCTTCACTCAACCATTGAAGCTTGTAAGGCCTCGGATGAGGAATAGTTTTTAAAGCAAGTTTGTTGACTAATCTTTCACTAGCCACATTGGTGCAACTTCCTCCATCAATAATCAAAGAGCAAACTTTATTTTGTATTAAACATCTTGTGTGAAAAATTTTTTCTCTTTGAGTATTGTTTTCTTTCCAATGCACTCCCAATAGTCTCCTTACCATTAGTAAATCACCTTCTTGAGGAGTGATTTCAAGATCAATATCATCCTCTTGAGAAGACGCTTCACTAGATAAGTAGCCATCTTTTAAAACCATAGTTCTTTTGTTTGGGCACTAGGAGGCAATATGGCCATTTCCCAAACATTTAAAGCATTTAATGTTCCTACTCCTTTTACTAGTTGAAGAGGAAAGAGTAGTAACATCCTTTTTTTCAAAAAAAATTTGTGAAGCCGAAGCCTCAATGTACCTTTGGGAGGCTCCCTCCCTCTTTTGTTTGTCTTTCCAAGTTATGCTTTGGTAGTTGGAGGAAGGAGTTTTGTACTTCTTTCTTTTGAGTTGTTGCTCCACTTTAATTGCTTGATTGACTAAGTCATCCATTTCAACATAGCTTTGGAGCTCAACAATGTCTTGAATGTCTTTTTTGAGGCCACTCAAAAACCATGCCATATTAGCCTCTCTCCCTTCATTGATGTTAGCTCTAATTAAAGATACCTCCATCTCCTTAAAGTACTCATCCACACTTTTAGGACCTTGAGACATCCTTTGCAATTTATTGTGAAGGTCTCGATGGTAATGTGAGGAAATGAACCTCTTTCTCATGATGGCCTTCATCTCCCTCCAAGTATCGACAGGATCTTCATCATACCTTCTCCTCTCCTTTTGTAATTCATCCCACCAAATCAAGGCATAGTCTATAAATTCTAAGGAGGCTATCTTAACCTTCTTTGTCTCACTATAATTATGGCATGAAAAAACTTGCTCTATCTTCATCTCCCATTCTAAGTAGGCTTCGGGATCATTCTTTCCCTGAAAGGTTGGTATTTTGATTTTTACTCCCTCGATCCTATCTTCTCTATCATTTTGTCTCTCTCTATGTCTAGGCCAACCTCCTCCTCTTGGCCTCTCCATTTCACTCTCATAACCACTTTCGTTATGAGAATCGTTTTGAGTGACAAAGGGCCTCTCTCGCTCCATGTTATTGAACCTCTCGTTCATCCTCTCAAATTGCCTTGTTATGGTTTGAAATTGATTATCCATTCTTGCTTAAAGATTAATGGTTCTAGGTGAGGGAGGAGGAGTATCCTCATGTTCAATTGATCTCACCATCCTCACAAAGTGTTTGTCTCACTCAAAATAGGCTTTTTCTACTCAAGATGTATTTTTACTCTCTTGCCTTTTTCCACTCAAATTCTCCCTCAATGTCCTTGGAAAGAACTTGCAAGAGTCAAGAATAATGCACAAACGCTACAACTTGTGTAAAAATCCTAATTTAGCATCAATCAAGAGTTCAAAGAAAGGAGAACTGTAAAGACAAAACTATGAGTATTTTAGTGACCAAGTGTTTAGGAAAGGATTTTGAAAACTGAGCCAGAGTTATTATTGTCCCAAGGCAACAAGTATATCCAATTTTTAAAAGGCTAGCATAAACAAAAATGAGTTTGTGGCCTTCTCCTAGAATTCTGCGATTTTTTTTTTAAACTTATAATATTTGTAGAATAGTCCCTATATTGTTTTTATTTTATTTTTTTTCTTATGGGACTCTTACTTTTGTCTATTTTTTTTTATTTTGGCCACAACTTTTAAAATTTGCAATAGCACCCCAAACAGTTTTGGGTGTTGTCAACTAGATCAAAAGCCTCTTGAAGCATGAAAATGATGAACAAAGGAATGTTCTTGGGTAAGTGTGCCCAAATTTTAATTTCCCCCAAAATAATGTCTATTTCATGCTTCAAACTCTAAAAATAATTAGTATACTTGATTCCACTTGTAAGGACCTTTCAATCAAGGTATAGATTAACAATCTAACACCAATTTTTGAAATTCATAATGATCAAAGTGGCTTAACTCTCAAGAACATAATGAACATTTTGAAAAATTTCAAAATTCAAAATCAAGGAACTAAACTCAAGGAAGCTAGCTCTTGATACCACATGATATGATCCAAATATGAATCATTGTTTGTTTGGATCTTTCCTTGAGCTTAATCACTTGAAGTTTATGACCAATGGATGAGAAGAAAGGGGGAAAGAGAAAGGTGAGATGCCACCCGAGATGATGATGATGAAAATAACAAGAAATGGAAGAAATATGGCAAATTAAAGACAAGAATTAAACTAAGATAGCAAATTAAAATAAAAGTGCCAATTGAAACTAGACAAGAAGGGAAAAACGAAAATTAAATGAACAAATGGAAAAGATAAGAGATGAAAGAACGCACCACAATTGCTTCCAAGAAATTGGAAGATTGATAAGCCAAAAGAGGATTCGCCACAAGGAGTAGCACTCTTGATAAGAATCAAATATGCCACTTCCTTCTCTAATGCTTCTTGCATCCTTTTAGCCCTTGTTCTAGTCATAGGTCCTTCCATTTCTATCAAGCTTCCTTCAAGTTGACTTTGAACTTCTTGAACTTGGACTCCATCAATTTGTAACAAAACCAAGGATTGGGTTTTGATCAGCCACAAAAGCATCATAATCACCCTGATTAAAAACCTTTATTGCAGTGTTATGGTACAGAAATGAAGCAAATTGAAGCTTGGAAGAGTTGGAATGGAGCCTTGTTGGAGCTAATATGAAGTTAGGAGCTTAAAGCATAAAAAAGGGCCAAAACCGAGTCAACCACGGCCAGGGGGTGGTCTCAACCACGGTCGTGGTTCCAGGGAGCAGCAAAGTTGAAGTCGAAAGAAATAGATCCAACCACGACCTGGCCATGAAGGCCACCACAACAATGGTCTGGAAGAAGCTGTAGAACTCTCCCTAGGAGGAGGCAATTACGACCTGGATGTGGTATGTGCCATGGCCGTGGCATGAGATCAGGATTCTAAAAACTAGTTTTTTAATTAAAATTTGAGTAGCTTTGGACTCTTTTTTACCATAACATATACAAATGGGATCATAAGACTCGAAATTAGGGGTTCTTCACTTTTGTTTTGGAGGCTTGGCTTGGAGATTAAGATTCTTCTCTCTTCTCTTCTCTTTTATCTTGATCCATGGTGTTCTCTACCATTTTGATTCTTATTATTTCTATTATGGCTGCGTAGTTTTCTTAGTTTCTAGAATTGTGCTATGCCCTTTGATACAATTATGATGAATATTTGATTTATTTCCTTTTTGTTAATGTTAACTCTTTGATTTAGTTCATATTGTATTTATTCATGTGAATTTTGCGATCATCTATTTGCATGTCATAGATATATATACTTATAGGGATGCAACCAAAAGGTGAATGCCAGTTATCCTCGCTCGTGGCACGGGCTTTAATGCCATTTAGAAAGCATAAAAAAGTTGTGTGTCTTGAACTGAATTAGTCTTTGATTATAAGTGAGATAATACTTTTTTTTGATCTACTTCGAGGAGTATCCCACCGTCAACCTGAGACGGGGACTATTGTAATACCTCGATTTTTGAGTTTTCCTAAGTAATCAGTATTTATGAACTTATATTTTATTCGAGGTCTTAGGAATGGAAATAAAATATTCCGATACCATAGTCATGTTCAACGATATCGTAGGAAGCTACGATTAAGTTTTGAGCCGAAAACTCAGATGGAGCCCGGTCTGCGTTTTTCATTGACAGTAGTGTTTTACTGCTATCAAGACCTAATTTTGACCCGTGAACGAGACACTTAGTCTTAGAATCACGTTTCATACATTTTCGAAAAAATCCATCCTGACGTCCGAAAAATGAAAATAATATATTATATTCGACCGTATAATCGAACCGGGAAACGTTTGGAGTCGTAAAGAGATTCAACAAGACCCGCCAACGAATAATCTTGATACCACATCATGCTAGATCACTTGAGAGAGCATGCCAGAGTCGTCATGACGATCGGGAATATCGGGACACGAAATTACCGAAATACCCCTAACTTAACCATTTTCACCTTTTACCATTTTACCCTTGAACCAAATGACCTTTTTGCCCTTAATGAGTTATTTAGAAGGCTGGAACAGCCCTTCTCAGCCCCATTTTCAAGCACAAACAGCCCCCCAAAGACAGCCAAGAACTTCATCTTCTTCCTCCTTGAAAACCACCATTGAATCCTTGAGAAATCCTTGAATCTTTGAAGAAAAACCTTGAATCTTTGATCAATCTTCATCCACTCTTAGGTAAGATCACTTCTACGATCTCCTAGCTTCTTGAATCTCTCTCAATCTCATGATCAAAATCCATTATCATGAAAACCCATTTTGAGATCCAAATCTTTGAAAATTCATAGGAAATTGTAGAAAAATCATTTTAATGGGAAACCAATTTCTTTGAACTCACTTCATCAATCTCTACCTAAACCCAAGAGCTCATGACTCAATTCTAATCCTAACTCTTAATCCCCAATATGGCCGAACCCTAGACAAGGATGATGAATAGTGTTTTGATCAAATTTTTGATTTCTAACTCTTGATTCCATCCTTAGCTTTCTTATTGTCCTTGAATCCAAGTGACGGAAAACCAAAATAATTTCTAACCTCTTTTGCCCAAAATGGCCGAAACCTTCTTGTGACAAAAACTTGAGTTTTGTTTCATATTTTTGAGTGTTAAGACTTGCCTTAGTGTTAACCAAGTTCATGAACCAACCATCCAAAAGTTTGGAACCAAATGAGATCCCTAACCCTTTTTACCTTTTCATGGCCGAACCCTATACCTTTAAGGGGAAGGAAAATTTATGTTTTGATGTTGTAAATTGATGTTAACTGTTGTTTGAATTGTATTGTGTTGAATTGTTTTAGGCGACGCGGATGAAACCAAAGCCGGAGCCGGAGTCGAGAATCGATCGAGTTTGGACTATGCAACTTTGAGAGGTAAAGAGAGGTAGTTCATTTTGAGTTTGGTAGCCTCACGACATATAATTGATTAGTTTGTTATGGTTGAACTAAGACTTGATGTATATGTATACTTATATTCTGGATTGATTGGATGCTAAGTGTTGTGCATAATTGCTTATTTGATATAACTGTGGCATGGATGCCTTGATTGAAGTATATGTTATTGTTGAGCTGTTGATACCTATATATATATATATATATATATATATATATATATATATATATATATCCTGGATGAGCATAGGACTGGCTATGTCTCAATAAAAATTAAAATACACGAAAACTGAATTCAAAGTTTTGAAAAACTCGTTTTGAAATCAAAAGGTGGTTTTTGGGAAAACGTGTTGCTTTTTCAAGAAAAGTTACCTTCCTTTTTGAAAAAAAGTGATGTTCTTTTTAACAGAAAAAGTTGTTTTGTGAAAAATCGTGCAAAAAGAGTTTTGTTTTAGAAAAACGTTCTAAAAAGGTGTGAAAGCTTAGAAAACGGATTTTGTTTTCAAGAAAGTGTTTTTCCCGGAAAATGTTCTCTTTGATCAAGAAATGTTTTATTCCAAGAAACCCAAAGTGTATTTTGTTTTCCAATGTGTTTTGAGAAAATAAAACCAAAAGGAAAAATGATGGATCTTTTGAGATGAACCCTAAACCTAGTGGCCGAGACGTCGGGCTAGTGTTTTGTGGATTGAGCACTCAGACTTCGCGTCCTGTGTTTTTTATTTGAGCAGACCTAATGTCCTTTTGAAACGAGTCGTGGACTTTACGTCTCGACAATTGAAAGATTGAACGAAAAAGAAAACAGAAAACTTTCTGTATATATGCATGAACCGGCCGATGTGCCATTTGGAACCGAGCTACAACTCAAGCAGTTGAGAATTCAACCAGTTAAGACCACTGGGTTTATAAGGGCATTCTGTGTTCGAGATCCCACAAGTGGCCAGTGGCGTAGCAATCCCGTGCCGTGGTAAATCGGCTGCCAAACACTAATGAACCCAATCAGAGACTGGAGTATTTAGGGTATGGTTATGACGTGGTACCCTAGAACAATTGGAGTTTGGACCTAAATAGGGAGGCCGACTCATGAGGACAATTGTGTTACGGGTGTTACTACGGCTTATCGCTCGATGAAGGGTAGTAGGAATCTCCGGAGTACATGAATTAGAAAGATGATATTGAAGTCTCATGCATTATTATAACTCATGATAATATTTGAGATATTATATTGTGTTAGATAATTAACTATTCTTATAACTGTATATACCTGTGGATGTTTATACTACTCTTTGTCGCCTGTGCGGCTATCGTGATAAACTTATTATATTAGTATCACACCTTTGCCTGTGCATGTCGGATACCTTGTTGTGTTTTTGGAACACATGTACAGATGTTGTTCATAGGTCCCCGCGGGCACGTGAGGACTCGGATGACGGAGCCCGTTGAAGAAGTTGATTTAGGGTTGCATCCCAATGGCTACTTTTAGCCGACCAACTTAGGAGTCTTACTTTGTAGCAGTCTTATATTATTGCTGCACGTTCTTTTGGACTTATGTTTTCAAGTCTGTAATAGGTTATACTTTAGCCTTGGATTTATGTTATGACTAGGTGAGTAAGCCTGTATGTTATGAAGTTTATTTCTTTGCCGTGAGTTGTATTGCCTAGGCATGTAGAAAATTTTTAGAACCGCGTTTTTCAACGTAGCTATTTAATTATATTATTTTTCGAAAGCAACTACCGTTTTATTTCCTTAATATTTTCCGCATTTGAGTTCGAGTACGTAACACCCGCGAGGGGGTGTTATACAACTAATCTTCCGTGAGAATTTGTTCGGCACCTCGATAGGTGGCATCTCTTCCAGCTGAGGTTTTTTTCATACCCAAGACTCAAACCCGAGACCTTAATTAAGGGACGAGAGGCCTTTAATCATTCACGCCAACCTCAAGTTGGTATAAGTGAGATAATATTATGCACAATTACACAAAAAAACATATAAAAATAGATCAAGTACATTCTTGCAAGGGCAAACAAACCGTTTCATCAAGCCACGTGAGCTAGGTGCATTAAGACATTAAGATATTCGCAAGTACGCACTGGTCCCCGTAAACTCTAGCTGGGTACCATAGTGGTATCCTAAAAACAAGAAGAAACAAGACCTAGGGATGAGAAACAGTGACATCATACTCCACAACAAAATGTTCTGATGAGGAAATATCCCAAATACTCTTTGCAATGGCATATCCCTTAGCAAACCTGAAGGCACCGGTGCCTCCAACAATTGGCATTTCTCTAACTGTGTCCTGAACAGGATTCCTCCCAACCAAGCTAAGGGTGCTACCTGCATGGGTACCCTCAGTGAAAACAAAATTGATCAACATCACCATTCCACGGTCATGCAAAGAAGCCAAACCAAATAACCCCTGAGCTCTCCCAACAGGCTTTGAGCTAAGCTCTGGTCCCTCAGTCAAAAGATTGTCCATCATGAAAGTGGTTCCAAAACCACTAGGAGAACTGCTAGATGGATCAATAATTTCCACAACCGTTGGGTTTTTTCCCTCGAGGATGTCATGGTAAAAGAAGTGTAAATGGGTCAACTGCTCTGTGCGCTGTTGATGATCTGTAGGTAACATGATGTTGGATTGTTCTGTGAACACTCCATGGATAGGAGTAAAGTGACTAGAGATGAGGGTGAGGGATAAGAGAAAGAAGAACCTAAGAGGGGCAGCCATTGTATGACAATTTTCAACTATGGTGATACTTTGTTGCAAAGCCATAGTGTGGAAAAGTACTTATTTGTAGGGGTTTCTTTTACTTTTTTGGAATGATGATATATACTGTATTTGTTGAATATTTTATTGATCCACGACTTTCACGAGGCATAAATAAATGTCAACAGTTGGATAAAAAAAAAAACTAATTTGCAAAACTAGTGGTCTCATTTCTTAGGTTAATTTAATTTTTTAAATTGATCGCATAAATTTTTTTATGTCAAATAGGTCTTTTACGTTTTTTTTAGTAATAAATAGGTCTCTTAAGTTGTCATAACAGTATATGATCTTGCTATTAAATCAATGAATTATGATGTCACAACAAAATTTAAGCGATCTGTTTGTCACAAAAAAAAAAACTTAAGGGACCCATTTGAAAAATTATATTAACCTAAAAGGATCAAAACACTGGTTTTGCCTGTTTGGTTTGACCATTTCTTGTTTTCATTTTCAATGAAAATAGAAAATGAGTATGAAAATGCGTTTGGTTGAGTTTAGTGAAAATGTTTTCAATGAAAACATTTCCTGAATTGGACCCAAATCTGAAAATAAAAAATAGTTGTTTTCAATGTTTTCATTCCTAGATTTTTGAAAAAAGGAAATGAAAACAGAAAACAGGAAGTCAAAACAAACATGTTTTCAAATTTTTCAAAATTTGAAAATGAAAATAATTTTCAGAAAATAGAAATAAGAAATGAAAACGGGAAATGAAAATGCAAACCAAATAGTAATATGCCAACTCGTTCTCATTTTTAATTTGTTGTAGGGACGTGTTCAAATGCCAAACGGCAAATTCTTCGACAAAATCATTTGAAATATAATGTTTTTTTTTTTTGGTACACAAGAAAAGAAAAAAAATGCTAAGTGCGTATTTGGATATTTCAAATACAGGGAATTGAAATGCTTCATTTGAATTACCTTCATTTTGAAAATACTTTGTTTGAATAGAATAATTCAAATACCTTATATTTCAAATTCTTTGTTTCAATAAAGAAATTTAATTTCCTTCCATTATAAAATTTCATTTTTGAATATTTATTTAAAAAATTTGGATTTAAATGTAAAATATTGCAAATAAATAAACATTACGCAATTTTTATATAAAAAAATAAAAAATAGAAAATTTAAATGTTTTTATTATATTTCACTATGTTTAGGGGTGACAAAACAGGCCAACCCATCCCGACCTGCCTAAAACGGGGTGGGAAAACCCGCCAAAATTAATGGGTTAAACGAGTGAATCCACAGGTCACAACCCACTTTATCATCGCTAACTATCATCTCCTAATTTATTAATATTATGCAACAGATCTCATTGACTCGTTCAGAACTCTCGAGTACTCATAAATTTTCAAGTCGTTAGTTATCGCTAACGATAACATAAATTTGCCCTTTTCTTATTTATTCTCTTTGTAGTTTATAATTACGAAAATACCACTTAACAAGAAGAAAAAGCAAATATTGATATTTTTTTATCATTAGTAAAAATACAGCTTATACAAAATTCTAATAACTATCACGTTTTTCCTTTTTTACGATTAGATTAGAAAAATCCAATGATGACTTTAGCAACACCATCTTCTTGAAAGTGATATGAAAAATGGTGAAAAAGATATGTAAAGAACATCCATTCTCACCATAAGAGCGACAAATACTCAAAAACCAACCCAACCAACAATAAAAATATGGCAAACTCGAAATCTCATCATCTAAAACATAAGCATCTACGATCAAAAAAAAGATGATGCAACAAACTCTAATCAAGGGCCAAACATAACCATTTGTTTTCTCAATTAAAATAACACAGTATAACATAGTACAACTTTTACTAAAAAGAAAATAACACAGTACAACAAACGAGCAAAGGCTACACACTATGCTTAATAATTCATTTGTAATCCAATGGCAACTCTTAATCTTCTTCTCTATCCGGAGGTAGACCACAAGGTAGGAGCATTTTCTGCACACAAAAAAAGTATAATTTGTCAAATAAGAAAAGTAACAGCTACTTCGGAAAAATTCGTCTCCGTCCAATAATTAATATAATATAGTAACTGTTGAAAGAAAGAAAACAGAGGTATGCGATGCTGAAACTGTGTGTTTCAACTACATAGCGGAGTCTCTTTTATATAGGCTTAATGAAATAATTACAACATAAATATAGGAGATTCTATTCCTATTTACATGATATGATATGCCTATACAATAATCAAAAAGATCCTAAACATATTTTCAACACGTAAGCATTAAAGACCATGATATGGTACTCCTATATAAGGATGATATCAAATAAAAAATATACAATCAGAAATGCAAAGTGCCACTTTTTCAGAGCATGGCATATAGTAGTTGAGATCATGAAGCATGTTATTTATATTTCAATACAATTACTTGAATGTACAGAATAGTGTACAGATTATTATATGGCCATAATAAAATCTTGAATGTATAGAACAGTGTACTGATTCAACAGAGTAAAAACTTACCACATGAGGAAAAACCTAAACTAAAAGGAAGAAGAAAATGACAAGGCATGCATCATACTCCTCAAACCATATCAGTGGAGGGTTATAAGCTTAAGTTGAAGTAGATCCAAAATCATACGCTCATGCTCTCTCATATGCTAATTCTACTAGTATTTCTCGAGTTGAAATACTAAGAAGCAAGGCCATTGAAGATACCCATGCACCTTTGGTTGCTGACTTTTCTGCTCAAGGACAAAATGCTATAGTTCCTGAAATATTGAAGCCAGACAATAGCACTTGCTTTTCATCAACTCCTTAGAGATCAATGGCGAAAGACATCAATTATCCCTCACTTGCAATTCGAGTTGAGCCAGTGCAACCATTTATGGTCAATTTTACTAGAACAGTCACAAAGTTAGTGAAGGAACATTGTGCCCATTATGAAACAAACAAAAATACATAAAACACCTGCTAAAAAAAGGCTCAACAAGTGTTTTACAGTTTGATAAAAAAATTTACCAAGTTGTTATGAATTAAAGAAAACATCACCAAATTTGTGCTAAAATACTTCCTCCATGCAGGTTAGAAACATAAAAATTATTTTGGGCCTGTTTGAACAGCTATTACCACATTCTTCAATTCAGAATCATGAGAATGACAATGTATTACAGTGAAAGACATCCATCCAACTGGCACAGGAAGAAAGAAATATCATTCAATTGATTGCCACATTATTCAACTGATCAATCACCAACAGAACAAGAATAAAGAGAAAAGAACACCTTGCCCATTATGAAACAAAAAATACATAGAACACCTGCTAAGAAAAAGCTTAAAACAGTTTGACTAAATTTTTTACCAAGTTGCTGTAAAGTAAGGAAAATGTCACCAAATTTGTGCTAAAACACTGCTCAGTTAGATCGTAATAACTGGCTTTCGACTCTTTCTCCTTCTAAGGACCAGAGTTCAACCAAAAGGCTCCCTAAGCAAAGTTTACTACAAAAGAGTCTCCCTAAGCAAAGTTTCTTCTAACTTGACAATCAGCAAACATGTCTATTTCTAAAGTGTCACGAAATCTTGTCCATTCCTCAGTGACTTGAATAGTTGCAATCTCAACCAAGGGTATTATTTGCAACTCTTTCCCTATGTTGATTGATTAACTCTTTCCCTATGAGCATATGACTTTATTAACTTCCAAGATAAAAGTTTGATCAAATGGCACATCTTCTGTAGTAAACGCAGCATATGAGACAAAGATGTATCAAGGATGCAGTAATTTAAGAAAAACTAGTCATTTCCCACACAGGTTCAAGACTACACTTTTTCAAGGTCTTTTGTTTCCTAAACAAATTCAGCAACCAAATCATATCTTGGTATATCTTTCAAATACACTTTTGACTTTCTCCAAGCTATCCAAATTATGCTTCCTTTTTCAACAGAGTAGAAAACAATACACACTTTGCATTTAAGCAAAGAAAAAGAAGTAACTTACAAGTAATTGTACATAAACAGGAAACCACCCAAAAATAAGAACCCTTTTTTATTTATGAAATTGGGAACTTTTAGCAAACACATAGACTCCAAATTTTATTACATTTTTGCAATTGGGAACTTAAGTACAGGCACTATGATACTTAACACTAATTAGAATTGCGAAGTAATCTAAACATAGAGAGGGCAAAATGTAAGAGCTCAGAAACTATAAGAAACCATCCTATCAAATTTTAAAAACATTGTACATTAAAAACCATTAAAATATAGCAGAGGCACAATAGTAGATAGCTTGAACATAATTTTCTCCATCAATTTCCCACAGAGGTAGTGGTATAACTCAAATTCAGATATCTTGGGAGGAAACCTTAGGAGAGAATTACAATAAAGTATAACTGTCAAACAGAAGGGATGGGAAACATCAAATCAAAGTTAGTGTGATATAAACTTAATCTAAATTGAGATGCTGTGACATCTCTTAGCTTTGTTTGAATCCATTACACTCAGCCTTCACTTCAATTCATCAGAATCCTTAGCTAAATTCAACTGCACAGAATCATTTGCTTGCTTCTTGTCAAAATGGAATAAGTTGTTATTTGTTTTAATTTGCCAATACCAGAAAAAACATAATTAATGAACAGAAATGGAGAATGAGTGAGGGTTGAGACCAAATCATAAGCTTTTGTCACCAGTAAAGTCGGTGGAGACCACATCATCTTCAGCGTAACCAAGGATTCCCTTCGACTTGCCATATGACTCCTCCCTGAGAAAGGCACCAAAATTAAATTAAATGAGCCAAAAGACAAAGAGGAATCCCAAAATTAAATTAAATGAGCCAAAAGAAATCCACAGTAGGAACACGAAATGCCATTCCAGTCAATTTTCCATTCAAAGCAGGAAGGACTTTCCCAACAGCCTTCACATAGAAAATTAAGAATGAGAAAATCAAGCTAGAAAGCATGCAATTACAGGGCGTATCAACAATCATGAACCTAAACCAGAAACAGCCGTTGTTTCCAAATTCAAGATGATAGGAAATGTTGCCACACCTGACCTTCTAAATGTCTTGTTCAAGGACTGAGTAGTTAAATAGTCTTATCACTTCTAATGTTCACTTATTCAATTTAATTTTCCAAATTAGATATCATAATTGCATAATCGAATATATGGCACATTTATCTAAAACATATATTATTCACATAAGAGTTAAAAGTGTATAACTTACAGCAAGGAGTTCTTGCACCAATTAAAAGCTCATCTAAATGATGCCACAGAGTATAGTCCCTTTCAATCTTTGACATCAGTAAAGATTTCGAATCCGGTTTCACCTTCTTGTCAACAGTAGGAGATTGTACGAAAGTAATTGCTTGATCTTTTGCTCGTGTTTAATTTCAACTTCTCACCTTGACCCTCGATCAGTTTTGTTAATGCTCCGAAAGTGACAAAAAGCAATCAACGACAGACACTCCAAGACGAGATGGCAACTCAAAACACAGTCATGCATCTCGGCAGAGAAGTCGCAGAGACGAAGCCCAAAATAATCATCACTCCAGTATGAGCCTTCGTCTTCTTTTCGCCGCTGCGATTTGCCCTAATAATAGAAAAAATGAAGTGTAAGTAATGCAGAGAATGAGTGAGAGAGAGAGAGAGAGAATACTGATGTCGAAGTCAGTGGAAGCAGAGAAATGGGGAACGACGATAGAGAGAGCGAGAATACCGAACGAAGAGGAAGAGATTTTCGGAAGGTCTTCTTCGAAGTCGGCGGCAGCAGATAAACTCCTTGTCCGAATACCGAAGGGAGAGAAAGACTTTTCGGGACAAATTTTTGTTGCTCGAGAGACTTTGCCACGAAAGGAAAAAGTCGACTTTGTTGTGAATCCCATCAGATGGTTAATGACTTTGACGGTTATTTATATAATTGGATAGATCACCCCCTTATAAATCGGTTTTTGAGGGGATCATTCGGATACCTGAATTCTTCATATGATATCAAAGTCACGTTCTGTCCAGTGGTGTGGATAGTGTCGTTAGCCCTCGTTTATGGTGACGAACCCAGGCTCGAGCAGACGTGTTGCGAGTCCCACATCGAATGCTTAATGACCCTGGTCGTTGTTTATATAGCTGGGTAGACCACCCCCTCATAAACCGATTTTTTAGGAGATCATTCGGATACTTAAATTCTTTCATACACTTGGTAAGTAGCAAACTTTTCATAATTGACTTGGAAGGTGGAGATAAGTTGAAGCCACATTGTGACATTGAGGAATCGGTGCTAGAGGATTTGTGTAAACTTGGAAAGATGCAATAATGGTCAAGCTACTGGGCAAGATAATCGGGTTCTATACAATGCGAGATCACTTGGAACGTACGTGGGAGCTCGAGTAACACCCTTTTTGGAACATCATATTTACGGACATTTTATAAAACTCTAAGGTCAAATAACAGATTAATTAAAAACATTTAAGAAAGATGGAGGGTGATATTTTCCTTTTCACAAGGCATAACTGTAAAAACTTATAACTGTTTATGTGTGTAAGGTAAATAGAAGGCAAAATAGGTTGATTGGTCATATACGTTTCTTTAATTTTTCACATCGGTCCCATAAGTTTTTTTTCTTCAAATTGGTCCTACACGTTATATTCTGTTTCCACGTTAGTCCTTTCCATCAATTTCTACCTACCGCCGTTAGTTTTGAGCTGACGTGGCATGATATTAGTGCGACACATCGCTCTTTATGTGACTGCGTTAGGTCGAAATTGACGGAAAGGATAAACGTGAAAACGAAACATAACGTGTGGGACCAATTTAAAAAAAAAAAATTTATGGGACCGATGTGAAAAATTAAATAAACGTATAGGATCAATCAACCTATTTTGCCTAAATAGAAACATTTCATAATATAAGTTCATAAAAGATTTACATTAAACCCAACCCGACTACAGAAAGATATAAGCTCAACATAAAGAATTGGAGACGCAATTCCTAAACATAAGATACTCGGAGACACAACTCCACAACATATAAAAGAAAGATACAGACACTCACTCTGACACCCTACATTGGTCCACAACAGACTACAGTGGAAGATATCCCTTGGATCAACTGCTGAATGCTTCCTCTGACTTCTCTTTTATGGAGAGACAAGCGAAAGGAATAGGAAGGCATGGGTAGATCACCTCCCACCTAATCTCCTCACTTATCGCCTTCCAACCAGGACCTGTCAAACGAGACCTAACAGGAATCCTAGCAGGAACTACTGCTGGCATTCCTATGGAAGACATCGCAGAAGTTGACCTAGAAGCAACTTTGCTAACAAGCGGCCTATCCCTAACCGAGGGAGAAGGCACTGAACACACCGGTGAAAAGTCCACCTAGCGTTTCACTTACAGCATAGCCTTGACGACAAACAACATGAAGACAAGCAGTGAAGCGGTTGAGAACCCTTCCTCTGCGACCCATGTAGATGGTGAGTGTGGCACTTCACATGTCGTTACTAGAAGCCCATCATCACTAGATGTCCAAACGCCGAAACCACTGGGAAGTTCAACAGCGAGATGCATCTGAAGCACTGAGTGAAGTCTCGATATCACGACCTTCTCGGGAGACCACCAGAGAAGCACACAACGATGCAATACAAAGTAATGAGGTGAGATTCTCATTCATCAATACAACACATGGCAAAAGCAGAAACGGTACGACACGCTAGATAACAACATACTAATCATGCATATCATACATCTCAATATCTCATATTATTCAATCAACAGCATAAAACACCATCAAAACAGTATAATAATATATAACATGTAAATGTATCCATCAACAGTCATGCAATGCAATGCGATGTACATCACTCAATGCCATATGCCACAAGGGTAAGACTCTGACCCCTATTCCATGGAACTAAACATAACTAGAGTGAGTGACTGGGAGAACATTGTCGGCATTATCTCAGCCCCACAGTGCCACATCAACGATCGCAATTGCTATAACGGCTCACGCCAGACGTTCTTTACCCAAATCATGATTTGTCCGGTGTCCAGTCAAGACGTCATTATTTTTTTACAGGTATCCACGACACAGAGGAGCTACGCTTTGGCCACATGTGGTCATCCCAATCCCAACGTCCTCAAGATCTCCAAGATCGTCACCTCCAACAATCGCACCCGCATAAATGTATAAGCTCAACTCCCAGGTATTAACGCCTAACTCATGCACATATGCATATGCATGTCAAGATAATGTCACAACACAAAGCACATACTACACCATTACTGTAGCACAACGTTTATCTCTTGATAAACCACAGGGAACCCCTACGGGTCCCACTTTCACACGACTCGCCATCGATCACCCTTCTTAGTTTTGTTCCTTGCGTCCACGTACAACTCCGTCGTTCGGAAAATGATGTTCATGTCTTATGATATATTATTCCATATCCTAAGCGCATTATGGGAAACAAAATCCATAAGGATTCCTTCATCAAATCTTCTCACTTACCTATCAAGGGACACATTACTTATTTTGTATAAGTAACTCTTTGCGGTTAAGTATTATGGATACTTAGATGACCTAAATCATCAAGGGTATGGGACATGATTTTCCATGACCACAAGGTATAGGTACATGTCTTTTATGTAGTCTTTGTGAGTCCATTATCGAACTCATTGCATTCCTTAGAAGATATTACGTACTTGCGTTATTATAGTAAAGTCTTTAAAATACTATCCTTGGTAGTAAACTAGTTCATGAAATCTCCTTTATCAAACATAGTTTGAAAACTTATACGTATACTCATAAGATATCTAATTTAGTATAAAACTCCTTTGAAATGATTTCTATTTCTTTTACTTAGCGTAAAAGGAAAATGCATCTTACTTTAAATCACCTTTTCATTTTCAAATGAAATTATAACTCATTTGTTTTGTAAGATTCCAAAATTAATCATAGTAGCGTAAAGACTCATTGTTTTAAAGAAAACACTTACAAGAATTCTCATTTCTCTTGAAAGTAGGTTTACTAACCAAAACCTTTGGAAACCACATAAGTCATCTAGAAAACTCTTTGTTCTTGAAAATATTTTCCTTGAAACAACATGTTAGAATAAGTGGTTGATTAACTTCAAACTTTCCTATTGTTAAAACACTTTTCATATGAACCCAAAATACTCATTTTATAACATTTGGTTCTTTGGAACCAAAACTTGATTTCTTAGGAAATCTTTTCAATTTCTATCACTTTTATACCTTGGTATGAATACATTAAACCTCTTAATATCAACATTTTAAGTTCTTAACCCTACTAACCATACCAAGGCCGAATGCCCTATGGAAGTAGGATAGGTCTCTTTATTTTGTTTTGCCTTCTTGGAACCATTTTGAGTTCATTGAACCATTACTTGAATATAGGAGCCTTGGCTTCCCATTTTAAAACAACAAGTCCGAACCTTACATGGTGTTTTTCAACAAAATATAAGCCATCCAACAACATTCTAGCATCATGAAAATCATCTCAACATATAGTCATTCCATCAAGTAGTAAAAGCATGAACAAGTTCATCATTCAAGAATCCTATCCTTAGGTCTTGAACCTAAGAATAGTTTTTCACCATGCCAAAATGATTTTCGAACTAACACTCAAACACAAATAATCACACCAACATCATAATATACAATCCCAAAAATCAACACCAAAACCCGTATATAGAATTTTTCAGCATTTCAAGCATCAACTTGTGACACACATTTGATTGACCAAACAAACTCAGATTTCAGCAAATGAGCACTAATATGAAAGCTTAGGATGTCTAATGTTTGACTATAAAATTTATTTTGACAATCCATAACCCAGTTAGTATAGTTTCACGAAATAAGTCACTATAGTTAGAATCCAAGACAGAAATTTATGTTTAGATTGAAACGGTTTTTCAAGGGTCAAATCTTCATGCAACCACTCGAAATTTGTGCTCAGAATGAAGCCCAAGATGTCTAGTTTTAGGATAAAAAATATTTTTTGAAAACTGAGGTCTAGGTTGAGAGAAAAACCGAAATGACTCACACAAGGTCAGATCCTAAAATCACATTTTCACAAACTTTTTTCCACAAATAGATGGAGGAACCCTATGTTAGGGTTTTCTTACACATAAAAGTTATTTTCAACCATTCAAACACATCAATGAACACAAATCAAGCCAAAAATAAATATTACAGCATTGTTCTCATAGATAACCAAATAGACAAAGTAGAAAACCCTTGGTTTAGGGTTTTCCCAAACCAAACCCATAAACCATTTCCACCACCACCAATGTGGTGTGATGTGGTTCACTCCCCCATTACCTTAATGAATATTCTTTGTAAATGAGACAACTCCAAGCACCAAGAACAAAAGGGAAGGCCGAACCTACTAGGAACAAAAAAACAAGGTTTTGAAACTTGTTTCACAAAAATCATAAACTAGAAGATGTTGCTTCATGATATAATGAAATGAAATGAAATGAAGAGAAAAGTAAGATTAGAGACTTACTTAGTAAAGAACACATGATGAACAAGGTTGGTTTTCTTGAGGTTCAAGAACAAAGTTGCTCCAAATGAAAAACTTTCTTCATCAAAGATGTGCAGGAGATCAAGACTAGATGATCTATGGTTTTAGAAATCGAAAAGGAAATATGGGTGATGAATATAGAGAGAGAACCGTTAGGTATAGAGATGGAGAGAGAAGAGAGAAAATGGAATTTTCATGAATAAAGAGAGCTTTGATCTTAGAAAATGAAAATGAGAAGTGGTTTGGTGTTTGTAACAACCCAACCCGGTGTGACATTCCATAACCCAAATTATCTTTTTCGATTAATTAAAAACTTTTTCAAAAATAACTAAATATAATAGTTGCGGAAATCTGATACCAAAGTAAAATTTTAACAATCAGAATGAAACAAATTGACACTTATCATCTATAACAGTAATTCAATTTCGCCATAAGGTGTACATCTTTTCAATCTCTTAATACACAACATAATCAGTCATAGTCGAAGGTCCTGACTTAAACATCAAAATTCATAAGAGTTGGCCTAATGAAAGAACTCTAAGAACAAAAGGGCATACTACCTAACATAAATCGTACAAATAAGACTGGGTCTCGTCATCACCAGTCCACACATCTTCATCATCGTCTTTAAGAAAACTCAAGCCACAGGGTCCCGAAATGGACCAGAGGACCATTGAGAAATATCTGTACACGTTTCCAAAAACACAACAGGGTGTCCAACATATACAGGCAAGGGTGAGATACTCGTTCACAAGTTTATCATAATAGCCGCACAAGTAAAACAAGGTACAATCAATATATCGATATTGATATGATCCAAGTTAGAATCACTGAAATTTAGGATCTATCCAAGAGCTTGTTCTTAGTTCTTATGTAAAAATGATGAAAAGAATTGGGGAAGAAAAAGGTGCGGTTGTCACCCGAATATGAAGAACAAAAGAAATCAACCAAGGAGTGTAAATAACTAAATAAGAAACTTAAACAAATAAGAATGAAAGTGCAACAACTAAAAACAGAATGTAAATTGCGCAAATATAAAGAAGAACATAAGATAAATTAAGAAAATGGAAAAGGAAGAAGATGAAGGGGAAGGCGCCACAATCATCCATAGAATTGGAGGATTGATAAGCCAAGGAGGATTCGCCACAAAGAGATAGAACTCTTTGATAAGAATCAAGCAAGTTCTAATCCAAGAACTTGAAGAGGAGGAGCCAATGCTCAACTCACAAAAATACCCAAATAGGATAAATTCTAATTTCATTCAAAGTTAAGAAATGAGGTATTACAAGTCCTATTTATAGAATTTTTATTTTAAGAAGGTGACGACTAACCTTAATCTTCACCTAAGTAATGCCTACTTAAGTATAAGGAGTCTATCTTGCACAAAACAAAAGCCCAATACAAAGAAAGCCCAAAATACAAGAAAAATCCCGCCCAGAATTTTGTCCTAAATTTGTATCCCAGTTTTCACCATGTTAGAAGCCGAATCTGGTCGAAAAGCTGGTAATATGATTTGTAGATAATTATCTTAGCTTTCTAACGCATCAAAGAACGCATCAATCGGATATCTGGATCTCAAGATACAGCCAAAACAAGATAGACAAGTCATCACCAACGAAAATAAAGTTTTCAACAAATTTCGATTTGGTTCTTCTTGTTCCAATAATTGGCTTGGTTCTTCTCTTCAAAGTTGAACATCCTTGGCTTGCATCATTCCCTCCCTCTTCAAGAGAATTCGACCTCGAATTTATAGCTCCCAAACCTACAAAAAAAAAAAAAAAAAGGCATGTATTAGTTTTATTGAAAGTTGCATTAAGAAAAAGTCTATTTCTATGGAGACTTGATTTCCTTTGAATGAAACCAAGCTCTTATTCTTCATGTGCCTACAAAACCATCCTCCAGGGTCAAAAACAAGCCTAAAGAATCCATCATACATAATATCCACATTAGAAACAATTTCATAATTCATGTAAAACTTTTCAATTCGACCAAGGCTAATAAGGGGTAAAACAACACACTCAAATCTCAAAGATTTATCATAATTATTTAAAACAAGTTCATGCAAATTCGTCAAATCATGAATTTAAGCATGTTCTTGCAAATTCAACAAATCATAAAATCTAGGAGTAGTGTAAGTCAAGGATTTCTCCTCCCTATTGTTGTTTTTTTCCGCAAATTGGTCCAACACCCCATCAAGTTTCTTTGCAAATTGAAACTTCATGTCCAACTTGTCT
Source organism: Ammopiptanthus mongolicus (assembly GCA_039655645.1). Lineage (NCBI taxonomy): Eukaryota > Viridiplantae > Streptophyta > Magnoliopsida > Fabales > Fabaceae > Ammopiptanthus > Ammopiptanthus mongolicus. Next base: position 48,420,104 of record CM077351.1, on the reverse strand, counting down.
TCTTCATGAAGACTAACCATTGCTTGAGGGAATTTTCCTTCATTCACTTTCTTCTCTTTATGACCTAGGGAAGAAATGTAAGACAAAGGAACAAAAATAGAAGAATCCCAACACTTGAAGCCACAAACCAACTTAGAAGAAGCTACTAGTGTAGTAGAACTCCATGACTTCCCAAGTGTTTTTGAGGACTCATTCTCGGCTTTAGGGTTTAGCCATTCTCTAGTTGTCTTCAATTCTTCCGTTTCCTCTTGCAATCCTTTAGATCCTTGATAGATCTTGAAAGTCTTCAACTTCGAATTCAAGGTCATGGAAGGTCCACTAATCTCCTTCAAGTCGTGGGGGACTTGTATCTTTGGAAGCTCTAATTCAACTTTGATTGATGCCTTGCATTCCTCCTTTGGAATTTCATCTTCAAATTTCTGCAAAAGAGAGTCAATACAACTTGACAAAAGGTTAGTATTAGCATTAAAACAAGTATCAGTGTATAAGACATTGAAAGTAGGTTGTTTTGACAAATTTGCTTCCTCCACCTCACTTTCTTTTGCCTCTCCTTCTTTTGTTTTACTTTCTTTTGCATTTCCCTTACTCTCTTTTCTATTGTCAATTTTGATCTCACTTTCTTGTTTTTCTTTTTCTCCTTCTTTCTTCTGAATTTTCTCTTCAAAATTGGAGATATTTCTTTTCATTCTCACCTTTCTTTCATACTCCTTATCCTCCTTTTCATAGCTTCTATGTCTTCTTTCTTTTTCAAACCTCTTATCCTCCCTGTCATGAACTTTATATCTTCTCTCCTTGTCTCTACGCCTCTCTTCTTCATGACTTATTCTATCTTTTTCCCTCAACTTCTTTTCATACCTCTCATGCATCATTTGGGTCCAATTACCAACCTTATACTTCTCAAGTGATTTCGCAACACATCTACGCTCATAGTCCAAGTCTTTAGAACCCAATGTCATCTTGTTGCAAAGCAAACAAGTTAGAAGAAAAAGAAATAGTGTTAAGGACCTCCCCACACACTCAAGTGTTTAACTCTTAGATTTGCACTCGTGTTTCACTCAAAATAAGGCTTTTATGTAATGTTCACTTTTGTCTTTTACCACACAAAGTCCTCTTTCAATATCCTTGGAAAAGAACTATACTAATTCAAGAATGTAAACAAGTACCAAATCTTTGTGAAAATCCACACAAGGTATCAATCAAGAATTTCAAAAAGAAGAAAACTACAAAGACAAAACTAAGAGTATTTAGAAGACAAACAAGAAAAACAAACAAAAAAAGTACACTCTAATTGGAATTTAGGTGACAAGACTCTAGGGAAAGCGTTTAAGAATAGAATTTGAGCCAAAAATATGTCCAAAACATCAAGTAATATCAATTTTAAGGCTAGAAACACTTAGAATAGGGGTTTTGTGGCCTAATTTGAATTCTTCCAAATTTTTTTTTTTACTTTTTATAATTGTAGATTGGTCCCTTTTTATTTTTCTGAATCCGGATTTTTTTTTTACTTTTTGGGATCCTTACTTTTGCAAAATAACTTTGGCCAAAATTTTTTTTCTGAAAATTACAGAAAAGAACGCCCCAAACAGAATTTAAGTGAATCACAAAGATCAAATAGCCTTTTGAAGCATGAACATGATGAACAAGGGGTCGTTCTTGGGAAGTGCGCCCAGAAATTAAATTCCGCCAAATTGATGTCTAGTTAATGCTTTAAGCAAAAAAATTGATTGGTATACTTGATTCCACTTGTAAAGACCTTTCAATCAAGGTGTAGATTAACACTCTAACACCAATTCTTGAAATTCATAAAGATCAAAGTGGCTCAAACTCCAAGAACAAGATGAAGAATTCAAACAAATTCAAAAAACTAAAACATGGAATATGAGGAAGGAAGCAACTTGAGCTATGAAACATCTTTTGGATGCTATGAATTACAAATCCCAATGGTCTAACAACTCATTACAACACCACAAATGATCAAAATTAATGATCAAAATATGGGATTGGGCGTGGGTTTTAAGGTTAAAAAAATAGCTCAAAAATTGCAAAAATTTCAACACAATCCAACTAGCAAAACCCAAACTAAAAAAGAAATTAAGCTCAAGGAACCTAGCTCTGATACCACATGATATGATCCAAGTTAGAATCACCGAAATTTAGGATCTATCCAAGAGCTTGTTCTTAGTTCTTATGTAAAAATGATGAAAAGAATTGGGGAAGAAAAAGGTGCGGTTGTCACCCGAATATGAAGAACAAAAGGAATTTACAAGGAATGTAAATAACTAAATAAGAAACATAAACAAATAAGAATGAAAGTGCAACAACTAAAAATAGAATGTAAATGGCGCAAATGTAAAGAAGAACATAAGATAAATTAAGAAAATGGAAAAGGAAGAAGATGAAGGGGAAGGCGCCACAATCATCCATAGAATTGGAGGATTGATAAGCCAAGGAGGATTCGCCGCAAAGAGATAGAACTCTTTGTTAAGAATCAAGCAAGTTCTAATCCAAGAACTTGAAGAGGAGGAGCCAATGCTCAACTCACAACAATACCCAAATAGGATAAATTCTAATTTCATTCAAAGTTAAGAAATGAGGTAATACAAATCCTATTTATAGAATTTTTATTCTAAGAAGGTGACGGCTAACCCTAATCTTCACCTAAGTAATGCCTACTTTAGCATAAGGAGTCTATCTTGCACAAAACAAAAGCCCAATACAAAGAAAGCCCAAAATACAAGAAAAATCCCGCCCAGAATTTTGTCCTAAACTTGTATCCCATTTTTCACCATGTTAGAAGCCGAATCTGGTCAAAAAGCTGGTAATATGATTTGTAGATAATTATCTTAGCTTTCTAACGCATCGACGAACGCATCCATCGAATATCTGGATCTCAAGATACAGCCAAAACAAGATAGACAGGTCATCACCAATGAAAATAAAGTTTTCAACAAATTTCAATTTGGTTCTTCTTGTTCCATAATTGGCTTGGTTCTTCTCTTCAAAGTTGACCATTCTTGGTTTGCATTAGATATGCAGCACAATCATGCTATAGAATATAAACATTCAACATAATATCACTCTGTGGAATCACACCCATTCATCAAGATAAGTTAAAAGAATGAATGAGACTTGAATCAACTTTCTAACTCATGTCCTCCGGAGATTCCTAACTTCCCTTCATTGAGCGATAGGCCGCAATACTCCCATAACACAATTGTACTCATGAGTCAGCCTTTCAATTTAGGTCCGAATTCCAATTGTTCAAGGGTGTCACGTCACAACCATATCATGAATAGTCCAGTCTCTAATTGAGTTCATCCGTGTGGGCAGCCGATTACCACGGCACGGGGTCACGATGCCTCCGGCCTCTTGTGGAGTCTCGAACACAGGATGCCCCTATAGACTTCGTGGTCTTAACTGGCTCATATTCTCAACCACTTGGATTGTAGCTCGTTTCCAATGGCACGTCGGCCAACTCATGTATGCAACTCATGGTTTTCTGTTTTCTTTTTCATTCGTTCTTTCTTTCTTGTTAAGGCACACAGCTCATGACTCATTTTAAAGGACATTTAGCCCGTTCATTGAAAATTCAGGACACGTAGTCCAAGTTCTCAATTCACGAAGTACTAGGCCGACGTCGCGGACACTAGACTCGCATATAGGACACTAAGTCCGTTCATTTCAAAACACAGGACACACATTCCGGGTGCTCAATCCACGAAGTACTAGGCCGACGTCGCGGACACTGGACTCGCATATAGGACACAAAGTCCGTTCGTTTCAAAACACATGACCAATAGTCCGGGTGCTCAATTCACAAAACTCTAGCCCGACATCTCGGTCACTAGGTTCATGTTCTTCACAACGTGAAGGGGTAATCACCAGTTTCATCAAAATTTCGTTTCGTTGATCAATTCTTGAAAACAAAACTCAAAATCTCTTTGGTATAAACAAAGAATCATTTTAGCTCTAAAACTTATTTCCACAAAATCTTTTCTTCGCAAAGCTATTTCTAAAAGCTTAAATTCTCAAAATTCATTTCAAAAGGATTTTGGCTTGAAAAGCCTTTTCTAAAGGTTCCATCATTTAAAACACTTTTCTAAAGATTTTCATTGGAGCACACTTTTTTTTTTGAAAAGACTTTCTCTCTTTGAAAGGACAAATACTTTTAGAAGATTCTTTCCTGTGACAATACTAAAATGTTCTTCAAACGTTGTCTTTGTAAAACATGTTTAGAAAATAATGATAAAGCAACTTTTCACTATTTTCCTCACCAACTCTCAATTTCCTAAGTCTTATTCAAAATTCCCTTTTGAGTTCTTAACTTAGTGGCTTTCAGTAAAATTGATCATTATACCATTTAACTTAAAAGCTTTTCATCTATCAAATCAAAACGTTTCTGAATCTTTGATTAAGACTTTTAAGTAGCTTAATCTTTCATTATCAAGCTACAGCCGATGCTATGCTCTCAACCAATCCAGTCAAAGAAATCACAATGCAATATATGCATCTATATTCATTAAATCTCAAAATCAACATCATACATATATCGATCTCATCCAAGGCAATAGCACCACAATTCATATTTCAATATCCAATCACATTTTCACCAAATAATTCAAACATTTACACCATCAAAGAATCATCAACATCACTTCAATAATATCATCACAATCATACAACAATCAACCTTATGAGGCTATCAAACTCATTGGAGTTAATCTCCCCTTACCTCTTGAAGACAACTTTCTAAATGCACGTTGTCCGCCTCGATCATCGAATCCTCCGATCAATCACCCGAACAATCAAAGACTACTACCATAACACAATCAATTCAAATATCAACATTTAACAACATAAATTTCCCTAAATTTCTTGATCTAGGGTTCGACCTCTTGCTCCAAAAATAGCTAGAGATGTCTAAAATTTCCTATCTCTTGGATGAATGATCCTTAGGTTACCTAACACCAAAACAAGTCTCTTTACACAAAACTTGAATCAAAATCTCAAGATTCCTCACCCTATAGGTTTCGGCCAAAGCTTAGAAAAATAGGGAGGAAATTTCTTTTGGGTTCATGCTTCTAGATGATCATTGTATACATCATGGTGAGTTCATAGAAATTGGTTGCATGATCATAGGATTTTTCTACAATTTTCTAGAGATTTTTTAATATAGTATCCTAGAATTGAAACATATGGATTATGGCTTTGAACCAAGAAATAGAATGAAGCACGTAAGGTTCATGAATCAAGGAGAGTAAAGTTCACCTCTTGGATGATGAAGATGCCCAAGAATCCAAGTACTTCCTGCACAAAATTTGCTAAGTTTCTCCATGAGAAAGGAGAGAAAGTGTTAGAGGAAATGAAGTTGATGAGAGAAAATGAGTAATTGGTCTCATTCATGGTGGCTTTAGGCATGGAGGAGGGGAGGGATTGAAGGGTCCAAATTTGTTTACTTAAGGGGCAAAATAGTCTTTTCACCTAGGGGCAAAATTGGAAATAACAGAAGGTTAAGGGTAAAATGGTCATATCACTTCTAAGTTCATAAATATATAGATATTTTTTTTAGATGTAATGATGAGGGTGGTGAGTCATAGGGTCAAAAGGGTCATTTCATAAATTCCCAGGGGCAAAAGAGTCATTTTGCCTAGGGACAGAATTGGAATTAAAACAAAGGTCAAGGACAGTTTGGTCTTTTCGCAGTGTGAACGCGTTCATTGAGCAATTTCCGTATATGATCAAGCATAAGCAAGGAAAGCATAATATTGTTGCCGATGCTCTTTCAAGGAGATACACCTTACTTGCAACTCTTGAAACTAAAATCTTAGGCTTTGATCACATAAAGGAATTGTAGGCAACGGATGTGGACTTCTCTATGATCTATAATGATTTGGAGGTCGTGGCACATAAAGAATATTTTAAGCATGAAGGCTTCTTGTTCAAAAATAGAAGACTTTGTGTGCCAAGGCATTCAATAAGAGAATTGTTGGTTAGAGAAGCACATCAAGGGGGTTTAATGGGGCATTTCGGTGTCTCAAAGACTTTAGATATGCTTAAAGAGCATTTCTATTGGCCTTGTGTGAAAGTGCAAGTCCAAAAGATATGTGATCGTTGCATCGTTTATAGGAGGGCAAAATCTAAGAGTATGCCACATGGGTTGTACACACCCTTACCTATTCCTTCTTCCCCTTGGATGGATATTTTCATGGACTTTGTTGTGGGGCTGCCAAGGACCAGGCAAGGGCATGACTTAATCTTTGTGGTTGTGGATAGGTTTTCCAAGATGGCCCATTTTATTCCATGTCATAAGAGTGATGACGCTTGTCATGTGGCCAATTTCTTTTTCAAAGAAGTGGTTCGACTACATGGCATTCCTAGAAGCATAGTGTCCGATTGTGACACAAACTTTCTTAGTCACTTTTGGAGGACATTGTGGGGCAAATTGGGAACTAAACTACTCTTTTCTACTACTTGCAACCCTCAAACGGATGACCAAATGGAGGTTGTGAATAAGACTCCTTCTACTCTCCTATGCAGAATCGTCTCTAAAAATCTAAAGTCTTAGGAAGATTGCTTACCATACATAGAATTTGAATACAACCGTGTCCAACATTCTACTACTCACTTTTCACCATTTGAAATAGTGTATGGTTTCAATCCTCAAACTTCCCTTGATATGCTTCCCTTGCCCATCAATGACTCTTTGATTAATCTATATGGACAAGGCAAAGCTATATATCTCAAAAAGCTCCGTGAACAAATTAAAATGCAAATTGAAAAGAGAATGGAGCAAATGAGTAGGTAAGCAAATTAAATAAAGGAAGGAAAAAGATGGTCTTTCAACCAGGGGATTGGATGTGGGTTCACCTACGCCAGGAACGGTTTCCTTTGCATAGGAAATCCAAACTCCAATCCCGGGGCGATGGTCCCTTTCTTGAAAAATTAATGACAATGCCTAGAAAATTGACCTTCTGGGTGAGTATAATGTAAATGCGACTTCAACGTGCCTGATCTAAGTCTCTTTGACATAGGTGATGAAAGCCACAATTCGTGGACAAATTCGTCTCAAGAAGGAGGGGATGATGTGATCATGGACACTCAGCTGGTCCCATAATTGTAAGGCCTACAAGGCCTAATGACTAGAGGAAGACAAAAGAGGGTCCAACAATCCCTAGAGAGGACAATAGTCAACCCGTTGAATTTTGCAACCATCCATTGAAGAGAACCCACCATGGAACCTCTTATACATTGAAGTCATGACTACTTAGCATAGGACTTGTAATACATGTAGATAGGACTTTGTAAAAGTCCTTATTCTATAAAAGCACTTTAGGACTAACTTAGGAGATGAGGTTTAGGATTAGTGGGCCACATGGGCCAATAAAGGCCCACATAGCCAATCAATAGGCGCGACCAAGCTTGGAGCAAGGCCTAGGCACGCCACTTTGATTCCCAAAGCCTATATAAGGCTTCTTGTACACACATATTGAGGAATTTTACAAATTGTGAATTGAGAGCTTCTCCTCCTAGCAAGTTCTAACTCGAACTTTTAGTTCTTATCTTGAAGAACCCTCTTCAAGTGGCAAACACAATCAAGGGTTATAAATCAATCTCATCTCTATGGATTGAATGTGGCTCCTATCATCTTCTCACATTTCCCTTCCTCTTCATCTTTTCCCTTTCTTTTACATTTTTGCAATTTAATTTCAAGCAGAGGTTCGGCCATGTCCCTTAGTCGAGGATCCATTTTCGGTATTTACATTTTCGCAATTTACTTAATGTAAATTCCACTACCTTTTTTTTTTTATCTTTGATCTTACTTGAGATTAATCTTGATCTTCCCTTAAGTCTTTTTGTTCCTTCTAAAATTCGACAATCACACTTAAAACAATTCACAAATTTACTCAAATGAAGATCCTACTATGTTTGATCTACATCACGAGTGCTTATGCGTGAGGTTCCAGTATCAACCTGTGATGGATGTTTGCTGCATATCATAGCAATAGGAGTTGTCCAAATGGGGACGTGACATGTACCACCTGTCCCAAAGCGGGATGTCCAATTGGGGACGATATGTGAAATGTGATGTGATGAGTTCCACCTGTCCCAATGGTGGATGTCGAAATGGGCACGAGACGTGTACCACATGTCCCAAAGTGGGATGTCCAATTGGGGACGATATGAAATGATGTGATGTGATCCATTTGTCACAATGGGGATGTCCAATTGGGATGTGATGAAATCGGCCAACATGCATATAGGGATTAGTATCCCTCGTAGAGCTTTGATATGAGAGAATGACTTTTGAGATGGATGTGACATATGACTCGATAGATGGTTGTTTGAGTGTTGTATGTTTTTTGTTTACTGTACGCTACATTTGTATATGCTATACTATTGCCCTTCTCCCATATTCGATGATGTACATGTTTCTTATCTCCCTATATCTCTTTCTGTGTATGTTTACCGCTCTTCGCGAGCAGACGACGAGCAGCCGAAGGGTGATGGATTGGAGGAAACACCTTTTTCTGACGAACGCAGGTGCTGGGAGTCATAAAGATCATCTACCATGATGATCGAGGATGGTAGGTTGACCTTGCCACATTCCTGACTATATATACTACTACAGTCAGTATACGGTTCATGAACTGTGCTACACCCTTCAGAGACATCATCGGGCTGTATCGAGTTGTACAGCACCTACCCTTCACAGAGATGTGGTATCTGTCGAGACCAACAGTGCAGGAGAACATGTGGGCAGAGCCAACGTCTTATCATGTTACCAGCCGTCGAGGTTTTCTGCTACGCGGACAGAGGTGGAGGACGGAGCAGTACCTTAAGACTTATAGATGACGGAGGATCATCGTATCAAGTTCCTCATCAGAGTATGTGCTGTTGCGGGTCTATAGGCGCACGTATCGTGAGGAACAGGATAACTCAGGGCATCATTGTCATTGATGGCGCGATCCCGCCAGTGTGTTTGTCGTAGGACTGTGATGTGAGGATTTTGATGTATTTTGAGTGGGGCAGTGAGTGCTTCTAGTTGAGAGCTTTTCCCTTACCTTTGATGTATTTTTGTTTATGGTCTGTTTTTGATGTACTCCATATGTATATATTGTTTGGGGCCCTAGTGGCTAATCTATTTTGAATAGATAATCATTTGTATCATGACTTTGATAATATATTTGATATATGTATAAGGCATTTATTTATTATGTTATATTTGATGATCATATTTATAGCATAATAAAGTCCTTAGAATAGGTAGTCCATTTAATGGAACATCAAGTATGACTTGATCGTGAGATGTCATTAAATTATAGAACACTATTCTTAAATATTCATAATCAAGTATTATTATTAATAAGGACAATAATAATACATTAAGACTATTATGTGAGTGTATTGATGACCACATCTCACGGGTCATAGATATAAGATATCAAGTTTTCACATAGGTATAAATATTAGTGGAATATTTATACTGAAATGGCCCGCTATGAGAACGGTACATAGTAGTTATGTAAGTGTCATGAGCGATTCTCATGGTGACCATAGTGAAGTAGTCCTTCGACTTGAAGTCACTACGATTCCTAACATATGTAGTTGTAGGCTTGGATACTATTAAACATTGTCTGCAACAGGACAACTATAAAGGTAGTTATTGGGCCTGCAATGAAACATGTTGAGGAATGTGAGTGATGTAGATAGGATTCGTACCTCCTACATAACAGGAGTAATGTCTATAGGCCTCTCGATGGTATGCGACATAGAAATGCATGACTATGCTAAGGTGGGATAATATAAGATATTGGGCCCACATGATTGTACGTCAATTACTAGATCAAGAAATAAATAATTGGACTTAACAAGGATTTGACATATTTATGCCTTGTGTTCAATTAAGACATTGTGACGAAAGGACGTTGACTTCACATTATACATGGTTACAATATGGTTTTAATTGTATCACCAATATTGTAATTAATTGGGTAGTAATGATGTATTGCTAGATGCCACTCAATGTTTTTAATATTAATTGATTATTGATATGATTAATAATAATTAATATTATTGCCAAGTAATTAAGAACCTATAAGGTCACACGCACAAAGCAAATGTTCAGAGAATTAATTTAATTGATTAATTAAATATGATTTAATTAATAATTAAACATTGGGTCTGTAGCGTACAGTGACCCATGTGAGTTAGGTTAAGTCAGTGACAGCTATTAGCAAGCTATACACGTCACTTAAGTAACACAGAACATAGAACACTCATAACGGCAGTTGTACACCCTTGACAGGCGTGCCATCTTTTCTCTCTGTGTGTCGTGCCACTTCCAATCCTGATAGATAGCACTAAGCTATTTCTGACGTTGGTTTTCTCGCGTGGACTGAGTAGAGGCATTGCTACTTTGCAATACTGGTGATAGAGAAGCCTTTCCTTATGGTGGTTATGGCTAGACAGTTATCGTAATCTCACGATTCGAGATTCATTAACCGTTGGATCGGGCTGATTTTTGGATAACAGGTTCGTGACATGTGGTTCTACATCTTCACTGTTCAGTTTTTCGATATGAGTTCTGGAGCGAAGGTTATGAGCATCGCAAGTAGTGGCGTTTTGGCTAACCGGTGTGGTTGGTGTGCTCACAGTGTTCGCGGTAAAGCTACACTTCAAGATGTAAACACAATATCCTTGTGATTCATGTGCCATGCGTGGTCCTTTAGTAAAGGGGTTTTTCCGCTCAAGAGGTTTTTATAAATTATTTTTAAAAATTATCCCTCTTAAAACCCCAACAGTGGTATCAAAGCATCTGGTCGTAGTTTGCCATGTATCTTAGGATTGTTTGCCATTGTATGATAACATGTTTATTGCTTTTAAATATGATTTGTATGTTTAAAAGCATGTTTCTATGATTTGTATGTGATATAAATCTCTTTAAACTTGTTTTGTGTGCTTGGTTACGCTCCTGACATAAAAAAGAATTCGCTTCTGGAATCCTGCTGCACCGTTTGGCATGACTGTGCTCCTTGTAGCATGGCTGTGCACGTTTGATTTAGCTTTAGTGAACGCGTAGCATGGCTGTGCGCCGTTTGGCACGGCTGTGCTACTTTTGAACAACGTCAGCGAGTTTTCAGCACGGTCGTACGTCGTTTGACACGGCCGTGCTGATGGATAGAATAAGATTTTGTCCCCTTTTGCATATTTATAAATTGTTTATTAAATGTGCGGTATATGGTTATGGCCCTAGTTTTGGTGTTTTATTTTATTTGGTAAATACGACCTGCATGTCGTGATTTATTATATTTATTTTATAAATACGGCCTGCTGTCGTGACATTTACTTTATTTATTTTATTTTAAATTTTGTAAATTGTTCGGGTTGACATGGAGGTAACACCAGATCATGACGCCAACGGCAGGAACTTTGGAAGTTTGCTCGAGGGTCAAATATTGTGATAATTAGTTTTAATTATTGCACATTAGGAGGCCATAATCATAATACCTTTTATATGTCTTGTATGCTTATGTATATGATGCATGAAATGTATGAGATTTATGATTTAAATTTGGAATTTAAATTGTATGATAGCATGTATGTCATTGTATGCTTAATATGTTTTTGTTGGCCAGGGCAACCAATACCCAAGAGGGGGTGAATTGGGTTTTGATATAAGAATGAAACCTTTTTGCACAATCAAAAACCTTTTATCAATAAAGCAGAATTTGAAGCGGAAAACAATTTGTTTAAAAGAATATAAAAAGATGAAAGAAGAAAAGCAGGACATAAGTATTTTATCCTGGTTCAGCTACGCACCGCCAGCGGCCTAGTCTAGTCCCCACTCCACTTGTGGGATTTTGTTTCACTATAAAGACAAGCTTAATTGGTGCTTGCAACCGTTTTACAAAACCAAGCTTAACAGGTGCTTGTAACCTTCACAATAACAGAGCACTTCTCACAGACCAGGGATATCACCTCCCCCAATGAAAAAGCCTCAAATAACCACAAGCTTAACAGATGCTTGTAAACTTCCGAGCACTCCTCACAGACCAAGGATATAACCTCCCCCAGTGATAGAGCCTCAACCAAGCTTAACAGGTGCTGGCAACCTATCAAGCACTCTTCACAGAACAAGGATATAACCTCCCCCAGTGATAGAGTCTCAACCAAGCTTAACAGGTGCTGGCAACCTTAGAGCCTCAAGAAGGGTTTGAGTCGTTTGACTTTTACTGATATAATGCACTCACAATAGTGCGGATAAACAATTTGAAGAAAAAAACATAACTATGTGCAACAAATATGTTGCCGGGTTGTGGCATCAATTGTCCCGTGGCGGAGGCCCAAGTGGGGTCAAGTCACCGTCGACGCATGGTGCTTGGGCTGTTATAGTTAAGTAGAAAGGGTTGCGCCCTGACTAACAGCTATAGCTTTTGGCCTAGTGGTAAGCGCTCGATCCAACAATTGGTATCAGAGCCAAGGTCATGTGTTCGATTCCCAGCGGGAGCAATTGCTGAAGGGGAGATTGTTGCCGGGTTGTGGCATCAATTGTCCCGTGGCGGAGGCCCAAGTGGGGTCAAGTCACCGTCGACGCATGGTGCTTGGGCTGTTATAGTTAAGTAGAAAGGGTTGCGCCCTGACTAATAGCTATAGTTTTTGGCCTAGTGGTAAGCGCTCGATCCAACAAAATACACTCAAGAACTTATGATATTCAAAGTATAATAATGGCTTGAGTGATTTTCAAAATGAAGAGAAAAGAGTAGAAAAAGATTTAATCAAAATCATAGCACGTTCTCTCTTGACCTCTCTACTTCTTTCAAAGGCCCTCAAAATGTATTTATAGACTTTTGAAATATGGTCGTTAGGAATTATAAAAGATATTTCATTAATTAAAAACCAATTCTTTTTCTAAAAATCAATTGGAAAAAACTAGCTATTGGAGCCATAAATGTAGCAGATAAAGAAATAGAATATTCTCATTTAGGCGCATCATAATCGATTATCATATGTCCATAATCGATTATGGCTTTTCTACCATAACTGAGATTTTCTATAAAACATGCATAATCGATTACCCTAATCGATTAAGGCTTCTCTGTAAAAACCACCCAGTTTCATAAATGGTCATAATCGATTATGCTAATCGATTATACCTTTGCTGTCAGCCAAAAACATTTTTCATGTTGAGGTACAGACTGACCATAATCGATTACATTAATCGATTATTGTTTCCCAAAATCATTTTCCAAAGATAAAGCCTTTTTCAACCAAAAGGGAAACCAAAGATATTTTTCAAAAACATTTTTGATAAAACAATTTTGATAGAATTCTTTTTAGAGAACTGAGCCATTATTACCTCCTCATATCTTACATTAATTCTAAGACCTTTCTATATGACTATCTTTGAAGCTCATAACTCTTGGTCTTGAATTCTTGAGATTCTTTCAGGAAATGTCTTTCACATATTTGCTCTTCAAAATCTTGACATTTATTCTATCAATCTTTGGTGATTCTGATTGGTCTTGAATTTTGGCTCTTCATTTGGCTTTATAGCTTTCACCTGAACTTTGCTAATAATATTTCTCATGAAACACATTAGTTCAAGATGTAATATATTTCACATTTAATTTCATGCACAAAGCCATATTGCATTTCATAAAGACATATTTTAATATAATATAACATTTAATATTCTTTATGTCTGTATTCATATATGATCAAATATATCGATAGTACAATTAAAATAAGATTCCTTATTTGTGCATTTTGATCATTGTAATAACCATTGAGTATGATGATCTTAGGCATATAAATATAATATCAAATATAATTTCTATGCCATTTAGTCTCAAACATATATCAAGTATATATCAAGTATTTGTCACATGTGTATTTACTAATAAATCATATTAATCATATAACACATGTATATAATACATTTAAGCTTAATACAATGATATATCATCAAAACATGTTATCCCCTTAATTCTCTATTTGTCAACATAAAAATGTATTAGCTAATAAATACTCTATTTGTCAACATCAAAACCTATATGGCAATATGGTTCACAGTTTTGAATGTCTGTAAGCTAGTACGCCATGTATGCTATGAGAGACGTTTATATGATAAACAAGCTGGTGAGATCATTTAATTATTAAATTCCCTCAATAAATTAAGTTATTAAATGCCTCCTGATGCGTGGCACTCATCAAGGTCAGAATCATTTTGGTGTGGGTCATGCTACAGCTGAGCACCTTAATATATTCCAGTGAGACGCGAAAGGTGAAATAACCTACTGCCAACCATTAGGTTGAACTTAACTAAGTGTATTCAACAGGATTGAAACGGCTTAGAGACTTATGATGGATTAGAATAAGGAGTTATTCACCCAACTGGTCCAAGAATTACATTGTATGTAATTGGAAAGGAGTGTCCTACCTAAATAGTTGAGTTCTGAGTGAACAACCACAGTTGACTCAGAACGAGATGAAATATGGATCTTGCTCCCACTAGAAAATCTTTCAACGGGATTTTCCGAGTCAATGATGAGGGTCATTGATTTGAGTAAAATATTGGGAGAGTATTTAATAAAAGACCTATTAAATATGTTTTAATCATGATACTTTTATTCTATATGTTTCTACATTAAATAACCATGGCTACAAACACAACTATAATTTTATCGTTGCGATACATCCTTGAGAATGATGAGTTATCTAGAATTAATTTTCTGGATTGGTACAAATTTTGAGGATTGTCCTCAAGTAGGAGAAAAGAACTGTATGTTCTTAAGTAATTAATTCTCAAGCAATTGTTGCTACTGCCATAAGGGTCAAAAGGGATGCTTAATAGAAGCATCAAGTCTATGCCATTGGTGTAAGACATCATGCTTGCAATCATAGAGACGTGTGATATGATCATGCATCTTATGATGCTCTAACAAGAGCTAGCAAGGCATAAGAGGTACTAGAAAGAGTATAAAGACAAGAATGGAAGTATGACTTCCTAGTCAGGCATATTTGTTATAAAAGTCAACATATATACTCCAACATTATGGGTATTGGATACCGCATATGGATCTCACATTAATGTGAAGGATCAAAACGAGTAGGACATTGACAAAAAGGTAAAGGTCTACCCTATGAGTGGAGATGAAGCAAAAGTTGCTACATTGACTATAGGAGTTTGAATTTACCATTAGGTAAAGTTCTACTCTATGAGTGGAAATGGAGCAAAAGTTGATACATTAACTGTAAGAGTTTGAATTTGCCTTATGGGCATTAATGGAAGTAAATAACTGTTATTTTATTCCAGTTGATAATAGAAACATCATTTCTATATCTTGTATAGACAAGAAAGAATTTTAAGTTGCAATAAATGAACAATTGTTGTTCCATTTATTCAACTGATGTCTTCTACGCTTGTATTCATATGAGATATGGACTTTGTGTCCTTGATCTCGATATTCCCATCTATAACATAAATGCAAATAGGACCAAACCAAGTGATTTGGACCCTCTATGTCTTTAGCAATATTTATAGACCATATAAGTAAGAAATACATTTCTAAGCTCCACTAATATGGACTCTTGGACTCATCCAATTATGAATTGTTTGAGGTCTGCGAATCTTACTTGTTTGGAAAGATGACTAAGCTCCATTCACTAGTAAGGTGGAAGGACTGGTAATCTTTTGGCATGATACATTGTGATGTATAAGGGCCTCTAAACAAGTTTGCTAGAAGACAAGATTCCGTTCTCGTTTATTGATGGCTTCAGTAATGATGGATTTATGTATGACACAAGTCGAAAATCTTTGAAATGTTCAAAGAATTCAAGAACGAAGTGGAGAACTAATTTTGGAAAAGTATTAAGATCATGCGATCATATCGTGGTGGTAAGTACTTAAGCGAACTGTTTGATGACTATCTAAAGGAGTATGAGATTATATCTCAACTCACTTCTCCTGGAACACCATAATGGAATGGTGTGTCTGAGAGGAGAAGTCTCACCTTGTTGGACATGGTACGATCTATGATGAGTCAATTAGACTTCTCTCACTCTTTCAGGGGATATGTTTTACATACAACAACTTTCACACCTAACCGTGTTCCATCTAAGACAACTGAAAGACACCATATAAGATATGGACTGGTATGCGACTAAGTGTGTCTTTCATTATGATTTGGGTTGGAAAATTTATTGAAGTGTTTAGTCTCAGATAAACTTTGACCCAAGTATGACAAATGTATCTTTGTGGGGTGTCCTAAGGAAACAAACGAACGCTATTTCTACAACACCTCAGAGGACAAAATGATTGTTGCTAGGACTGGAGTTCCTTGAGAAGGAACACATCTCCAAGGGAGACAATGGGAGGAATGTAGAACTTGGATAAATCCAAGCACCATAGAGTATTGACCCGCCTGCAATGGAACAAGAAATCAGTTTCACAAGATGTTGTGGTCCAACCACCAGTTCAAGTAACACAAGACTCACGTAGGTCAAACAGGACACGTCATCGACCTGAGAGATATGGGATAATCCTAACTCAAGAAGGCGATGAACCGCTCATGGATAATGATGAGCTTGTGACTTACTAGGAGGCCGTCGTTGGCCTAGATTATGAGAAGTGGCTAAGAGCCATGGGGTCTGAAGTAGAATCCATGTACATCAACCGGGTATGGACCTTGGTTCAGTCACCTGAAAAGGGTAAAACCCATAAGGTGCAAGTGGGTCTTAAACAAGAAGACAAACATGGAAGAGAAGGTGAATACCTTTAAGGAGCGACTGATTGCGAAAGGTTTCAAGCAAATTCATAGTATTACTATGATGAGACCATTTGTCCAGTTGCATTGATTCAGATCCCACTTGCTATTGCTTCATAGTATGACTATGACTCTGGCAAATGAACGTCAAAACAACATTCCTTGACAGGAATCTTCTCAAGGATGTGTACATGACACAACCTGATTGTTTTGTCTATTTAGAGAATGCTGGAAAGGTTTTACAAGTTGCATACTTCTAGAAGTTGGAATCTTTGTTTTGATGTAAACTGTAAGGCAGTTTGGATTCCTCAAGAACCAGGATGGACCTTGTGTGTACAATAAGGTTAGTGGGAGCATAATTATTTTTCTCGTATTCTATGTGTATGACATACTACTTATGGAAACAATATTCCTACACCATAAAATGTGAAAACATGGTTAAGGAATTATTTTTCAATGAAGGATTTAGGCGAAACGTCCTATGTATTAGGAATCAGGATCTATGGAGATAGATTGATGAGATTGTTAGGCCTTAGTCAAAGGTACATAAATTGACAAAGTGCTTGGGCGCCTTAAATGTTCATGATTCCAAAAAAGGGTATCTTGCCTATGATACATGGCTTATACCTGCCCAAGGACAGTCCCTATTACATCAGTTGTAGAGAGAACGCATGAATAAGATTCTATATGCTTTGGCAATTAAATCTGTGATGAATACCATGATATGTACTCGAACAGAGTCTCATATGCTTCGAGCATGATGAGAAGGTACCAATCCAATCCCAGTGAAGGTCACTGGACCGAAGTCAAGAATATCCTTAAGTACTTGAGAAGAACTAAGGATTCATTCTTGATCTGAAATGGTGAGGAAGAGCTCATTGAAATGGATTACATGATGGTAGCTTCCAAACCGTTAAGGATAACTTTAGATCGCAGTCTGGTTTTGTGTTTTGCCTTAATGGTGGCACTTTGAGCTTGAAAAGGTTCCAAGCGTGAGACAGTTTGATTTTATAACAGAGGCCGAGTATATAGTTGCCTTAAATACAGATTTAGAGGCCGTTAGGATTAGAAAGTTCATTTATGAACTAATCGAAGTTCCTAACCTTGCGAACTCCATTAATTTCGTTGCGATGATGATGGAGTAATCGCGTAAGCAAAAGAAACTTGATCTCACCAGTGATCCAAACATATACTTAGGTGCTTCCATCTCATTCGATAGATGATCAATAGAGGAGATGTGAAGATGTGCAGAATGACAACACTAAACAATCCACTATTGGAGTCTATTGCTCAGTGGTAGCATGACACTCACACTAGACCGATGGGTGTTATCTTGATGTTCGATTGGCTCTAGTGCTAGTGGAAGATTGTTGGGGTAAGCCCTAGTAGCCAATTTATTTTGAATAGATAATCATTTGTATCATGACTTTGATCATATATTTGATATTTGTATAAGGCATTTATTTATTATGTTATATTTGATGATCATATTTATAGCATAATAAAGTCCTTAGAATAGGCAGTTCATTTAATGGAATGTCATGTATGACTTGACCGTGAGATGTCATTAAATTATAGAACACTATTCTTAAATATCCATAGTCAAGTATTATTATTAATAAGGACAATAATAATAAATTGAGACTATTAAGTGAGTGTACTGATGACCACATCTCACGGGTCATAAATATAAGATATCAAGTCTTCACATAGGTATAAATATTAGTGGAATATTTATATTGGAATGACCCGCTATGAGAACGCTGCATAGTAGTTATGTAAGTGTCATGAGATATTCTCATGGTGACCATAGTGAAGTAGTCCTTCGACTTGAAGTCACTACGATTCCTAACATATGTAGTTGTAGGCTTGGATACTATTAAACGTTGTCTGTAATAGGACAACTATAAAGGTAGTTATTGGGCCTGCAATGAAACATGTTGAGGAATGTGAGTGATGTAGAGAGGATTCGTCCCTCCTACATAACAGGAGTAATGTCTATAGGCCTCTTGATGGTATCCGACGTAGAAATGTATGGCCATACTAAGGTGTGACAATATAAGATATTGGGCCCACATGATCGTACGTCAATTACTAGATCAAGAAATAAATAATTGGACTTAATAAAGATGACACATTTATGCCTTATGTTCAATTAAGACATTGTGACGAAAGGACGTTGACTTCATGTTATATATGGTTACAATATGGTTTTAATTGTATCACCAATATTATAATTAATTAGATAGAAATGATGTATTGCTAGATGCCGCTCATTGTTTATAATATTAATTGATTATTAATATGATTAATAATAATTAATATTATTGCCAATTAATTGAGAACCTATATGGTCACACGCATAGAGCAAATGTTCAGAGAATTAATTTAATTGATTAATTAAATGGGATTGATTTAATTGATTAATTAAATATGATTTAATTAATAATTAAACATTGGGCCTGTAGCGTATAATGACCCAAGTGGGTTAGGTTAAGTGAGTGACAGCTATTAGTAAGCTGTGCACGTCACTTAAGTAACACACAACGTAAAGCACTCATAACGGCCGCTGTACACCCTTGACAGGTGCGCCATCTTTTCTCTCTGTGTGCCGTGCCTCTCCCAATCCTGATAGCTAGCACTATGCTATCTCTGACATTGGTTTGCTCGCGTAGACTGAGTAGAGGTATTGCTACTTTGTAATACTGGTGATAGGGAAGCCTTTCCTTATGGTGGTTATGGCTGCATAGTTATCGTAATATCGCGATCCGAGATTCATTAACCGTTGGATCGGGCTGTTTTGGATAGCAGGTTCGTGACATGTGGTTCTACATCTTCACCGTTCAGTTTTGCGATACGAGGTCTGGAGCGAAAGTTATGAGCATCACAAGTAGCAGCGTTTTGGCTAATCGGTGTGGTTGGTGCGCTCACAGTATTTGCGGTAAAGCTATGCTTCAAGAGGTAAACACAATATCCTTGTGATTCATGTGCAATGCGTGGTCCTTTAGTAAAGGGGTTGTTCCGCTCAAGAGGATTTTATAAATTGTTTTTAAAAATTATCCCTCTTGAAACCCCAACATATGTTACTACTCTAGCCCTACTGATGGGGCAAATAATGCCTGTATGTTTATATCTTTATGTTTCTTAACTGTGTTACTCTAATGTATGCGTGCTTTACTTTAGTTTTCGTTTTCGTTTTTACCCTTTTCCGCCTGGCTTTGTTTGTTAGTAAAGCGCGCTAACGTTTATCATACGGTTAAGGTTAGTTAATATCTTAGGTTCTTTAATAGGACAGCGAGTCATCTCATTTGGTGGTTCTTTAAAGGGACAGCGGGTCATCTCATTTGGTTAATAACTTAGGTTCTATAAATCAGACTGTGCGGTTTAGGAAGTGTACTGGCTTTGATGGTTGATACCCATGTGTATCAACTATGTTCAAAATGGGGTAAAATGTCCGATGCACAAGTTATCGAGTTTGATAACTGTTTTATTCGTAAGACATATAATATGTATATCTTTTGATTGGTATTGTATGTCTTATGAATTGAAGCTAATGTTTCCTTTTTACAAGAAGTTATGGCTAGAAGAAACAATAGAAGACGCACTAGAGGAGCACGTGCACCAGTGGGAACCAGGGATAACAACCATGATGGTGACACTTCTGAAACTAGAAGCGGTGGAGGTCAGAACGAAGCAATGAGGGCCATAAGGGATTTGGCCACTACTATGTTGCAACAGACGCAGCAGAATGCCCAGTTTATGCAATGGCAGGAGGAAAGGGAAGCCAAACAGCAACAGCTACACCTAGTGAGGGAAGATGAGACTGTAGACACTGGCTTGATGCCTTCATGAAGGGAAATCCTCCCTAATTCCATGGAGAGTACAATCCGAAAGCTATTGAGCTATGGATGCAAGAGATTGAGAAGGTCTTTGTCACTATCCACTGCATGGAAGACAGAAAGGTCACTTATGCGGCTTTCATGTTAGTTGGAGTGGCAGAGGCATGGTGGAGGAACAAGCAGAGGTTATGATGTAGAACAAACATAGTAGGATCTTCATTTGAGTAAATTAGTGAATTATTTAAGGTGTGATTGCCGAATTCAATAGGAACAAAAAGACTCAAGGGATGATCAAGATTAATCTCAAGTGAAAACAATGATAAAAAAGGTAGAGGAATTTGCATTAAGTATATTGCGAAAATATACATACCGAAAACGGATCCTAGGCCAAAGGACATTGTCGAACCAATGCTTGAAATTAAATTGCAAGAATGTAAAAGAAAGGGAAAAGATGAAGGGGAAGGGAAATGAGAGAAGATGATAGGTGCCATATAAATATAAAACGTTTCTGGACGAAGAAAAACATCATGTGCGGACAAGCTGCTGGATATATGAGATGCACCTATAGTTGAAGGAACCTGCATAACCAAACCTCCATTCATTAATGGAACACACTATCTTTACTGGAAGGAAAGATTCCATTGGTTCATCATGAATACTAACTCCAGATGTTGGTCCATTATACAAAATGGTCGTTACATTCCACTCTCTGATAATGGCCAGCCCAAACCAGAAGATAATTGGATTGATGATGAACGAATTAAGTGGGACTTAAACCACAAAGCTCATTACTCTCTTATGTGTGCTATTAGCCAAAGCGAATTTGCAAAAGTTCATGTCTGTGACACAGGAAAGCAAATATGGGACACCTTGGCAAATCGCCATGAGAGAACCAGCAAGGTGAAAGAAACAAAAATAAGTATCCTAGTCAGTGAATACAAACTTTTTGCCATGGATTAAGGAGAGTCCATTCTTCAGATGATTGGTATATTTCAAACTATCACCAATAATCTCAAATCTCTTGGAAAGACTTACTCGGTCCAAGAAAATGTGACTAAAATATTCAAGAGTCTTCCAAAACCTTAGAGACCTCTTTTGACAGCCATTACACAAGCTAAAGATCTATCCATCCTAACTATGATGAATTGGTTGGAACTTTACAGGTTCATAAGCAAGAACTAAATCAAGACAATCCCATCAAAAAGGGAAATTCCATTGCTTTAAAAGCTGAGTAAAGGGTCAGCAAAGAAACATCTAAAGCTCTGAAAGTTAACGAACCGTTTGACGACTCAGATAACTCAGACGAAGATTCTGTTGACGAAGAAATATCTCTCCTCACCAGAAAGATGAAGAAGCTGTGGAAAAAGAAAAGCTTCATAAGGGAGCGACCATTCAGACGCTTCCACAAGGATAAAAATTACAACGAAAGTGGAACCTATGAAAACAATTCCATTGTATGTTATGAATGCAAGAAACCAGACCACATGAAGTCTGAATATCCACAACTAAAGGGTCAGCCTCAAAAGAAGTTCTTCAAGAAGAAGAAAGGAATGATGCCCACATGGGAAGATCTAGATGGAAGCTCAACTGACAATGATGTTGAAGCAGAAGAAGAAGAAGCAAATCTTTGCTTAATGGCAGACACAGACTCAAAATCAGATACTGAGGTAGCAACTGAACTTGATGACTTGCAAGATGCTTATGATGAATTAGTAGAAGAATCCACTAGCTTAACCAAAGCCTTTAAAGCACTAAAAATACAATATGTTAAGCTCCTAAAAGAGCCTGAACATAAAAGTCAAGAGTGTGAAAATTTGTTTAAGGAAAACCTAGAGATTAAAGCTAAAAAACCCGAGGCAAAGATCTCGACTGAGACACTACAGTCTGAAGAAGTGTTAAAGCTTCAACAGATAGTAGAAGAACTCACTTTGGATCTTTCCAAGTTTGTTAATGGTAGAGAAAATTTGATAAAGCTTCTCGGCTGTCAAAGACACTCCCTAAACAAGTCAGGAATAGGATTAAATGAGCAGACGCATCATAACACGGTTGTTAAAGTCTCAATTCAGAAATCCAAACCTTCATATCATAATGTTAAACCATTATTCAATTACAAACTTGTTTGCAACTGTTGTGGAAAAGCTGGACATATAACGTCCAAATGTCTTCATTTATAGAAACATCCTTAGACGAGTAAATTTAACAAGAAAGGACCTAGAAAGATATGGGTACCTAAAGTACTAATTATTCCTAATGCAGATATCCTTAATATGGCAAAGAAAACCACCGTCATGGTATCTGGTCAGTGATTGCTCACGACACATGATAGGAGAAAGGTCTATGTTCTAAGACCTCTAACATAAAGATGACAGACACGTTACCTTTGGAGGTAACTAGAAAGGAAGAGTGGTCGGAGTAGGTAAAATTGGTGGTAAACTTCATCTACCCTCTATATCTAATGTTTTATTGGTTGAAGGGTTAAGACATAATTTACTTAGAATAAGTCAGTTATGTGATAGTGGATTTATTGTCTCCTTTACCAAAGATGTCTGCATAGTCAAAGACAATAATGGCAAATGTCTCTTTTCTGCTCAAAGGCAACAAAATCTTTATAAGACTGAACTAGCTGAACTCTCAGATAAAATATAAAATGCTTTGTGTCTAAGGAAGATGAAATATGGCTATGTCATAAGAAACTAGGGTATGTTAGTATGAAAAGTATTTCAAATCTAAAGAAGCACAACCTCGTGAGAGAATTACCTAATATCTCTTTTAAAAAAGATATCTTGTGTGATGCATGTCAAAAGGGTAAACAAGTAAAATCTAGTTTCAAATCAAAAAATCTGGTAGCTTCCTCTAGACCCTTACAAATATTACATATGGATCTATTTGGACTAGTAAGTGTTGCTAGCCTAGGTGAAAAGAAATATGGTCTTGTCATAATTGATGACTACTCTAGATTTACAAGGGTAATCTTTCTAACCCATAAGGATGAGTCTTTCAAAATGTTCTCAATTTTCTGTAAAAGGGCACAAAACGAGCAAGGTTTCTGTATCTCGGCCATTAGAAATGATCATGGAGGAGAATTCGATAATGAGTCATTTAAAATGTTTTGTGATGAGAATGGAATTTCTCACAACTTGTCTTCTCCAAGAACTCCACAACAAATTGGAGTTGTAGAGAGAAAGGAGAGATCTCTCCAAGATGACAAGAACAACGCTTAATGAGAATAACCTTCCTAAGTACTTATGGATAGAAGCAGTTAACACTGCATGTTATGTACAAAACAGAACTCTAGTGAGACCTTTTCTTATGAGAACTCCCTATGAATTGTGGAAGGGTAGAAAACCCAACATATCTTACTTTCATGCTTTTGGTTGTGAATGTTTTATATTGAATACTAAAGAACACCTTGGAAAATTTAACTTTAAGGTAGATAAAGATATCTTTATGAATACTCTGAAACCTCAAAAGCATTCAGAGTTTATAACTTTCGAATTGCAGTAGTAGAAGAATCCATAAATTTTAAGTTTAATGATGGATTAAAGACTGATAGGAAACTATCAGATCTAGATGATGATCTTGCGGGATTGGATATAAGCAATGAAATGGATAAGTAGCCAGACGAATCAAAACTGGAAAATTCAAAATCGGCTGAAAAATCTTCTGAACAAGCGCAACTACAGACATATGATAACAACAATCTAAGACGATACTAGAGATACAAAGTACATCATCCTGAAGAACTAATCATTGGAAACCCTTCTCAAGGCATAAGGACCAGATCAACTTTCAGAGAAAGCAACAATATGGTCTCCTGTAGCCACATTTCTACAGCTTCGGGATTGTATTCTCCGTGGAATTGAGGAGGATTTCCCTTCATGAAGGCATTGAGACCTGTGTTAATGGCCTCCTCTTCCCTAACAGGGAGCAACTGATTCTGCCTAGTGTCTCTATCCTCTTGCCGCTGCATAAACTGTGCATTTTGTTGTGTCTGTTGTAGCATTGCAGTAGGTAGATGCCCCACAGCTGCTCTCATCGCTTCTGATGTATCACTACAACTCCCAGTGCTAGAGTGCTCACCATTGTTGTTTTTATCTCCAGTCGCAGCCGGCCTACTTCCTCCTCTACCCCATCTGTGGGCCATTTAGCTTCCTGTCAAATGCAGCTATTAGTTCCGATTCAGAAGACATACAATAGCATTTAGTAATTAAACATATTTTATGCCTCATGTATAAAACAGTTATCACATTTTGATAACTTGCGCATTGGACACTCTACCTAAATCTAGACATAGTTGACACAATCGGGTGTCAACCATCGAAGCCAGTACACTTCCTAGAGCACACAGTTCACGGTTCTAACCGGACTATGCTGTATCAACAACCCCACAGTCCGTTATAGAAGCAAACTGCTCTAATACAACTAAAATGAGACAACCCTACATACATGAAGTCGCCCCATTAGTCCCAAGCTTAATTATTAACTATACTTTAACCGAATTATAACGTTAGCACGTTATTCAAAAAGCATAGTGAAAAGAAAAAAGCGATAAACATACAAGCGCATACGAAAAGGTAAAACAACTATTAGAGTCAAACGCATATATGAAATAACTATATATATAAACATACATAAGTTGTAGCCCCATCAGTAGGGCACTGAAATATTGTACATATAGATATTGCTGTACATCAAAAGAAAAGGCATAAAACAGATACATCCGAAAAGAAAAGATCTTTCACAGCTCACCAACACTGCCCCCCATCACTCAAAAAATACATAAAATGCTCAACTGGCATTGTAGATGCAATGGCAGTACTCAACCATCAGCGGTGCGGATACGCGGATCTACCCTGGCCCTCTCCATGAGTACGCCGGTAAAGCTGCAACGGCTTGTAATTGAAGGAATAGCTGGACACCACCACCCGCGTCGCTTGTAGGTCCTCAGATACTGCTCGGTCCTCCTCCGCTGGCCTCATAGTACGAACCCTCTGTGGCTGGATACGTGCGATGTAGCTGGTGCCACCCACATGTAGTCCCCCTCATGGCATCTTGGCGGATGCCACATCTGGGTGAATAGTAGGAACTGTGTAACTTTGTAAGGCCTGAAGATGTCCTCAAGGTGTGAAGCCCCACCTTTGAATAGCAAACTGATTGGTCCTGTGTAGTCCATCAGAAACGTAGAAAGGTCCACCTGCCGATCCCGATCATCGTGATAGATGATCTCCAATTCCCCCAGCACCGAAATCCTCGGTGTCGCTGGGATGAAGGGGTGCATCCTCGAGTCCATTTCCAAAAGCAGCAGGCTTGTCGTCGTCACACGTTCGAAGAACAGAAACCACAACATACAGTGTAAAGACAGGTTGATAAGAATACGATGCCATAAAAACAATACGACAACAATAACATAGTCAACAAGTACGGCAAGTAGCACATATAGCAGATATAGCAAGTACAAGAAATATCTCACACATCCAAACATCTCCAGAGTCAACATATGCAACAACCGTCCATCTTCATAGATCTCTTACTCAGATAAACCTCTAAGTTAGGATACTAATCCCATGCAGCATGTTGGCCTACTCTCACAACACAAAGTTCCACATCGGAACAGAAGTTAGCTTGTCCAAGAAACCGAACTGCTCGCCATGACCAATAAGAGTGCATCCCCCTCCTGGGCCCGAGACCGGGGTGTCTTGGTTGCCTCAGAACGTTAGCCTGGAATGTGGAATGCTAAGGGGTTAGTCGGGCAAACCGGACTGAATCGGGCTTCAGGAAACAATAGGAGCAAAACCATCCGTCACTATAGATTATTCCTAAGACCGGCAATATCCCCCAGACCACTCACTTGACCGCCCTTTCCACTTTCTGTAACACACTTTCCGAGGGCATCACATAACGAACATTTTATAAAACTATAATGCCGAAAAGCAGGTTAATTAAAATCATTTAAGAAATATGGGGTGAATTTTTCCTTTTCACAAGACATAACTGTAAAATCTTGTAACCATTTATGCGTGTAAGGTAAATAGAAACATTTCATAATATAACTTCATAAGTTCATAAAGGTTTACATAAAAAACCCAACCCGACTACAGAAATAAAACAAAATGATATAGACTCACATAAAGGATTGGAGACGCAGCTCCACAAAAGATAAAAGAAAGGTACGGACACTCTGACTCCCTACACTGGCCGACAACAGACAGCACAAGAAGACATCCCTCGGATCAATTGTAACACCCTTTTTTCGGGGGTGTAATGTGGAAAATAAATTAATAACCGACCGAAAAAAGGATTAATTAAGTCATTTAGAAAATATCGGGTAAATCTTTCATTTTCATAACTTTGCATTTAAAAAGAGGTGCCACAGCTGAAAAGGTTTCATAACTTGTCTTATAAGTTCAAAAAGGCTTACATCCGAAACCCAACCCAAACATAAACAAGAGAGCAGAAAATACGACTTTAAACATAAAGAAATGGAGGCATAGATCCAAAAGATGAAACACTTGGAGACGCAACTCCATTAAAGGATAGACTTACTCAAAAGTAAAACTCCCTAAACTGGCCGCAGGGAGCAACACTACTCAAAAGATGTTTCCTAGACTCTACACAATTACCAAGAGACCATTGCCTGAGAAGAGGCATTGAACACACAGGTAGAAAGGTTCTCCTAGTGTTCCATATAACTCAAACACAGACAACAAACTGAGCGAAGGCATGTTGTGAAGTCATTCTAGCTCCTTGACCCATGATTCCTGTGGGTGGCTATCATGATGCTTCCAAGATACTTCGCTAACCGATCTATATGGCTAGATATCCGTCACTTGTATCATCGTGAAGTTCCACATCAAATTCCCTCCAAAACGTCGGATGAAATCTCGACATCATGGGCTAAAAATGTATAGCTATGGGGTAAGAATCGTGTCATCCTCACCCTCGGGCGAAAGGGAAACCATGCCACTCAGACATACAATATACAAGTATATACAAATATAAACATACATATAATAGCATGTATCCAACATGGTCATCAGTCACAAGTATATATAAATACAACTGATAAAACTAATCCATTCAATTTATTTAATAATATGCAATCCAAATATGCATAATGTGACTATCGGTACAATGATAATTGTAACAAACGAATAGACAATGTGACTCAAATGAGAGTAATTGGTGCAATCCAAACATACAACGACCGATATCGTATGAGACTCAAATGCAATCCAATTGGTGCAATTAGAGACAATCCAACAGCCGATATGGTCATGATCCCTATTCCAGAGATAACAGTGGGACAGGTCAGAAGGAGTGGTAATAGTACGTGTTTCTCATATGGCGGCAGCCTTGGCCAATTTTGCTTACAACATTCATAATCATGTGATATTAGGCTTTAATGATAACACTCTAAAACCGTGGATATACTGGTATCTAGTCGCAGATGTCAAGGTTTTTGCATGGAATACCACAACTCAAAAGAATCACCAACTGGTCTATGGAGTGTCCAACCTAGATATCGCCAAGATCATTGAAGATTATCACCCCAATATCTGCTCTCAGACAAAAGGTGTAAGCTCAACCTCCTAGGAACGCAGGCCTTAACTCAGTTTTATGCAAAATGGTTAAGCCAACAAGGTGAATGCATTCATGTTTATCAACTTGGATAAACTTGGGCTTTTCCTTCTGGAACCGTTGCCATTCTAGAGGCTTCCAAGATTGTTCCCAACCTTTTGGATCCAAACACCTCATTTGGGCTATCATTGGTTCTTGATATTTTAAATTGTGCGTTCATGTTTCTTCATCGAATAAACTTCAGAATTTCCCTCTGGGAAATCAATGCCATATCACACGGCATACCAAGTAGTCCAAACTTTTGGATCTGAACACCTCGTTGGACCACCATTGGCTCTCAACGATTAAGTATATTATGAAGGTGGATTCTCTAATCCGACCAATACTTATCTTTGGGTCCTTCCCGAAATGAAATTACTTGCCAAGCAAGCAATTCAAAATACTCTTTGTTATTAAGTATTATGGATCCTTTTGATAACCATAAGTCGTCTCAAGACATAATGTATAGGTGCTATGGTTCATGTACTTATTTTAAGTCATAAGACTTTATTGGAAATACTTTTGGTATTTTGGCCAACTTTGACCCTTTTGTGAAAACTTCACAAATCATCTGATTTTGTAAATCCAATACAAATCCGTTGTCAAATCCTTTTCAAATCCAATTTGAAATTCCATTTTCCTTTCAAGTAAAACAAATAAAGAAATTACTTTATGATTACTTGAAAATAACATATTCAATGTTTGGTAAAAGGAAAAGTACTTTGTTACCATTATTTTATTTAGTGAACCTTTCCTCAAAGAAATACCTCAACTAAATAATGAGTTCCAAAGGTACACAACCTTTTTCACAACTCTAAAAGAAATCAAATGGAGAGTTTTAGTTAATCACCAAATTGTAACAATGGAATGCCACTTTTAAAGCCAAAGGTTAATAATATAGTCAATTTACCAGTTGTCCGTACCATTGGTCACATAACTCAATCCAAATGGAATAAATGAATTAAAGAAGAGTTCTAAAGGTATACTTCCTTTGTCATAACTCTTAAAAACCTCAACGAAAAATTCTTGTGAGCCAACAACTGGCAAACAATGAAAAGCCACCAAGTAAGCATTCAAGCTAGTTAGTGTGGTCAATTTCAAGCATTAACCATGGTGTCACATTTCATTTATTGAGTTTGAAATATACTTTGGAAAAACACTTCATTGAAATGTATGATCACAAATCTTAATGTGATTTGATCCTTTCAAAATCAACTCATTTAAAACCATATATGACTTATGTAAATCATATGATCATAAGTTAAGTGTTTAAACTCATTTTGGAATCCTATTTTTGGTGTCAAAGCCATGACCTCCTTCTTCCTTTGAGATGAGAGGTTGCTCTTGAAAACTTGATTCAACTTGATTACATTACCTTCATTTAATTCTTAAACACATTGTTGAAAAATCAAAATATTTTCTATGTGAGGAATACTAGGAAAATTGAATCTATGTATCATCACATAGGAATCAATTTTATTCATGTTGTTCTTAGTTCCATTCACTCTTACATTTATCATCACACATGTAAACCACATTAGTTCTCAAAGAACAACTTCCTAACCCTTTTAACCTTATCATGGTTGAATCTAACCCCAAGGGTTATGGTGACCATTTGTTCATCAAATCATCTCACAATCAAGTATATCACATAAGTTAATATGATGAACCGCGATATCAAAATCATATTCAAACATACAATAATATCACATCCATTCTCAAAAATAAAATCAAAACCTGTATACCACATTTTTCAGCATACAATCACCCACTTGTCATAAACATTTGATAGACCAAACAAACTTCGATTTAGACAAATAAGTACTCAAAAGAAAGCTTAGGATGTTTACTTTTTGTATATATGTTGAACCTTAATTATGTGCATTTTACAGGGGGTATTTGGGTTGAATTTCATTGCATTTAAAGATAAATATTATTGTATTTCACCCTTTTACTTAAGTTTTGACAGAATTGACGTTTAAAGGCAGCTTGATGAACTTTTACAGAAAAGTGAAGGTTTTAGAGCTTAATTGGGAAGAATAACGAAGTTCTGCGAGTAGCACAGCTGTGCCATGCGAGAGCACGCCCATGCCAACCCTCCAAAGCCATCCATCCAAACAAAACCTGATGAAAATGCTTAAAGCTGACCTCTGGAGAATTAACACGGTCGTGCCATGACAGTGCATGGCCGTGCCAATGGAAGCAAGGCCTGACATAGTCCAGCACGGTCCCAATTGCGAAGACCACGATCATGTTAAAGGAAGAGCATGCCGGTGCTATAGCCCGTGCACTAGAACGTTGTTCTACGAAGTTGGTATGCCCTGACAGATTTGAGCACGGCCTGATATGATGAAGAGCACACCCGTGCTGAAGTAAAGAGCATGATCGTGCCACCTGATTGGCACGCCCGTGCTGATGGCACAGAAAACCTAATTCAAGGCCCTGTTCACATATTTTGTTATAAATAGAGGCCCTCTGTGCAACTTAAGAGATATCTTTTGCATCTTTACATCTCTTTTATCTTTGAACTCTTTTATTAGCTTTCTAGTTTATAGCTTTGGAAATTTTGATTTCTAGAGTAGGATTTGCCACTTGGAGGTTAAGTTGGAGACAAATTCTCACTCTTCAATTATCTAGGATGCGTTTTCCTTTGTTGATTTTGGTTTTCTCTGTTACTATGAGTATCTAATTTCAACACTAGAGTTATGGTGGATCTTGTGTTAGTAGAAACCATTTTCTTTATGTCTTAGCTTTAATTCAATTCTATTTGGTTTCAAGGTTATAATTTGAATAGTGTTATTCTGTTGTTCTTCATCCCATACTAGGATTGCGCACCCTTTGTATGCTTTTAATCAATTGATTGATGTTTTGGCTATCAAGCCCAATTAAATTGGTAGATCTGTAGCATAACCAGGGTTTAACATCTAGATTTGAGAAAATGTGGTTTACTCCTTTCAATCATTCAACCTCTTTGCATTTTATGCTTTCTAAACATTTAAACTCTTTGCTTGACAACCATCGGGTTCATCTGGGGAAAATAATATTAGTTGCCTGAAAAACAATTAATAGTTTTCATAGAGGGATTGGTATTCGAAAAGCAACTGCGAAATTGAACAGAATTAGGATTTTGGGAGGGGGTATTAAAAGCACAAGTGAAACCACAACTCTAGGCTCTTTTACTCTTGATTTCTAAACTCTCTTTTTTTCTTCCTTCATCATCTTTGACTATTGCATTATTATTTATTTCTCTTGAAGTTCTTTATCAGTTTGAATAGCATAAGGATTTCCCTATTCGATTACTTGCTTTATCGCTTTGTTATCAAAATTAATCTCTTAGGTACGATATTTGGACTTTCATCTTATATTACTTCTGCGACAGGGTACACTGCCCTTAAGTGTGTTTTGAATGCAGCAAGTTTTTGGCGCCGTTGCCGGGGATTAATTTTTGATATTTTGTAATTTTAGTAATATTGGAAGAAAAGAAATTCTAGTTAATTTAGGCATTTATTTTTATTCTCGCTCTTTGTATGCTAACGCGTTCTCGAGATCCTGATCTGATTTTTGATAGGGAAGTTGAAAGAACTTTTCATAGGTTATGGAGGCAAGCAAGAGAGAAGAACACCATAGGGGAAAGGATGACTTTGATGGACTACTTTACCCCCTTCTGCTGAGGTGACGGATAGCATCATCAACTCTACGGTGGATGCCAACAACTTCGAGATCAAGCTTGGTTTGGTCTCTATGATCCAAAACTCTGGATTATTTGGGGGGTTGCCAACTGAGGACACCAAGTGCCATCCAAAGACGTTCATCAGGATCACAGATCTCATCAAGTACAATGGGGGCTTCAACAGATGCAATCAGACTCAGATTGTTCCCATTCTCATTATCAGACAAAGCAAATCAGTGGTTTTCCTCTTTGCCACCTGGTTCTTTCACTAATTGGGACCAATTAACACGGCAATTTTTGGCTAGGTACTTTTCACCTTCTAAATATGCTAAATTTAGAGATGATATTTTGAACTTTGTGCAATATGACTAGGAATCTCTCTATGAGGCATGGGAGCGATATCAAGATTCGATCTAGTGGTGTCCATACCATGGTTTCACGGTCCCCGGCCATTCTGGTGCAGATGTTCTATAATGGACTTTTACAACAAAACTGGTCCAATACAGACGCTGCTTTGGAGGATCAAGTCTAAAGAAGACACTTGAAGAAGCTCAAGCCTTAATCCCGGAGATGGTAGCCAATCACTACCAATGGCCACTCAGGGAACACATCATCAAGCAGCCAATCGGTGTATATGAGGTAAATGTCACAGAGGCGATGGTAACCAAGATGGACGCTCTAACAAAGCAGATGGAAATACTTATGCAAGCTCAAGCACAGATAATGACACAATCCAATGCACCAATATCTCCATTCCCATGCAACCACTGCGATCTGATAGGTCATGCGAGCAAGGATTGCCAACTGGGAAATTCTTTTGTTCCACCATCTGACGAGGTCAAATTCATGAGTAATGCCAATCAAAATCAAAACAATTCTTATAATCCTGGTTGGAGGGGTCGTCCAAGTTACTCTTGGTGAGGTCAGCAGAACGATCAAGGTTCAAATTCTAATTCCTACAAACCACCCCACTTGCAGAACCAAGGTTCAAAACCAGAGAATAGGAAGCCCGATCCTCATGAATTGCTGGCAAAGTACATAAAAGAGACTGACAACAAATTTCAAGCCATTCAGACACAGATATCCGCTCTTACCACATTGCTCTCTAAAAGATCTCAAGGATCAATGCCTAACCAAGCTGAGCCAAACCCGAGGGAGCACATCACTGCAATTTCTCTTCAGCAAGCAGAAAAAGAAAAACTCTACTTCCATGGTAGAAAACACTGCTGAAGAAGGCAAGTCTGAAGAAGAGCACGGTCGTGCAACATTTTTGGCACTGTCGTGACACACAGTAAAGATGGAAAGATCCTTTTGATCGAATCATATCATTCCATTATATGGACAATTTCAAAAAACTGCTCACACTATCAATATAGTTGGATGGCGGTTGGGCAAGTATGCCCCCATCGTCTAGTGGTTCAGGACATCATGGATCAACTAAGCCCTGTCGGGGACTTCCTTAAGAATAAGAAAGAGGAATATTATGCAACTACCATGGAGTAAGGTTTAGTCCTATTCATGGGGACTCTGTAAATATTCCATTCCAAAAAGAGAAAATTCGAAATAATTGGGATTTTTTTGGAGATTGGATGCAGTTACTAATTCATGATCTGACATGTACAGAATGAAAAATTCATTCTCGATTCTACGAAATCAAATCCACGAAAAAATTTGATCTATGGACAGCATCGTTGTGGTAAACTGGTAATAGTCACTAGTGAGGTACAAATTTCTCTACCAACTCTTCTAATTGGGAATGATAACATGCAAAATGATGAATTTTTAAGAACTCAGATGAACTTGTATGTTAAGCCACCCCTTGATAAAAATAAACACCTCTCCTTTGGTTAAAGTTATCTGGAACGAGACTACAGGTTATGCTAACTGGGAAAGAGAAGAGGACATGCAACGGTAGTATCCGAGTTTATTTTAAGAGGTACATTAAATTTCGAGGACGAAATTCTTTTAAGAGGGGTAGGAATGTAACGCCTCGATTTTCAAGCTTTATAATTATTCAATATTTAAACGTTTGTATTTTATTGGAGGGTCTAGAGAGTGAAATAAAATATTCTGAGACCATAGTCATGCTCTACGTTGTCGTAGGAAGCTATGGTTAAGTTTTGGGCAAAAACTCAAACGAAGTCCGGTCTGCGTTTTTCCCGGATAGTGGTGTTTTTCTACTGTCAAGACCTAGTTTTGACTTGTGAATGAGACAGTAAGTCTTAGGATTTAATTCTCTACATATTTGTTAAAATCCGTTCGGACGTCCAAAAGTGAAAATAATATATTATATTCGGGTATATACTCGAACCGGGAGACGTTTTGAGTTGCAGAGGGATTTAACGGGACTCGCGAACGAATAATTTTGGTGTCCCATCAAGTTGAATTTCGTGGCCTACCTTCATGATGACAAAAAAAAAAATATCTGGACATGAAATGACTAAAATGCCCTTGATCTTTTAAGGAAATGACCAAATTGTCCTTTGGTTAATTACAAGTTTGCCATTACATCAAAATATCTATAAAACTCATCCTCAAATTGGCCTTCGGCCATTCTCTCTCTCTCCATTCCCTCTCACTTGTTCTTCCTGTTCTTGAAGTTCATCAAAGTTCTTCAAGTGTTCTTCACAAAAAAACCTATCTTTGATCTTGAAAAGTTGAACATTTTAGTGAAACCTTGTTTCTTTTCTCATTAGTCTTTGATTCTAGGAGGTATGATCTTCATCTTAACTCTCTTAATCTCTCTATTTCATCTCTTGAATCTCTTGATTCATGAAGATCCAAGTTTTGATCCAAAACTTTGAAAACTCATAGAAAAGTGTAGAAAAATCCTTTTAATACCAAATCAATTTTATGAACTAGTTTCATCATTCTCTTTCACTATCCAAGAGCAAGTAACCAAAAGCTTTTTCTAACCATATTGGTATTTATTTGGCCGAAACCTTCATATAGAAAAAGGTTGAGTTTTTTATTCAAGTTTTGTGTAATAAGACTTGTTTTAGTGTTAGGAGTATCTAAGGATCATCCATCCAAAAGATTAGAATTTTTAGACATCTCTTGCTTATTTTCACATAGAGGGGACGAAACTCTAGTTGGCGTGAATAAGAGATTTTTGTGGTTTTTGATGTTTAGTGTTTGATTGATTGTGTTGTTTGCAGTTGGTGACGAGTAATCGGGAGATTCACGAACTGATCATCCGACTTCGATCCAGAGGATTTTCATCAACAGGTATGGGGGGTGAACCTCATCACACCAAAGTTGGTGGAGGTTGGAATGGTTGTTTAAGTTTGTGTATGGGTGAAACCCTTTGGTTTCGGTTCACCACTTTATTTGTTAACTTCTCTTGGAGAACAAAGTTGTAATAATTAGTTTATGCTTTAGTGTGCTCTAGCATACGTTTATGATGTTGATTGATTGAAAAAAATGTTTTCATGTATGTTGAAAAACCTACTTTGATATCTAGATCAAGTATGGATTTTTATG
Organism: Ammopiptanthus mongolicus; assembly: GCA_039655645.1. Classification (NCBI taxonomy): domain Eukaryota; kingdom Viridiplantae; phylum Streptophyta; class Magnoliopsida; order Fabales; family Fabaceae; genus Ammopiptanthus; species Ammopiptanthus mongolicus. Next base: position 48,384,729 of record CM077351.1, on the reverse strand, counting down.
CTTGATTATGATACAATGATGGGTGATTATTGTTTGTCATAATTTTGTGAGCATTTTGAGCTATAACTTGTCTAGTTGGTGAAGCAAAATCTTCACTTTTTCCTTTAGGAGGCTTGCGGCCTTAGTGAGAAGAAAATAGGAGAACATGCGTTGTTCTTGAACAATTAAAGTTTGAAGTAAGAAAAGTGTTTGAATGGCTTATGTTTCAAAGAAAAACAATAAGTGATTTTATCCAAAGATCAAATAAAGTTTCAACCTTTAAGTGTTTTCACCAAAGAGAAAAATGTTTTTAACCATAGCTCATCTAATTGACTAAAGTGTATTAAAAAGAGGAATAATGAAGTAGTTTCATGAAAGTTAACATAGTTTTCAGAAGACATTACCTTTATCTTAGAACCAAGATAATGTTCCTTTTTCAAATATAATGGAGACCTTTATCCTTAAGTTGATTAAAATGAATCATAGTTAAGAAAGTTAGGTGAGTTATATTTTCCTTTACACTAATCATAGTTAACAAAGTTAGGTTAGTTGATTAAAATGAATCATAGTTAATAAAGTTAGGTGGTTTTACAAAGAGAGTTTTTCAACTCTTAATCGTAAAGTTTTACGCGTGAAAACCTAAGTTAAGTAATTAACTTAGAGTTAAAGACAAGAGGTAATTAAGTATGGTATGTGGTGGAACAAGACCATGTATTATACCATTGATGACTTAGTTCATCATTGACTTCATAAGACTTAAGTGAATCAACACTTATTTCCTTAATTGAAAATCAAGGAGTAATATCTTAGAAGGCTTAAAGACTTATCTAAGAGGATTCTCAATCCTTATTCATAATGCTTTGGAGTTGAGACATAATTCATAAGACATAAACACAAACACGAAACGTTTTGGGTTTTGAAATAGTAGTTCGATGACGGATCGGTGACTCGAATCTTGGTCAATCGTTCAATTATTTCAGTCTTGTGATGACTCGATCCCGGAGGGATCACGAGATTTATCCGGTGGATAAAAAGTTTTGTAATTCAAAGACGCGTGTAGTTCCTAAGAAAGAGAACCCTAGTGAACCTTGAGGTTTATCTGGTGGATAGACGTTGCTTTATCGCATCTGCTTTAGGTAAGCATTGGCATTTCATTTGCATGAGTCGTAAGGCCTTGAGCCTAGGAGTTGAGCTTACACCTTGATGCGGTTGCGAATCTTACAGTGACGATTGGAATGGTCTTGGAGGTATCAGGGTTGGAAGGGCTGACATGTGACCAGTTGGTAGCTCTTCTATGTCGTGGCGAATCCGAGCAATACACTGATATCCTTGACTAGATGCCGTACTTTTCCTGTTTGGTTGAGAGTGTTTCCGTAAAGCCAGATACGTGCACATTATGTGTAACATCCTAGTTTTTCTATGACTCTGATCGAGCTGGTTAACCTCGATCGAGGCTTTGGATGATCGTGTGGTTTGTGGTGTTTTGGTTTGAGACCTAGTTTGAAGCTTAGGAATAGGCTTGAACGAGGTTGGAAATACCTAAGGTGTAACACGAGAAACGGGGGAAGTCAGGAGGATGGAAGTTCTTCTTTCGCTGATGTTGACGCTCAAGCTTGAAAGAACTCCACGCTCAAGTGTTTTGAAGCTTAAGCATGGGAGGAGACACACGCTCCGACCTACTGAGTGCGTTGTGCAGCTGCTTTGAGTGAGGACGCATGTGAGACACGTGTCAGGCCAGGGAGCGGGAGGAGTGCACAACGTTCCACGCTCGAGCGTGGAGAGACCCCACGCTAGAGCGTGGCAACACTAAAGCGTGCAAAGCGATCCACTCTTAAGTGTGGACAGCAGAAACCATAAATGGAGCTTCCACTTTCATTTTCTCATTTGCACGAAATCGCCTAAGTTTTCTGCAAGTTAGAGAGAGAGGCTCTAAGTTTTTAGAGTGATAAAGCTTGAGGTTAGAGGTGATCGAGCTGTCGAAATGCGATTCTGACTACACCATTGCAATCGTGGGGAAGTTTTACACAACTTCAGTGGATTAGTTTCTCGATTAGCCCCAAGTAAACTCGAACCCCTAACATGTGTTCTTGGCGTTCTTCGAGTCTTTACCTTTTTCTTTAATCTTTGAGCTTGCCCTATGGCTAACGCTGTGGTGCATGTGTTGTGCTCGTGATTGCCTGCCAGCTGATGACTAAGGCCGCGGCTACCAAGAGGATTGGGGCTGTTCTTGGAGCTGCCATTGAAGGAGGACTGCGAGCTTGAGGTAGGAGGAGCGAGCCAATGATTGCGTGGATTTTCGTGCCGACAGTTCATGTGGGGAGAAAGAGTATTACTGTCGTCGGGAAGGCAATAGTAGTGTAGTTGTGATTTCTACTGTGTGTAGGGAGGCCCTAACCCTACTAGTGGTTGAGCCCTGATAAAGTACCTAAACCCTAGGTTTAGCTTACTTTGGGCTATCACCGTTAAGTTTGGAAACCCTAGGTTGGAGAACTGTTAATCGAGGATGTTTGCTGATGTATGACGGTATGTTGGTTGCTGTTGTTGCTATCTGTCTGCCTATATGCTACTTGGTATATATGTGATATGTTGCTAGCTACTTATATGCTGTTGTTGATGTTACTGCTACTATGGTGATATTATTGTTGTTGCTATGCTGTATGCTGTAATATTAAGAGTTGTGGCGGAATGCCATAGAATAAGTTTGGCTGTATGCCGTGTTGTTATCGGGTTGATACCGTGGATGGTGCCGTTGCTGTTGTGCTGACTTCTTGAAGTTGTGGCCATGTTATTTGAGTTGTGGCTCGTGGACGCGTGGCGTCGAGGCTGTGACCGTGTGGACGTAGTGGCATTGTGATGTTTCCGATTGAGAGCTTAGGCGTGAGATCCAGTATCAAGCCGATTGAGGATGTTTGCAGCATATCATCATTAGCTGCCAAGTGGCGAGGCCGTATGACAGGTAGTTTGGGCTGCCAGCGTCATACGAGGATAGTTGTACCTGAGTGCGGGTACGGAAAGTAGATGGGGCGGTCAAGTGAGTGGCCTTGGGGATGTTGCCAGTCTCGGGAATAGTTTACAGTGACGGATGAGGTAGCTCCTATCCTGTCGTGATGCCCGATCCAATCCGTTTTCCCCGACTAATCCCAGAGCTATCCAGTGTTCCACGCTAACGTTCCGAGGCGACCAAGATACCCCGGTTCCGGTTTGGAAGGGGGATGCACACTTATTGGTCATGACGAGCGGTTCGGTTTCTTGGACAAGCTAACTCCGTTCCGACACAGATACTGTTCCGGTGTGGACTTGTTCGGGTGTGGAACCGTTCTAGTTGGGAACATACATAAGTGCATTTTTTGGCCGACATGTTGCATGGGATTAGTATCCCGGTCCAGAGGATTGATCTGAGTGTGAGACTCATGGGATGGATGTTTGTTGCATATGTTGTCTTGGGAGATGTATGCTGGGATGCAGTAAATGCTATAAATGTGATATCTGTTATACGCTGCCTGCTATGTGTTTACTGCATTGCTGTTGTTTTCCGACCTTATAAGGCGCTGTATTTCTTATCTCCCTTCTGTTTTCCTTTGTTGTCTGGTATGGATTCACTTGAAGATGACGAGCCAGCAGAGACTCATCATGGATCCGAGGCTTCACCCGTTCATCACGGGGGCACCGCGAATGCCGGTGCTAGGTGACATTGAGATTGAATGTCATGATGAGAATGGGTGGCGGGTGGACCCCTCTACCTTTTTGGTGGTCTACACAGGGCTAGTCAGTTTGATATTTCGAAGCGATACACCTCCATATGTAGATATTATCGGTCCCTATCGCATCTACCAGATCCTCCCCTTTCCGAGGATGTGGCGAACTCCGAGGCAGAGGGAGCAAGACTACGCTTGGGCAGCACCCCAATCATCGGTCGTGATCAGCAGGAGAGGTTACGTTTACCGAGGCCAGCGCAGGAGGACTGAGCAGTACTTGAGGACCTACCGCAGGCGTAGGATCGTGGTCTCCAGTTCTTCGTCTGAGTACGAGCTGATGGTGCTGTATAGACGTACTCACGGCGAGGGTCAGGGTAGCTCAGGGCATCCTCACCACTGATGCTGAGAGCCTGCCAGTGCGTCCTAGGGAGTGAGCTGAGAGCTTTTTCATGTATTTTGAGAGGGGACGGGGGTGGCTGGTGAGCTCCGAGTGTTTTTCATTTGACTCTTGATGTATTTTTGTTTTCTACCCGATAGTATGTATATGTATATACAGTGCCCTACTGATGGGGCTAACTTATGCATGTTATTGTACAGTTATATATATGTTCCGCTTTTACTCTGATTGTTCTCTCTATGCTTGCCGTTTTGTTTGCTTTTTTTTTGCATTACTGTTTGATTACCACGCTAACACTTTATATACGGCTAGGCATTAGAAGGTTGGGAGTAATGGGAAGGCTTCATATGTATAGGGTCGTCTCATCTTGGTGGTATCAGAGCAGTTCGATTCTAAATCGGACTGTGAAGGTTAAGTGTACTGGCTTTGACGGTTGATAACCGAGTTGTATCAATTGTGTCGGGTTTTGGGTAGAGTGTCCGATATCGAAATGTGATAACTGCTTTCACTCATAAGGCATATGATATGTTTAACTGTTAAGTACTATTGTATGTCTTATGAATTGGAACTGATGGCTCCTTTTTATAGGAAGCTAAATGGCACGTGGAAGAGGAAGACGTGAAAGGCCGACAACTAGACATAACGATGATAACAATATTGCTGACCACTCAGGGACAGGGAATGGTGATGACACCTCTGAAGCCATGCGGGCCATGAGGGACTTGGCTACCGCCATGATACAGCAGACTCAACAGACTGCCCAGTATATGCAAATGCAGGAAGAGAGGGAAGTCAGGTAGGATCAGCTGCATGTTGTAAGGGAGAATGAGATGGTGGACATCGGTCTCAATGCTTTTATGAAGGGGAATCCTCCCCAATTCCATGGAGAGTATAACCCCGAGGCTGCAAAAATGTAGCTACAAGAGATAGAGAAGGTGTTCATGGCCACACACTGCAGGGAAGACAGGAAGGTTCCCTATGCTGCCTTCATGTTGGTAGGAGCAGTAGAAGCTTAGTGGAGGACCAAGGCAAGACTGTTAGAGGCCGGTGGAAGAGTATTGACGTGGCAACTGTTTCGGGAATGCTTTTTGGAGAAGTACTTCCCGAGAAGCATCCGGCAGGAAAAAGAAAAGGAGTTCCTGAGTCTGAAACAGGAACAGCTATCTGTGGGTGAGTACGCGATGAGGTTTGAAGCGCTACTCAAATTCTCTCAGTTCTATCAGATCCATCCGGATGAAGAATGGGTCTACAGGAGGTTCGAGGATGGATTGAGGCCCGAGTTGAAGTGAGCAATGATGCCTTTGAGTATTGGTTCTTTTCCCGAGTTAGTGGAGAAGTGCACAGTGGTTGAGGGATATGACCGAGCAGGGACTGTCACACAACAAAAGACAAGTGGTGGACCTGTTCGGAGCAGTCAAAGGGGTAGGAGCAGTAAGTTCTAATAGAGAGTAGGGCTGCATGATCACCCGGCTCGATTTAATGTCAACCATGGAATGAGTGACCCTAGTCAAGCACAACAAGAAATCAAGACTTGTTTTCGGTGCGGGGGACCACACCTAGTCAAGAAATGTCCGAGGACCCAACACATAAGATGTTTTAACTGCAATCAGATGGGCCACTATGCGTCAGACTGCAAGCCTGAAGTTAGCAGAAGGGCTCAGTTTTAGCAGCAGAGTGGAAAGGCCTAGAGTGGTGGAGCAAGATCAGTTATGGCAAGTCAACCAAGTAGGCCACAGACGACCGGAAGGGTGTTTGCCATGCGAGGTTCTGAAGGCTCCCAAAGTCCTGATCTGATCCAAGGTAAGTGCTTAGTTTCTGGTAAGCTTTTGTCGATTTTGTTTGACTCAGGGGCTACGCATTCTTTCATATCAACAGAGGTATGGATCACTTGGGGTTGCCTGTTTCTACATTGCCCTACAACTTTATCTGTACACCGTAAATGTCCTGTTACGGTAGAAAGCCGTCATTTTCTTGTTGACCTTATCTGTTTGCCTATGCAACATATAGATGTAATCCTAGGCATGGATTGGCTTTCGGCCAACCATGTGATGTTAGACTGTTCAAACAAAACTCTTAGCTTTTCCGAGCAATCTAAATGGATGCCTGCCGATAAGAGTACTCCGACAGGTGAACAATCGGACGAGTATGTGGTGTTGTTCTCTTTGGAAGGGAAGGAGACTCCTAGTGTTGAAAGGTGGAGTTTGCTATAGACCTGGTACCGGGAACAGGGCCTATACCGATAGCACCATATCGGATGTCTCCAGTAGAGCTGATGGAGCTAAAGAAATAATTGGACGAGATGCTAGGCAAAGTGTTTATCAGGCCTAGTGCATCTCCGTGGGGAGCGCCAGTATTGTTTGTGAAGAAGAAAGACGGGAGCTCAAGGCTGTGCGTAGACTATTGTCAGCTGAACAAAGTGACGATAAAGAATAAGAATCCGTTACCACGGATAGATGATTTGATGGATTAGCTGAAAGGAGCAGCTGTGTTTTCTAAGATCGATCTGTGATCTGGATACCATCAAATTCGGGTTAAGAAGGAGGATGTGCCAAAGACTGCTTTTCGGAGTCGGTATGGTCACTACGAGTATTTGGTTATGCCGTTTGGTGTGACTAATGCTCCAACTGTGTTCATGGACTATATGAACAGGATCTTTTGACCGTTCCTTGGCAAGTTTATTCTGTGTTTATCGACGACATTCTTATATACTCTTCGAGTAGAAAGGAACACCAAGAGCATCTGAGGGCGGTGTTGCAAGTGCTAAAAGACCGGCAGTTGTGTGCTAAACTGTCGAAGTGGAGTTTTGGTTAAAGGAAGTTCAGTTTCTAGGCCATGTGATCAGCAAGGATGGAATCGCAGTGGACCCTACGAATGTTGAGGTCGTAATGAGTTGGGAAAGCCCTAAGTCTGTAAACGAGGTGAGAAGTGTTCTTGGTTTAGCGGGCTATTACCGGAGGTTTATCGAAGGATTCTCTAAGATTACGTTACCTATGACGCAGTTAATGAGAAAAGGGAAGGTGTTTGAGTGGTCAGAGGCCTGCGAGCAGAGTTTTCAGGAGCTGAAAAGGAGACTGACCACATCACCTGTGATGGTGTTACTAGATCCTTTGGGGAGATTTGATGTGTATTATGATGCATCTTTTCAAGGATTGCGATGTGTGCTCATGCAAGACAGAAAAGTAGGGGCGTATACCTCCAGGCAGTTGAGAGTACATGAGCGGAACTACCCAACGAATGATCTGGAATTGGCTGCGATAGTGTTTGCATTAAAGATATGGAGACACTATCTGTATGGCGCTAAATTCAGTGTGTTTAGCGACCATAAGAGCCTGAAGTATCTGTTCAACTAGAAAGAGTTGGACATGAGGCAAAGAAGGTGGATGGAATTCATAAAGGACTATGAATTCGACCTGCAATACCATCCAGGTAAGGCGAAGGTTGTAGCGGATGTGCTCATTAGGAAATCCCTACATGTATCTGCAATGATGGTAAAGGAGCTAGAGCTTTTAGAGGCGTTTAGGGATCTGAATCTGGAAACGGAAATCGTCGAGGATAAGATGAATCTGGGGATGGTTAGAGTAACTAGCGATTTCCTAAACCTGTTATGGAAGAAGCAAGCTGAAGATAAGTACCTCGAGAGCGTAAACCAGTTGATAGAGGAAGGTAAGACTTGGGAATTCAAAAGAGGTACCGATGATCTGCTTAGGTATGGTGATCGGATTTGTGTGCCAGCGATTAGAGAAGTTAAGAATATGATCTTGGAAGAAGCACACAAGAGCAAGATGAGTTTCCACCCAGGGGCTACCAAGATGTATCAGGATCTGAAGAAGTTGTTCTGGTGGCTGAAGATGAAGAAAGATGTAGCAGCTTATGTCCAAACCTGCTTGGTGTGTCTGAAGGAGAAGGTTGAACACCAGAAGCCGACAAAATTGTTGCAATCGCTGGATGTCTCAGAATGGAAATGGGATAGTATCGTTATGGACTTTGTTTCTGGGTTGCCAAGAACTCAGAAAAGATGTGATGCAGTCTGGGTAATCATCGATCGATTGACGAAGTGTGCTCACTTCTTACCAATCAACCAGAGTTATTCTTTGGAGCGATTAACTCAGATTTACATCCGAGAGGTTGTAAGATTGCATGGGGTACCTTCGAGTATCATCTCGAATCGTGATCCAAGGTTTACCTTAAGGTTTTGGAGGAGCTTATACAGTGCTATGGGAACTAAGTTAAGTATGATTTCTGCTTATCATTCTCAAACGGATGGTCAGTCGGAATGAACAATTCAGTCATTGGAGGATCTCTTAAGAGCGTACGTGTTGGAGAACACAAGAAGTTGGGACGAGTTTCTTCCATTGATCGAGTTTACTTATAACAACAGTTTCCATTCAAGTATCGGGAGGGCACCGTATGAAGCCCTGTATGGACGGAAGTGTAGGACTCCGTTGTGCTGGTTTGAGACGGGAGAAAATCAGCTGTTAAGCCCAGAGTTGGTACAGCAGATGACAGAACAAGTCCGTAAGATATGGGAAAGGATGAAGGTCGTAAGGAACAAGCAGAAGAGCTACGCTGACAAGATGAGGAGGCCTTTGGAATTCCAAGAGGGTGACCATGTCTTTATGAGAGTTACCCCAAGAGCTGGAGTGGGCAGGGCAATCCGATCCAGAAAGCTAACACCAAAACTCATCGGACTGTTTCAGATTCTTCGACGAATCGGTCCTGTAGCCTATCAGATAGCTTTGCCGCGAAGTTTATCCAATCTTCATGACGTCTTTCACGTCTCTCAACTCAAAAAGTATTATCCCGATCCATCACACGTGTTAGAGCCCGAATCAATCCAACTAAAAAAGAACCTGCAGTACGAAGCTGCAACTGCTCGGATCATAGATCGAAGGATCAAGGAACTGCGCGGTAAGCACATTCCGTTAGTACGAAGCTGGAACTGCGCGGTAAGCACATTCCGTTAGTAAGAGTGGAGTGGAACCCAGTGACTGGTGATTCAACGTGGGAACGTGAAACGGAGATGGGCCAGAGCTATCCTTATTTGTTCACAAATATACGATGGAAATTTCGGGGACGAAATTTTCTGTAAAGGGGTGGTAATGTAACATCCCAATTTTTCTATGACTTTGATCGAGCTGATTAACCTTGATCGAGGCTTTGGATGATTGTGTGGTTTGTTGTGTTTTGGTTTGAGACCTAGTTTGAAGCTTAGGAATAGGCTTGAACAAGGTTTGAAGTGCCTAAGGTGTAACACGAGAAACGGGGGAAGTCAGGAGGCTGGAAGTTCTTCTTTCGCTGAGCTTGACGCTCAAGCGTGGAAGAACTCCACGCTCAAGCATTGTGACGCTTAAGCGTAAAAGGAGACGGACGCTCCAGCGTGCTGAGTGCGCTATGCAGCTGCTCTGAGTGAGGACGCGTGTGAGACATGTGTCAGGCCAGGGAGCAGGCTGAGTGGACAAGGTTCCACGCTCGAGTGTGGAGAGACCCCACTCTAGAGCGTGGCAATGCTAAAGCATGCAAAGCGATCCACGCTTAAGCGTGGACAGCAGAAACCAAAAGTGGAACTTCCACTTTCATCTTCTCATTTGCACGAAATCTCCTAAGTTTTCTACGAGCTAGAGAGAAAGGATCTGAGTTTTTAGAGTGATAAAGCTTGAGGTTAGACATGATCGAGCAGTCGGAACACGACTCCGACTACACCGTTGCAATCGCGGCGAAGTTTTACACAACTTTAGCGGATCAGTTTCTCAATTCGCCCCGGGTAAACTCGAACCCCTAACACGTGTTCTTGGCGTTCTTCGAGTCTTTGCCTTTTTCTTTAATATTTGTGCTTGCCCTAGGGCTAACTCTGTGGTGCATGTGATGTGCTCGTAATTAGGGCAAAGTTCGTGCTCGTGATTACCTTCCAGCTGAGGACTAAGGCCGTGGCTACCAAGAGGATTGGGGCTGTTCTTGGAGCTGCCATTGAAGGAGGGCTGTGAGCTTGAGGAAGGAGGAGCGAGCCAGTGATCGCGTGGATTTTCGTGCCAACAGTTCAGGTGGGGAGAAAGAGCATTGCTGCCGTCAGGAAGGCAAGAGTAGTGTAGTTGTGATTTCTGCTGTGTGTAGGGAGGCCCTAACCCTACAAGTGGTTGAGCTCTGATAAAGTACCTAAGCCCTAGGTTTAACTTACTTTGGGCTATCGCCGTTAAGTTTGGAAACCCTAGGTTAGAGAACTGTTAATTGAGGATGTTTGCTGATGTATGATGGTATGCTGTTTGCTGTTGCTGCTATCTGTCTGCCTATATGCTACTTGGTATATATGTGATATACTGCTAGCTGCTTATATGTTGTTGTTGATGTTACTGCTACTATGGTGATATTATTGTTTTTGCTATGCTGTATGCTGTAATATTAAGAGTTGTGGCAGAATGCCGTAGAATAAGTTTGGCTGTGTGCCGTGTTGTTATCAGGTTGATACCGTGGATGGTCCCGTTGCTGTTGTGCTGACTTCTTGAGGCTGTGGCCATGTTGTTTGAGCTGTGGCTCGTGGACGCGTGGCGTCGAGGCTGTGGCCGTGTGGATGTAATGGCATCGTGATGTTTTTTGTAACATCCTAAAATTTCAATATAATTATTTTAATAAAATAAATTAAGTTGTTATGAGATTTAGTGTAGAAAATTACTAGTATAAGAATTTACGGAATACAAAGATGGAATATATATATATATATATATATATATATATATATATATATATATATATATATATATATATATATATAATAGACAAAAGAAAAGAAGCACAGTTGAGCCACGAAAATTGTTCAAATGGATTTTTTTAGGATGAGTTCTTTTCAATTGAAAAGTAAAAACCCTTCATTGTTTTAGTAAAGGTGAGGTGCGAATTATTTAGCGCCGCACAGCATCAACTTCTTTAAGAAAAATATAGAGGAGGACCAATTTGCACCAGTTGTAGTGCAAAGCAGGGAGCCTTAGCGTTACTCATTCAACAAGGTTAGAATTAGGGATTTTTGGTGAAACATTAGGGTTCATTCGTAAGAAATACTTGGAGCTTTTGGAGGTCTATGAGAGGTGAGTAGAAATACTCTTTCTCACCCTTTTGATGGTGCAAATTGATTTGGAGTTTGGGTTATGTTTTCAAAATGCGTTTTTGGAAAATAATCATGCGTTTGGTCAAATCCTGATTTTACAAATTTGGGGATTTTCCTTCTAAGGTGTTCCTGCTGTCAATTAAATGGTTATTATTGAAATTGATGCTATGATATATATGATACATACATGATTTGGTTGAATTGACATGTTATATAAGCACTATTTGATGATATTTGTGATATTGGCATGATTCAATAACTGTTAATATGTTGGATGTTGTTTGTGCAATACTGCCTATGATAGGGGTATCGAAAGTAACACTGCCAATGATTTGGGGTGTCAAAATATGAAATATCACCATGATGGGGTATCGAAAGTAACATTGCCACACGTTGGAATGTCGAAATGAGTAATACCACCAGTGTACAATGGTTGGTATCGAAATGTGTAATGTCACCGAAGAGAAGGTGACATCGAAATACCTTCATGAGTGAGGTAGGCAATGGGACGCCATTGTTATGTGCAGTTTGAAAGGCATATCACATATGAGAATATTTGAGATTGTTTGATATATGAGATTTTGTCATATTTGATTTATGATGTATTAATGATGATTGTTACTGTCAATAATAATTTATATTATTATTATTATTATTTTACTATACATTATTCTGAAAATAGCGGGTACCATGGATAGTTTTTCCGGTTACCGCACCGGCTGAGAACGATGCTTTTGTGAAAACCCTTTAAACTGTATTTCTGTTCACTGGGATTTTATATCTCATTAGTGGCATTGTTTTCAGAGCCTGAGGATGTCCCTGTTGAGCAGCCAGAAGTTTTGAAGACTATCTCTTTAGCTTTAGAGCTTGGTTAGTATTGTATGGCATATGCCAGGAGGACCTTTATTATCTTTTAGTTATTTTCTTATGCGAGATGTTATAGACGCCTTGTTTTGAAGTTTTGAAACTGATTATGTTATTCCGTTTTTGAATTAATGTAAACAATTATTTTGGACTAACATTATATTAAGTATTTATTCAGTGTTTATTTAAGGAAAAATTTTATTTTTCCTGACTTTATTTAAATTATTAATTTGGGTTACTAATGTAACGAAGGATGTTACATTTTTGATTGAGAGCTTAGGCGTGAGATCCGGTACCAAGCCCGTTGAGGATGTTTGCTGCATATCATCATCAGCTGCCAAGTGGTGAGGCCATATGGCAGGTAGTATGGGCTGCCAGCATCATACGAGGTTAGTTGTACCTGAGTACGGGTACGGAAAGTAGATGGGGTGGTCAAGTGAGTGGCCTTGGGGATGTTGCCGGTCTCAGGAATAGTTTACAGTGACGGATGAGGTAGCTCCTATCCTGTCGTGAAGCCTGATCCAGTCCGGTTTGCCCGACTAATCCCAGAGCTTTCCAGTGTTCCAGGCTAACGTTACGAGGCGACGGAGATACCCCGGTTCCGATGAGGAAGGGGGATGCACTCTTATTGATCACAGCGAGCGGTTTGGTTTCTTGGACAAGCTAACTCCGTTTCGACACAGAACCTGTTCCGATGTGGACTTGTTCAGGTGTGAAACCGTTCCAGTTGGGAACATGCATAAGTGCGTTTTTCGGCCGACATGCTGCGTGGGATTGGTATCCCGGTCTAGAGGATTGATCTAGGTGTGAGACTCATAGGATGGATGTTTGTTGCATATGTTGTCTTAGGAGATGTATGCTGGGATGCAGTAAATGCTATAAATATGATATCTGTTATACGATGCCTGCTATGTGTTTACAGCATTACTGTTGTTTTCCGACCTTATAAGGCATTGTATTTCTTATCTCCCTTTTGTTTTCCTTTGCTGTCTGGTATGGATTCACTTGAAGACGATGAGCCAGCAGAGACTCGTCATGGATACAAGGCTTCACCGGTTCATCACAGGGGCACTGCGGATGCCGGTGCTGGGTGATATTGAGATTGAATGTCATGATGAGAGGGGGTGGCGGGTGGACCCCTCTACCTTTCTGGTGGTCTACACAAGGCCAGTCAGTTTGATATTTCGGAGCGGTACACCTCCATATGTAGATATTATCGGTCCCTATCGCATCTACCAGTTCCACCCTTTTCCTAGGATGTGGCCACCTTCGAGGCAGAGGGAGCAGGACTACGCTTGGGCAGCACCCCAGTCATCGGTCGTGACCAGCCGGAGAGGTTACGTTTACCGAGGCTAGCGCAGGAAGACTGAGCAGTACTTGAGGACCTACCGCAGGCGTAGGATCGTGGTCTCTAGTTCTTCGTCTGAGTACGAGCCGATTTTGCGGTACAGACGTACTCACGGCGAGGGTCAGGGTAGCTCAGGGCATCCTCACCACTGATACTGAGAGCCCGCCAGTGCGTCCTAGGGTGTGAGCTGAGAGCTTTTTCATGTATTTTGAGAGGGGATAAGGGTGGCTGGTGAGCTCCGAGTGTTTTTCTTTTGACTCTTCATGTATTTTTGTTTTCTACCCGACAATATATATATGTATGTACAGTGCCCTACTGATGGGGCTAACTTATGGATGTTATTGTACAGCTATATATATGTTGCACTTTTACTCTGATTGTTCTCTCTATGCTTGCCGTTTTGTTTGCTTTTTTCCGCATCGCTGTTTGATTACCACGCTAACGCTTTATATACGGCTAGGCATAGTTAATAATAAGATTAGAAGGTTGGGACTAATGGGAAGGCTTCATATGTATGGGGTCGTCTTATTACGAATGTTGTAGCATCTTGCTCATGGCTGGCAATAACCGGAACATGTCCTCCCATTCACTCTCTCCGATGTTTTGTTAGCTCCATGGAGTAGGGGTCACAGTTTACCCTTGTGGCATATGGCATTGATTCATATATATTGCACTGCATTGCATGGCTGTTGATAGTTACATTTACTTATTGTACATCGCTGTTATGTTTTTGAGAATGCCTTATTTTATGCTGCTAATTGTTTAACATGATTCATATTGAAATATATGATAAGCATGCTGGGTACGTCGTTGCCTGGTCAGTCGTCCCGTTTTTACTTCGGCTACTTTGTTGTGTTGATGATCGGGATCTCACCCATATTGTATATCTTTTCTGCTGGTATTGTTGTTTCTGCTTGAGTAGATGGACGCGACGACGATACTGTCCAGCGTTTGCTTTGAGTCCGGAGGGGGACTCCTTTTGCTGTTTAGTTTTTGGCCAGGCTGTGTTAGGTGTCTGTAGTACCTTTTTGGGAGCTGATACTCCTAGTACTTATTGTTTCTTATGTCAGTTATGCATTAGACCTATGTCTGTATATACTACTATTTATGTTTCTGTATTTTATTTCTGAATGTCTTTTAGAAATGCATGGTGAACCTAAGTTCATTTCATTATTACTTACCTTTACTATATCCCATTACATCTTTGTGAAAAGAAAAAAAAACCGTATTTTCCGTATTAATATTATTTTCGGCCTTATAATCGCTCGGGAATGTGACACTTGGGAAAGGGTGTTGCAAACCTCATTGAGTACTCACCAACCGACAGCTGTTCCTATTTTAGACTCAGGAACTCTTTCTCTTTCTCTTGTCTGACGCTCCTCGGGAAGTACTTCTCCAGAAAGCACTCCCGGAACAGTTGCCAGGTTAACAACCTTCCTCCGGCCTCTAACAGTCTGGCCTTGGTCCTCCACCAAGCTTCTGCTGCTCCAACCAGCATGAAAGCAGCTTATGTAACCTTCTTGTCCTTTCTGCCGTGTGTGGCCATGAAAACCTTCTCTATCTCTTGCAACCACATCTCTACAGCTTCAAGGTTGTATTCTCCGTGGAATTGGGGAGGATTTCCCTTCATGAATGCGTTGAGACCAGTGTCCACTGTCTCGTTTCCTCTTACTACGTAAAATTGATCCTGCCTCGCTTCCCTCTCTTCTCGCCTCTGCATATGCTGGGCTGTCTGCTGGGTTTGTTGCATAATTGCGGTAGCCAAGTCCCACATGGCCCGCATTACTTCAGAGGTGTCACCACCACTTCCTGTCCCTGAGTGGTCACCATTGTTGTTATTATTATTGTTGTTATTATTATCATTGCCTCCGGTCACGGCCGGCCTTCCACCTCTTCCTCTTCCACGTGCCATTTAGCTTCCTGTAAAAGGAGCTATCAGTTCCAATTCATAAGACATATAATAGCACTTAACAGTTAAACACATCGTATGCCTTATGAATGAAAATAATTATCACACTTTGATAACTAGCACATCGAGCAATCTACCGAATCCAGACTCAGTTGATACAGTATGGGTATCAACCGTCAAAGCCCATACACTTTACAGACCTGCAGTAATGGTTCCAGAATTCCACAGTTTCCAGTTCCAATACGGACTGTGTAGCACCAACGACCTTCAAGGCCCGTTGTAGAACCAAACTACTCTGATACCATAAAAATGAGATGATCGCATATAAATATGAATCATCCCATTGGTTATAGAACGTTCTCAACACTCTGGTATCTATTAGTCCCAAGCTCCTATTATTATTAACTATGCCTAGCCGTGTATAAAGTGGTAGCGTGGTATTCAAACAGCGTTGCGGAAGCAAACAAGTAATAACGGCAAGCATAGAAAAACCATCAGAGTAAAGCGCAAAAGCATAACAAAAGATATATAGATAACATGTGTAATTGTAGCCCCATCAGCAGGGCACTGTACATACATATACACACTGTGTAAGCAAAAACTAAAAATACATCAAACAGCAAAAGAAAAACCCTCGCAGCTCACCAGCACGACCTGTCCCCAATCAAAAAGTATATGAAAAGCTCTCAGCTCACCACCTAGGACACATTGGCAGGCTCCCACCATCAGCGGTGAGGATGCCCTGAACTACCCTAACCCTCACCATGAGTACGCCTGTACGTCACTAAAGGCTCATACTCCGATGACGAGCTGGACACAACAATCCTACGCCTACGGTAGGTCCTCAAATACTGCTCCGTCCTCCGGCGCTGGCCTCGATAGATGTAGCCTTTCCTACTGGACACGACTGAGGACTGGAGTGCCACCCACATGTAGTCTCGCTCTCTCTGCCTCGGAGGTCGCCACATCCTAAGGAAAGAAAGAAACTGGTACAAGCGGTAGGGTCCAATGATGTCCACAAACGATGGTGTACCGCTCTGAAAGATCAGACTGACGGGTCCTGTATCTCCACCCGCCATCCCCCCTCATCGTGGTAGATGATCTCATTGTTGTGTAGCACCGGTATCCGGAACAGCCTTAAAGCTCCTCCTTAGCCGCAGCCTCAAGCTCCAATCTGTAAGAAATCATGACTGCGAACTTAGCCCTAATCACAAGCACAACACATATGCAATAGTGTTAGCCCTAGGGCAAGCTCAAAAGATCAAAAGAAAGAGGTAAAGACTCGAAGAACACCAAAAACGCGAAGAACGCGTGTTAGGGATTCGAGTTTACCTTGGACAAACGAGAAACGGATCCGTCAAAGTTGTAGATAACCTCGTCGCGATTGCAACCGTGTAGTCAAAATCACATTCCGACGCCTCGATCATCTTCAACCTCAAGCTTTCTCATACTTGAAACCAGAGCTTCTCTCTTTAACCTCGTAGGAATTCGAGTTTGAAGAAGGAGAAATGACCAAGTGAGGAAGAAGGAAAGGAAAAACCTTTAAGTCATCCTGCTGAGAACGCTTTACCATGGACTCTCAGTACGTTTGGGCGTGCTCACGCTTGACCGTGAGGTTCTCTCCACGCTTGAGCGTGGAACCTTGTCCACTCTACCTTTACCCTGGCCTAACACGTGTAGCACACCCGTCAAAAAGTACACCAGCTAGCAAACGCACTCAGCACGCTTGAGCGTGTAACATACCAATGCACAAGCGTTGGCATGCTGAGGAGTGCTCCCTTCCCACGCTTAGGCGTGCCACTCAGCTGGGAAGAGCCTTCAAAACTTTTGACTCCCACAATTACTCGTTTAACACCTTAGGCATCTCCAACCTTGTTCAAGGCTATTCCTAAGCTTCAAACTAAGCGTTAGACTAGCACATAACAATTCACAAAATCATCCAAAGGCCTAATCGAGATTAACCAGCTCGATTAGAGTTATAGAAAATCGGGATGTTACATTCCTTGGGCATCGAAGATTTTTGTCTCCAAGGCATCATTAACGGTGGTGGAGAAAGGCATTCAACGGAAACTGAGAAGAAGATAGACCTCCTTTGTCGTTGACAGGTCAACAACTATTTAAAAAGGTCGGTGATTTGAGTTTTAAATTCGAGAAACCTTTGATAGAGAGCTTGTCACAAGAGGGTGGAAGAAAAGTTTGTTTTTCTTTGAGTTGCCATATTAGAGTTCATTATATGTAAGACATTTCCTTGATATGATGCATGTTGAAAAAAATGTCTGTGATAGTATCATCAGTACGTTACTCAGTGTTCTAGGAAAGACTAAAGATGGCATCAATGCAACGGTGGACTTGGTTAGAATGTGTGTAAGAACAAATTTGGGACTGGTAAAGAAGGGAAAACATATATATCTACCTTCGGAAGATCAGACTCTATCTAGAAAAGAGAATATTGTTTTTTGTAAGTTTCTTAATGAACTTAAAGTTCCGGAGGGGTACTCTTCAAATATTAGGAACCTCATATCAATGAAATATTTCAAGTTAAAGGATCTAAAGTCTCTTGATTGCCATGTTCTCATGGAGGATTTGTTACCAATCGGAACACACTCCACTTTACCAAAAAAAGTATGAGGATCCATAACTCAACTATGTTTCTTCTTCAATGCGTTTTGTACCAAAGTGATTGACCCTGGGAAGTTGTTGACATTGCAAAGAGAAATTGTTGTGACTTTGTATGAGCTTGAGATTTATTTCCCACCTTTTTTCTTTGACATAGGTTCATTTAATCGTTCGCCTGGTTAGAGAGACAAAACTGTGTGGGCCAGCTTATATGAGATGGATGTACCTGTTTGAGCGTTACATGAAGATATTGAAAGAGTTCGTGAAAAATCAATCTCGACCACAGGATTGTATTGTTGAACGGTACGTAGTTGAAGAAGCTGTCGAATTTTGTACACGGGAAGAACATCAGGAGAGAGGATTACTGGAACTGAAATAGTGACCATACCAACGACAGAATGGAAGCATGCACACTTATATATTCGATACAACACCGATGGGGTTGAGCCATATGTTGAATAACATAATGACATGCTTAGGAGTTCAAACCCAAATAAGAATGAAAGTTGGATAGCAAGAGAACACAATAAGTGTTTATAACATGCCTAAGAGATCATATTTTCAAAAAGAGTTGGCTATAAATCCTGATTCAGTTTCAGAAAAACTGAGATGGTTAGCGAAGAGTCCAAGTGTACATGCCTTCTATAACACCGATAATCTAAATAACAGGTACACATTCTATACAAGAGAACATGATGATCGGAGAACAATGCAAAATAGTGGTGTGACTCTTGTAGCTCAAGCTATGCATATCCCAAATGCTTGTGTTAACGAGATTTCGGGTGCCTGTGTTCGGTTGTAAGTAGGTTGACAACAATAACAATGTTCAGACTAATGAGTTAGGGTTCATGCAAGTGGATCTTAAAAGGTGGGGTATAAAGATGAACCTTTTATTTTAGCATATCAAGCTCAACAAGTGTTCTATGTCACTGATCAAACTGATAAGAACTGGTCCATTGTCTGACTTTTCCATCGATGTGATCAGTGCCTTCTCCCTCTAATAGGGGTAGGCTGCTTGTTAACAGAGTTGCTTATAAGTCAACTTCTGTTATGTCTTCCATAGGGATGCCAACAGTAGTCCCTGTTAGGGTTCGTGTTAGGTCTCGTTTGATGGGTCCTGGTTGGAGGGCAGTGACTGAAGAGGCTAGGAGTGAGGTGATTTATCCACACCTCCCTATTTCTTTTGCCTGTCAGTCTGAAAAGGAGAAGTCAGAGGAAGTATTTAGCGGTTGATCTGAGGGATGTCTTCCTGTGCAGTATGTTGTTGGCCAATGTAGCGTGTCAGAGAGTCTGTACCTTTCTTTTATCTTTTGTGGAGCTGCGACTCCAAGTATCTTATATTTAGGAGCTACGTCTCCAATCTTTTATGTTGAGTCTGTACCTTTCTATTTTCTTTCTGTAGTCGGGTTGGGTTCTTATGTAAACCTTTATGAACTTATGAACTTATATTATGAAGTGTTGCTATTTATCTTACACGCATAAACGGTTACGAGCTTTTATAGTTATGTCTTGCTAAAAGGAAAAATTCACCCCCATCTTTCTTAAATGTTTTGATTAACCCATTTTTCGGCCTTAGAGTATTTTAAAATGTTCGTAAATGTGATGCCCCCGGAAAGGTGTTACAGTTTCACAGTTTGTATATCCTTCCCTATATATGTCCACTAACGTTTTACTTGTGTATTCTAATTTTGTTGTAGGTAAATGGAAACACCCAGCAAGTTGGGAGATTCTGGTTGTTACTATTGAAAAAATGCATGTAGAGCATGCAACCAAAATTATGCAAGGTATAAGAAAAATTTAAATCTGTACTTTGTCAAATTCTGGTAGTTCATGGTAGGATCTATTTTTATTACATTATCATATCATGATCGATTTTGTTGATTGGTTTTTGACTACATGAGGGGTATTTAAGAATTCGTTCAGTTTGATCGTGAAATGTGAGATATATACTGAATGTTGTTTTGAATGCTGAATGTAGGGGAATGTGGATAAGGAAATATATATATATATATATATATATATATATATATATATATATATATATATATATATATATATATTAAAAAAAGAGGAAAATAGATAACGATTCTTCGGAAAAGTTCTATCTTATGACCAAACATTAGATGGTATCTTATCTGACACTAATGCATTGTTTGTTTTGAGAGATTTTGAAGAGAAAGAAGTGAAGAAGAAAGAAGTGGGAGAGAGAAGTGGGATTTCTCTTGTTTGGAAAGGAAGAGAAGTAAGGGACGGAGAGAAAATATATGGTGGGACCCACATGAAAAAAAAAACTCCTCCCACTTGGTGAGATTTTGAAAATAGAGAAGAAAAAAGGTTGAAATAACATATTTACCCTTTTGTCTTGTACTATATAAATATATTATCAAGGGTAAATGTCTTTACAATAAAATTTTACTTTTTTTGTCTTCTACTTCTCTCCTACTTCTTCCAATCCAAACAACATAAAAATCTACTCATTAATTATCTCTTTTCTCCTACTTCTTTCCACCTTACTTCTTTCCTCCTTACTTCTTTCCTAATCCAAAAAAAAAAGAGAGATGGAAATAGATAGTGCCTCTCCGAAGAAGTGTTATCTTAGGACAAACCATTGAACAACATTTTCCACGTTAAGTGTTACCTTATCTTCAACTTAAGAAATCGTTTCCGTGCAGAAGTAGTATCGTAGGGTTATCTTCAACTTAAGATAACGTTTTCCAAAGTGCTATCAAATGCAAAAAAAAAAAACCTTATTGAGAGTTGAATATGGTATAGTGTTTTTTTTTTTTAATTATTGAGTGACAAATTGATTTGTGGCGGGCTAGTTAGGTGTATTAACCTTTGGTATATGCAACCATTGTTCATGGAAAATAGGCTTTTGGAAATGAAAATGATGCCTGCACACCATTTTGCTTACAACACTTATACATTAGTTAACATGGCGTACAAAATTTTAGTTAACAATGTAAGCTAGTTATTCATTATCATATGAAAGTCATTTACTAGTCGGATAGTTAAACAATATATTTGATGTAGGAAAAAGCATGTGAACTTTGGTGTGGAATATAAGTGTTTATTTTTTTTTTTTTTTTGGAAATATATAGAAGGTCATTGGAGGGCAAATTTATCACTATATCACTGTTTCACTTTTTATTTTTCAAACTACCACCGTTTCCAAATTATATACCAAACTACTACTATTTGAGAATTACGTACATTAAGATGTCGTTTTTGTCATCCACGACTTCTCAACCTCATTTTACAAAATTTTGTTGTTTTTGCCTTGGGAAGTCGGGTTTGCTAACCACGACTTCGGGTTTGCTAACCACTACTTTTCAAGGGGTTTTTATTTTTTTTATTTTTTTATTTATTTTGAAATGCTATTGTATTAATTTAATTTTTTATGATAATTAGCTAAATTTATTATATTAATTTTAAATTATTAATTTGATTAATGCAATAATAACAATAAATAATACACTAATAGAAAATATCTAACATTGATTAAAAATAGAAACGGTGTAACGATACAAGTGAAACAGCTGATCACCTTTCTGATATTTCACTCGTCTAAGCAGACATGTGAAACATTAGACAAGTGATCAGCAGATGTTTCACTCGTCTGCTTATCACTTGTCTACTGTTTCAGTTGTCTTCTTAGACGAGTGAAATATCAGACAAGTGATAGGTAGACGAATGAAACATCTGCTGATCACTTGTCTGATGTTTCACTCGTCTCAGACGAGTGAAACATCAGACAAATGATCAGCAGATGTTTCACTCGTCTGCTTATCACTTGTCTACTGTTTCACTTGTCTGCTTAGACGAGTGAAACATCAGACAAGTGATAGACAGAGGAGTGAAACAGCTGTTGATCACTTATCTGATGTTTCACTCGTCTAAGCAGACAAGTGAAACAGCTGATCACTTGTCTTATGTTTCACTTGTCTGCGTAGACGAGTGAAACATCAGACAAGTGATAGGCAGAGGAGTGAAACATCTGCTGATCACTTGTCTGATGTTTCACTTGTATCTTTATACCGTTTCTATTTTTAATCAATGTTAAATATTTTCTATTAGTATATTATTTATTGTTATTATTGTATTAATAAAATTAATAATTTAAATAATAATTTAAAATTAATATAATTTATTAACAATAAATTTAGCTAATTATCATAAATAATTAAATTAATACAATAGCATTTCAAAATAAAAAAATAAATAAAAACTCTTGAGAAGTCGTGGTGAGCAAACCTAACTTCCTAAGGGAAAAACAACAAAATTTTGTAAAATGAGGTTGAGAAGTCGTGGACGGCAAAAACGACTTCCAAATGTAATTCTCAAATAGTGATAGTTTGGTATATGATTTGAAAACGGTGGTAGTTTGAAAAATAAAAAATGAAACAGTGTTATAGTGATAAATTTGCCTCGTTGGGGACTTTTTATATCCATGCTGATTTTTTTAAACAAAATAATAATGGAAATTAGAATTACTATATATAATAACATGCTCTAACATTCTCATTTTATTGAGTTGAAATTTTGAGAAAGCTAATTGTGGGGTACTGGGTTTAATTTTTCTCATCAACTTTGCCATATGAGACATCAATAGAAACCTTCTATGCCCCCTTAATCTTTATTCTATATTAATAAATATGAGAAACCTAGGTGTACTATTAAGATATCCTTTCCATCGATCCCAAATAGTTTGTCTTCCCTTCTAACTTGTGACCGCTGCGTACAGCAGCTGATTCCAAGTATCTGGCAGCCCAGCAACACACCAATGGGTACAGTCCATGCCCTTGAAGGCATTGTAAGAACTAGGATGTGCATCTTTTCTCAATTGTGAGAGAGTTGTAATGTTAAGCAGATGAACAGGCTTGGTAATTTTGTCCAACACATCTTGCAGTACATATGATGCATGTGGCAATCCACCTGAATATGTTGATCCACTTATTGGCTGTGTCTCCTTTGAACAATTTCTCACTTCTGGCGCATTCCAATCTGCGCCACTAATTTATATGATTTGTATAACCAATTAAAACCTAAAAATATTACATGGTAACAAGGTGGATTTATTATATCAGAAGAAAAAGTTTATAAACTTACTTGTAATGGGAAGGAGAAATTCCTTGAAAAAGCACCTTTGTTTTGCTTGTATCAACCTCTGCATCTACCCAGTTAGCCCAAGTTGTCAAACCGGTTTTAAAAGCTTCCATTCGATCCATGTCTTTGAGTATCTTGTCGCCTATTTGAATGTAATCCCATCTGCAACACAAAATGACTACATTAATTGCTAGCAATTGTGAAAATCACCTTTACGGTGCATACTTAAATGAGTTTGAAGAATTCCTACGGTTGCTTGGGTCCTCTGCGGTACCACCAAAGCCAAGTGTTGAAAACCAAAATGTCCATATCTTTCCATATGCGTCCATTCTGAAGGGAGTCAAGCTTCAGGACTCGACCAATCGGTTCCTCAACAATGTCAACCAAATATACAGAATGGAAGATAATCACAGAAACTCCATAGTCCTGCAGAATTAATATAATTGCTTAAAATTTTAGTTAAAATAAAATAGCAATATTATTTCTGACAACAACTTTGAGAGAATTTGGTGACCTTGTTCTTTTGATGACAACTCTTAATTACCGTTTTTGTTTGCGGTTTATGACAAGTTAGCGCACTGACCTGAAATGTGTAGTTAGAGATGGAGTCACCGTCCCGCTGTACTACTTGAAGTTGAGGTACAGCAGAATGAAGCATGCATACAAGTGATTGCCACTGGTTGAGACTGACAGAATCTCCTATAAACATGATCTGCTTCCCCTTAACTTCTGTCAAGAAACTTTTCCCGTCAAATCTGCAAAGAATATTTTGATAAATAAATGCTATCAAATTGTTTCAATATTTGTTATAAACATAACTAATTAGGATGACATCACTAGCGATAAAAAACTCAATGTAAATAACTTTAGCTTGGTTTTAAATTTGTGTTTGAAATTACAGAAATTATGGACAGGTGCAACTGATATGGCCTCAATTGCAGTAAGCTTCAAAACTGCGACACTGCCATGATGTGCCATGACAATTGTGGTTATAGGTCTCAATACACCACGAACATGAATAAGAACAGGAACAGGGCTTCCAAAGTTCTGCCAATTAACGTATAATGGTAGTGCACTTCTGTTTTAATTACAAGCACATAGTGGCCCTCCTTCCAACATGGATTTTGGACCTAATTCTATAAGGCCAGTTGACGGATCCGGGACCCCGAGCTAGTGAGGGCAATCTAAGTTTTAAAACTCCTTCCAACATGGATTTTGGACCTAATTCTATGAGGTGATGTTGACGGAGTCGGTGGGGACAATCTAATTTTCAAAAAATTAATAATAATTGCGGCTCATTTGATGATAATTCCTCTCCAAAAATATTTCCATTATATCCTACAATTAAAAAAGAGTTTAATTTTTACGCATTGTGAGTGTAAAGTATTTTAACAATGACATCTAATTATATCTTGACAAATCGACATTATTGTTATTTCTCTTTCTTAGTTATTAAAATAAAACCACACATGTTACATATGTCGAAATGTTAGTGGATGTTATTATAATATTTTTACACTAATAGTATATATTAATTTAATCAATTAAATTAACAAATAAAATATATTTAATTTTATGTCTAATTAACCAACCAAACAAATAACACAGTTATCACAAAATCCTCAAATTTAGGCTTATCAAAACCTAACCTATCAATATTTTCAATTAACCATCATGAAGAGAAAGAAAGAAAAGATTAAAGAAAGAAGGCAGCAGCTAGCATGGGTACAATTATTTCAAATGTGGGGGACAAAGTAAAATACATAAGATATTTTTCTTTTTAAGAAAATGAGTGGGTGCACTTGTCCACATTGGTGGCAATGTGTGTCCGCCCCTGGCGTTCACTGTAATGACATTTTTTTTATTGCCATACATAATGTAATGAAGCCAATAGCTAATACCGCCAATATGGAAAATGGATAGCTAGGACAAACCATTACTGAGCCGGGAAATAAGGAATTGAGGAAAAGCAATAGATTCAAAATAACTAACTTGAGGTTGAGGGACTATGTGTGATAGTTCCCGTATAAGAGAGAGAAAAGAAAAAGGTGAATGTCATGGATTATGTGATGTCATTTCTATCTCTATATTGATTCCTCTCTCTTGGTTCCCCTCTCTCTATTTTGTCTCTCCCTATAATCTAAGAACTTAGTCCCTTACTATTTCTATATTGTCCCTTCCTCCTACGAGTTGACTTTTCTTAGTTGATTCAATAATACGGTACTTGTTATTGTTAGAACAACGCATCTGTCTATCAGTTCACACTTACATAGGATAGACGGGCCGTAGGGCATAGACGGGTTGCGCGAGGCACACACACGAAGTATAGACGAGTCGTGCAAAGCACGCACACACACACACACGGGTATAGACGAGTCGCGCTAGGCACACAGACAGGTCGCGAGAAGCGTAGACGAGTTAAACACACACAATAGACTTATGAACAGTGTATAGACGGATTACGAAAATTGCTGAATAATTGCTCACACATTTATTAATCCATTCACAAGTATTTATACACACTTAGGAGTTAATCCCACACGGATTAACTGATTTACAGTTACACTCCTAACTGCCTAACTAACTCAAACTGAATTAACTAACTCAATACACTCCCTTTAATTCAGTTTACTCTTAACTGTGATATGCATAGACGCATCACTATGAAGTCTAACATCCCAACTAGGTTGGCACCCTAGACTTCACCATTCATTTGCAGCACATCACACTCTACTGAATATTTGACAATGACACAATTCCCAGCTTATCTCTTAACAACTTGAAATTTTCTCCCTTTAAAGCTTTGGTCAGTATATCTGCCCTTTGATCTTCAGTGCGGCAGTAAACTAAGCTCAACTTCTCCTTATTCACTTGATCTCGCAAGAAATGAAATCTAGTCTCAATGTGTTTACTTCTTCCATGTGCAACTGGATTTTTAGCAAGATTGATAGCTGATTTGTTATCTACTAGAAGCTGCATCTGAACATCACTTTTCAAATGTATCTCTTCTAGTAATGATTCAAGCCACAAAGCCTGACATGCACCATAAGAGGCTGCAATGTACTCTGCCTCACAGGATGAGAGCGCAACAACAGGTTGCTTCTTTGAACTCCAAGAAATAGAGGCATTTCCCAACATGAATACATATCCTGTTGTGCTTCTTCTATCACTTTTATCTCCACACCAATCAGAGTCAGAATACCCTCTGAGTGCAATCTCTGAAATAGGCAAACTGTTAGAAAACAGTATACCATAATCAAGTGTACCTTTTATATACCTCAAAATTCTTTTTGCAGCCAGAAGATGTGAGGTTCTAGGACTTTCCATAAATCTGCTAACAAGACCAACACCATAGGTAATATCTGGCCTACTGTTGCACAGGTATCTAAGTGAACCAACAATCTGCTTGAAAAGAGTGGAATCAACAGCTTTCTCACTTTCACCTTTCTCAAGCATAAGGTTGTTTTCAACAGGAGTGTCAGCTTGATTGCAGTCAAACATATGAAATCTTCTCAACACGTCTGATGCATACTTTCTTTGATGCAGCAATATACCTTTTCTGGTAGTCACAAACTCCATTCCCAGAAAATATGAAAGTATGCCCAAATCAGACATTTCAAACTCAGCCATCATTTTTCTCTTGAACTCTTCAATTTCTTCACTTCTATTCCCAGTCACAAGCAAATCATCTACATACAGACATACTAATAGTAGGTCCGATGCATTAGAGGCTTTCACATACACTCCATATTCCACACTGCATTTGCTGAAGCCTAACAGTAAGAGAAAATTATCTATCCTCTTGTTCCAAGCCCGTGGAGCTTGCTTCAATCCATATAAGGCTTTATACAGCTTATACACCTTTTCTTCACTGCCAGCTATCTCAAAACCGGGAGGTTGACACACATAGACCTCCTCATCAAGTGATCCATTTAGAAATGCTGACTTGACATCCAACTGATGCAAAGTCCACCTTTTTGCACTTGCAAAGGCTATAACAAGCCTTATGGTCTCAATTCTAGCCACAGGAGCAAACACATCTCCATAATCCAGCCCTTCCTTTTGTAGAAACCCTTTGGCCACCAACCTAGCCTTGTATTTGGCTACTGAACCATCAGGGTTCATTTTGGTTTTGAAGACCCATTTCACTGCAATTGGCTTCTTTTGCTTGGGGAGGGCAACCAACTCTCATGTGTCATTTTTATTAATAGATTGTAGTTCCTCCTGCATTGCTGCAACCCACTGAGGTTCCTGAACTGCCTGCTCAAAAGTCACAGGTTCCACATCTGCATACAATGCTAACTGAACCAGATCACCTTCTCCTGCTATTGCACTATCAGGAAACATCACAAAGTCAGTCAATCTGGTTGGTGGTTGCCTATTCCTCTGTGGTCTTGCAGTATGAGTTTCAGCAGGAGCAACATCTTGAAGTTGTGTAGCATTCTGATCAGGATCTGCCAAAGTGACAGGGACCCGTCTATCAGTCATGCCTCTCAGTGGGGTTTGGTTCCAATCCTAAGTATTGGACTCATCAAAGATAACATCCCTACTAAAGATCACCTTCATGCTGACTGGATCATATAGTTTATAAGCCCCTGTAGGATGATAACCAAGCATTACCATCTTCTCACTCTTGTTCTCCAGCTTGCTTCTCTTTTCATCTGGGACATGTCTGTAGCAAAGAGAACCAAAAATTCTCAGGTGGCCCACAGCTGGCTTCTTCCCTGTCCAAGCTTCCTCAGGAGTAGTGCAATTCAATCTTTTGGTGGGACACAAATTTAAGATGTATACTGCAGTTGCTACTGCTTCACCCCAGAAGCAGCGTGGCATTTTCTTACTTCTCATCATGCTCCTTGCCATATTCAAAATATTCCTATTTCTCCTCTCAGCAGTGCCATTATGCTGTGGAGTATAGGGAGCTGTAATTTCATGAATTATGCCCTCTTTATCACAAAAATTCTCGAGCTCTCTTGATGTGAACTCACCTCCACCATCTGTTCTTAAAATCTTTAAGAACCTACCACTTTGTTTTTCAACAAGAACTTTAAATTTCTTAAAAACATCAAATACCTCAGATTTTCTTTTAATGAGAAACAACCATATTTTTCTTGTATAATCATCAATAAAAGAAACAAAATACTGGTTACCTCCAAGAGAGACTTCTTCAAATGGTCCACAAACATCTGAGAAAATGACTCCAAGAGGTTCAGTAGCTTGTGTAGCAACATGTGACTTGAAAGAATTTCTCGGTTGTTTCCCCATCATGCACCCTTCACACACTTGTTCTGGTAATTGAATGGAGGGAAGATCATACACCATCTGACTATTTTTCAGCTGACACAAGCTTCTGAAGTTGAGATGGCCATATCTCAGGTGCCACAGCCAGCTTTCATCTTGGACAGCTGCTGACAAACTGAGTAATTCAGCCACCTGAATATCAATCTTAAAGGTCCTATTATTGGACAAAGGAGCCTTCAAGATCATCTTTCCCTTGCTGTCATAGACACTCATCTGATTAATTTTGAGATTCATAGAGAATCCCTTCTCTAGTAACTGCCCCATGCTTAGCAAATTATTTTGCATGGTTGGTACATAAAGAACATCAGCTATGTAGGCTGGTTTCCCATCTTTCCTTTTAATCAACACTTTCCCTTTTCCTTCTGATCTTATGGAACTGTTGTCAGCAAACCTCACATTGCTCTTGACTGCCTCATCAAGTTCTACAAACCAACCTTTATTCCCAGTCATGTGATTGGAGCACCCTGTGTCAAGATACCAAGAACCAGAATTTGTGCCTTCTGTTCTGGTAGTAACCATTAGAAGAACTTGATCAGAGTCTGAGCTTTCACTATGGGCAGCATTTGCTTCTTGTTCATCTCTGCTGGTAGAAGCTTTATTGGATCTGCACTCATCAGCAAAATGGCCATATCTTTGACAAGCATAACACTTTATCTTGCTTTTGTCAAATTTTCTCTGACCTTTCCACCCTTTGCCACCTCCTTGTTTGCTGAAACTTTCCCTTTGCTTTTGATCAACGAAGTGACTATCTTGACCAGAATTGGGATTTCCATCAGCTCTCCACTTGCTGCTTTTAAACTTTCCTTTGCCCTTCCACTTTTTGCCAGTGTCCTTTCCTCCTTTCTTGCTGATCTGAGCTTGGAGTGCTTGCTCAGAATTTCGCTCAGCACTTCTTTCATTCAGCCTTTGTTCATGAGCCTCCAAGGACCCTTGTAACTCTTCCACCTTCAACTCCTCGAGATTCTTAGACTCTTCAATAGCAACCACAATATGGTCGAATTTGGAAACCAAGGTCCTAAGAATCTTTTCTACTATCATCACATCAGTAAAAGTTTCACCACAAGCTTTCATCTGATTTGTGAGAGTCAGTACCTTTGTGAAGTAATCAGCAACATTTTCTTGCCCCTCCATCTGCAATAGTTCATACTGTCTTCGTAAAGTCTGGAGCCTCATTTTCTTGAGTTTATCACCACCCGCATGACTCCTCTCAAGAATATCCCAGGCTGCCTTGGAGGTCTTCGCAGCAGAAATCCTCTCATAATTGGCCAAGTCCACACATTGATGGAGCAAGAACAGAGCTGTGTAGTCCTTCTTCTTTGACTCCTTGAAGGCCAATCGTTGCGCATCTGTGGGGTGTACCCCCAATTCTTGGAGGCCAATTTTCACCACGTCAGACACATCTTTGAAGCCAAAGATTACCTCCATCTGGTTCTTCCATCGGTCCCAGTTCTTGGAATCAAGAACTGGTAGGTTGCCACCTATAATTCCATTTGATTTCACCATTGCAAGAAAAAACCAAATCGATTTGCACACTAACTACCAGAATCACACTCCTGATCCCAGGGCCGTAAAGCTCTTGATACCAAATGTTAGAACAACGCACCTGCCTATCAGTTCACACTTACACAGGATAGACGGGTCCCAGGGCATAGACGGGTTGCGCGAGGCACATACACGAAGTATAGACGAGTCACGCAAAGCACGCACACACACACGGGTATAGACGAGTCGCGCTAGGCACACAGACAGGTCGCGAGAAGCGTAGACGAGTTAAGCACACACAATAGACTTATGAACAGTGTATAGACGGATTACGAAAATTGTTGAATAATTGCGCACACATTTATTAATCCATTCACAAGTATTTATACACACTTAGGAGTTAATCCCACACGGATTAACTGATTTACAGTTACATTCCTAACTGCCTAACTAACTCAAACTGAATTAACTAACTCAATAGTTATTCAGTGAATTCTAGTTTGCTCCATTCATTGGTGCTTTCATCCCATCATGGCAGACAACACGAGAATGAAAGAGATGATGAGTATGAAACTCGAATCAGACATTTGGAAACATTTAGTACCACCCGCATGGATAGGATCAAGACTGTGTTGGAAGCATAGTTTTAGAAATCACCATTCTCTCAACAGTCCTCCCATGGTGGCCCAAGCTCAAATCCTATTCCATTTTAGGTACGCAATGTCAAACTGGAATTCCCTCATTTTGATGGAAACAATGTCGTAGCTTGGATCTTCAAGGCTGAGCAATTTTTTGACTCTTATGATACCCTTTATGTTGATCGCTTGGCGATCGTCGCAGTTCACTTGGACAGGGAAGTCATCCCTTGGTTCCAAATGATGCAGCGAACTCAACAATTCCAATCTTGGCAAGCTTTCACTAGAGCTCTCGAGCTCGATTTTGGTCCTTCAATGTTTGATTGTCCCCAAGCTACCCTGTTTAAATGGGTACAATCCGGTATAATTAGTGAGTACTATGTGGAATTCACTTCCCTGGTTAATCGTATCTATGATCTCAGTGTCAAAACTCTAATGGATTGCTTCCTTAGTGGAATGCAAACTGATATAAGGAGGGAGGTGATGGCACAAAGCCCTATCTCCCTACTCAAGGTTGTGGCCTCAGCTAAGTTGTTCGAAGAAAAATACAAACCCTCACCAAAACACCGTACTCCACCAACAATCGTAAATACTTTTCCTCAAATTAACAATACC
Source organism: Ammopiptanthus mongolicus (assembly GCA_039655645.1). NCBI lineage: Eukaryota > Viridiplantae > Streptophyta > Magnoliopsida > Fabales > Fabaceae > Ammopiptanthus > Ammopiptanthus mongolicus. The sequence goes on along the minus strand of CM077351.1, from coordinate 48,353,692 downwards.
TCACAAAACAAATACCAAGTACACCATAATACCACACCCAACTACCAGCTCAAATCCACCCTACCACCTCTATTACACACCCTAACCACTAAACCTCTACTACAATACTCTCAGAGTAACAATAAGAAGATGAGCCCTACTGAAATGCAATTGAGAAGGGAAAAAGGTTTATGCTATACCTATGATGAGAAATTTTCCTTTAGCCATAAATGTCTTAACAAACACCTCTGATCCTAAAAGTTGAGGAGGATGTGGCCAATGAACTCGAACTAGACCCCCTGATACAACTAACAAATTCATTAATGATCCTACTTTAAAGCACCATTGGTCACTTAATGCACTAAAGGGAGCAAATGGTGTTGGCACAATTAAATTCACAGGCCAAATTGGTGCTATTACTGTCCAGATTTTGGTGGATGGAGGTAGCTCAGATAACTTCTTCCAGCCATGGATGGCCCATTTCCTCAAATTACCCATTGAACCAGCTCCTCTATTCAAAGTCTTAGTGGGTAATGGAAATTCTACGGCAACAGAAGGCCTAATCCAACAGCTTTTAGTCACAGTCCAAGGGCATGAACTGCAGTTACCTGTGTATTTACTACATGTTTCTGGTGCTGATCTCAGCTTATGTGCTGCATGGTTTGCAACCCTTGGTCCTCATGTTGATGATTATGCACCTCTGAGCTTAAAATTCTACCATGAGGGCAAATTTATCACCCTCCATGGTGAGAAACCTACTCTTCCTGCACCGGGTCAATTCCACCACATTAGATGGCTACATCACACCAAGGACATCTCTGAAATATTTGCTATTCAGGTTACCATAACAGAATCTTCACAAGACCTACCTTCTGGAATTAATCCTGCCTTAACCTCTATACTACTTAATTATAATGCGGTGTTCCAAAATCCCACAGGCTTGCCTCATAATAGGAACCAGAATTAGGTTATTACTCAACAAGAGGGTTCCAAACCTATTAAACTGATACCTTATAGGTACCCTCATAGTCAAAAAGAGCAACTACAAAAAATGGTGCAAGAAATGTTGGAGCAAGGGATCACAAAACCCAGCACTTGCCTTTTATCTTCCCCATACTTTTAGCAAAAAGAAAGATGGTGGTTGGCACTTCTGTATTGATTATAGAGCCCTCAATGCAATCACGAACAAAGATAGATTTCATATGCCTACTGTGGATGAGTTTCTTGATGAACTCCATGGTGCTAAATACTTCTCAATGGTGGATCTTAGATATAGTTTTCATAAGATTTTAGTCCATCCGGATTATACACACAAGACTGCCTTTAGGACTTATCAAGGCCACTATGAGTGGCTAGTCATGCCATTTGGTCTCACTAATGCACCAGCAACTTTCCAATGCTTGATGAACAAAATCTTCCAACCTTGTTTTAAGGAAATATGTAGTTTTTGTTTGTGACATACTCATATATAGTCCTACTTGGCCTTATTACCTACATCATTTGGACATGGTACTTCACACACTACAACAACAAGCCCTATTTGTCAAATTGTCCAAGTGTTCCTTTGGGCTACTAGAAGTAGATTACTTAGGCCACACGGTTTCGTGAAAGGGAGTTGGTATGGACAAAAACAAGGTTCAACCTGTACTAGATTGTCCTAGACTTGTCAATATAAAACAACTCAGAGGGTTCCTAGGGTTGACTAGCTACGACAGATGGTTCATTAAGTCTTATCCTACTATAGCAGGCCCTCTAACCAACTTACTCAAAAAGGAAGCTTTCTGTTTGACTACAAAAGTAGAGGCTGCCTTCCTCCTACCGGAACAAGCTATCACATCTTCCCCCAGTCTTAGCCTTACCTGACTTTCCAAAACCTTTTGTGCTTGACACTGATGCTTTGGGCATTTGTGTTGGTGTTGTTTTAAGCAAGGGTGGCCACCCTATAGCTTACTTCTAAAACGAACTAGCTCATCGATGCAAAAACAATCAGCCTACACTAGAGAATTCTTGACCATTACCGATGCTCTGACCAAATTTCGACATTATTTGCTGGGACATAAAATCATTATTCGAACCGACCAGAAGAGGTTGAAAAGCCTACTGGATCAGTCCTTACACACTCAAGAACAACTGACCTGGTTACACAACTTTATTGGCTTTGACTTTACCATTGAATACAAACCAGGGAAAGAAAACTTGGCTACTGATGCACTTTTCCGTGTCTATTTCATAGCTTGGTCTGGGCCACAATGCAAATTCTTACATGACTTAAGACAACAATTATCTGCAAATGACCACCTAAATGACATTATTACACAATGCCAGTCAAATTCATAGTCTGATCCTCACTACACTGTGAAAGACAGTTTGCTCTATTGGAAAGGGAGGTTGGTCCTACCACCCCATAGCTTTCTTATCAACATAGTTCTCCTATTGGTGGTCATGCTGGTGTAGCCAGAACTTTGGCAAAAATTACTTCCCAGTTCTACTGTCCTAAGATGAGAGATGATGTTATGATATTTGTGCAACAATGCTCTATTTTTCAACAAGCCAAGAACACATTACCCGTTAGCCTTCTACAACCCCTGCCTATTCCTCATCAAGTATGAAATGACATAGCCATGGACTTTATCACTAGATTATCTCTATCATATGGTTTCTCTGTTATAATGGTCATGGTTGACAGACTTTTCAAATATGGCCACTTTATGGCCCTTAAATCTGACTACTCCTGTAAAAAAGTAGCTGAAGCTTTCATTTCCAAGGTTATGAAATTACATGGTACGCCAAAGTCTATTGTTTTTATAGAGACAAAGTTTTTACTAGCCTCTTTTGGCAGCATCTCTTCCGCTTACATGGGACTATGTTGGCCATGCACTCAACCTATCACCCTTAAGCTGATGGCCAATCAGAGGCATTCAACAAATGCCTTGAACTTTACTTAAGGTGCTTCACCTTCAACAATCCCAAAACGTGGTTCAAGACCTTAGATTGGCCAGAGTATTGGTATAATTCAATATTCCACACAAGCCTAAGGATGACCCCCTTCAAAGCATTATATGGTTGGGACCCTCCTACCTTAAGCAGATACACTATTAACTCTGCTGATCCCCTTGACATACAATAACAACTTCTACTCAGAGACACTTTACTGACTTAACTCAAGTCCATTATCTCTCAGGCTCAGCAGTTTATGAAGCATCAAGCAGACAAAAAGTGAAGAGTTGTAACCTTGGCAGTAGATGACCTAGTACTGGTTAAACTCCAACCCTACAGACAGGATTCTACAGCATTGAGAAAGAATTAAAATTTGGGGATGAGGTTCTTTGGCCCTTTTCCCATCATTGCCAAAGTGGGAACTATTGCCTACAAACTCCAACTTCCACCTACTGCCAAAATCCACTCGGTGTTCCATGTTTCACAATTAAAACCCTTTCATGGCAATACTAGTACTCCTCACTTGCCTTTACCCTTGACCACTTCTGAATGTGGACCACTACTACAACCTGAAACTATACTGGATTGCAAGACACTTATGTAAGGCAATTCCTTACTTCCTCGGGTCTTAATCAAGTGGTCTCAACTGGATGACTCCGAGGCTACATGAGAAATGGTGGAAGACATCGAACTCAATTACCCCCACTTCAACCTAGAGGACAAGTTGTTTTCAATGGGGAAGGTATTTTAATGAAACCAATAGCTAATACTGCCAACATGGAAAATGGACAACTAGGACAAACAATTACTAAGGAGGGAAATATGGAATTGAGGAAAAGCAATAGAATCAAAATAACTAACTTGAGGTTGAGGGACTATGTGTGATAGTGCCCGTATAAGAAAGAGAAAAGAAAAAGGCGAACGGCATGTATTGTGTGATGTCATTTCTCTCTATACTGATTCCTCTCTCTATTCTGTTTCTCCCTTTTCTCTAAGAACTTAGTTTCTTTCTATTTCTGAATTGTATCTTCCTCCCAACTATACAATACGAGTTGACTTTTCCTAGTTGATTCAATAATGCAATACTTATTATTCAGTGAATTCTAGTTTGCTGCATTTCACATACGCATAATTAATAAATACATTGATATATTATAGTCACAGAAAATGTTTTGTAAACTCCTTTTTTGACACTTTGCATCGACATTGTAGATTAAAATAAGTGTGGATGGATATTATATATACCTTATTTTCAAAAGTGTGACAGGTGTCAATTGATTTAGTCATGCAAATAATAAAGTTGTTAAGGTGAAAGATGATGGCTAGTGCGAAAAACTCTGGAATGTGCTCTAGGGCAACCATCTTCAGTGACATAGGACCTTTCTCACCATAATAAAAGAAAGCACAAAGAGGAAGAGAGTTAATGAGTACCTCACGTTTTTATTGTAGTGGATGAAATGAATGAAGATCTTCTATCCCAATTTTTTTTCACCTACTCTATCCCACCAATGATAATTTGCCACTTAAAAAAAATGACAATTTGATGCAAGCTGGTGAAGAAAGCCTCCTTTAGAGTAGGAGCAACTCCAGGAAGAAGGAAAACGAAAATATAAACTAAGGATCAAGGCTATTTTGTTCAAGTTTTTCTAAGTTTTCTTCTTTATTGCTATTTTCCTTTAATAGAGTTCTATTTACAAAGACTGAGGCATCTACTGCCAAGTGGACAGTGATCCATAAACTAAGGAATGTAAAACTAAAATTGGAATATTCCTATACTATGCAATCTAACATAATTGTTAAATGAAGAGGGGGAGAGCCGTTCAGTTGAGAGCATGCTGAACGTGACTTGCTGAGATGTGCGCTTATTGGTAATCATCCATCCAGCTAGACTGTTTCGTTAGGATTTTGGTTCTCTCGTTGGGCTTAGGTGAATGACTAGGGTCTGTTTCTTCATTGGGCACTAGATCGCGTCCCACGATCGTATCATTGCTCTGTTCCCCTAAGGCAACCTTGTCCTCAAGGTTAAGACTAGGGTAAGTTGTCTTAAGAGAGTCTTCAGCTTCCCACGTGGCCTCTTGGTCTGGAATTCCATCGTACTGAACTAACAATTGTCGTTGAGTTCCTTCCGATGTCAATAGTGTGCATGTTCCCAAAATCTTGAGAGGTCGAAGCTCTATGCGAGTACCCCAGAGTGAGGGAGGCAGAGGGTTGATCTAAAAGGGAGGAGCTACGGCCTCGAACCGATAGTTGGCGGTAGGGTTTCAAGTGAAGCCATACCCAATCCCCTTCCTTAAATGATCTATCTTGTCGGTGGGCATTAGCTTGTGGTTTCATGCGAAGCTGAGCACGGATGAGGTTGAGCATGTGACTCCGTCGGGTCAGGGATTCATCCAACGAGGCAACATCGGTGGATCCGATGACATAAGTGTGGAAGGTAGGAGGAGGATGTCCATACAAAACCTTAAATGGGATCAAGCGAAGGGAGGATTGGAAAGCAGAGTTGTACCAAAACTCTACTAATGGTAAGTATCAAGCCCAGTGTTGTAGTGAATCGCGAAGGAAGCAACGAAGGTAGGTCTCAAGGATTCGATTGGTGACCTCGGTTTGCCCATCGGACTTGGGATAGTAAGAACTACTGAAAGCAAGCTTGGTGCCATGAAGTTTGAAGAGATCCTACCAGAAGCGACTGACAAAGACTCGATCACTCACAATCATCTAAGGCATACCGTGGAGTCGATAGATCTCTAAGATGAAGATGGGTGCCAGAGTGGTTGTCATGAATTGAGTAAGAAGGGTCACAATGTGGGCGTATTTAGAAAGCCGGCCAACAACAAGCCACATCCACTGTTTTGCCATTTACCTGAGGAAGGTGAGTTATAAAGTCCATAGAAATGTCCTCCTAAACCTGAGTAGGGATCGGTGGGGGTTGAAGCAATCCAAATGGTTTCTGAGTTGAGGTTTTGTTTTGTTGACAGGTTTGGCAAAGGCGTACCATGGACTTGATGTCCTTGGCCATGTGAGGCCATGAAAATGATGTTGCAAGACATGTCAATGTCCCCTTGACTCTAGAATGGCCACCCGCAAGGGTAGAATGGTAGTCCTCCAATAAGGTAGTGCTCAACCTAGTTCCCCTTGAAGTATATTAAGCCTTGCTGAATGTGTAAATGTTTGGGATGTTCCTCAGGTTGTTGGAATTTGGTGAGCAGGGCCTAGCCGATGGGATCACTAGCATAGAACATACGAAGTTTATCGAAGAGTAAGCGCTAGATCGAAGAAATGGATGCCAAGAGAGCTTCAGACTGATCAGGCATGCGGGATAAGGCATCAGCAACCATATTGCTACGACAGGTGTGTACAGAATTTCGTAGTCGAACTCGAGCAACTTAGTGAGCCATTTTTCCTGAGCTGGGGTCTGAAGAGTTTGAGCAAGGAGGTCGCACAAGCTCTTTTGATAAGTATAAATGCGAAAATGTCTACCTAGAAGATAGTGTCGCCACTTCTTAACTGTTGTTGTGATTACGTACATTTCCCTCTCATAGGCAGAGGCTGCCTTCATTCTTGGGTATAGTTTCTTACTGAAGAAAGCAAGAGGTTGGGAGTTTTGGGAAAGAACAACACCGATGGTCATGCAGCATGCAAGAATTGGCAATGAGGTCATGGAATCCTTTAGAGATTGGAAGGCTTCTTGTGTTGAGTCAATCCATACAAATTGGTTCTTCTTTAACAAGTCAGATAAGGGGATAGAGATGGCAGCACAATTGTGGACAAAGCGTATATTGTAACCAGAAAGCCTCAGGAATCCGTGAAATGAAGTGGCAGACTTAGGCGCGGTCTAGTTACGGATGGCTTGCAATTTGGCAGGGTCAGTAGCAACACCTGTGTGGGAAATCACATGGCCAAGGTACTCCAATTATGCTAACCCGAATTGACACTTGGAAAATTTAACAAATAATTGATGTGTTGCTAATACTTGTAATACTTGCTACAGATGATCTAAATGTGTGAAGCCCAAACTTAGCTATAAATGAGGATGTCATCGAAAAATACCAAAACAAATTTGCGAGGAAATGTGCACAAAATATCATTTATAGTGGCTTGAAAGGTGGAAGGGGCATTGGTGAGCCCAAACGGCATCACTAGGAACTCAAAGTGCCCATTAATGGTTCTAAAGGTTGTTTTCAAGGTATCATTAGGAGCAAGGAGAATTTGATGATAGCCAGAACGAAGATCCAGCTTTGACAAGACCATAGAACCATGAAGTCAATCCAAAAGCTCATCCATGATGGGGATTGGAAAACGATCCTTCACTATGATTGAATTAAGGGCTCTATAGTCGACGCAAAAACGCTAAGTCCCACCTTTCTTGCGGACCAGCAAAACAGGGGATGAGAATGGGCTAGAACTGAGCCTAATAATGCCTTCCTGCAACATCTCTGTGATCATTTTGGTCATGACATCTTTCTGGAATTGAGGGTGGCGGTATGGCTTAACATTCACTAGAGTGAAGTCAGGTAGCAAGTGGATATGGTGGTCCTGTGAACGATGTGGGGGAAAACCTTGCGATTTATTGAAAACTTCTACAAAGGGGGCCAAGACTACAACAATATCGGGATCTAGTGAGATAGGGTCAAAGGGGGGCATGGTGTTTCGGTGATAGTTGTGGTATTGTGGTCTATGTGTGAAACTGTAACTGAGTGCATCGACTCAATGGAGTCCGTGAAGATGAAGCAGCAGAACTATGAGAATGAGGTTGGTCTAGGTTCTACCAAGGAGGTGGCGACCAATGTGATAAGGTGGTGATTGTGGGAAAATTGGATGGAAAGCACTGAGTAATCTGAGAGGAAGGGACCGAGAGTGGCTAGCCACCAGATGCCCAACACAAGATTGGCTCAATGTATAGGTAATATGTAGACGGAGATAGAGAACAGTTGGTTTGAGAGTGTCACAACAACATCTTGGGAAATACCTGAACATTGAATAGCGGCTCTGTTGCCAACAACGACTGAGAAGGGAGTGATGGCAATGATAGGAAGGCCCAGGAATTCAGGGAATCTGGGTTGTAGGATATTATGAGAGCTCCCAGAGTCTATGAGGATGGTGACTGCGAGCTCACGGATGGTACCTTCAATGCGAAGTATGTGTGGTGAAAGGGGACCACGAAGGATGTCCTGGGGCAAATGGAATTGTTTTGAGTCGAAGATGGATTCGAATGGCGAAGGATCACCAGTAGGGGTTGAGCTTGCATCGGGTGGACCAATATCTAAAAGTGGAACATCTAATGAGGAAGGAAGAGGGTCATCAGCCAGCATAAGGAAAAACTTCTTATTTTGGCAGTGTTGACCTTTGGTGAATTTATCATCATAATAGTAACACAAGCCTTTGGCACAACGATCGTTCAATTCAGTAAGGGATATACGACAGATAGGTAAGGAGCCGGTATGTGGTGCAGTGCCCAACACTGAAGGTGAAGGTAGCCTGGTGGTGGTGGTGGTGCGGGGAACATGATTGAAAAGAGGTTTGGAGTCTTAGTGCTTAGCCTCGATAAACATGGCTAATCTAATGGCATGTGGCATGGAGTATAGTTGTTGCACAACAAGTTCTCTTTATATGTCAGTCTAGAGACCAAAAATGAAATAATTAAGCAAAAGCTCAGAAGTCGTACCAGTAACATGATTGAAAAGGATCTCAAATTGGAGTTCATATTCCATAACCGAACCGGTCTGGGAGAGCTTGAAGAGGGTAGCCTGGTGATTTTTAAAGGTGGAGGGTCAAAATCACAATTCTAAGGCCTTGGTGAAGGCGTCGTATGAGATGAGTTGATGGTTGGAGTGTAGCCATTTGAACCCACCAAGAGCTGGTCCGTGCATGAAGAAAGGAATGAGGGACATCCGTTGGGTGGCATGGGTGTGGTGGAATTCGAAATAATGCTCTGCCTGGAAAATTCATTCTAAGGGGTTGGAGCCATCGAAGTGGGTGAGGGTGATTTTGGGTGTTTTGGGTTAGGGTGAATGGAGGGGTGTAGTGTGGGTGGAAGACATAGCAATCTGGTCATGGAGGGTGACAAGTTGGGAGGAAATTTGGGCAGTGACAAAGGTTTACAGGTTTTGTTCGATGGAAATCTACATTTCTTTCAATTGGTTAATGATGTCCTCATTGGAATTTTCGGCTTTGCCAGGTTTAGAAGTCATTGAGGGCGAAATGAAGGTACCAAATTGATGCAAGCTGGTGAAGAAAGTCTCCTTTAGAGTAGGAGCAACTCCTGAAAGAAGGGAAGCGAAAATATAAAAACAAGTTTTTCCAAGCTTTTCTAAGTTTTCTTCTTTATTGCTATTTTCCTTTAATAGAGTTATATTTACAAAGTCTGAGGCATCTACTGCCAACTGGACAGTGATCCATAAACTAAGGAATGTTCTGCAATTAGAATATTCATATACTATGCAATCTAATAGAATTGTTAGATGAAGAGTGGGGAGAGTCGTTTAGTTCAGAGCATGCGGAACGTGATTTGCTGAGATGTGTGCCTGTTGGTAATCAGCCATACAAATGGACTGTTTACTTAGTCATTTGGTTCTCTCTCTAGGCTCAGGTGAATGACTTGGGCCTGTTTCTGCATTGGGCACTAGATCGTGGCCCACAATTGCATCACAATTCATTAATGGCACTGCTTATTCTCAAAGTTGGATTGGTACGACACACACCGAAATAGAGTTTTGGGACAAAATATTTTCTTTAAACCATCACATTATTGGTTTTTATTATGGGTTCACTTATTCACCAACTCAACCCGACCTGGTGACCTGACCAACATGAGTCAACATGATGTTGTTTTCACTGTTGATATACTGAAAGATCACTCCATATTTCTTGAAGCCCTTTGACAATTTGATCCATTCCCTTCATCGTTGCCACTATCCTAGCCATTATGCCGATGAGCAACCAATCACTATGATGTTGTAATCTGCTTGTCTCCTCGAGAAACTACCACGATTGGCCCCCTTGATTCGAAAGAAATCTAACCTTCTCTTTGAGACCACTATCTGAGATCCTCTTTTTGGTTATAGTGCCTAATATATGCTACCCTAGAAGCATCATACTTTAACAAATTGTTGGTCCCTTCTAAAGCTATCAATTTTTCCTAACCCTAACCGCGTTCAGTCCTACTGCCTTGCACCTTGAGTGCCCTCAGGTTGTCTTCAAGGTTATTTTAGTTTTTTTACTAAAAATTGATTAGCAGATGTTGAAATTTATGCCCACCACAAAATATTCGGAATAAACTATATTTTTATCCCTTATCCTTATTTTACATTTCGACTTGGTCCTTTATTTTTAATTTTTGTCCCAATGTGGTCTTTAAGTTTTAAAATTGTTTCAAGGTGGTCTTTTCCGTCAACATCGCTATAACGGTGTTACATATATGATGTTAACTCACCGAAAACTAGATATATCTGTCACTCTTTCCTTTTCTCTTCCTCCTTCCTTCTTCCTCTCCAAATCTACCTTCAACCCATTCAGAAACATATTCATATCAAACTTTTAAACTCGAAATAATGGTAAAATCAAATAATCCAATAATTAGCAAATCCCCCTTTAATTACAAAAGTCAATAAGAAAATACCCAAACAAAACCCTAACTCTAAATTATCAAATACACCAATCTCCTAATTCTAGTATCAAGAACAAATAATTTTTTTTAGGGAAGGTGGAAGACTATAGGTAATAGTGTATGGGAAAGAAGCATGGTTGTCAGAGCCAGATCGAACCGGTCGGTTCAACTGGTGAGCTAGTGAACCGGTTATAACACCGATTTGGTAGCCCCTAAGAATCACTTGTTTGAAAACCGGTGGAGAACCAATCAAACCGGGACAAAACTGGTGAAAGCCGATGGTCCGTTTGCTCAAAAAATATTTTCTTTAAACTTGAAACGATGTCGTTTCACATGAAGTCATTAGGGTTCGGTCTCCTTCCTCCTCTTCGTTTCCCATTCTCGGTCACATGAAGGAAACAGTTTTCGTCTTTCTCGTTTTCTCCGCCATCTGAGTCGCGCAAAAGATGATTTCCTCTTCCTCGTTTTCTCCGCCATCTAAGTCGTGCAAAGGATGATTTCCTCTTCCTCATTTCTCCATCATCTTAGTCGCACAGTCGTTCCTCGTTCCTCTTCTTCCTCTTCTTCTGCGAAACAAAGTTTGTTCTCTCTCTCCTCCGCTATCTTCATTGTGGAAACTTGCGTAGTCACCACTTTGTCTAAGTGTCTATGACTATTAGCATTGCAATTCTTTCTATTAGCATTTTTTAGATATATAATCGTGTTAAATTAGTAATTATACATATTATTCTTTGTCCTTGTTCTTGAAGAAGTCTTGATTAATTAGTATAAACATGCATGTTTGGAATTAATTGTTTTATTATGAAGGTAAACTATTTTATTAGTATGTGTTAGAGTATATGATATGTTAGCGTGCATCGACTGCAGGTGATTATTACTCAAGAACCAAGCACATAGAGTTTGACCTATTTTTTGGGGGAGAAAAGGTCATCACAAGACTTTGTCAGTCTGCCACATTCCATGCCGTGATCAGGTGGCAAGTTTGCTCCTCTCACTCACACTAGGCTTGACGAATTAAGAAGCAACCTAGGAGTAATAGATATTTTTCTATACTCAAACTACCTTAGCAATATAAGTGGGTGTGTTAGAGTGCATACTACACTTGTTCTTGTAAACTTGCCCTTAGTTTATAAGGGGGTGTTAGCGTATATGATATGTTAGTATGCACCGACTACAACTGATTATTACTCATCTTTGCCAGTAACGTTACACAATCGGTTAGTGCTTCTGCTTCTATAAGTAGCTTCTCTTGTAAACAAATCCATTCATCAATTGAAATCAGTCTAGATTCACTTCCTGAACTCTCTCTCTCTCTTCTCTCATGCTCACTTTCTAATAGTATGTTGGTTTCTTGTTTTATTATTGAATATATTATATAAAATTAAAAATAATATATTTGACTTAAACTGGTTGGACCACGGTTGGCCTAGTGTCTTCACCGGTTCAAGGATCGGCCAATCCGATTTTTAAAACATTAGAAAGAAGAGAAGAGATAGATTTGCGAAGAAGGAGGGAGGAAGAAGGAAGAAAAAGGATAAGAAGAGAGAGAAACATACGATTTCTAGTAGGTATACCCAATTTGCGGTAGGAATACCCAGATTCTCCGATGAGTTAACACTAGAGATCTGGCATCATTAATTATAATGGTGTTGATGAAAAGGGCCAACTTGGAAACAATTTTAAGATTTAAAAGACCAAATCAAAAAAAAAAAATTAAAAAAAAGGGACTAAATCGAAACCTAAAATAAAGATAAGAGACTAAAATTATAGTTTAACCTTAAATATTTTGGGGAAGTGGCTAAACTTGGGGAAATAAATTTACTAGTTAGGCACAATATTAAAATCGTCATCATGTGGAATTGTTATTTCAAAAATATCTTAGTCTTATTGAATTTAGCTCCTCTAAAGTGAGTGCAGCTCTAAAGTGATAAAGTAAGGGGCTATCCACCCTAAGAATATTTAGTGGGTTTAGATCTCTATATAGTTCATCAAATCAATGATGAATAATCTTTTACTTTATCACTTTAGAGTTCCACTCACTTTAGAGGAGCCAAATCCCGTTTTATTATATGTGAAATGAACTCTTACTTGAAAACTCATATTTTTAGAGTATCAATTTAATGTAATTTATAAGAGCAAAGTAGTCTAAAATTTTGTATGATTTTGAAAATCAACATTTTACTCCTTAAAAACATAAGAGAAAAGGTATTTGGTCAAACCATATAAGGTAAGTACACAATTTAAACTAGAGTTTAATTTATATGCATTGTCATATTGTAAAGTTTTTTAATTTAACTATCAACTAATTACAAATTTAGGTATGGATGAGCTTTAATTTAAAATAGTTATGATAAGATTCAAATATTTTCAATGATGTGATAATTTATAATTGACTGACAATTTAAAAATCTTTACACTGACAATATATATGAATAAAATCCTTTAAACTATTTAAAAAAGTTACGAATGATGCAATATAACTTGCGATATGCAAACAATTTAAGAGTGTAGGTTTGTACAAATATAAGCCTAAAATATATTTTTGATCCTTTATTTTATTTTTAGAATTTGATTTGGTCCTTTATCTTATAACGTTACACTATTTTGGTCCTTTCCGTTAGATTTACACTAACGGTGTTAGTAAATCTCCATTAGTCGTCGGATTCTGGGTTCCCTCATCGGAATCTGGGTATTAGAGAGAGAAAACGAATCTCTTCTTCTTTTCTCTTTCTCTTGCTTCTTCCTTCCTCTTCCTCCTCCTTTCTTCTTCTTTCCTTTTCCTTTTTCCCTTTCTTCCCTTCCAGCTCATAAGGATATTACTAACTTCAGTTACATCCATCATAAGAACCACAACGTCTTACACTTTGTAACCCCACTTTCTTCATTCCCTTTCTTCCTTTCTTTCCCTCTCCCAATTCTCTTTCCTTTTCTTACCAAACTCAAAACTACTCACTTTATTTTCTTCCCTTTTATCATGCTTATCCATTTAACTCTCTCTTCTTATATTTTTTTAATTTTATCGCTTTGGCTTTCACCTACACTGGTTGGTTATTCTCATTATGAACCCTTCTTTCAAATTCACTCATGGGTTCTTCAAAAGGGTTGATTAAAAAGCATGATAGGTGAGGATCATAGTTCGGTGTCTATATTCATTAGGGTTCAGTAAATCTGCATCTTGTTTGGAATCAAAATCGAGTGTTTCCTACAAATGGAAAGAGGAAGAGGAAGGAAGGAAGAAGAAAGGAGGAGGAAGAAGAAGAGGAAGGAAGAAGAAAGGGAAAGAGAAAAGGAGTAGATGTTTGTTTTCTCTCTATAATACCCAGATTCTGGTGAGGGAACCTAGAATTCGACAACGGAGGGTGATTTCCGGTGACTAACGGTGGTTTACTAATACCGTTAGTGCAAATCTAACAGAAAGCACCAAAATAGTGGAACCTTATAAGATAAAGAACTAAAACAGATCTTTTTAAATATAAATGACCAAGTCGAATTTTAAAAGTAAAATAAAAGACCAAAAATATATTTTAGCCTAAATATATCACGTGCATTTTACACACACATATATATATATATATATATATATATATATATATATATATATATATATATATATATATTTTAAAATTTAGATGAATTTGAGCATAAAAAAGTTAGATGAATTTTAAATGAAATATAAATTATAATTTTTTTTAAATTATAAGATATGTATTAATAAATAAAAATGTAAAAAAATTATACCTAATTAATGTATTTACATTAAATTTCATAAAAATATAAACCAATGATTAGGAATAAAAAAAGTAAAATACTTAATGTATTTAAATAATTTAATTTTTATATTATTTTTTTATTTTTTATTAGGACACTCATCAGTTAAATATTAAAATTATATGGATTTCTTAAGGAATAAAAAAAAAATTTAAATAAAAAGTAAAATACTAAATGTGTGATTAACATATGTGGTTGTAGAACTTGCCAAATTTAAATAATATAAAAAATTAATAATATAATTTATCGGTGTAATTTAAATAATATAAAAAATTAATAATATAATTTATTTGTGTAATTGTAACACATGTTACAAATCCAAATAATAATAATAATAATATATACTTACGAAAAATATTCAGATAATATAAAAAATTAAAGTAAAATTAATTAAGGCATTAAAAAATTGACCAATGCGTTTAATTATAGCATATAAAAATTGATTAATGGAATTAATGCAATTATAAGATAAAATATAATATAAAGTTATACTTAATATAAGTGAAGTCATATCAATCACTTATGAGAAAGAGTATAGGAGAATCTTTTGCCTTTTCTTTTCCTATGTAGCTAAAAAAGATGAGTATACAGAAGAGTGTCTTACGTTCGAAAGTATTTAATATATAGAGGTTGATTATTGTTTTACGTGTATTAGCATAAAGAAAAAAACAAAGTTGGAGAGGAATGAAATAAAAAATAATAAAAACTTACATGATGTAGCTTTCAAAATAAAGAATACTAGCGAAAATTAAGTCAAACCTCGAACAATTTAGTGTATAATTTTACATTAAAAGAATTTTAAAATTCAACTCGGGACCACTACTTCATCTTCAAGCATGTGAAACCTAACCCAAACATGCCATAATACGTGCATGTAATTACAGATGTTCCCACGCAGAAAATTTTAGTTCACGGGTTAACGCCGACACTACAAAAGTTCTCGAGTCTTTTTCCTTGGCAGAGAATGTTGCTACTTAATATTATTAAAACTATCACATGCTTGATTCAAAACAAAAAACTATCACATGCTTTTGTGCCAACTAGCTAGCAAAAACTTACTTCACAACATGATGAATTTTGTATCACAATGCGTAGTAAACTATGCCATGTTCCAGATAACGATTAGCTTACATATTTAGGCAAATAGACAACAAGGGAACAAAAAATTCTTCTATACATGATATAATGCATATATTATCTCATGTAAAGAATTAAGCTCTTGAAAAGGTCCCAATTTATAGTCTGCAAAATTAAAATTTGATACAAACCCCTTTTATTAGAGTTTTTCTTTTGGGTTATTGAAATCATTTTCTTGTTAGAGTTTTCCTTTACGAATATATAGAGGTATTGCAAACATGGCAAACGATTTGAAAAGTGAGAATGAAGAACATAAAGGGTTAATTAATTGTGTACCTTGGTAAGTCACAGGTCTCGGGTTGCCATCGGTATTGGAGGTATTGCCGATCAGGACGACCATATTTCAAGCAATCAAACTCTTTACGAATGTGAGGGCAGGTTGAAGAGTCATAAAGAGGATAGGAATCATCCCGCACCCAACTCCCTTCATACATGTTGCAGCTCAATTGCTTATTGGTTGCATTACGGTGACCTCCATCGCTCCCCAAACACAGCCATGGGCAGAGACTAATGACCCCAAATATGGCCACTACGATCCAAGCATACATCTTTATTCCTACACCCATCTGTGTGTGCGCGCGAGAGAGAATTAAGTACAGATATGGGAAGGTCTTTATTGGGCATATATGTATATAATTCAAGTTGGTCAAATATGGCAACAAAATTTGGGTTGGTCTGTGTACATAGAACGGTGCCCGAACCAGTGCAATTATATATGTAAGAATTGATTCCCAAATGGCATTACAGTATCTCATTGGCGATTGATAAAATAATTTTGTTCTGTAGCCAGAAAAATGGTATACATAGTATCGCGATAGAAAAAGCAAAGCTTTTTATTGACTTTAGAGAGGGTTAGTTGGCATGACTATTTGGCTAGGTAGCCAGCTTAATATTTTGTTTAATTTCACAAGGTATCTCCCAACAACTGTGAAGACTAATCCTCGAGATAGTGGATGACATTTAAGCGCCGACCTCTCCCAACCAGATTTTCTCCATAGGCAAGTCAAGGATCAAACCTTTGATCATTTATTTAAGGTATCCGAACTCGTTACCACTCGAACCAACCACATATTGGTAAGTAGCTAGCTTAATTGATCTTTTAAGTTTTGGCTCACTAAATAAGCGGTCTCTAGATCTGTAGTTCTTTTCCTAATTATCTTTCACATGCAACACATGACTAACACCTCACTCAAATTAACAGGACGACTTTCACATAACACTGCATTTTTAAGAATAAATATTATTAAATGTAGAGTACGTAGTAATAATAATAATAATAATAATAATAATAATGAACGCAAAGAGAAAAATTAATTATTATTATTGGAAAGAATTGCACACACATGTACACCAACAATTGAAGATAGGAAGACATACAAAACACACTACAAAGAAATAATAGAGCAGACACGAATTTACATGGTTTAGCACCTCTTACATGCGTCTGCGAAAATCTTCCAACAAAATGTTCACTATCTCAAACAAGATAATAAGTTTTGTAGAAACTTGAAAACTCACCCCAAGTTATGTATCACCTCACGTTTCCGAGTACCTCACTAAAAGAGGTATAAAGGAATGATAAGCGTTCACTTCACAAGTGACACCCTCACTACATGCAAGTGATAATTCACTTCTCTTGGACTTATATGCTTCAACTCTTCACAAGACCCCCTTTTATATATGGAGAGAAAACGACTTCTTCCAAGAAGAGATATATAGTGAATATTAATTGTTTTTCATCTTTTCAAAGTCATTGAACATTGTCACTCATTCTTTCAAGTTTGAATATAAACTTCGCAAGAGTCAAATGTTGAATTCCACTAACATAACAATTCACTATGCATTGGAATCGCTCACTTGAATTAATGTTTGAAAGTTTGAATTCTTTTTTTCGTTATCATGAATATCAATATAAGTAATTAATAATATCATATTTTTGTTTCGCAACTGCGGGGACTAATGTCCTCGAACCGGGTAGACCACAAGGGCTACAAAGCTCTCCCTCAAGAATTTTAACGCTGCTGCATTCCCAAAGCTCAGATTCGACGAGATCACTGATTAACCTGGAAGAAATATGTGTCATATCATCTAAGTGTTCTTCGTAATTACTAATTTCATTTAATTAATGCATAAAGTAAAACTGTTTATAAAAATATTAAACAAAAGTGATAATAGTTGATATATATATATATATATATATATATATATAAAGCAAAATTTCTTGAGAAGCAACAATTATATCCTAAATCTATAGAGATTTTGTTATATGTATTAAATGCATAGATAGTAATAGTATAATTTTATTTACATACTGTTATTGGTATTATTTATTATTATTATTATCTTTATTAAATGCAATTAATAATATCATTAAATGAAAACAGAAAAAGCGTTAATTAATAAGAAAATATAGCATGTTACATTTAAAATTGATTTTTAGTATGTCATTTATTTATATTTCAAAATAGGATTTAATATGCATTGTCAATGTATAGTTTTTTACACTTTGAATCAATCAGAAATTGTCACATAAGTTAAAATGTTAGATTCTTATAATAACTACCTTAAAAGTCATACATACCACGATTTCTGATTGGTACTTTACATTGTCAATGTATAGTTTTTTACACTTTGAATCAATCAGAAATTGTCACATAAGTTAAAATGTTAGATTCTTATAATAACTACCTTAAAAGTCATACATACCATAATTTCTGATTGGTACTTTACATTGATAGTGCATAACAATTAAACTCTAATATAAAAGATAATTATAAAAAGAATAAAACAAAAAAAGAACTCTTAGGTAGGACCGTAGGATGTATAAGACAACTAGTGAAACAGAAAGTCGGAACGGACGGTTTAAATGCATATTGATTTTTAACGGCTATATACAGACTACATAGATAATGATCCTTTGAAGAACATGCTGCAATTATTAAATAAGGTATATATAGATAAATTATGATTCTCTTTGTTTAAATACTAGCCTAACCATGCTTTACACGATTTTATTGTTTATTACATTCTTGATTTAATAATTTCTTGATTATAGATATGTTTTCATTATATATGTTTTAAATGTTTTATCGTTGCATCAATTTTTCGTCAATGATAGCAGTTTCAGTATGAATTCTTGTTAATTATTTTATTGTTGCATATGAAAAAAAATTGCCACACTTGTTTCATACTTTAGATGTTGGTTTTCCTTTAGTAGTATATGTTAGAAAAAAATAAATAAAACTAAATATAATAAAAGAAACAACACCGATAATTGTTTATAATCCGAGACGTATACAAGATATTATCCTTAAAGATTAAATAGCCATAGTAATTATAATAATACGAATATTCTCCAGGATTTAACAGTCACCTTTAGAATATATATTATTATTACTTTTTAAACTCAAACCAGTAAGAATTATATCAATCGTACAGACACAATGGTAAAAGAAGGGAGAAAATTCGTTTTCAAAAATTCTCGTAACAACATTAACAATAAAAGGAAAACTCCTTTTCTCCCATGTATGGCAACTCACGACATGATAAAACACTACAATAGATTCAGGATTTTATAGAGCATATTTTTGGCATTTGAGCTTTCGGGCACTATATATATCGACGCTATCGAAGATGACAACCTCAGATAGAGCTTTTGAAACGCTATCGAAGATTAAACTACAATAACGCGTTTTCAAGGAAACGCTGTCTAAGTTTACGACAGAAGATAGCACCTCGTCTTGCAAATGCTATCTTAGTAGTTTTGGATGTAAAATAGCGCTTCTTCTGGGAAACGCTGTCTAAGTATAGAATCTAACATAGCGGTTACTAATGAAACACCATCAATATGTGTAGACTAAGATAGAGCTTCCTAGAAAAAGTGTAGTCTGAAGTTACTCCTTTTTTAAAGCTGGTTAATATACGCATTCTACTTGCAAGCATTCAGAGGAAACTATACTTAAATATTTATAAAATAGACTGTTTACATAAATGCCAAGACAGACTATTTACAAAAATATACAAAACCATTAAAATTTATTGGTCCCTAACCTAAGTTTGTTTCATCTAATATCTTTATTACATACTCACACCAATCTTCCTTGATTTAATTATACTTAGACTTTGAGTAAACAACACACTTCAACTGAGGGAAGTACTGTAAAATAAAACATCAGAATAATTAAATGATTAATTGCACTTTTGGTTCCTCGGTTATCACGATTGTGCAATTTTAATCCTCCAGGTTCTAATTGCGCTAATTGGGTCCCCAAAATATCACGATTGTGCAATTTTAGTCCATCAGGTTTCAATTGCGTCAATTGGGTCCTCCACGTATCACGGTTGTGCAATTTTGATCGCCCAAATATAACGATTGTGTAATTTTTAACGTCAATAGCCTACGAAGCACATGTGGAACTGATTTGGCACTTAGTGTGGCCAGCTTGGCAACTTACATGTCATTCCTATGTGGCACCTAGTGATGTACATTTGACTATTAAAGTATGTGAGATGTCAATGATGCCACATAAGAATGTCCGGTAAGCTGTCAAGTTGACCTGACTAAGTGCCAAATCAGTCCCATGTGAGTCACGTAGGCTACCGGCGTTAAAGTTGCACTATCGAGATACTTGGGCGACCAAAATTGCACAATCATGATACCTAGGGGATCCAATTGGCGCAATTAAGACTTAGGAGACAAAAATTGCACAATCGTGATACTTGGGGGACCTAATTAGCGTAATTAAAACCCGAGGGACTAAAATTGCACAATCTTAATACCTGGAGGACCAAAAGTTCAATTAAGCCATAAATGAACATAGAATTGAACTATATATGAATGGTCAAACTTAAGAACTTTGCATGGTATATCTAAACTAACTAGCTAGATAAATGACATACCGTCATTGGCAAAGTAGTTTGGTCTTGCAGAATGATCGCCTTCATGAACCTCATGCCCTAGTAGCCACATTCTCTGTTGCCTGGTTAGAAGGGGAACTATAAAAGCAAACGCGCGCATAAAGTTAAATTAAAATATTTTTTCCTAAACTATTGGATGAAGGTAGACCAAATACCTTTATCACGTGCTATTTGATGGGAGCATATTTAGTTTTGTTCGTCCTATTTATGTGTTGTCCGCAGTACAATATATAAAATACCACTAATAAAATCAAATAAACTTCAAGAGACTAAAAATATTTTAAATCATGATCGACAAATTTATGCGGAAAATAAACACATATCCTTACTCCTCAAATTCTTTTTTCATCGTCCTGTGACTTTCCAATTAACCATTGGGCGCCCGATAAAGATAATAAACACTCTCATGATAGACATTGATGAGTGTAATACCCCATTTTCCTCAATAAGGTTTTGGACATCGGTGGAGCATGTTTAAGGATTTGATTATGTTCCTTATGGGTTGTTAGAGCTTTGGTCCAAATTTGAGAAGAATTGGCCCTAGAACGAATCCAGAACGTGAAGAAATGTGAAAGAACAGGTCAGATCAACATCCAACGTTTTGATGTTGAGTGGCCCAATGCTCAAATGTTGACCATTGATGCCGAGCGTGGAATAAGTGTACGTTTGATCATGGAGGATGTACGCGTGTCAGCTTGCATGCATGCGTGGCAGGAGACGTGTAAACCAGGGTGCCAAAGCGTGGAGAAGACCCACGCTCAAGCGTGCGAACGCTAGAGCGTGCAGCTCCAACATGCCTAAGCGTGGATAGGCTGAGGGTGAAAAATAAAAGTTTCATTTTTCACTTGACTTCGACGAAACTCATTTTCTTCCTTTAGTAAAAACACAGTAGAGAGATCATTTCCTTGAGAGAGAGAGAGAGAGAGAAAGCTTGGTGGGGAGATATTCAAGCATCGTAATGCAATTTTCGACTACGCCAGGATGATCGAGGCAACGTGTTCTTCGGATTCAACTACTTGGTTTCTCGATTCGACAAAGATAAGCTCAAATTTCTCACACGTCGATACGTCGATATCGATGTTCTTCGTTTGTACTTGGTCTTTTATTGATTTTTGATCCGTCCCGAGGTTAACAATGTCGCATACATTTTGTTCCCGTGAGGAGGGAAAATTCAAGGTTATGGTTGTGGTGGTTCGTGGAGGACATCGTATGTTCGAGGCGTTCTTGCAATCGATTTCAGGAGGGGTGAAAGAAACCATAATCGTCGAGAAGGCAAGAGTAAGATACAATATTGACATGTGTGTAGGGGATCCCTAAACCCTACTAGAGGTTGAGCCCTCAAAAGTGGCTAAACCCTAAGTGTCGGTGTCTTTGGGCTATCACCGCTAAGTGGATACCATAGGTTAGAAGATTATTGGTTGAGGATGATTTTCTATGCATGTTGTGATATCTGGTTAATTGACTGACTATATGCATATATGTGTTAGGCTGATATGCTTGATATGATAGTTGATAATTTATCACATATTCTGATGGACTAGTTGAT
This sequence comes from Ammopiptanthus mongolicus, assembly GCA_039655645.1. NCBI lineage: Eukaryota > Viridiplantae > Streptophyta > Magnoliopsida > Fabales > Fabaceae > Ammopiptanthus > Ammopiptanthus mongolicus. The sequence continues at coordinate 48,331,805 of CM077351.1, read as the reverse complement.
ATGTTGGTGTGCTTGAGCTGTTTGAGTTGATACAGCTGGGATACCCTGAGAGTTAAAATATGAGTTTGTGGATGTGAGGCATCTTCTGGAAATATGAATTAGCATGAGGGTACCGGTATCAACCAGAAATGGATGTATGTTGCATTGCATAGTTGCTTAGTGGAGAACAGTGTGGCTGGGAGTCATGAGAGGTTAGTTGTACCTGAGTACGGGAACAAAATACGGAAGGGACAGTTTGTGAGACCTTGGGGATGTAATCATGCTCAGAGTTTTCATAGTGACCAATAGTTACCTCCTATTATGTCGTGTACTCAGCTGATGGCTGGTTATCCTGACTCCTGGGCCCTGAGTATTCTACATCGCATGCGGACGTTCCAAAGCGACCAAGGCAACCCTCCCTGTGGGGGACAGTGGAGTGATGATGCACTCTTATTGGTCATGGCGAGTGAAAGGGTTAGCTAGACAAACTAACTCACATTCTCTGAGATTTAGAATGTATTTTTGAGAGAATCGTCCGACATGCATAAGGAGTTGGTGCTCCTAGAAGAGGTTTTGATCCTAAAAGAGACTATTTTGAAGATGGTTGCAAAAGCTGTCTTGGGAAACGATTGAATACATGCTCTGTACATGTGCTGTGTGCTTATACATGTTGATACTTATTCTATGATACCCTATCCCATATATGATGTATTGTTACACTTCTTATCTCCCTTTTTCTTCTCTATGTGCTTCTTTTTCGATATCGTCGAGAAGATCAGGTAGCGAGGATGGACCTGAGACACCATATGCTAGAACAGCCACCCCAGATCTCAATTCTGGGGGACTTGAGGTTTATCTAACATGATCCAAATGGGTGGTAGATAGATCCTATCATATTCTTGACTGCATATAGGGACCCATGAGTATTCGGGTACATTTTGGCGTTGCTCCGCTGGCAGATATCATAGGACCTGTAACACCCTTTCTGGGACATCACATTTACGAACATTTTATAAAAGCTATAAGGCTGAAAAACGGGTTACTTAAAATTATTTAAGAAAGATGGGGGTGATTTTTTCCTTTTCACAAGACATAACTGTAAAAGCTCATAACCATTTATCCGTGTAAGATAAATAGAATCATTTCATAATATAAGTTCATGAGTTCTTAAAGAATTTACATTAAACCCAACCCAACTACAGAAAGTAAACGGAAAGATATAGAGTCAACGTAAAGAATTGGAGACGCAGCTCCTAAACATAAGATACCCGAAGACGCAGCTTCACAACACATAAAAGAAAGATACAGACACTCTGACATCCTACACTGGCCGACAACAAACTACACAGGAAGACATCCTTTGGATCAACCCTTGGATGCTTCCTCTGACTCCTCCCTTATGGAGGGACAATCGAAAAGAATAGGAAGGCATGGGTAGATCACCTCCCTCCTAGTCTCCTCACTTATCGCTTTCCCAACCAGGACCCGTCAAACGAGACCTAACGGGAATCCTAGCAAGGACTACTGCTAGCGTTCCTATGGAAGACATCGCAGAAGTTGACCTAGAAGCAACTTTGCCCACAAGCGGCCTATCCTTAACAGAGGGAGAAGGCACTGAACACTCTAGTGAAAGAGCCCACCTAGCGTTCTACGACAGAAGACAAGCGGTGAATTTAACGCCCCGATTTTCAAGTTTAATAATTATTCAGTATTTAAACGTTAGTATTTTATTGGAGGATTTAGAGAGTGAAATAAAATATTCTGAGAACATAGGCATGCCCTACACAACCATAGGACGCCATGGTTAAGTTTTGGTGAAAAACTCAAATGGAGCTTGGTCTGCGTTTTTCACTAACAGTAGTATTTTACTACTATCAAGATCTAATTTTGACTCGTGAACGAAAAAATTAGGTTTTAAATAAAATTGCGAACGATATCGGCGATTTTGAAAAAAATTTAAAATGAATAAGTTCTCACGACTTTCTTGGACGAAAACCTAAATCGGGTGAACAACAGAGCTAAAAACGGATTTACCAGGACCTGCAAACGGATAAACATGATGTCACATCACCTAGGAAAGTGTTCCATGACTCATCAGTGTAATGATTATGTTTAGAAAATATCTGGACGTGAAAAGACCAAAATGCCCCTGACCTTTTCCATAATTACCATTTGCTTTAGGATGAAAAGACCGTTTTGCTACTGAGAATTTATGGAATAACCCTTTTGACTCTGTGACTCACCATGTCATCATTGCATTCTAGAAATATCTAGATATTTGTAGGGGAAATGATAATTATGCCCCTAGTCTTTTAAGGAATTACCACATTACCCTTTTGGTTATTTACAAGTTTGCCATGACATCAAATAATATCTCACCTTAACTCTCTCTCTCTAGGCCACATGGCCTCACTCTTTCTCTCTCTTCTCTCCTTGTTCTTTATTTTCTCTCTTTGTTCTTCAAGTGTTCTTCAAGTTTGATCATGAGAACTTAGTGATTTTTGGGTGATTCAAGCTAGTTTCTCTTAAGCTTCATCATCTAGGAGGTATTGAATCCATCCTAGGTTTCTTAATCACTCTATTTCATCTCTTTAGTCTCTTGATTCATGAAGATCCAACATTGATTCATGAACTTTGAAAATTCATAGAAAAGTGTAGAAAAATCCTCTTAATACCAAATCAATTTCTATGATCTAGTTTCGCCATTCTCTTTCATTATCCAAGAGCATGAAATCAAATATGTTTTCTAGACTTTTTATTTAAAAGAGGCTGAAACCTTCATGTTAAGGAAGGGTGAGTTTTTATTCAACTTTTGAGTAATAAGACTTAATCTAGTGTTATGTGTACTTGAGGATCATTGATCGAAGAGTTGGAAACCAAATGAGCTTCCTAGCTCATATGGGTTTTCTTGGCCGAAACCTCCATGTGTTGATGGATGGGATTTTGGTTCAAGTTTTGGTGTAATAGGCTTTGATCTAGCCTTACCACACCTAGTAAGGATGAGATCCAAAAGATAGGAATTTTTGGACATCCCTACCTACTTTTATAGCTCCATGGCCGAATCCTATATAGGTAGGATTAGAAGAATTTGTGTTGTTTAATATTGATGTTTGGATTGACTATATATATGTAGTTGTGGTTGAGTAATCGGACGAAGAATTTGGGAGAATTCGCGGGCCGATCGAATGAATTTTGCTCGGAGGATAACTTCAACAGGTAAGGGGAGTTTGCCTGAGGGATTTTACGATAACTATATGTTATTCGTGATTGATTTGTGTAACTCTGTTTGAGCTTTGTTGTGATTGTAATAATGGTTTATGCTTTAATATGCTTTAGTATGTTTTAACATATGTTTATGATAATGTTGATTGGATGAAAAATATTTTCATGTATGTTGAAAAACCATACTTTGATCTCATGATCAAGTAAGGATTTTTATGCTTGATTATGATACAATGATGCATGATTATTGTTTGTCATAATTATGTGAGCATTTTGAGCTATAACTTGGCTAGTTGGTGAAGCAAAATCTTCACTTTTACCTTGAGGTGGCTTGCGGCCTTAGTGAGTAAAATGAGGAAGAATATGTGTTGTTCTTGAACAATTAAAGTTTTGGAGTAAGAAAAGTGTTTTAAAGAGACTTATGTTTCAAAGAAAAACAATAAGTGACTTCGATCCAAAGATCAAGTAAAGTTTCAACCTTTAAGTGTTTTCACCAAAGTGAAACATGTCTTTTACTTTAACCTTAGTTCATCTAAGTGATCAAGTGATTTAGAAGTGAAACAAAGAAGTGTTTTCATGAAAAGTTAAACATAGTTTCATAAGGCATTTCTTTTTTTTTTTTTTTAAGCAAACAACAAAAGGAGCCTCGTTAAAACCTTTTGATGCAAAACCCTCCTTAGGGATAAAAGCATCGAAAAGGAAATAGTACCCCTAATGCCCTTTTATTAAGAAAAAAACAAAAGAATACAAAAAACACGGGGGGCGTAAACCTGACCCATGAAAGAATTACCTAAATCTATAGTTTGGATAACCAAATCGATTTCTAAAAAATTCACCAAGAACAAAGCTTGGAGTAGAATTCCACCAAGCTAAACCAGTAATCCCAGTACCAAAGTTAGCCAATAAATCTGCAAAAGTGTTACCCTCCCTAAAGACATGAGAATAAATGAAACGCATCTTCCTAGATAAAGATAATGTATTTAACCACCTATTTCTAAGAGACCAAGGAACAATGGATGGTGATGAAAAAACACAAATAACCAAAGTTAAATCACATTCTAGCCATATGTGATGCCATCTTTTGACATAAGCAGTTTCAATGGCTACAATAGCTCCCATTAATTCAGCATTGAGAGCAAAGGACACTCCAATATTTAAAGCAAAACAGCCAAGATATGCTGAAAACTTGTCTCTAAAAATCCCACCACAAGCAGCAATACCTGGAGCATCATGAGCAGAACCATCAGTGTTACATTTTATCCAACTGAAGCTAGGAGCCTTCCATAAGATTTCCAGAACAACCAGAGCTTTGCTTAGCTTAGGCAATACTGAGAAAGCCTGAAGAATGCTGTTATCTGCAGCAGTATTATAAGAAAATCCTGTAGATAAATTTCCAGCAAGAGAAATTGCTGACTTTGCCAAAGAGATGGCAGCCTGAATAGTGATTTTTTCCCCTTCAAACCGAAATTGATTCCTGCTGTACCAAATGTACCAAAGAGAATTAGCAATAGCAGAGAGAACAATATCTCGAGTTTGAGAACTCCTTCTCTGGTCTAGTAAAGACAATAATGAAAGCATGGAGTTGTAGCAAAAATTAGCAGACAAACATGCTGCCAACCAAGTCCAAATTTGAGTTGCAAAATCACAATGAAAGAAAAGATGATCAGTTGTTTCATAAGCTTTAAAACAAAGATAGCAAATGGAGACAACATAGCAGCCTCTATTCCATAAAACATCATCAGAAGGCAACTTATTATGCAGAATCCTCCAGATCAGCAAGGATCTTGAAGGAGGAATGGACTTACACCAAATGAGATTACCCCAACTAACCTGAGACTGAGTCGGGTACAGAAAATCATAAGCAAATTTTAGAGTGAAATCCCCTTTGCTTGATCCATCCCAAACCCGAGAATCAGGAATAAGATCAGAAGGAATTATATACTGATCAATCTCAGCAGCAAGAACATGAGATTTCTGTAACATTATCTCTGGAATAGACCACTTTCCATCAATTATGAAATCCTGTACTTTAGCATGAAGTAAAGGATGAATATGTTGAGGAATTTGAAGAAAATCAACCACAGGTCTGGTTAGCCATGAATCAGTCCAAAAATTGCAAGAAGAGCCATCACCAATATGCCATTTACAGTGCTCAATAACAGGATCAATATGAGATTTTAAACCTTGCCACACAGATGAGGAAATATGCATCCTAGTGAACTTGTTGTTGACAAGCACCCTGGCTTTGAGAAGCCTAGACCACTGCTTATTCGAAGTCAGCAAATCCTAGCTCAGCTTTAGAATAGCAGCCCTGTTGATACCCCTGATAGATCTCAATCCCAATCCTCCAGCAACCTTAGGTGAGAAAACTAAAGACCAAGCAGCCGAAGCAACGTTTCTAACAAGCACATCCCCAGACCAAACAAAGTTGCTGAGCCATTTATCAATTAGTTTAACAAGAGAAACAGGCCATAGATAGACATGAAAGGAGTGGAGAAGCATACTATGAATGACAAATTGCACTAATTGAACTCTTCCCATGATGGATAGCAAAACACCTTTCCAAGTAGATAACTTTGATTTAATTTTGTCTGCTAAAGGCTGCAAATGAATTCTTCTTGGTTTACCCTTGAAAAGAGGAACACCAAGATACATAAAAGGAAGATGGCCAATACCAAAGCCTAAAATGTTGACTATGTTGTGAAATCTGTTGGAAGCAATTGAGCCATTGTAGATTTTAGATTTTTCTTTACTGATATATTGGCCCGAAGCTGCACTATATTTATTAAATAGATCCATTAGATTCTCCATATTTCTTTTGTTTCCTTTGCAGAAGATTAACAAGTCATCTGCATAAAGAATAACCCCTTGGACTAGACATAAGAAGAAATTTACCCTGCTGCACCATAAGAGAGATGGATCTACTCAAAGCCTCTTCGGCTAGGCAAAAAAGAAGTGGAGATAAAGGATTTCCCTGCCTCATACCTCTTTTACAAGTTTCATAAGGCATTTCCTTTATCTTAGAACAAAGACAATGTTCCTTTTTCAAAAATAATGGAGACCTTTTATCCTTAAGTTGATTAAAATGAATCATAGTTAAGGAAGTTAGATGAGATTACATTTCCTTTCCACTAACTTAGAGCATGATTTTACACTAAATTAGTAAGGAAAAACTCTTTTCAAATTAGTCACGGTACTTTGTTTTAAGCAAGTGTAACGTATTTCAAATCAAGTAAGTTTTCAATTGAAAACAATCATTTTGGTTTACAAAGAGAGTTTCAACTCTAAATCGTAAATTTTTACGGATGAAAAACCTAGGTTAAATAATTAACTTAGAGTTGAAGACAAGGGATAATTAAGTATGGTGTGTGATGGAACAAGACCATATACTGTGCAGGTATGGGACTGTATAGTTGAAGGAAGGCGTATAAGAATTGATTTGTACTACCTATACCAACAAGATTCGTCTTCTTTTCGGAAGCTCAGAACGTAAGAACTTCATAGTTAAGCGTGCTTGACTTGGAGCGCTTGTAGGATGGGTGACCTTTTGGGAAGTTTCCTGGAAAGCGTGTGAGTGAGGACAAAACATGCTGAAAAGACCCATGTTGGTTTGTGGGGACAGGCGGCAATTCTGAAAGCAACCCGGATCATCCCAGAGGAATCACGAGATATTTATCCAATGGATAACTGTTTTATAATACAAAGACGCTTATAGTTCCTAAGGTATAGAACCTTAGCGAATCTTGAGGTGTATCCGATGGATAGACATTGCTTTATCGCATCTAGTTTGTGTAAGCATTGACATTTCATTTGCATAGTTGTAAGGCCTTGAGCCTAGGAGTTGGGCTTACACCTTTATGCGGGTGCGAATCTTACGGTGAAGATCTTCAATGGTCTTTGGAGGTATCAGGGTTGGAAGGGCCGACATATGACCAGTTGGTAGCTTTTCTATGTCGTGGTGAATCCGAGCAATGCACTGATATCCTCTACTAGATGCCATACTTTTCATGTTTGGTTGAGAGTGTTTCCGTAAATCCAGATACGAACACGTTACATTTGTTGTAGCATCTTGCTCATGACTGGCAATAACTGGAACATGTCCTCCCATTCACTCTCCAACTGTTTGTTAGCTCCATGGAGGGGTTAGAGTGTTACCCTTGTGGCATATGGCATTGAGTCATGTACATCGCATTGCATTGCATGGCTGTTGATGATTACATTTACCTATTGTACATCATTATTCTGTTTTCGAAGATGTCTTATGCGGGCTAATTGATTAATATGATAGATTGCGATTGATGGTATGCATGTTGGATATGTCGTTACCTGGTGTGTTGTCTTGTGTTACTACTGCTGTTGTGCTGTGTTGATACTACATATGTTCACATGTTGTTTTGTGCATTGTGCATGTAGTTATCATGTTTTAAATCCATATATTGGTTACTCACCCTTGCCTGTACAAGTTAGAAACCCTGTTGTGTTTTTGGATACGTGCAACACCCTTTCCCGAGTGTCATATTCCCGAACGTTTATAAGGCCGAAAATATTTATTAATGCGGAAAATACGATTTTTCTTTTTCTTTTCTTTTCATAAAGATGTAATGGGATTAGTAAAGGTAATAAATATTACTAATAAGTGAACTTAGGTTCACCATGCATTACTATGACATACATACAGTATTATAATACAGAAAACAGAAAACAGAAACAGAAATAACAACATTACTATATACAGACATAAGTCTAATGTATGACTGACATAAGAAAATACAATAAGTACTAGGAGTCATAGCTCCCAAAAGGTACTACAAAAACTGACATAGTTTGGCCGACAACAAAACTAAAACAGCAAAAGAGTCCACCTCCGAACTCAAAGGGACTGCGGAACGGAACCATCGTCGCGTCCATTTGTTCAAGCAGCAACAACAAGTACCAGCAGAAAACATACAGATATGGGTGAGATCCCCGTTCATCAACACAACAAAACAGCAATAGTAAAAACGGGACGACTCACCGGGTAACAGCGTACCCAACATGCTTACAAGGTTCTCAATATAAATCATGTTAAGCAGTTAACAACATAATAGCATGCTAAACATTTAACAGCATAATATAAGGCATCCTTAAACAATACAGCGATGTATAACAGTAAATGTAAACATCAATAGCCATAAACATCAATAGCCATGCAATGCAATGCAATGTATATGACTCAATGTCAATGTCACTGGGTACTACTCTGACCCCTACTCCATGGAGCTAACAAAACATTCGGAGAGAGTGAATGGGAGGACATGTTCCGGTTTCTGCCAGCCATGAGCAAGATGCTACAACATTCGTAACGTGCACGCATCTGGCTTTACGGTAACACTCTCGACCAAACATGAAAAGTACGGCATCTAGTAGAGGATATTAGTGTATTGCACGGATTCGCCACGACACAGAAGAATCACCAACTGGTCACATGTCAGCCCTTTCAACCCTGATACCTCCAAAAAGACCATTGAAGATCGTCACCGTAAGATTCGCACCCGCATCAAGGTGTAAGCTCAACTCCTAGGCTCAAGGCCTTACAACTATGCACATGAAATGCCAATGCTTACACAAAGCAGATGCGATAAAGCAATGTCTGTCCATTAGATAGACGTCAAGGTTCACTAAGGTTCTCTTCCTTAGAAACTACACACATCTTTGTTTTATAAAACAGTTATCCATCGGATAAATCATTTATCCATCGGATAAATATCTCGTGATTCCTTTGGAATGATCCAGACTGCTTTCAGAATCATCGACTGTCCCCACAAACCAACACAAGTCTTTTCAGCGTGTTTTGTCCTCACTCACACGCTTTCTAGGAAACTTCCCAAAAGGTCACCCATCCCATAATTACTCTAAGTCAAGCACGCTTAACTATCAAGTACTTATGTTCTAAGCTCCCGAAAAGAAGATAAATCTTGTTGGTATGGGTAGTAGCAATCAATTATTATATGCCTTCCCTTAACTATACAGTCCCATACCTGCATAGCCTCAGGATTCCTTCCACTGTACAGTCCCATACCTGCACAGCCTCAGGATCTCTCTCATTCCAGTTATCACAAGACAGAAACAATTGAACGATTAACCTGGATCCGAATCATCGGTCCGTCATCGAACTATTGTTTCAAAACCCAAAACGTAACATGTTTGTGTTTATGTCTTATGAATTATGTCTCAAGTCCTAAGCATTATGAATAAGGATTGAGAATCCTCTTACATAAGTCTTTAAGCCTTTCTAAGATATTAATCCCTTGTTTTTCAATTAAGGAAACAAGTGTTGATTTCACTTAAGTCTTATGAAGTCATTGATGTACCAAGTCATCAATGGTATAGCGCATGGTCTTGTTCCACCACATACCATACTTAATTAACCCTTGTCTTCAACTCTAAGTTAATTATTTAACTTAGGTTTTTCACGCATAAAACTTTAAGATTGAGTTAGAAAACTCCTTTTGTAAACCAAACAACTTTTACGATTGAAAAGTCATTTGATTTGAAACAGCATTTGAACTACTTACTTCACTTCTAGCATTTTCTAAAACATGAAATTCGCTTAGCGAGAGTACATTCGCTTAGCTAAATTAAGGCAGTGATACCTCATTTGAAATTCCTCTCTCGCGGGGCGAACAGAAGTTTCGCGTCGCGAGGCTGAAAGCTGTATTTGCTCCTTATACAAATCCTTTGTATCGCGAGGCGAATATTGTCGCGCGTCGCGAGGCAGAGCTGCAATTCTTCACTGCTTAGGCGGTTCGCGGGGCGAGAACTACTTAGCTACGCGAGGCAGAGAAGCTGCATCTTTGCTGCTCGGGCTAGTCCACTGTCTCGCGAGGCGAGGCAATGTTAGCCTGGCGAATGCCTTATCTTCCCTCTGTCTCGCGAGGCGAGACGGGGTTCGCTGGGCGAGTGCCCTGTTTTCACTTTTCCTTAACTTCTTCATTAATTCTCTTTTGAAACACTTAGTTTGATTAACAAACCTATGGCTAAAGAAAAGACATTTTCCACTTTGGCGACACACTTAAAAGGTTAAAATTTCATTTGATCTTTGGATCAAAATCACTTTTGTTTCTCTTTGAAAACATAGGTAATGAAATCATGTTTTTCTTACTTCAAAACCTTGCTAGATCAAGAACAACACATGTTCTTATATTTCCTCTTACTAAGGCCACCAATGAAAATATAGCTCAAAAGCCTACTACAACACATGAGACTTTGCTTCACCAACAAAGCAAATATAGCTCAAAAGCTCACACCAATTATGACAAACCACAATTACACCTTATTACATCATAACCAAAACATACAAGTCCATCACACATCATAGTCTCATGACCAAGCATAAAAGTCCATACTTGATCTAGTGATCAAAGTAGGTTTTCCAACATACATGAAAATGATTTTTATTTAATCATATCATCATCAACATATGCTAAAGCACACTACAACATACTAAAGCATACACTCATCAAGACAACCTTGTTCTTGAAGAGAACTTAACAAAACATAACAATTAAAAGTGAACCCAAACTAAAGGGTTTCACCCACACATAAAGTAAACAACCATTCTCACTACCACCATCTTGGTGTGATGAGGTTCTTCTCCCCATACCTGTTGAAGAGCAGATTCCCGGATCAAAGTCGGTTGATCGGTTTGTGAACCTTCTGATAATTGACACCAACTACAAACAACCAAACAATCAAACATTAAACAACAATCAAACCAAACTCAACAATTCTCACAAAGAGGGTTTCGGCCACCCTAAAGAGAATAAAGCTAGGAATTGATCTTAGTTTCCCATTTCATGGATTCAAAGGCATTAGGAAAGCTAAGGATGAAATCAAGTGTTAGAAATCAAAAATTGATGAAAACACTATTCATCATCATCAAGAAGGGTTCGGCCCTAATGTGCTTTTTGAGCTATGATGAGAGTTGAATCATAAGCTCTTGGGTTTAGGTGGAGATTAATGATGTGAGTTCAAAGAACTTGGTCTTACCTCAAAAGGATTTTTCTACAATTTCCTATGGATTTTCAAAGTTTTGGATCTAAGAAATAATTTTCATGAAAATGGATCTTGATCTTGAAATAGAAAGAGATTCAAGATGCTAAGAGATCATAGAAATGATCTTACCTTGAAATGATGGAAGTTTGCTCAAGGAATCAAGTGATTCCAACAAGAAACCAAGCTTTTTCAAGAACAACAATGGTGCTTCTTCAAGAGTAACTATGGTGTTCTTCTCTTTTTGAGAGGGCTGTGCAAAAATGAGAGTGTGAGGGGCTGAGTTCAGCTTTAAAACAAGTCACTTAAGGGCAAAATGGTCATTTGCCAAAAGGGTAAAATGGTAAAAGTGCAAAAGACTAAGGTTAGGGGCATTTTGGTCATTTTGCGTCTAGATTTTCCTGATCGTCATGACGACTCTGGCATACTCTCCCAAGTGTCCTAGGATGATGTGATATCAAGATTATCCTTTGGCGAGTCCCGGTAAATCCATATGTGGCTCCATTCGTCACCCGATTGAAGATTCCGCTCGAACGGAGGTCAGGAAGTTATTTTTCTGAAATTTTTACGAAATTTAACCAAAACGTAGAGAATCGAATTCTAAGACTTATTGTCTCGTTCACGGGTCTATCTGAGGTCTTCTGAGCAGTAAAATCATACTGTCAGTGTAAAAACGCAGACCGGGCTCCATTTGAGTTTTTGACTCAAAACTTAATCGTAGCTTCCTACGATATCGTCAAGCATGACTATGGTCTCGGAATATTTTATTTCTATTCCTAAGACCTCGAATAAAATAAAGACGTTAAAATACTGAAGAATTAGAAAACATGAAAATCGGGGCGTTACAATACGTGTACAGATACTCCTCAATGGTCATTTAGGTCACTTCAGGACCATATAGCTTGTGTTTCTCGATGCTGACGACGAAGATGTGTGGACTGTCGACGACGAGACCCAGTCTCATTGGTACGACGTATACTAGGTAGTAGGCTCTATTGTCCGTAGAGTTATTTTATCAAACCAGCTCTTAGGATTTTAATGTATAATGTTGAGAAAGTCGGTGTATGTGGTTTTGAAAACCTCTGTATAGTTTGGAACTTCCATATGAAAGACAATTTCAAGAAAACTTATATGTGATGGTTTAGGATTTGTGAATAGACCTAGTTATGTGTATTGTCGAGTATAATATGATTTTATTATTGTGATGTGTGTATCACTTTCTAAAATATTATGCCGAAAAATTTTTTTACACTCGATTTTTCTGACTTAAAATAAATTATCTTTTTTCCGAAAGCAACCAGCATTTATCTTCAAAATTTAATTCCGCACGTGTTCTTCATGTAACGCCCAAGGGGGGTGTTACAGTGAAGCGGTTAAGAACCCTTCCTCTGCCACCGGTGTGGATGATGAGTGTGGCTCTCCACATGTACATTGCTGGAAGTCCATTATGACTAGGTGTCTAACTGTCGAAACCCCTAGGAAGTTCCACAAAGAGATGCATCTGAAGTGCTGGGTGGAATCTCGGTATCACTACCTTCTCGGGAGACCATTAGAGAAACACACAACAATGCAATACAAAGTAATAAGGTGAGATTCCCATTCATCAACACAACACATGGCAGAAGTAAAAACGGTACGACACACAAGATGACGACATACTAATCATGGATATGATACATCTCAATATCTCATATAAATATATCAATAGCATAAGACATCATCAACACAGGATAATAAAGTATAACATAAAATTGTATCCATCAACAGTCATGCAATGCAATGTGATGTACATGACTCAATGCCATATGCCACAACGGTAAGACTCTTGACCCCTACTCCATAGAGCTAAACATAACTGGAGTGAGTGATTGGGAGAACATTGTCTGCGTTATCTCAGCCCAACATATACTATCTCAACAAGGTTGGGAATTCACTTTTATGGCTCACGCCAGACGTTCTTTACCCAAATCGTGATTTGTCCTGTGTCCAGTCAGGACATTAACGTTTTTCGACAGGTTACCCACAACACAGAGGAGCTACTCTCTAGCCACATGTGGTCTCCCCAACCCCAACGTCCTCAAGATCTCCACGATCGTCACCTCCAACAATTGTACCCGCACAAAGGTATAAGCTCAACTCCCAGGCACAACACCCAACTCATGCATAGATGCGTATGCATGTCAAGAAATGCCACAACACAAAGACGTACTACACTATCACTGTAGCACCACGTCTATCTCTTGATAAACTACAGGGCACCTCTACGGGACCCACTTTCACACGACTTGCCATCAGTCACCCATTCTTGGTTCTGTTCCTTGCGTCCACGTACAACTCTGTCGTTCGGAAAACGATGTTCAAGTCTTGTGATATATCATTCCATATCCTAAGCATATTATGAAAACAGGATCCACAAGGATTCCTTCATCATGTCTTCTCACTTATCTATCAAGGGAAACATTACTTATTTTTTATAAGTAACTCTTTGTAGTTAAGCATTATAGATCCTTAGATGACCTAAAGCATCATGGGCGTGGGACATGGTTTTCCATGACCACAAGGAATAGGTACATGTCTTTTAGTTAGTCTTTGTGAGTCCATTATGGAACTCATTGCATTCCTTAGGAGATGTTACGTACTTGCGCTATTATAGTAAAGTCTTTAAAATACTTTCCTTGGTAGTAAACTAGTTCATGGAATCTCCTTTATCAAACATAGTTTTGAAAACTCTATACATACTCGTAAAGTATCCACAACCCCAAGATACACAGTATCTTGTCTTTTGCCAAACTAGCGTAAAACTTCCTTTGAAATAATACTAATTTCCTTTACTTAGCATAAAAAGGGAAAACATATCTTTCTTTAAATCACCTTTTCATTTTCAAATGAAAACTATAACTCATTTGTTTTGTGAGATTTCAAAATTAATCATAGTAGTGTAAAGACTCATTGTTTTAAAGAAAACACTTACAAGAATTCTCATTTCTCTTGAAAGTAGGTTTACTAACCAAAACCTTTGGAAACCACATGAATCATTTAGAAAACTCTTTATTCTTGAAAATCTTTTCCTTACAACAGCATGCTAGGATAGTGGTTGATTAACTTCAAACTTTGCTATTTTTAAAACACTTTTCATATGAACCCAAAATATTCATTTTACAACACTTGGTTCTTTGGAACCAAAACTTGATTTCTTAGGAAACCTTTTTAATTTCTAATTCCTTTATACTTTAGTATAAACAGTTTAAACCTCTTAACATCAACATTTTAGATTCCTAGCCCTAATTACTATGGTATGGCCGAATGCCTCCATGTAAGTAAGGTAGGTCTTTTTAATTTCTTTTGCCTTCTTGGAAACATTTAAGTCCATTACACCATTACCTAACATAGAAGCTTTGGCTTCCCATTTTAACTCAACAAGACCGAACCATACATGGTGTTTTCAACAAAATATGTCATCATTCTTGAAAATCTTTTCCTTACAACAGCATGCTAGGATAGTGGTTGATTAACTTCAAACTTTCCTATTCTTAAAACACTTTTCATATGAACCCAAAATATTCATTTTACAACACTTGGTTCTTTGGAACCAAAACTTGATTTCTTAGGAAACCTTTTCAATTTCTAATTCCTTTATACTTTAGTATAAACAGTTTAAACCTCTTAACGTCAACGTTTTAGATTCCTAGCCCTAATTACTATGGTATGGCCGAATGCCTCCATGTAAGTAAGGTAGGTCTTTTTAATTTCTTTTGCCTTCTTGGAAACATTTAAGTCTATTACACCATTACCTAAACATAGAAGCTTTGGCTTCCCTTTTTAACTCAACAAGACCGAACCATACGTGGTGTTTTCAACAAAATATGTCATCCAACAACATTCTAGCATCATGAAAATCATCACAACATATAGTCATTTCATCAAGTATTGAAAGCATGAATAAGTTCACAATTCAAAAATCCTATCCTTAGGTCTTGAACCTAAGAATAGTTTTTCACCATTCCAAAATGATTTTCAACACTAACACTGAAACATGAATAGTCACACCAACACCATATCGTACAATTCCAAAAATCAACACCAAAACCCTATACATAAAATTTCAGCATTTCAAGCATCAACTTGTGACAAACATTTAATTGACCAAACGAACTCAGATTTGAACCAATGAGGACTCATATGAAAGCTTAGGATGTCTAATTTTTGGTTACAAAATTAAGTTTCACAAAAAGTAACCGATATAGTACAGTTTTACCAAAGAAGCCACTGTAGTCAGAATCCAAGACAGAAATTTATGCTTATATTGCAACAAGTTTTCAAGTATCAAATATTTACGAAACCACATGAAATTTTTGCTCAAAATGAAGCCGAAGATGTTTAGTTTCAGGATCAAAAATAATTTTTGAAATCCAAGGTCTAGGTTGAGAGAAAAACCGAAATGACTCACACAAGGTCATATTCGAAAATCACATTTTTACAAACTCTTTTCAACAAAAAGATGGAGGAACCCTAGGTTAGGATTTTCCAACACATAAAAAATCATTTCCAACCATTCAAACACATCAATGAACACAAATCAAGCCACAAATAAATATTACAACATTGTTCTCATAGAGAACC
Source organism: Ammopiptanthus mongolicus (assembly GCA_039655645.1). NCBI lineage: Eukaryota > Viridiplantae > Streptophyta > Magnoliopsida > Fabales > Fabaceae > Ammopiptanthus > Ammopiptanthus mongolicus. The sequence goes on along the minus strand of CM077351.1, from coordinate 48,315,953 downwards.
AAATAGACAAAGTAGGAAACCCTTGGTTTAGGGTTTCCCCCAAACCAAACCCATAAACCATCTTCACCACCACCAATGCGGTGTGATGAAGTTCACTCCCCCATTACCTTAATGAAGATCTTTAGGATGAGCAAAACTGCAAGCACCAAGAAATAAGAGATAGCCGAACCTATGTTAGCCAAAAACATCATGATTTTAAACTTTGTTTAGCAAAATCATGAGCTAGGAGAGGTTGCTTTATGATTCTATGAAATGAAATAAAGAAGAAATAAGGTTAGAAGCTTACTTTATGAAGAACACTTCGAAGATCAAGGTTAATGTTCTTGGGGCTCAAGAACATAGTTCCTCCAAAGAGAAAACTTTCTTCACCAGAGATGTGTAGGAGATCAAGACTAGATGATCTATGGTTTTAGAATCAAGAAGAGAAAGAATTCTCTAGAGAGTGCATGAAAGATAAGAGAGAAATTGAAATGCTCACGAACAAAGGGAGCTTTGATCTTAGGAATGAAAAATGAAAAGTGTTTCCTAGTGTTAAGACAACACTTGGCCGTGAAGGCCAATTGATTTTGGTTCCAACATTAATCACATTTCCATGACATATGATGTGATTAAGTGTAAGAAAAGGAATGGCTTAGATTGATCCAATTACTACACTTGTTGATCATAGGATTAAAGAGGGCAAGATTAACCATAAGTAGATTAACTTGCTTTCTCTATAAAAGGAAAAGATGCTAGGTTATTAACCAAGAGTCATAAGAATTTAATCCATTGGTTAAAGGAATGAAAAGGTGATGGATGGTTGACAACGTCTCGTGAAGTGTGAGATGCAGTCATAAACTATTCCCGACCCCAGGCCAGATTACTTCCCGACCCTGGCATGCATCCCAAGGTAAGAAGCGGTCCTGATTAAAATAATAATATTTTTACCGATTCTGACCCATAACAGCATATTGGTTTCAAAACAACATTTTATGATTATTAAGCTCATAATTGAAATTCAAATATGAATTTCCAATTATTGACTAGTTTTATGATTATGATTAATCAAATTGTGTTCCTAGTCAAGTTATTCACACAAACAGTTAAAAGACAGACGTAAAATTTTTGGGATGTTGTAGGACTTTTCATAGTCACTCAGCACCTGTCATTCTCTCAGATGTGGTACCCACCGAGATGTCGTACTCTTGCTATTATGTGCGATTCTCTCGAGGCATCTCATGCTACTAGCCGACGAAGGTTCGTTTAATAAGGACGTCATCATAGTATCGAGCTGTACAAACAGATGTGTAGGAGGAGGAGGGTGAACATGTCCCCTAGCTCATCATCTGAGTGAGGGCCTAGAGTGTATATGCGTAGATTGTTGGGGTTTCAAAAACAATTTTCAAAAACCTCTTGAGCGGAAAAACCCCTTTACAAAAGGACCACACATTGCACATGAATCACAAGAATATTGTGTTTACCTCTTGAAATGCAGCTTTACCACAAACATTGTGAGCGCACCAACCACACCGGTTAGCCAAAAATGCTGCTACTTACGGTACTCATAACTTTCGCTCCAGACCTCGTATCGAAAACCTGAACGGTGAAGATGTAGAACTACATGTCACAAACCTGCTATCCAAAATTTCAGCCCGATCCAACGGTTAATAAATCTCGGATCATGCAATATGATAACTGTCCAGCCATAACCACCATAAGAAAAAGCTTCTCTATCACCAGTATTGCAAAGTAGCAATACCTCTACTCAGTCTACGCGAGCAAACCAACGTCAGAGATAGCGTAGTGCTAGCTATTAGGATTGGGAAAGGCACGGCGCACAAAGAGAGAAAAGAGGGCGTGCCTGTCAAGGGTGTACAACGGTCATTATGAGTACTCTATGTTGTGTGTCACTTAAGTGACGTGCACAACTTACTAATAGCTGTCACTCACTTAACCTAACCCACTTGGGCTACTGTACGCTACAGGCCCAATGTGTAATTATTAATTAAATCATATTTAATTAAACAATTAAACTAATTCTCTGAACATTTGCTCTATGCATGTGACCCAATAGGCTCTAAATTAATTGATAATAATATTAAATATTATTAATCATATTAAGAATCAATTAATATTATAAACAATGAGCGGCATCTAGCAATACATCATTGCTACCCAATTAATTAGAATATTGGTGATACAATTAAAACCATATTGTAACCATATATAATGTTAAGTCAACGTCCTTTCATCACAATGTCTTAATTGAATACAAGGCATAAATGTGTCATCCTTGTTAAGTCCAATTATTTATTTCTTGATCTAGTAATTGACGTACGATCATGTGGGTCTAATATCTCATATTGTCCACTTTAGCATGACCATGCATTTCTACGTCGCATACCATCAAGAGGCCTATAGACATTACTCCTGTTATGTAGAAGGGACGAATCTTATCTACATCACTCACATTCCTCAACATGTTTCATTGTAGGACTAATAACTACCTCTATAATTGTCCTGTTACAAACAACGTTTAATAGTATCAAAGCCTACAACTACATATGTTAGGAATCGTAGTGACTTCAAGTCGAAGGACTACTTCACTATGGTCATCATAAGAATCGCTCATGACACTTACATAACTATTATGCAGCGTTCTCATAACCGGTCACTCCAGTATAAATATTCAACTAATATTTATACCTATTTGAAGACTTGATATCTTATATTTATGACCCGTGAGATGTGGTCATCAATACATTCACATAATAGTTGCAATGTATTATTATTGTCCTTATTAATAATAATACTTGACTATGGATATTTAAGAATAGTGTTCTATAATTTATTGACATCTCACGATCAAGTCATACTTGACGTTCCATTAAATGAACTACCTATTCTAAGGACTTTATTATGATATAAATATGATCATCAAATATAACATAATAAATAAATGCCTTATACATATATCAAATATATGATAATCAAAGTCATGATACAAACAATTATCTATTCAAAACAGATTGGCCACTAGGGCTTACCCCAACATAGATTTGGTGAGGGAGAGGGTAGTTCTCGACCTCCGTCTCAATGATGGAATGAGGTTAGCCAATGCGTTTCCCCTAGGGCTAAGTGTTAGTGAGGTCTATCATTTTGGTGTATTTTGAGTGAGGGGTGGGGTGCGAGACTAGCGGTTCTTAGAGTACTAGGGTAGAATGTTTTGAAGTATCATTTAATGTATTTCTTGATATTTCTAGTTTACGTACGGATTTGTATTACCATAGCCCTACTGATGGGGCCAGTTATGTATATGTATATAGGTATGTTTCCTTTTATGTATGTGCTTATATGCATTATAAAGTTTTAAATCCCTTCGCTTTTCTATGAGTGCACTAACGTTAATATTACGATTAAAGCTTAGTTAACTAGGTTCTTTAATGGGACATCGGGTTGTCTCATTTGGTGGTATCAGAGCAGTTTGATTCTAATCGGACTGTGAGGTTACGGTGTGTACTGGCGATGTTAGTTGGATTTGTAACATCCTAGTTTTCGAAACCTTAATTGAGATAGATGGTCTAGATCAGTTATTTATATGCTTGTTGATAATTACTATCATGGCTTTAAAGTATGCTTAGAGAACACGTTAAGAGTAGGATTGAATTGGATAAGAAAAGGATGAGGGACAAAGGATCCGGAGCAGAAAACTTAAGCGTGGACCAGTGGAACGCTCAAGCGTGCAACGCTCTAGCATGGAGAGTTTGGACACTCAAGCGTGGACCCTCTGACCAGTTGACTGGCAGTGATGGGACGTAAAGCAACACGCGTCGGTTACGCGTCGCAGCTGGCACGTGATGGGCGGTGCCTTAGCGGTGAGAAAACATCAACGCTCAAGCGTTGAGGAAGCCAACGCTCAAGTGTTGGAATGCTAAACCATTGAGTTCCAGAACACTTAAGCATTGTCGGTAGAGTTTTACCTCTATAAATATTCCATCATTTCACCATGGGAGAGTTTTCCCATTTTACTGAACAGAGAGCCCGAGACTGAGAGAGAGACCAGAGGAAGTTGGAGCTTCAATTCTGAGTTGTGATCCGTTCGTTAGTCCGATTCCAGTTCCGATCGTGTTTTCGTGATCAGCGCAACTCCTACTCTATTTCTACCGGTTTAATTTTGTGATTATACGAGGGTAATCCGAGGTTCCGTATCTACGTACATTGTACCTATACAATGTTGTTTTTTGGTTTAAGCTTCTTTTCACGATTTTAACTTCGTATTAGGGTTAATGCTATAGTCTACGTGTTGTTTCCATGATTAGGGCAAGTTTGGAAGTTGCGTGCGGAACCCTTTCTGGAGTAAGTGACCACGGCTGTGGAGGCTTGAGAGGAGCAAGAAGTGCTCTTTGTGTTCGTGATTATCACCACTTTTTCTATCAGGTGGGCAGAAAGAGTTACACACGTCGGGGAGGCAAGAGTAGTCCATATAGCTTTGTTCTATGTTTTATGTGTGTAGGGGAACCCTAAAGCCTACGTGAGGTTGAACCCTGACAAAGTACCTAAACCCTAGTTTAGTCTACTTTGGGCTATTGCCGCTATGTTTGATATCCTAGGTTAGCAGATTTATGATGCATGATAAAATGTGCTATGTGTTGATATATGCGTACCTGCTATTTATAATATTTGATATTTGCAAGATATGCTGGTATATATGTTGTTTACAGCCTTATTAAGCATGTCGATTATTGATGAACCATTGCATGATATCTGGAAATGCATGTATGTATGAGATTCAGAGGTTTAGTATGATTAGGGCTTTGACCCTGTTGTTGACGTTTGAGTTGATAGTTGAGATTCGAGGTTATAGTCGGAGCTTGGAGCTCATAAGGTTATGATGGGAGCTTGGAGCTCATATGGTTACAAGTGGAGCTTGGAGTTCGTATGATTACAGTGGAGCTTGGAGCTCATATGATTACAGTGGAGCTTGGAGCTCATGTTGCTAAGAGCAAGTTTGCATGTGTTGCGATATCAGCTCAAGAGAGATGAATAACATGCATAGCATATGCATATGATGCCAAGTGATGAGCCGTATGCTGTGAGGCATACGAGATTGGTGCACCGAGTGCAGGTGAGAAAAAGGGAAGTGTAGGTCTGCATGATCTTGGGGATATACTGGACACAGGTGTACCCACATGAGACCGGTGTCGTGGCGATCTTGGGCACGTCCTACATTCTCGACTGGACCCTGAGTCTTTCCAGTTGCCAGTGGATCTTCTGAGAAGGCTCAGTGAACCCTCTTTGTCTGGGACAGTTGAGCGGTGATGCACTCTTATAGGTCATGGCGAGTGGAACGAATTACCGGAATGAACCAACTTGTTGTCCAATATGCGGACGTGATGTTGCCCTTAGTAGGGTGTTTAGTACTGACCGGCATGCATATAAAGAGTATGTGTACATTGCAGCACCCTTTCCCGAGTGTCACATTCCCGAACATTTATAAGGCCGAAAGTATTTACTAATGCGGAAAATACGGTTTTTTTTCCTTTTCACAAAGATAGAATGGGATTAGTAAAGGTAAATAATACTAATAAATGAACTTAGGTTCACCATGCATTTCTAGAACATAATGTATTATAAATACAGAAATAGAAAACAGAAAACAGAAACATCAACATTACTGTATACATATATAAGTCTAATGTATAACTGTCACAAGAAATAAAATAAGCACTAGGAGTCATAGCTCCCAAAAAGTACCAAAAAAGTACTACAGATACCGACACAGTCTGGCTGACTACAAAACTAAACCACAAAAAGAGTCTGCCTCCGGGCTCAAGGAAACTACTAAACTGAACCATCGTCACGTCCATCTGTTCAAGCAGCAACAACAAGTACTAGCAGAAAACATATAGATATGGGTGAGATTCCCGTTTATCAACACAGCAAAACAACAATAGTAAAAACGGGACGACTCACTAGGTAATAGCGTACCCAACATGCTTACTAAAATTCTCAATTTAAATCATGTTAAACAGTTAACAACACAATATCATGTTAAATAGTTAACAGCATAATATTGGGCATTCTTAAACAATACAGCGATGTATAACAGTAAATGTAAACATCAACAACCATGCAATACAGTGCAATGTATATGATTCAATGCCAATGTCACTGGGTACTACACTGACCCCTACTCCATGGAGCTAACAAAACGTCGGAGAGAGTGAATGGGACGACATGTTCCGGTTTCTGCCAGCCATGAGCAAGATGCTACAACATTCGTAACGTGCACGTATCTGGCTTTACGGTAACACTCTCGACCAAACATGAAAAGTACGACATCTAGTAGAGGATATCAGTGTATTGCTCGGATTAGCCACGACACAGAAGAGCTACCAACTGGTCACATGTAAGCCCTTCCAACCCTGATACCTCTAAAAAGACCATTGAAGATCGTCACCGTAAGATTCGCACCCGCATCAAGGTGTAAGCTCAACTTCTAGGCTCAAGGCCTTACAATTATGCAAATGAAATGTCAGTGCTTACACAAAGCAGATGCGAAAAAGCAATGTCTACCCCCCGGGTAAACCTCGAGGTCCACTAAGGTTCTCTACGCGTCTTTGAGAAAAATAACCTTTATCCATCGGATAAATCTCGTGATCTCTCCGGGATCGAGTCATCGCAATACTGAAACAAGTAAACGATTGACCTAGATCCGAATCACCGGTCCATCATCGAACTACTGTTTCAAAACCCAGAACGTTTCATGTTTGTGTTTATGTCTTATGAATTAAGGCTCAAGTCCTAAACATTATGAATAAGGATTGAGAATCCTCTTAGATAAGTCTTTAATCCTTTCTAAGATATTACTCCTTGATTTTCAATTAAGGAAATAAGTGTTGATTCACTTAAATCTTATAAAGTCATTGATGTACTAAGTCATCAATGGTATAGTATATGGCCTTGTCTCACCACATACTCTACTTAATTAACTCTTGTTTTCAACTCTAAGTTAATTACTTAACTTAGGTTTTTATTCGTAAAACTTTACGATTTGAGTTAAAAACTCCTTTTGTAAGCCAAAACAACGTTTACAATCTTGAGGAAAACAAGGCAAAGATAAAGATAAAATGTGAGTGAGTTTCGCTTAGCGAGGACACACTCGCTCAGCGAAATTGAGGCAGTAATACCTCTTTTAAAATTTCACTGAATCGCTTAGCGAAAATTGAGTCGCTTAGCGAAATTCCATCTTATTCGCTTAGCGAAGCTGCACTCGCTTAGCGAAAATTAAGGCAGTGATGCCTAGCTTGTATTTTCTCTGTTTTCGCCCAGCGAAATTGAATTCGCTTAGCGAAAATTGCCTTAAAACAAGACATTAACCTTGTTAAAGAAAAAGCCTTATGGGACTGTATTGATTCTCATGAAAACATTTCATTAATCCACTTTTAAGTTACTTGATTGACTAGATGAACTAAGGATATGATATAAAACATGTTTCAATTTGGTGAAAACACTTAGAGATTGAAACTTTATTTGATCTTTGGATCAAAATCACCTATGGTTTTTCTTTAAAGCATAAGCCACTAAAACACTTCTCTTACTTGAAAAATTAATTTGTTCAAGAACTACACGTTACCTTCCTTTTCTCAAGGTCATGGCCGAAAGCCAACTATGCACCAATATGAAGATTTACTTCACCAAACTAACCAAGTTATGGCTCACAAAACTTACACAATTATGATAAACAATAAACACACATCATTGCTTCATAATCAAACACAAAAGTCCATACTTGATGTAGTGATCAAAGTAGGTTTTTCAACATGCAAGAAATTATTTTCTCACCTAGACAACATCATCATAAGACACATGATAAGGCATACAAGCATAAACTACAAATATTACACATTGTTCTCCAAGAGAACCAAATTAATTGGTCAACCCAAACCAAAGGGTTTCACCCACTGACAAACTAAACAACCATCTTCACCACCACTATTTTGGTGTGATGAGTTTCACCCCCCATACCTGTTGAAGAGCAGATATCCAGATCAAAGTCGGTTGATCGGTTTGTGAACCTCTTGACAATCGTCACCAACTACAACAACACAACAATCAAACATTAAACAACAATCAAAGAAAAACTCAACAATTCTACCTAAAAGAAGTTTCGGCCACCCTAGGTTAAAAAGGTTAGGCATTGATTTTGGTTTTCCATTTCATGGATTCAAAGGCAATAGGAAAGCTGAGGATGAAATCAAGTGTTAGAAATCAAAAATTGATGAAAAACACTATTCATCATCATCACATAGGGTTCGGCCATTTGGGCCTTTTTGAGCTAGGATGAGAATTGAATCATAAGCTCTTGGTTTTAGGTATAGAATGATGAGGTGAGTTCATAGAAATTGGTTTCACATCAAAAGGATTTTTCTACAAATTCCTATGGATTTTCAAAGTTTTGGATCTAAGAAATGATTTTCATGAAAATGAAGATTGATCTTGAAATAAATAGAGATTCAAGAAGCTAAGAAATCATAGAAGTGATCTTACCTTAGAATGAAGGAAGATTGCGCAAGGAATCAAGTGATTCTAACAAGTATTCAAGCTTTTTCTCAAGGATCAATGGTGTTTTCTCAAGAACAACTATGAGAGTTCTATTTGGGGAGGGGGCTGTGCATGAATGAGGGCTGTGAGGGGCTGAGTTTAGCCTCTTAAAAGCTCACTTAAGGGCAAAATGGTCGTTTGCCAAAAAGGTAAAATGGTAAAAGTGTAAAAGACTAAGGTTAGGGGCATTTTGGTAATTTCACGTCTAGATTTTCCCGACCGTCATGATGACTCTGGCATACTCTCACAAATGTCTTGGGATGATGTGGTATCAAGCTCATCCATTGTCGGGTCTCGTTGAATCCCTTTACGACTCCAAACGCCTCTCGATTCGACTAAACGGCCGAATATAATATAATATTATTATTTTTCGGATGTCGGCACGAATTTTAACAAAGGTGTAGGAAATTAAATCCCGACACTTACAGTCTCATTCACGAGTCCAAATTAGATCTTGATAGTAGAAAAAGGCTACTACCCGTGGAAAACGTAGACTAGGCTCCATTTGAGCTTTTGCCCGAAACTTAACCATGTCTTCCTATGATTGTGTAGGACATTCCTATCTGGTCAGAATATTTTATTTCCCTCTATAAACCCTCCAATAAAATAAAACGTTAAAATACTGAAGAATTAGAAAATGTGAAAATCGGGGCATTACATACATCTAGCTAGGGAACGACCGTAGTGTCGTGATATTGAGAGATGGTTGTGTTTGCTATATGTTCTGCATTGCATTATCCCTATTATAGATGTGCTATATATCTTATCTCCCTGTATTTTGTTGTATGTTATGCTATCGATCTGCGAGCAGACGACGACTTAGCTAGAGGTGACTATGGACCCGAGGATTCACCCCTTCATTCAGACAGCACCGGGGAATGTGATGCTGGGCGAGCTTGAGATCGTCTACCACGACGAGCAAGGGTGCTATGTACGTGTACACCAGACCAGTGAGCTTGTTGTTTCGGGGCGATACTCCAGCACGAGCCGACATCATGGGACCGTACAGAGTGATCTGATTTCTTCCGTTTCCCCAGATATGGCACCCACCCAGGTCGCATGAGCAGGACTTGATGTGGGCTGCCCCAGCGTCATCTCACGTGACGAGTCGCAGAGGCTTCATGCTGAGAGGACAGCTTCGGAGGTCAGAGCGGTATTGGAGAGCCGCCAGGCGTAGGTGGATTGTTATATCTAGTTCTTCCTCAGACTACGTGCCCTTTCAGGTTTATTGGCGCATATGGAAGGACAGGGTAGCTCTTGACTCTCACGTCATTGAAGGCATGATGTCGCTAGTGCGTCTGTCATAGGATGTGAGGTGAGATCGTTTTGATGTATTTTGAGAGGGGATGGGGAGAGCTTATGAATTCGAGCGTTAGAGTCCCTTTTGATGTATGTGTTATATTTTTTCTTTCTTTCATACTTCTGTTTGTATATGTACTTAGCCTTACTGATGGGGCCACTACATATATATCTGTACTGTGTGCGAGTTTCATTTATCCTGTTGTGTTTACTCTGATGTCATGGGCTTTTATGTTGGGTGCATGTTATCGTTGTTTTAATAAGCGCGTAATCACTAGGTTATAGTTAATATTATTAGTGAGTTCTAAAAGAATGGGATTTCCTCGAGTGGAACTTGGGGATGTCACATTAAGGTGGTATCATAGCAGTTTGGTCCTATTCGGACTGTGGAAGTCGGGGACCAAGACTGTGAGGTATTGGGAAGTTGAACTGGAAAAGTTTGTCGTCTCTGCAAGAGAGTACGACTGTGTTTAGAAGAACAGAAGGAGCGCGATCGGTTGTTGTGATGGTTGTATGAATGATAAGTAGATGTGTGTATTTATGTTGCTTATCATGTTTGAACTCTGAGCTAATAGTTACTTGAATCAGGAACCAATGGCTCGAGGCAGAGGTAGGTACCAGACCCAATGGAAGTCAAGAGGCTGAAGCTTCACATACTTGCAATGGAGCTGAATCGCTGGAAACCCTCAGGACGATGAGGGATATGGCTGGTGCAATGCTACAACAAAATCAACAGAATTCCTAACTCATCCAGTTGACCCGTGAGAATCAACAACAACAGCATCAACAGCGGAATGTTGAAAATGAAGATGCTGGTTTAGATGCATTCATGAGGCGACAACCTCCTCAGTTCAATGGGGATTACAATCCCGAGGGGGCAAAGCTGTGAATTCAAGAGTTGGAAAAGATCTTCACATCGACACACTTTGATGAAGCTCAAAAAGTTTCTTATGCTTTTTTCATGTTAGTGGGAGGAGCAGAAATGTGGTGGTCAGGAAAGTCGTGGTTGTTTGAAGCTCAAGGAGGAGTCGTGACTTAGGGGCTGTTTAGGGAATGTTTCTTAGAGAAATATTTTCCTAGGATGGCCAGGAGGGAAAAGGACAAGGAATTCTGGAGTTTGAAGCAAGGCAACATGACAATCGGAGAATATGCAACAAGGTTCGAAGCGCTGCTTAAATTCTCAGAGTTTTATCAGTGGTATCCAGATGAGGAGTGGATGTGCCGCTGGTTTGAGGATGGTTTGAAGTACGAGATTCAGAAGACTATAGTGCCGTTGGGGATTAGTGTATTCCCTGACATGCTGGATCGGTGTTTAGCAATTGAGAACATCGAAAAAAGAAGAGAGATGGCAACAAGGAGTGGATGACCCATCCGCAGTAACCAAAGGGGCAGAGGTGGAAGGTTTGAGGTGGTAGAGGACCTTACCAGAGACCAATTCAGAATACGAGAGACGCTAGAAGTCAGAGACCAAGTGCAACTCAGGGGTTGCAGGGATGCTTAAGTGTAGAGGGCCATACATGGCTCGAGATTGCAGAAGCCAAGTGCCTGAGAGGATCATGACTTGTTATTCATGTGGAAAGCAAGGACACATGGCCAAGGTCTTTGGGCAAGGGAATATAAGACCAACTGGTATGGCTGGATAGGCTGTGAGGCCACAAGCCACGAGAAGAGTGTTTGCTATGAGGGGAGCTGAATCCTCTCGATGCCCAGATCTGATCCAAGGTAAGTGTTTAGTTTTAGGCAAGCTCTTATTTGTGTTGTTTGATTCGGGGGCTACGCACTCATTTATTTCTATGGAGTGTTTGGATCATTAAGGTTACCAGTTTCATCTTTATCATATGACCTTACTGTTTCCACACCCACGGGTGATTCCTTAATTACTTTGTTTGTATGCTTGAAATGCCCTATTACAACAGAAAACAGACATTTCATTGTTGACCTTGTCTGTCTACCTATGCATGCTTAATATTATTTTAGGCATGGATTGGCTTTCGGCTAACCATGTGATATTGGACTATTCGAACAGAACCCTTTGTTTTCCTGAGCTATCTGGATTGACGCCTGCTGACGAAAGTATTCCGAAGGGGGTACGATCTGGAGAATTCGTGGTGCTATTCTCCTTGGAAGCAAAGGAAACTCCAAGCGTAGGAGCACTACCTATTGTGCGGGAATTTCCGGAGGTATTTCCGGATGATGTTCCAAGGTTGCCACCAGAGAGAGAGATTGAGTTCGCAATAGATCTACCAGGAACTGGACCTATTTTGATAACGCCTTATCGAATGTCTCCAGCAGAGTTGGCGGAGTTGAAGAAACAATTGGATGAGATGCTAGGCAAAGAGTTTATCAGACCTAGTGCGTCGCCATGGGGAGATACGATACTGTTTCCCAAGAAGAAGGATGGAATTTCAAGGTTATGTGTGGACTATCGTCAGTTGAACAAAGTGATGATAAAGAACAATTATCCATTGATGGATCAGTTGAGAGGATCAACTGTGTTCTCTAAGATCGATCTGTGATCTGGTTATCATCAAATCAGAGTAAAGAAAGAGGATATACCGAAGACTGGTTTTCGAAGTCAGTATGGGCACTACAAGTATTTGGCTATGCCGTTTAGTGTGACTAATGCTCCGGCTGTGTTCAAGGACTATATGAACAGGATATTCCGACCGTTCCTAGACAAGTTTATTGTCGTGTTTATCGATGACATCCTTATTTACTCTCCGAGTAAAGGGGAACACCAAGAGCATCTTCGAGTGGTACTGCAGGTGCTGAAGGATAGGCAGTTGTTCGCGAAGTTATCCAAATGAGTTCTGGCTGGAGGAAGTATAGTTTCTACGACAGATGATCAACAAGGATGGAATTATAGTGGATCCTTCTAAAGTTGAAGCAGTGGTTAATAGGCCGAAATCTGTGAGTGAGGTTCGCAGTTTTCTTGGTTTGGCGGGCTACTACAGAAGGTTTATCGAGAGATTCTCTAAGATTGCGTTGCTTATGATGCAATTAACGAGAAAGGGGAAAGCGTTTGAGTGGTCAGAAGCTTGTGAGCAAAGTTTATTGGAGCTGAAGCGTAGGTCGACTACGTCACCAGTGTTGGTTTCGCCAGATCCGTTAGGACGTTTTGACATGTACTGTGATGCGTCATATCAAGGATTGGGATGTGTCCTCATGCAAGAAGGAAGAGTGGTGGTGTATGCCTCCAGGCAGTTAATAGTGCATGAACGGAACTGCCCGACTCAAGATCTGGAGCTGGTTGCGATAGTGTTTGCATTGACGATATGGAGACACTATTTGTATGGTGCTAAATTCAGCATATTTAGTGATCATAAGACCCTGAAGTACCTGTTCGATCAGAAAGAGTTGAACATGAGGCAGAGGAGATGGATGGAATTCATAAAGGATTATGAGTTTGACCTGCAATACCATCCAGACAAGACGAATATTGTAGCGGATGCGCTCAGTAGGAAATCCCTACACGTATCTGCAATGATGGTACGAGAGATTGAGTTGTTAGAGCAGTTTAGGGATATGAATTTGGACATGGAAATCGTCGAGGATAAGATAAATCTTAGGATGATCGAGGTTACTAGCGATTTCCTGAATTAGCTTTGGAGTAGACAAGTTGAGGATGAGTACCTTAAGAAGGTTAATCAGCTGATCGAGGAAGGTGAGATGGTTGAGTTTAAAAGAGGTTCGGATGGCCTTATCAGATTTAGCGACAAAGTTTATGTGCGTGAGGATAGTGAAGTTAAGAATATAATCTTAGAGGAAGCATACAGGAGCAAGTTGAGTTTTCACCCAGGAGCTACTAAGATGTATTAGGATTTGAAGAAGTTGTTTTGGTGGTTAGGAATGAAGAAGGAAGTAGCAGCTTATGTCCTATCTTGTTTGGTGTGTCAAAAGGCGAAGGTTGAACACCAAAAGCCAGCAGGATTGTTGCAATCATTGGACGTTCCGGAATGGAAGTGGGACAATATTGCAATGGACTTTGTTTCTGGATTACCAAGGACTCAGAAGAGGTGTGATGCGATTTGGGTCATCATAGATAGGTTGACAAAATGTGCTCATTTCTTGCCTATCAACTAGAATTATTCTCTGGAGAGGTTGACTTATTTACATCAGGGAGGGGGTGAAGCTACATGGTGTACCTTCAAGTATCATCTCGGATTGAGACCCGAGGTTTACTTCAAGGTTTTGGAGAAGTCTAAACGGAGCGTTGGGAACCAAGTTAAGGTTGAGTTCTGCTTATCATCTCCAGACGGATAGTCAGTCAGAACGATCGATTCAATCATTGGAAGATTTGCTAAGAGCGTGTGTGTTGGAACACATAGGAAGTTGGGACGAGTTTCTTCCTTTGATTGAGTTTACCTACAACAATAGTTATCATTCAAGTATTGGGATGCGTCGTATGAAGCTTTGTACGGGAGGAAGTGCAGGACTCTGTTGTGTTGGTTTGAGATTGGAGAGAATTAGTAGTTAGGCCCTGAGTTGGTGCAACAAACGACGGAACATGTTAAGTTAATCCGGGAAAAGATGAAAGCCGCAAGGGATAGGCAGAAGAGCTATGCTGACAATCAAAGGAGACCTCTGGAAGTTTGCTTTAATCCATAAATGGATGTTTGCAACTTGCAAAACCTTTCCAGAATTCTCTGAATAGACAAAACTCTCAGGTTGTGTCATGTAATCATCCTCTAGAAGATTACTGTCAAGGAATGCTGTTTTGACATTCATTTGCCAGATCTCATAGTCATACTATGAAGCAATAGCAAGTGGGATTTGAATCAATGCAACTGGACAAAAAGTCTCATCATAATCATACTATGAATTTTCTTGAAACCTTTTGCAATCAATCCCACCTTGAAGGTATTCACCTTCCCATCCATGTTAGTATTCTTGTTGAAGACCCACGTGCACCTTATGGGATTTACCCCTTTCAGGTGACTCAACCAAGGTCCATACCCGGTTGATGTACATGGATTCTACTCCAGATCTCATGACTCCTAGCCACTTCTCAGAAGTCTCATCATGATCCATGAGCGGTTCATCACCTTCTTGAGTTAGGAGTATGCCATATCTCTCAGGTTGATGACATGTCCTATTTAACTTACACGAGTCTTGTGTTACTTGAACTATGGTTGGACCACAACATCTTGTGGAATCGATTCTTGTTCCATTGCATACATGTCAGTACTTAGTGGTGCTTGGATTTATCCAAGTTCTACATTCCTCCCATTGTCTCCCTTGGAGATGTGTTTCTTCTCAAGGAACACTCCAGTCCTAGCGACAAACATTTTGTCTTCGGACGTGTTGTAGAAATAGCGTCCATTTGTTTCCTTAGGAGACCCCACAAAGATACATTTGTCAGACTTAGGTCAAATTTTGTCTGAGACTAAATGCTTCAATAAACTTGCTACCTGAAATCTTAATGAAAGACATACTTGGTCGCATACCAGTCCATATCTCATATGGTATCGTTCAGCTATCTTAGATGAAACACAGTTAGGTGTGAAAGTTGTTGTATGTAAAGCATATCCCCTGAAAGAGTCAGAGAAGTCTGATTGACTCATCATAGATCGTACCATGTCCAACAAGGTACAATTTCTCCTCTCGGACACACCATTCCATTATGGTGTTCCAGGAGGAGTGAGTTGAGATATAATCTCACACTCCTTCAAATAGTTGTCAAACAGTTGGCTTAAGTACTTACCGTCACGATCTGATCACATGATCTTAATACTTTTCCTAAATTAGTTCTCCACTTCGTTCTTGAATTCTTTGAGCATTTCAAATATTTCTGACTTGTGTCATATACAAATCCATCTTTACTGAAGCTATCAATAAACGAGACGAAGTACGGAAACTTGTCTTCTAGCAAACTTGTTTAGAGGCCCTCATACATCACAATGTATCATGCCAAAAGATTACCAGCCCTTCCACCATACTAGTGAATGGAGTTTAGTCATCTTTCCAAACAAGTAAGATTAGCAGACCTCAAACAATTCATAGTTGGATGAGTCTAAGAGTCCATATTAGTGGAGCTTGGAAATGTGTTTCTTGCTTATATGGTCTAAAGATATTGCTAAAGACATAGAGGGTCCAAATACTTGGTTTGACCCTATTTGCATTTATGTTATAGATGGGTATATCGAGATCAAGGACACAAAGTCCATATCTCATATTAATACACGCATAGAAGAGATCACTTGAATAAATGGAACAACAATTGTCCATTTATTGCAAATTAAAATTCTTTCTTGCCTATACAAGATATAGAAATGATGTTTCTATTATCAACTGGAATAAAATAATAGTTATTTACTTCCATTAATGCCCATAAGGCAAATTCAAACTCTTATAGTTATTGTAGCAACTTTTGCTACATTTCAACTCATAGAGTAGAACTTTACCTAATGGTAAATTAAAAGTCCTATAGCCAATGTAGCAACTTTTGCTTCATTTCCACTCTTGGGCAAACTTTTACCTTTTAGTTAATGTCCTACTCCCTTTGATCCTTCACATTAATGTGATATCCGTTTGAGGTATCCAATACCCATAATGTTGGAGTAGATATGTTGACTTTGATAACAAATATGTCTGAACAGGAAGTCATACTTCCTTTCTTGTCTTTATACTCTTTCTAGTACTTCTTATGCCTTACTAGCTCTTGTTAGAGCATCATAAGGTGCATGATCATATCACACATCTCTATGATTACAAGCATGAGATGTCGTACACCAATGGCATCAACTTGAAGCTTCTATTAAGCATCTCTTTCGACCTTTATGGCAGTAGCAACAAATTGCTTAAGAATTAATTGCTTAAGAACATACAGTTGTTTTCTCATACTTGAGGAAAATCCTCAAAATTTGTACCAATCCAGAAAATTAATTCTAGATAACTCATCCTTCTCAAGGATGTATCGCAATAATAAAATAAAAATTGTGTTTGTAGCCATGGTTATTTAATACAGAAACATACAGAATATAAGCATCATGATTAAAACATATTTAATAGGTGTTTTATTAAATATGCTCCCATTATTTTACTCAAATCAATGACCCTCATTATTGACTCAAAAAATCTCACTGAAAAATTTTCTAGTGGGACCAAGATTCATATTTCACCTCGTTTTGAGTCAGCTGAGCTGATTGCCCAGAACTCAGCTATTTAGGTAGGAAATTCCTCTCCAATTACATCCAATGTAATTCTTGGACCAGTGGGGTGAATAACTCCTTATTCTAATCCAACATATGGATTAATACCCAACCCCATGCCTCTAAGCCATTTCAATGCTATTGAATACGCTTAGTTAAGTTCAACCCAATGGTTGGCAGTAGGTTATTTCACCTTTCGCGCCTCACCAAAATATATTAAGGTGCTCAGCTGAGCATGATCCACACTTAAATGATTCTGGCCTTGACGAGTGCCACGCATCAGGAGAGGCTTTTAATAACTTAATTTATTGAGGGAATTTAATTATTAAATGATCTCACCAGCTTGTTTATCATATAAACGTCTCTCATAACCTACATGACATACTAGCTTACATACATTCAAAGCATATTAAGCATACAATGACATATATGCTATCAATTTAAATTCCAAATTTAAATCATACATCTCATACATTTCATACATGACATACATAAACATACAAGACATATAAAAGGTATTATGATTATGGCCTCTTAATGTGCAATAATTAAAAATAATTATTACAATCTTTGACCCTGGAGGAAACTTCCAAAGTTCCTTCCACTAGCATCATGATTTGGAGTTGCCTCTATGTCATCCCGAGCATTTTAAAAAATTTAAAATAAAATAAATGTCATGACACGTAGGCCGTATTTATAAAAGAAATAAAATAAATCATGACACGCAGGTCGTATTTATCAAATAAAACAAAGGCTTAATTTCACTTTTGATCCCTCAGGTATCACGATTGTTTGATTTTGGTCCCCCGGGTTTAATTGCGCCAATTGGGTCTTCCAAGTATCACGATTGTGCAATTTTGGTCCCCCACATTTCAATTGCGCCAATTGGGTCCCCATGTATCATGATTGTGCAATTTTGGTCCCCAAGTATCACGATTGTGCAATTTTGGTCCTTCAAGTATCACGATTGTGCAACTTTAAACAGCAATAGCCTACGAAGCACATGTGCGACTGATTTGATACTTAATGAGACTAGCTTGGCAGCTTACATGTCATTCTGATGGGATACTTAATGATGTACATTTGACCATTAAATTATGTAAGATGTCAATTATGTTTTATAAGAATGTCCCGTAAACTCTCAAGTTGGCTTCACTAAGTGTCAAATCAGTCCCACGTGTCCTACGTAGGCTACTGACATTAAAAATTGCATTATTGTGATATTTGGGGGACCAAAATTGAACAATCATGATACCTAGGGGACCCAATTCGCGCAATTGAAAACTGGGGGACAAAAATTGCACAATCGTGATACTTGGGGGATTCAATTGGCGCAATTAAAGCCTGGGGGACCAAAATCGAACAATCGTGATATTTGAGGGACCAAAAGTGCAATTAAGCCTAAAATAAAACACCAAAACTAGGGCCATAATCATATACCGCACATTTAATAAACAATCTATAAATCTACTATCTATATATACATTTTAAGGCCTAGGAAAATTTCTAAAATAACCTTTGTTGGAACGCCGACACGTGTCCTTTTTTGAGGACAAATTTGTCACTTCAGTTCCATTTCTGTCATTTGGGATTTATTTATTATTTATTGTTTCTGTCATCACGTGCTAACTTCTTACTATTGCCTCTGGCCATCTGCTACATTTGCTATTAAGTCATATCCCAGCAAGGTCACTTTAATTTGTCACTTTTCCTCGTAGAGACTCTTCCTCCTCTCCCTATCATTAGTTCATTTGAAATTTGAAAACCCTCTCTTTAATTTCTTCTCTCTCGGGCTCTTCCTCTTCCTCTTGCTCTTCCTCTTCATTGATGCCTTTCTCTCTTTCTCTCCCAAATTCTCTCTTTCTCGATTCGCTTTCTCTTTCCAAATCTCAGTGGCACCGCCATCATCCATGGGAGAGGGAGACGCTTCTCATGCTGATGCCGCCATGGACGTTGTGCAGCGACGTCTCATGTTTCAAGACGAGTATGTTCTCTTTCCCCTTTTCTTCTCTTTCTCTATATCTATTTGTTTTTATATTTTGTATTTTTTCCTGGTATTTCTATGATTTTTCATGTGTTTCTATTCTAATGCATCCTTTATTTCTCCCTCGCAGTATGAAATTCAAAAGTTTAACAACAGAAACATAGCTTTGGGATTTCACCCGTCTGCCATGATTTTACCTTTGTAGATAAGAAAGATATCACCCGTCTATAAGATCACCCATCTATGATAACCCGTGAAGGAACCTGTATATGATAACTCGTCTGATCAGACGAGTTATCATAGACGGGTGATCAGACGGGTGAGTCATAGACGCGTGAGCATAGACATGTTCCTTTAGTTTTCCCTCACACGTCTATGAGATCACCCGTCTATGACAACCTGTCTATGATCACACGTGCTCACCCGTCTATGAGATGATCAAACGTCTATGGTAACCTATCTAGGAGATGATCAAACGTCTATGACACGGGTGATCTCATACAAGTTGCATCCTATAGTGCAGTAATTGTTTAACTACTTAATCAATAATTTACGTTAATAATTTTAAACATAAATTGTTGCTTATAAACATGCATATTAGATTCAAATGACAACAAAAAGTTAGATAACCCGTCTATGATAACCCTTCAGACGGGTTATTATCTCATACACGGTTGATCACATAAGGGTAGTCATAGATGGGTGATCATCTCACAGAAGGGTGAGCATAGACGTGTGATCATAGACAGTTTACTTCAGTTGGGTTGTCATAGGCAGATGAGCATAGACGGGTGAGTATAGACAGGTCCCTTCAGTTTCCCCATATAACCTGTCTATGACAACCCGACTGAAGTAAACTGTCTATGATCACACGTCTATTCTCTCCCTTCTGTGAGATGATCACCCGTCTATACTCACCCATCTATGATAACCCGTCTGATCAGATGGGCATAGACGGGTGAGCATAGACAGTTTACTTCAGTTGGGTTGTCATAGACGGGTGATCATCTTATAGACGGGTCAGCATAGACAGGTTCCTTCAGTTTCCCTGTATAACCTGTCTATTCTCACCCGTCTATGCTCACCTGTCTATGACAACCCAACTGAAGTAAACTGTCTATGATCACACGTCTGTGATCAACCGTCTATGATCACCCATCTATGATTACCCTTTTGTGATCAATCGTCTATGACATAATCACTCGTCTATGACAACCCAACTGAAGTAAGCTGTCTATGATCACACGTCTATTCTCTCCCTTCTGTGAGATGATCACCCATCTATGATAACCTGTCTGATCAGAAGGGCATAGACGGGTGAACATAGACGTGTGATCATAGACAGTTTACTTCAGTTGGGTTGTCATATACGGGCGATTATGTCATAGACGGGTGAGCATAGACAGGTTCCTTCAGTTTCCCTATATAACCTGTCTATTCTCACCCGTCTATGCTCAACTGTCTATGACAACCCAACTGAAGTAAACTGTCTATGATCACACGTCTGTGATCAACCGTCTATGATCACCCATCTACGATTACCCTTCTGTGATCAACCGTCTATGACATAATCACTCGTCTATGACAACCCAACTGAAGTAAACTGTCTATGATCACACGTCTATTCTCTCCCTTCTGTGAGATGATCACCCGTCTATACTCACCCATCTAGGATAACTCGTCTCACCGGGTTATCATACATAGACGGGTGATCATAGACGTGTTATCATAGACAGTTTACTTCAGTTGGGTTGTCATAGACGGGTGATCATCTCATAAACGGGTGAGCATAGATAGGTTTCTTCAGTTTCCCCATTTAACCTGTCTATGATAACCCGTCTGATCAGAAGGGTTATCATAGACGGGTAATCATAGACAGTTTACTTGAGTTGGGTTGTCATAGACGGGTGATCATCTTATAGACGGGTCAGCATAGACAGGTTCCTTCAGTTTCCCTACATAACCTGTCTATTCTCACCCGTCTATGACAACCCAATTGTAGTAAACTGTCTGTGATCACCCGTCTCTGCTTACCCGTTTATGATAACCCTTCTGATCAAATGGGTTATCATACACGGGTGATCTCATAGATCACACGGGTTATCATAGACGGGTTGTCTTATTATGTCAGATACTTTAGTACTTATATTATCTAACTTTTTGTTGTCATTTGAATCTGATATGCATGTTTATATGCAACAGTTTATGTTTAAAATTATTAACATAAATTATTGATTAAGTAGTTAAACAATTACTACACTAAGATTTTGTTGACAGGACTTAAACTCCAATTGCATGAAATTTTATTTTTCAGTTTATGCATGCACAATTGTCACTTGGACTTCCTGCTTTGGGAGAACTACTTATTGATGCAAATGGTGTTATTAAGCTTAGTCCTTATCTTTTTTCTTTGTATTTCCTTCTGATGAACAAAATGAATTTACATTTATATGTACTTTATGAAATATACAATTCAAAATGATCTATGAATTTTCTATCTTCAATATTATATAAATCAGTTTCTATACTTTATAACAGCATGAATATTTGTATATGATTTAATATATTCAGTTTTTTTTATAGGTATAAAAAAATATATAATTTACAAAATTAACTTTTAGCAAAAATGTAATAAGCAACACGGTATGATCCATGAGAATGCACGGGTATATAACTATAGCATAAAAATTTAAGTTTTGATGTTACCTTCACGCAAATTATGTGTTAATTAGTATAGTATAATTGATTTATTATTAATTTGTGTTTTATGTTCTAATTAGTAAAAAAAATTATTTTTGTATGAAAGTTCTAATTAGATTATTGAGCCTGTGTTAATCCTCGCGTGTATTGCGTATAATTGGATTTCCTCGCATAAATGTTTTAAGAAACTCAATGTTATTAGCATTGTTTTTTATGAGTGTTCAAGATTTCCATTCTTATGATTGTTTTTGTCAGCAAGTGCAAGTATTGAGCCATAAGTTTTTAATTTTCAAAATCAAAACTCAAGTAGAAGGCAAAACAGTATGGATTGTGGAGTTATTTTGCTACAATCATAATGTGTGTATAACTATGGTTTATAACTATGTCAATATTGGTATATAATTTACTTTATTCACTTATTTCCTAGGTAAAAAAACTGATTAATTTTCAATGTTACTTTTAAAAAAAATTATAGTAAGTAACATAGCGCGACCCGTGCGAATGCACGGGTATACAACTAGTATGCAAAAGAGGACAAAATCACATTCTGTCCATTAGGACGGCTGTGCCAAAGGCGCACAGCGGTGCCGAAAAACTCACTGACGTTGTTCAGCATATACACGGCCATGCTGAAAGGTGCACGATCGTGCTCAAAGTTTTTGTTGATGCTGTTTGAAAGTGGCACGGTCGTGCCAAACGACACACGACAGTGCTACGCGTGCACTAACGCTAACTCAAACTTGCACGGTGCCAAACGGCGTAGCAAGATTCCAGAAGCGAATCGTTGTTTATGTCAGGAGCACAACCAAGCACACAAAACTTGTTCAAAGAGATTTATATCAAATACGAATCATACAAACATGATTTTAAACATGCAAATCATATTTAAAAGCAATAAACATATTATCATACAATGGCAAACAATCCTAGGATACATGGCAAACTACGACCAAACTTTCTTATACCATTGTTGGGGTTTCAAGAGGGATAATTTCAAAAACAATTTTCAAAAAACCTCTTGAACGGAAAAACCCCTTTACAAAAAAACCACACATAAGGATATTGTGTTTACCTCTTGAAGCGTAACTTTACCGCGAACACTGTGAGCGTGCCACCCACACCGGTTAGCCAAAAATGGTGCTACTTGCGATACTCATAACTTTCGCTCCAGACCTCGTATCGAAAAACTGAACAGTGAAGATGTAGAGCTACATGTGACGAACCTGCTGTCCAAATTTCAGCTCGGTCCAACAGTAAACGAATCTTGAATCGCGAGATTATGGTAACTGTCCAGTCATAACCACCATAAGGAAAGGCTTCTCTATCACGAGTATTGCAAAGTAGCAATACCTCTACTCAGTCCACGCGAACAAACTAACGTCAGAGATAGCATAGTCCTAGCTATCAGGATTGAGAGAGGCGCGACACATAGAGAGAGAAAAGAGGGCGCCCCTGTCAAGGGTGAACAATGGCCGTTATGAGTGCTCTGTGTTGTGTGTTTCTTAAGTGACGTGCACAACTTACTAATAGCTGTCACTCACTTAACCTAACCCAGTTGGGCTACTGTACGCTACAAGCCCAATGTTTAATTATTAATTAAATCATATTTAATTAATCAATTTAATCAATTCTCTAAACGTTTGCTCTATGCGTGTGACTCTATAGGTTCGTAATTAATTGGCAATAATATTAATTATTGTTAATCATATGAATAATCAATTAATATTATAAACAATGAGCGGCATCTAGCAATACATCATTGCTACCCAATTAATTAGAATATTGGTGATATAATAAAAACAATATTGTAACCATATATAATGTGAAGTCAATGTTCTTTCGTCACAATGTCTTAATTGAACACAAGGCATAAATGTGTCATCCTTGTTAAGTCCAATTATCTATTTCTTGATCTAGTAATTGACGTACGATCATGTGGGTCCAATATCTCATATTGTCCCACCTTAGAATGGCCATGCATTTCTACATCGCATATCATCATGAGGCCTATAGACATTACCCCTATTATGTAGGAGGGACAAATCCTATCTACATCAGTCACATTCCTCAACATGTTTCATTGCAGGCCCAATAACTATTTTTATAGTTGTCTTGTTACAGACAACTTTTAATAGTATCAAAGCCTATAACTACATATGTTAGGAATCATAGTGACTTCAAGTCGAAGGACTACGTCACTATGGTCACCATGAGAATCGCTTATGACACTTACATAACAATTATGCAGCATTCTCATAGTGGGTCACTCTAGTATAAATATTCCATTAATATTTATACCTATGTGAAGACTTGATATCTTATATCTATGACTCGTGAGATGTGGTCATCATTACACTCACATAATAGTCTCAATGTATTATTATTGTCCTTATTAATAATATAACTTGACTATGGATATTTAAGAATAGTGTTCTATATTTAATGGCATCTCACGGTCAAGTCATACTTGACGTTTCATTAAATGAACTACCTATTCTAAGGACTTTATTATGCAATAAATATGATCATCAAATATAACGTAATAAATAAATGCCTTATACATATATCAAATATATGATCAAAGTCATGATACAAATGATTATCTATTCAAAATATATTGGCCACTAGGGCTTACCCCAACAGTAAGGTTATGATGGGAGCTTGAAGCTCATAAGGTTACAAGTGGAGCTTGGAGCTCATTACCTATGGAGCTTGGAGCTCATGTTTCTAAGAGCAAGTTTGCATGTGTTGCGATATTAGCTCAAGAGAGATGAATGACATGTATAGCATATGCATATGATGCTAAGTGGTGAGTCATATGCTGTGAGGCATACGAGGTTGGTGCACCGAGTGCGGATGCGAAAAACGGAAGGGTAGGTCTGCTTGATCTTGGGGATATACTAGACACAGGTGTACCCACATGAGACCGGTATGGTAGCGCCTATTGTGTCATGGCGGTTCTGGGCACGTCCTACTATTCCGAATGGACCTTGAGTCTTTCCAGTTACCGGTGGATCTTTCGAGGAGGCCCAGTTAACCCTCTTTGTCCGAGACAGTTGAGCGGTGATGCACTCTTATGGGACACGACGAGCGGAACGGATAATCGTAACGAACCAACTTGTTGTCCGATATACAGACGTGATACTACCCTTAGTAGGGTGTTTAGTACCGCCTGACATGCATAGAAAAAGTATGTGTACATCTAGCTAGGGAACGATCGTAGTGTCATGATATTGAGAAATGGTTGTGTATGCTATATGTTCTGCATTGCATCATCCTTGCTATAGATGTGTTGTATATCTTATCTCCTTGTATTTTCTTGTATGTTATGGTGTCGATCTGCGAGCAGACGACGAGTTAGCTGGAGGTGACTATGGACCCGAGGATGCATCCTTCATCTAGACAGCATCGGGATAGGCGATGCTGGGCGAGCATGAGATCGTCTACCACGACAAGCAAGGGTGGCAGGTAGACCCCTCTACGTTTTTGACCGTGTGCACCAGACTAGTGAGCTTGCTGTTTTAGGGCGGTACTCCACCACGAGCTGACATCATGGGATCGTACAGAGTGATCCAGTTTCTTCCGTTTCCGCAGATATGGCACCCACCTAGGCCGCTTGAGCAGGACTTTATGTGGGCTACCCTAGGATCATCTTACATGACGAGTCGCAGAGGCTTCGTGCTGAGAGGACAATGTCGGAGGTCAGAGTGGTATTTGAGAGCCACCAGGCGTAGGCGGATTGTTATGTCTTGTTCTTCCTTAGACTATGTGCCCTTTCAAGTTTATAGGCGCACATATGGGGAAGGACAGGGTAGCTCTTGACTCTCACATCATTGAGGTCGTGACGTCGCTAGTGCGTCTGTCATAGGATATGAGGTGAGATCGTTTTGATGTATTTTGAGAGGGGATGGGGAGAGCTTGTGAGTTTGAGCGTTAGAGTCCTTTTTGATGTATGTGTTATATTTCCACTTTCTTTTGTACTTTCGTTTGTATTCACAATTAGCCCTACTGATGGGGTCACTGCGCATATATCTGTACTGTGTGCGAGTTTCGTTTACTCTGATGTTATGAGCTTTTATGTTGGATGCATGTTATCATTGTTTTAATAGGCGTGTAATCGCTAGGTTATAGTTAATAGTATAAGTGAGTTCTAAAATAATGGGATTTCCTCGATTGGAACTTGGGGACATCATAGGATTTACATCGGATACCGGCTATGTTTATAATTGGATAGAGTGTTCGACACGCGAGTTATCCTCTTGTCCCTAAATTGGATAACTGTTCCGGTCATTTGTATGACATATAGTATATTTAAATGGCTATATAATATTGTATGTCGATAAATGAGAGCTAATAATTTCTTTTACAGGAAATTAAATGGCTCGTTGAAAGGGAGAAGATGTGAACAAGGATGTAGGAACAGAGGAAGAGGTACATTTGTAGAGACGGGAGACTACAATCATAATGGTGATACCTCAAGAATCGGAGGTAGTTAGGAGACTACCGAGGCCATGACAGTGGTAAGGAATCTAGCAAACGCGATGCTGTAACAAACCCAATAGAATGCGCAATGCATTCAAATACAAGAGGAAATAGAAGTAAGACAGTAGCAGTTGAATCCAATAAGGAAGGACGAGGCTGTAGACACGAGTCTAAATCCTTTCATGAAGGGTAATCTCCCACAGTTCCACGGGGAGTATAATTCGGAGACCGCAGAGTTATGGCTTCAAGAGATTGAGAAAATCTTTATGGCTATCCGTTGCCGAGAAGACAGAAACATTACATATGCTTCATTTATGTTGGTGGGTGGAGTTGAAGCCTGGTGGAGGAACAAGCAGAGATTACTCGAGGTAGAAGGCCGGATTGTGACTTGGGCAGTGTTTCGGGAGTGCTTCTTAGAAAAGTACTTTTCGAAGAGAATAAGGCAGGCAAAAGGGAAGGAGTTTATGAGATTCGAGGCGCTGCTAAAGTTTTCACAGTTCTACTAGGTGCACCCAGATGAAGAGTGGGTATGCAGGAAGTTTGAGAATAGTCTGAGGCTCGAGTTAAAAAGAGTGATGCTACTTCTAGATATAAACCAATTCCCACCTTTAGTGGAGAAATTTACTGTACTGGAAGGACATGACCGAATTGGAGCGATTCCTCCATAGTCAAGGAATGGTGGGCCAATCCCTAACAATAATCAGAGAGGCAGGGAAGGAAGATTCCAACAGAGGGCGAGGCCTTAAAGTCACCCCGTACAACAAGTAGTAAAGGTTGGGGGAGAAAGTTGAAGTCAAGGGCTGCAGGTAGCTTCAAGTTGTTTTCGATGCAGAGGACTACATTATGCTAAAAACTATCCTCAGAATCAAAACGTAGGTTGTTTCCTCTATGACAAGATGGGTCACATCGCTTGGTATTATCAGGAGGGAAATGTTGAGAGAATTCAGGCTCCGCAATAAGGTGGGATAGCTCAGGGTACAAAAGCAAGATCCCATGTGGCGAACCAACAGAATAGGCCACAAGCAACAAGGAGAGTGTTTGTTGTACGAAGGACTGAAAACTCTCGATGTTCGGATCTGATACGAGGTAAGTGCCTAGAACCAATCCATAAAATTAATTCTAGACAACTCATCCTTCTCAAGGATATATCGCAACAATAAAATACTAGTGGTGTTTGTAGCTATATTATTTAATAGGCAAAACTAGTGCTTTTGGTCCCTTAATTCAATTTAATTTTGCAAATTGGTCCCTTAAGGTTTTTTTGTGTCAAACTGGTCCCTTAAGTTTTTTTTTGTGACAAACAGGTCCCTTAAGTTTTTTTGTGACATCATAATTCACTGATTTAATACCAAGACCATACACTATCATGACAACTTAAGGGACCTGTTTGTCACAAAAAAAATTAACGGACTTGTTTGACACAAAAAAAACTGAAGGGACCTGTTTGAAAATATAAATTAACTTAAGGGACCAAAGCACTAGTTTTGCCTATTTAATACAGAAACTGACAGAATATAAGTATCATGATTAAAAAAATAAATTTAATAGCTCTTTATTAAATATGCTCCCACTATTTTACTCAAATCAATGACCCTCTTCATTGACTCGAAAAATCCTGTTGGAAGATTTTCTAGTAGACCAAGATCCATATGTCACCTCATCCTAAGTCAACTTTGGCTGATCTCCCAGAACTTAGTTATTTAGGTAGTGTAACACCCCCTTGTTGCTACGTCTCAAACTCGATGTGGAAAACATAAACAAATAAAAACGCTGATTGCTTTCAGAAAATACTTTAAGTAAATAACTATATTCGAAGACGTGGGTAAAAAAAAACTTCTTCACGATATAATAATTACAGTACAGGAAAGATGGAATAAACCTCATAACATACACCAATATTAAACATCCATGACAAAACAAACAAAAGGTATTAATGCCGGAGCGTATAGGTTTTCTAGAAACAGAGTTTAAACTAGTAGTAGAAATTCTGGTCTATTATCACAGATTACAAACTTCAAAAACATTAAGTCAGCATAAATATAGTAGATAAGATATGATTGCATCAATAAGACGCTAATGCTGGTCGAGCTAAAAGTAGCCATTGGGGAAAAAACCCCAAAGTCAGCTCCGATTCCCGGAGGAATTCGAAGGGATCCTCGTTCTCTTCATCTTCAAGGGACTCTGTCATCAGAGTCCTCAAGTGTCTGCGGGGACCTCTGGGCAGCATCTGTACATGTATCCAAAAACACAACAGGGTGTCCAACATGTACAAGCAAAGGTGAGATACTTATTTCACAAGTTTATCACGATAGCCGCACAAGCGACAAACAAAACATACATCCACATATAAATATAGTTGCATTAACAGATATTCATATAACATAATATCTCAGACATCATCATGAGTTATAATAATGCATGAGACTCCAATATCATCTTCCTAATTCATGTTCTCCGGAGATTCTTAACTTCCTTTCGTCGAGTGATAGGCCATAAATACTCCCATAACACAATTGTCCTCATGAGTCGACCTCTCAATTTTGGTCCGAACTCCAATTGTTCAAGGGTATCACGTCTCAACCATATCATGAATAGTCCAGTCTCTGATTGAGTTCATCCGTGTTGGGCAACCAATTACCATGGCACGGGGTCGTGATGCCTCCGGCCTCTTGTGGAGTCTCGAACACAGGATGCCCCTATAGACCAAGTGGTCTTAATTGGCTCATATTCTCAACCACAATGGATTGGTGCTCGCTTTCGTAGCACGTCTGCCGATTCCTGTATGTACACAGAAGCTTTTCTGTTATCTTTTTTGTACATTCTTTCTGTCAAGGCACACAGCTCATGGCTCGTTTTAAAGGACATATAGCCCGTTCATTCAAAACACAAGACACATAGTCCGGGGGCTCAACTCACAAAACACTATTCCAACGTCTTGGTCACTAGGTTTGCAGATTTCTCAAAGCGAAAAGGGTAATCACCAGTTTTCTTCCAGGTCTTATTTTCGTACATAAAATTTGGAAAATAAAACTCAAAACTCATTGGCATGAACTAAAACATTTTCTCAAAGGAACCCATTTTCAATAAGATTCTTTTCTTTGTAAATCTATTTTCTAAAGGTTTCGTCATCTGAAAACATTTTTCTAAAAAGAAAGCATTTGAGAGGATTTCCCTTAAACAGACTTTTTCTTTTGAAAAAGGGTCTAACATTTTAAAAAGGAAGTTTCTTTCCTTGATAAGGTAAACCTATTCTCAAGATTTTTCTTTGATTTCAGAATACATTTTAAAACTTTGATTAAGGCTTTTAGGCATTTTAATCTTCATTATCAAACTATAGTCGGTGCTATGCTCTCAACCAATACAGTCAAAATCACAATCCAATACATTCATGTATAAGCTTCAATCTTAAACCAACATCATAAATATGTCTCATCCAAGGCATCAATGCCACAATTCATTTTCAAACATCCAATCATATACTTACCAATTAAATCAAGTACATATACAATACATAGTATATTCACAAAGTACCAATCAACTTATGATTCCAATCAAAACAACAACAACACATCTAACAACCAAGTTCATGAGACTACCAAACTCATTATAAGTGACCTCCCTTTACCTCTTGAAGATTTCAAGTTAGTTCTCAAAGGGTTTTCCGTTCCGACTTAGGTTTCCTTCGCACCGGCTAGAATAGTCAATCACAGCTTGATCCTTCACAACAATCACAACTAAAAAGTTAATAAAATCAACCAAAACTCACCCACTCAATCTAGGTTAAGGTTCGAACATATATAGAAAATTAGGCTAGGGTTTTCATTTGGTTTCAATCTCTTGGATAGATGATCCTTAAGCATATACAACACTAGATCAAGTCTCACTAAACAAAAACTTGAAAAAAACCCATGATTTTTCATCATGTAGGGTTCAACCTCTTCATTAGAAAATAGGCTAGGAATTTCATTTGATTTCATGCTCTTGGATAGTGATAGAGGGTGATGAGACTAGATTATAGAAATTGATTTCACATTAAAAGGATTTTTCTATGATTTTCTAGAAATTTTAGAAGATTGGTTCTTGAAGTTAGAACTCATGGAATCATGGTTTTCAAACAAGAAATAGGAGAAGGATCATGAGGTTTATGGATCAAATGAAGTAACCATACCTCTTCGGGGATGAAAATGAGCAAGATCAACACTTTTCTTCCCACAAAATTCCTTAAGCTTCAACTTGAAAAATGATAGAAAGTAAGGAGGAATATGAAGTTGTGAGAAAAAGTGGATGGAATGGTTTCATGAAGAGATGGGAGCATGAGGCTTAAGGGGCAAGGGTGTCCAAAATTTTTCCACTTAAGGGCAAATTGGTCTTTTCACCTTAGGGCAATTTGTAATTAAGAAAAAGGTTAGGGACATTTTGGTCTTTTCACAGTGTGAACGCGTTCAGATATTTTCAAACATTATCATGACCCTGGCATGCCTTCCTAGTTGATGTGACTTGATCTGACTTCAAATTTATCCGTTAGCGAGTCCCGATAAATCCGTATTCAGCTCCGTTCTTCACTCGAATAACTTATATTATTTCACTTTTTAGTGCGAAAAACCAATTTTATCAAAATTGTTGAAAATTTGATTCTAAACTTAACTGTTTCGTTCACGAGCCAAAATTAGGTCTTCTGATCAGTAAAATCTTACTGTCAGTGAAAATGCAGACCGGGCTCCGTCTGAATTTTCAACCCAAAATTTAACCGTAACTCCCTATGATGCCGTAGAGTATGAATATGATCTTGGTTTATTTAATTTCATTTTCTAAAAATACAGATAAAATAAAAACTTATTTATATAGATTAACGATATTAAAACCAGTTAAAAATCGAGGTGTTACAGATAGGAACCTCCTTTCCGATTACATCTCTATGTAATTCTTGGATCAGTTAGGTGAATAACTCCTTATTCTAATCCATCCAATGGATTAATGCCCAACGCCATGCTTCCAAGCCATTTAAATCCTATTGAATCCCCTTAATTAAGTCAAACCCAATGGTTGGCAGTAGGATATTTCACCTTTCGCGCCTCACCAAGAATAATTCAAGGTGCTCAGTTTTGGTATGACGCAAACTCAATGATTCCGGCCTTGACGAGTTTCACGCATCGGGAGGCATATTAAAACTTAATTTAATTGGGAGAATTTTATTAAGTGATCTCACCGACTTTTGTTTCCATACAAACGTCTCTCATAGCATACATGGCAACATGCTTTCATACATTCAAGTAACATATAAAGCATATAAGACATACATGCATATAAACATACATCTCATACAATTCATGCATCACATACATAAACATACAAGATATATGTTGTGCAAAATTGTGTTATGTGCAAGTGTACATAATCGTAACAAGTAATAAAGTGTAAGTAGAGATCACTCCCACAAGGATTAGAATGGTGTATTAGCTCAAAGTTCAAACCAATGGTTCAATTACGCTAAGATAAAAAAAGGTAACCAAAAATAAGGGTGTGTGTTCAGTTTCAGTATTAAAATGTTGTAGCACAGATAGTAATAAAACAGAGCAATAAAGGTTGGTTAATAGATGTGGTAGAACATCTATGAGTAAGTATCCCTTGTAATTTTTAGACTAATGTCAATTATGCTCCCAGAATGCTGCAGCATATGGCTCCAGGAAATTAAAGTTGTGTTTCCCAACACTTAAAAGCTAGGTTTCATGAAACGCATCGTATTCCTAGGTTCATATTAATTATGCTCTTTTCTTAATAAGCATGTTCCAGATAGCCTAAGGACTTGAATGATTATTCCTAATACATTCAACTTCTACTAATTTTCCAATTAGAGAATTAACCCTTATCCCTTAAGCAAATCCACTTACTTAACCTTTCCAAGCTACAACAAGCTGAAGTTCTACTTAAGGATGATCAAGCTTAAATAAAATGCAATTAAAGAATAGTCAAGAGAAAATGCTTAGAAAATTATCACGTAACATTAACTAGCAATCCATTACAAGTTCAACATACCCATAGCTACAGCAAGTTTAGCTCATGATGAGCTTAAAAATAACAAAAGAGAAAATAACAACCAAGGTTAAATCCATAAGAGAACTGAAATGTGAGTTAACAATGGAGATGTAAGTATAAACTAAAGGAGAGAGGTAGCCAGCAACTTTTCCAAGAGGATGGCTCCTTTTCTTCTAAGCAATTACTTGTTGAAGTAACTAAAATCAGCACTTTCTCCCAATGTTTCTGCATAAACCAGCTCCAAAATAGCTCAACAATGGTGATGGGTATGGAAAGAAATGGAGGAAGAGGATGAAATATAGAAATGGAGGCTGTGTATGGAGAGAGAGGCATGTGGGAGATGGTGAGGTGAAGAGTGAGTGGGAATATTCCTTTAGGGTTGAAAGTTGTCCACTCTCTTTCCTCCTTTTGGGCTCAACTTTATCCATTCAAATTAAAGCAACTAGGGCCCATCTCATAAAGTAATGTTGCATTGTGAACACACTTAAAGGCAGTGTACCCTATCGCAAAAGTAAAATAGGACAGAAGTCAAGATATCATACCCAAAGGATTAATGAGCAATATGCAAGTGACAAAGTGAGTAATGGAATAAAGAAATTCTTATGCTATTTAGACTAACCGAAATAATAATAATATTAATATGTGAGTTATAGTAATAGATAGCAAAAGAGAAATAAAGGTTTGATAAATAAAGAGTAAAAGAGCCGAGAGTCGTGATTTCAATTGTACTTTCGATACCCCCAAATCTTAGTTATATTAAATCTCACAGTTGCTTGCTGAATATCAATCGATCTACTAAAATTATTAATTGTTTGTCAGGCAATCAATATTCGTTTACCTAGATGAACCCAATGTTTGTCAGGCAAAGAGTTTAAATGATTAGAAAGCATAAAGAGCAAAGAGGTTGAATGACCGAAAGGAGTAAATCACGTTTGAACATGTAATAATTTAAATGCCGGTTATCCTATAGATCTACCAATTAATTGCAGTACGACCACTGATCAACCAATTGATTAAGAGCATGCAAAGGGTGTGCAATCCTAGCATGGGATGAAGAACAATAGAAGTACACTATTCAAATCGTAACCTTGAAATCAAATAGAATTCGAATTAAAGCTAAGACATACCAAAAAGAGTTTCTACTAATACAAAATCCACCATAACTCTAGTGGTGAAATTAGATACCCATAATAATATATAAAACCAAATTCAACAAAGAGAGACACATCATGAAGAATTAAGAAGGAGAAGTAATATCTCCAACTTATCCCCCAAGCGCAAATCCTACTCTAGAATTCTAAACACTAATAAATCTATAAACTATGATAAGAATAGATCGATATTATAAGAGATAATTGTATTTCAAGAGATATACAGAGGGCCTCTATATATAGGAAATTAGGAAAAAGGGCCCTAAAATTAGGTCTTCAGTGCCGCCAGCACGGGCGTGCTCTTCTTTAGCATAGTCATGCTTCCTTCATGCCAGGTCGTGTTCAATTCTGCACGAGCGTACTAATTTCATAGAATCAGCGTCATAGTGCACGGGCATGCTTCACTTTTGCACGCCCATGCTCCACTTTATGTAAGGCCTTGCTGAAATAAGTCAGGCCTTGCTTCACTAAACGGGTGTGCTGCTGTCTAGCATGGTCGTGCTTCATCATCAGAGGTCAACTTGAAGCCTTTTTGTAAGGGCATGTTTAGATGGTAGAGCTGTGCTTCAAGCTTAAAACTATATTATTTTCTTCTTTTTAGCTCAGAAACTTCTATCTTTTATCAACTGCTCATCAAGCTGTCTCTAAACATCAATTCTGTAAAAACTTAAGTAAAATGGTGAAATATAATAATAGTCATCATCAAATACATTAAAATTCAACCCAATTATCCCTTATAAAATGCACAGAATTGAGGATTATCAAACTTCCCACACTTGAGTATTGCTTGTCCTCAAGCAATTATCTGGCTTAAAAGAGTTTTCAAAATAAATTTTAGATTTAAATCAAGGGAACCCAAAACAATCAGAATTTTTAAAATTGCAAAGATAGTCAAACAAGTATATTTTTCAAAAGGACTCAAGAGATTACCCAATTAGAAACTTTAAATTCCTTGAAATCAAACTTTCCAAAAGACCATGGGTCACTCCACTCACAATCTCTCAGTGTATTGGGAAAAGATATTAAGAACTCAAGATTGTCCAAGTAAATACATTACCGTAAGCTTGTCCACTGACCAAATCTGCACAATATGATTCACATGCATGCAGAAGAAGGAAGGGGACTTTCATGGGTTGAAACGGGGCCAAAGCTTTGATGTCAGGTGTGATAGAGATATAAAAGGGGATATTCAAAGGGTAAACCAAAAAAATAAAGGAATAACCTCTTGAAGCATAAAAGAGCATAAAGTGCAATTGACACTTTTTCACATATTTTTCAAGAACCTACTACTTTTCTTCAACATTTTCTTTCTTTCCCTTCCTTTGCCGTAGGGTTGTTTTGGTTTTTTTTTTTGTTTTTTTTTTCTTGCTTCTTCTCTAACTTTATTTTCACCATATTTTTATTTTCTTTTCTTTTTCTGTTTGAGTTGAGAGAGAGAAGCCTTTTTTCATTACTTGTCAGCCTATTTCTAACGCTTTTATTTTTGGAGAGGGATTTACAATAACATGCTCTTGCTATTGCTCCAATATAATTCTAAGAGGTTACCAAAAACAATTTTCAATTTTTAGAATAAGGACCGAAGAAAATATTTTTCACAAGGCTCAAAGGCTCAAATTGGGCAACTAATGGAAGTGTTTATTGAAATAATGCCGGCCGGAAAAATACCTAAGAGTGCCCCAACCAGATTTCCACATGCATATAAGTCAAATTCGCCTCAAAATGGTTTGAGTACAAGTTCTAGAACCTATTCACCTGAGAAATCACACTCATCAAAGAAAACTTTTTCAAATTAACTTATGAGACTATCAAAGCAATTCATCAATTTTTTTTCCGTAAGGGGATTCCTTAATTTTCATTATAAAAGAATTAAGCCACTTAATTGTATGCAACAATATCATGAAAAATATATATTTTTCCTTCCCATATTTAACATTTGCAGTGTCCTCAATGCAAAAAAATAATCATGAAATACAAGTGTAGAGAAGGAGAAGAGATTTTTTTTTTTTTATAGAATATGTATGGCCTTGCATATTTAAGCACGACCTTACTCAAATATGTATGGCCTTGCGTATTTAAGCATGGCCTTTCTCAAATATGCATGGCACTGCTTAAATATGCAAATCCTTGCTTCTATACTTACCATAAAACAATGAACCACAAGTTGCTTCCTGCTCAGCTCTTGTTTAACGTCACGAGCCTGATGTCCTATTTAGAGTACCAATCATGGTGGCCTTGGGGAGACTTTGAAAACAGCTTCTTCATCCCCACGCCTCAAGGTTAGTGTGCCTTGCTTGAACTCAATGTTTGCATTACTAGTAGCTAGGAAGGGTCGCCCCAAGATGATAGGAACTTCCTAATCCTTCTTCATGTCCAAAATCACCAAGTCCACAGGGAATGTGAACTTTCCCACCCTTACTAGCACGTCTTCTATTATTCCACAAGGGCAGGTGATTGATTTTTCAGCTAACTGCAATGAGACATTGGTTTGCTGAGGTTCCTGCAAACCAATCCTTCTTGACATAGAAAAATGCATTAAATTTATACTGGCACCCAAATCACATAATGTTTTCTCAAAGTGAAAATTACCAATTGAACAGGGAACAGTAAAACCCCGTGGATCTTTTATTTTAGGTGATAATTTATTTAAAATGACTGCAGAGCATTTTTCATTAATTTGAGCCAACCCATACCCCTTTAAAAGATGTCCATACTTGGGTAATTAGGGAATGGCTTTGTCAATAGGGGTATCAACATGCAATCTCACATGTATTTCTAAATTGTTTTCAAATTGCTAGTTTTTATCCCCCATATTCCAAAAGTGGTGGTAGAGGATTTTGTATCTTTTCTGGTTCACTGATGACTGTTACTTGTTTCTGCTCACTGGGCATGGTTCACGGCCGGACCAGAGGTGTTGCACGGCCGTGCTCATCTTCAGAATTGTCTTCTTCAGCAGGAGCATCTTCTTCCATGGGTGCAGGTCATCTTTTTCATCATTCTGAAGAGAGATTGTATTGAAGTGCTCCCTTGGATTAAGCTCAGTCTGGGTAGGTAATGTTTTTTGAGACCTTTGAGGCAGTAATGTAGCAATAGTAGATATCTGTGTCTGCAAGGCCTGGAATCTGCTATCAGTCTTCTCCATGAACACTACGAGCTTTTCGTGAGGATCGGCCTTCCTGTTCTCTGGTCTTGTACCTTGGTTCTGCAAGTGGGGTGGTCTTTAAACATTTGGATTTGAACTGTGACCAGTCTACTGACCTCCCCGAGAGAAATTGGGATGGCCCCTCTAACCAAGATTGTAAGAGTCATTCTGATTCTGGTTGGCGTTACCCACATATTTGGCTTCCTCAGCTGGTGGAGCAAAAGAGTTACCCAGTTGGCAATCCTTGCTTTCATGACCTGTCAGACCAGAATGGTTGCAAGAGAATGGAGACACTGGTGCACTAGCTTGAGTCATGATATGTGCTTGTGCTTGCATCAATGTTTCTGTTTGCTTTGTAAGAGCATTCATCTTGGCTTCCATTGTCATAATGGCATCTACCTCATATACACCAATTGGCTTCTTGATGACTTCTCTGTCTCTAAGCGGCCACTGATAGTGATTGGTTGCCATCTCTTGGATTAAGGCTTGAGCTTCCTCAGGTGTCTTCTTCGAAATTGTGCACCCAAAAGCAGTGTCTATACTAAACCCGTTTTGCTGAGAAAGTCCATCATAAAACATTTGCACAAGGATAGGGAATGTAAAACCATGATACTGACACCTTTTGATTGAATCCTAATATCGTTCCCATGCCTCATAGAGATTCCAGGTCATATTTCACAAAGTTCGAAATATCAGCTCTAAATTTAGTAGATTTAGAAGGTTGAAAGTACATAGCCAAAATTTGGCATGTCATCTGATCCCAGGTAGTGATAGAACCAGATGGCAAAGAGGACAGCCACTGATTCGCCTTGTCAGGCAAAGAGAATGGGAACAATTTAAGTCTGATCGAATCTGTTGAAGCATCGTTGTAATTGATTAGATCAGCGATCCTTAAGAACTTCTTCAGATGGCAGTTGGGGTCTTCAATAAGTAACCCCACGAATAGTCCAGAGTTTTGGACCATAAAGACAAAATCAGGCTTGATCTCAAAGTTGTTGGCATCCACCGCAGGGTTGGTGATGCTGTGTGTCCCTCAGCAGAGGGGGTAAAGTAATCCAGCAGAATCATCCGTTCCCCCATGGTGTTCTTCTCTCTTGCTCGCCTCCGTAACCTATGAAAGTTTCATTCAAATTCCTTGTCAAAATGTAATTCAGGCACTTGGGAATACGTTAGCATACAAGGAGAGAGATAATCATAAAGAAAAATAAATGTCTAAAGTAACTAGAATTTCTTTCTTCCAATATCAAACATATCACAAATTAATCCCCAGCAACGGTGCCAAAAACGTATTGCGTTGTGAACACACTTAAGGGCAGTGTACCCTGTCGCAAAAGTAATATAGGACGGAAGTCCAGATAACGTACCCAAGGGATTAATGAGCAATATGCAAGTGATTAAGTGAGTACCGGAACAGAGAAATTATTATGCTATTTAGACTAACCGAAATAATAATAATATTAAGATGTGAGCAATAGTAATAGTTTGCAAAAGAGAAATAAAGGTTTGAGAAATCAAGAGTAAAAGAGGCTAGAGTCGTGGTTTCACTTGTACTTTCGATACCCCCAAATCCTAGTTCTATTCAATTTCACAGTTGCTTTCTGAATATCAATCCCTATACTAAAACTATTAATTGTTTGTCAGGCAATCAATATTTACCGAAAGGAGTAAATCACGTTTGATTATGCAATAATTTAAACCCCGATTATCCTATACAATTACCAATTAATTGTAGTACAGCCGCTGATCAACCAACTGATTAAGAGCATGCAATGGGTGTACAATCTTAGCATGGGATGAAGAACAATAGAATAACACTATTCAAATCGCAACCTTGAAGCCAAATAGATTTCGTATTAAAGATAAGACATAACAAAAAAGGTTTCTACTAATACAAGATGCACCATAACTCGTGAAATTAGCTACCCATAATAATAGATAAAACCAAATTCAATAAACAGGAACACATCCTAAAGAATTAAGAAGAAGAAGTAATATCTCCAACTTATCCCCTAAACACAAATCCTGCCCTAGAATTTTAAACACTACTAGTGCTATAAACGATGATAAGAATAGATAGATATTACAAGACAAGATTGTATTTTAAGAGATGTACAGAGAACCTCTATATATAGGAAATTAGGTCTTCAGTGCCGCCATCACGGGCGTGCTTTTCTTTACCACAGCCGTGCTTCCTTCATGTCAGGCCGAGCTCAATTCTGCATGGGTGTACCAACTTCGTAGAATCAACGTCACACTGCACGGGCTTCAGCACGGGCGTGCTTCACGTAGACACGGTCGTGCTCCAATTTATGTAAGGCATGCTGAAATAAGTCAGGCCTTGCTCTACTAAGTCAGGCCGTGCTTCACTTTGGAACAGGCGTGATGCTGTCTGGCACGGTCGTGCTTCATCTTTAGAGGTCAACTTTAAATCTTTTTGTAAGGGCATGTTTGGATGGTTGTGCTGAAAGGCTTACACGGGCGTGCTGCTGTCTGGCATAGCCGTGTTTCGAGCTTAGAACTTCATTATTTTCTTATTTTTAGCCCAGAAACTTCCATCTTTTATAAATTGCTCATCAAGCTGTCTCTAAACATCACTTCTGTAAAAACTTAAGTAAAAGGGTGTAATACAATAACAATCATCATCAAATATATCAAATTCAACCCAATTACCCGCTATAAAATGCACAGAATTGAGGTTTATCAAGTAACCATCTCACAAAATATCTAGCATTATGTGGCACATGGGTATGTGTCCTTGCACCAGGGACCACCTCATGAGAGAGAAAATAGGTCCAACTATCATTCTTTTGAAATCAGACACGCTCCAGTTGCTGCAGCGTCCCCCAGAGCATTTCTTCTAGTTTATTTTCCATTCAACCAAATCCTTAGAAAAACAAGCAAACACATTAATTACACACTTAAAAACTCTTAAAATAACAAATTCACAGAAATTCTCACGAAAACATAAATTCTCTAAACTAAGCTAAAACCTATAAAACACCCGTGAAAAACACTCAAAGACTACACAAAAGCAAGCCAAGAAAGGATAGATAACTCTCATTTCTAAGAGTTATCACCCCCCCAAACTTGAATCATTGCTCGTCCTCGAGTGATGAAAACAAAACAAAAGCTTGAGTTTGAAAAACACTAAGACATACACACCTAAACAACTTGAAACATGCAAACAATCAACCATGCAAGGCTTGTCACCATGAAGCTCGGACTCACTC
The DNA here is from genome assembly GCA_039655645.1 of Ammopiptanthus mongolicus. Taxonomy (NCBI): domain Eukaryota; kingdom Viridiplantae; phylum Streptophyta; class Magnoliopsida; order Fabales; family Fabaceae; genus Ammopiptanthus; species Ammopiptanthus mongolicus. The sequence goes on along the minus strand of CM077351.1, from coordinate 48,276,201 downwards.
AATTCAAGCAAACCCCCTTGGCCTTTAAGATTTATGCTCACCCTAACTTAATCAAAGTGTGTGTATGTTGCCCTGAAACATGCTTTGGACACCCAGGATAACCCAAAGGTATGGATCAATCCTTCACCCAAAAGTTGACCTGACCCACTCCATCTTTTCAAACCAGGGGCTAGGTACACCAAATGCTATAGTAAAAGGGGATGGATTCACAATAGCAGGTATTTCCGCAGTAACCTACATGGTCTCAAAGAGATACTTTCAGCTATTACCAGCTTGTATTTCCCAGATAAACCTCAATTCTGTGAATTTTATAGGGGTATTTGGGTCGAATTTTGATGCATTTCATGATGGTTATTATTGTATTTCACTTTTTTTACTTAAGTTTTGACAGAATTGATGTTTAGAGGCAGTTTGATGAACATATGATGAAATATGGAGGTTTTTTAGCTAAAATAAAGAAGATAATGAAGTTCTGAGCTCGAGCACGATCATGCCAAACGTGAGCACGGCCGTGCAAGCCTCTCAGTTCAACCATCCAAACAAAGCCTTATAAAAAAGACGTAAAGCTGATCTCTGAAGATTAAGCACGGTCGTGCCATACCCAGCACGCCCGTGGCAAAGTGAAGCAAGGCCTAACTCAGAGAAGTGTAACACCCCGGTTTTTGTAACCTGCTGTAATCACCTTGACAATGTGATTTCTATCTTTTATGTTGTGTATGACCTTATGATTTATATATGAATGATTTCAATGATGGTTTGATGTCCATGATGATTGTTGTGATAAAGTTTTTCCTTTGTCGTTTTGAGATGAAACCGGTAAAGGTTTTGTTTTAGTCGGTATCGGATAGTTTCTCGTTTCGAGTGTCGAAGGCCGGGAAATGGAGAATTGAGCGAGATGTAATGTTGAATTACATTTTCAACTACCTTGTTGATTATTCATATTGAAGAGACTTAGTTTTCATGAAATACAAAAATTTACCAAAAGTAGTTAAAACCGATTATCCATTTTTGGTAAAAATCCTAAACATCTTATTCCTAACTAAATGGAGAAATGTAACTATCCTAGTTACATTGGAGAGGCCATTCGACCATATCATCTTGGGAGGAGCCAAGATTTTCCTTTTCCATTGTTTAAAATCAAGGTTATGACACTAACCATAAATAGAAAGAGTGTTTTAACCAATTCTAGTTAATCTTGTACTAGTCTCACCATTACTTGACAACACTTGTCCTTGTGCAATCCAATCGCTCCATTTCTATGAAAAACTCTTCATCATCTTTTGATTAAATTTTGGACTCCTTAAAGGCCATAGAATTCGACCATTTAGTTTACAAACACACTAAACCACTTCATTCTCTCACTTCTCCACACAAAGGCTTCAAGTTTCATTTCTTCTTCTCCTCTCCTAGGGCATTCAGTTGTGAGCTTAAGGTGAGCACACCTTCACCTTTTCTTTCATTTCAAATTCATATTATGACTCTTTGATGTCTTCTAAACAACTTTTATCTTTTGAATTTCTTCATTTGAAATTGTTTACACTAAGTTACTAAAGGATCTTTCAAGGAGACTTCAAGCTTCTTGAACTTGTTGTGAGCCTTCCTTTTAAAGAAGTAAGTTCCTAACTTAGTTTCCTTCATGACCTTACTCTAAGGAACACTTTGTCTTATCATGTTCATATATTTAAAAATCAAGTTTTTGAGTTTGTTTACCCTCCTTCTAGGTCACACTTTGAGCTTGTGTTTGGTGACCAAGAATCTTTCTTCCTTCTCTTCAAAAAAAGCTTCAATAGGTAATGAGGGAGTGAACCATATCACACCTTAATGGTGGTGGTAAAAGCCTCCTAGTTTTGTTGAAGGAAAACCCTAGATCTAGGGTTTCCTTTTAAAGTTGCTTGCTTTGTTATTATGTTGTATATGTTGTTGTGTTGGTATGGTGGTTCTGTTTATGTGTTCGTGTGGAAAATCATTTTGGCATGGTGAAAAACTATTCTTGGGTCCAAAGGCCTAAGGATAAGATTTTTATATGATGAACTTGTTTATGTTTTATGATGCACTGATAAAATGCTTATGTGTTGAAATGATTTCCTAGCTAATTTGGATGTTGTTGGATGACACTATCTTTGTTGGAATGAACCATGTATGATTTGGCCTTATCATATTTTAATTGGGAAGCCAAAGCTTCTAGGTTCAAGTAATGGTTCAATGAACTTAAAATGGTTCCAAGAAGGCAAAACAAAACAATGAAACCTATCCTACTTCTATAGGGCATTTGGCCTTGGCATAGATAGTATGGTTAGGAACTTAAAATGTTGAAGTTAAGAGGTTTAATGAGTTCATACTAAGGTATAGAGGTTATAAAAATTGAAAAGGTTTCCAAAGAAATCAAGTTTTGGTTCCAAAGAATCAAGTGTTGTAAAATGAGTATTTTGGTTTCATATAAAAAGTATTTTAAGAATAGAAAGGTTAGATGTTGATCAACCACTTGTTCTAATATGTTGTTTTAAGAAAAATATTTCCAAGAACAAAGAGTTTTCTAGATAGCCCAAGTTTTTTTCAAAAGTTTTGTTTAGTAAAACCTACTTTGAGAAAAATGAGTTTTCTTGTAACTGTTTCTTTAAAACAAAGAGTCTTTTACACCACTTTTATCCATGTAGAATCTTACTAAGATAAATGAGTTATAGCTTCCATTTGAAAATGAAAAGGGCGATTTAAAGTAAGATGTATATTCCTTTTTCACTAAGTAAAAGAAATAGAAACCGTTTCAAAGGAGTTTTAAACTAAATTAGATGTCTTATGAGTATACATATAAGTTTTCAAACTATGTTTGATAAAGGAGATCTTCATGAATTAGTTTAATACAAGGAAATTACTTTGAAGATTTTTCTATAATAGCGTAATGCATGTTATCTTATAAAAGAAATTGAATGAGTTCCATAATGGACTCATAAAGACTAAATAAAAGACATGCACCTATACCTTGTGGTCATGGAAAAACCATGTCCTACACCGTTGATGATTTAGGTCATTTAAGGATCCATAATGCTTAATCACAAAGAATTACATATACAACATAAGTAATGTTTCTTTTGGTAGATAAGTGAGAAGATATGATGAATGAATCCTTGTGGATTCTGTTTTCCATAATACGTTAAGATATGGAATAATATATCATAAGACATGAACATCGTTTTCCGAACGACGGAGTTGTATGTGGATGCAAGGAATGAAACCAAGAATGGGAGACTGATGGCAAGTAGTGTGAAAGTGGGTCCCGTAAGGGTGCCCTATGGTTTATCAAGAGATCAACGTCGTGCTATAGTGATAGGGTAGTATGTGTTTTGTGTTGTAACATTGTCTTGACATGCATACGCATCTGTGCACGAGTTGGTGTTTATACCCGGGAGTTGAGATTGGAGGTGACGATCTTGGAGATTTTGAGGACGTTGGGGTTGGGATGATCACATATAGCCAGAGAGTAGCTCCTATGTGTCATGGGTACCTGTCGAAGAACACTGACCTCCTGAATGGACACCAGACAAATCATGATTTGGGTTAAGAACCTCTGGCGTGAGCCTTTATAATGATTGCAATCTTTTGATATGGCACTGTGGGGCTAAGATAACATAGACAATGTTCTCCCAATCACTCAATCTTTTGATGATTGACCCATACTATTGTTGATTGATATATTAACTGTGATGCCATGTGAGTAGTTGATATGATGTGTATGCCATGTGCTATATGATGTTTGGGTGTGTGTGTGACTTTTACCACTGCTATTCTGGTTGTGCAATGTGCGGAATCTCACCTTATTACTTTTGTTGTTACGCTACTCGCATGGTTTCCATCTTGCTACGGTGTGTAGTCATGGCGAGTGACCCATCTTCCCGGCTGACTTTGGACTTAGTTCTCCACGACGGATAGGACGCTTGGACAATTCATCCCGATGGGCGTCGTACATATACAGGAGCTGTGAGCCTCACCAGCAGGATGGAGTCACCATTCTCGATGACGTCCTTGTCCGAGAGAGACTGCACCTTACGCATCAATGGCGGGGGTAGTTCGGGGATAACCCAACCACCACCACCACCAGCTGATCAGCCACGTCTGCCTAATGCCCAGCCCCAGTTTATCCAGTGGAGCCCAGAGATGTGTACGTACATCCTTCTTCCATGCCACCACCACCTACGGCACCATCTGCTTCTGCCTTGCCCATACCAGCCGCCGGTCCGTCTATTTTTGTAGTCCCACCCATAGGGCCTGCCTATATGCCTTCCGAGCTACACCCTCAGGTTCCTCGCCAGCGGGCGAACATGAGAGTGACTGCTCGTAAGAGCACACTGGCCCATGCTAGGGTAGCCTTTTCCACCCCTTGTTTGCCTCTCATCTAATAATGAGGAGATGGATGAGGAGGTTCTGGAGGAGGTGCCCGAGGTAGCCCCCGCCAATGCGAGTCAGGATGCGTGGTGGTTTAGGTTAGATGAGGAGCTGCTATGGTACGTAGAGCAGATCATGAGTAGGCATGACATGCAGTCTTTGGGAACCGTCGAGGATGAGGAGGAGGAGACCATGGAGGAGGACGAGGAGGACTCGGAGGAGTACTACTCCGACGAGTAGTACTGTGCTTGTTTTTGGCCAGTCTGTAGTGTTTTCCCCCGTGTCTATATGTTTATGATGTACCCCCTCCCCCCTTTTTCTTTTATGGAGCTACATCTCCAGTAGTGTACGGTTAGTTCTCCCTTGTGTTTTTTACCTTCCTTTTGTAGTCGGTTGTCTTGAGGACTACTATTATATTTTGGAAAGCTTTATTTATTGTAATATTGTTTGTGGTTATATATATATATATATATATATATATATATATATATATATATATATATATATATATATATATATATATATTTCAGACCTTGGGTATAGATTTAAAAAAAAAAAAAAAAACCCATACTTTCAGTATGCCCTTTATATTTTTCGCATTTTATTTTTGTCTTGTGTTAAATAATCGTGATCCCTAAAGTGGGGTGTTACAAGAAGCATGACCTTAAAAATAACGAGCACAGCCGTGCAGAAGGTTAAGCACGCCTGTGCTGATGCCCATGTACTATGACGCTGATTCTATAAAGTTGATACGCCCATCAAGAACTGAGCACAGTCTGACATATAAAGAGCACGACCGTGCTGACTAATTAAATGAGATCAGTTTAATTTATTATTTAAATATGATTTAATTAATAATTAAACATTGGGCCTATAGCGTACAGTAGCCCAACTGGGTTAGGTTAAGTGAGTGACAACTATTAGTAAGCTGCGCACGTCACTTAAGTGACACACAATACAGAGCACTCAAAACGGCCGTTGTACACTGTGAACAGTAGTTCCCACTCCTGATAGCCATCACTACGCTATCTCTGACGTTGGTTTGTTCACGTGGATTGAGTAGAGGTATTGCTACTTTGCAATACTGGTGATAGAGAAGCCTTTCCTTATGGTGGTTGTGGCTGGACAGTTATCATAATATCGCGATCTAAGATTCGTTAACCGTTGGATCGAGCTCAAATTTGTAAAAAAGACTCGAGACATGTGATGCTTCATCATCACCGTTCATTTTTGCGATACAAGGTCTGGACCAAAATTTATGACCATACAGTAGTAGTGAATTTGGCCAATCGGTGTCATTGGTGTGCTCACAATGTTTGCTGTAAAGCTGTGCTTGAAGATGTAAACACAATATCCTTGTGATTCATGTGAAATACGTGGCCCTTTTTAAAGGGTTTTTGTCTTTCAATAGGTTTTTTGAAAATTGCTTTTAAAAAGTATCCCTCTTGAAACCCCAACAGTGATATCAGAGCGTTGGTCGTAGTTTGCCATGTATCCTAGGATTGTTTGCCGCTGGATTATAACAAGTTTATTGCTTTTAAATTTGATTTGTATATTTAAAACCATGTTTATATGATTTGTATGTGGTATAAATATCTTTGAACATATTTCATGTGTTTGGTTGTGCTCCTGACATAAACAAGGATTCGCTTCTAGAATCCTGCTGCTGCACGGAGCTCGGCCGTGAGCACAGATGTGCACATTTGAATCTGTGTTAGTGAACGCAAAGCACGATCGTGCACCATTTGGCACGACTGTGCCACTTTCAAACAGCATTAACGAACTTTGAGCATGATCGTGCTCCTTTCAGCACGGTCGTGCACATGTTGAACAACGTCAGCGAGTTTTCAGCACGGCCATGCCCCATTTGGCACGACGGTGCTGATGGACAGAATATGATTTTTTCCCCTTTTGCATTTTTATAAATTGTTTATTAAATGTGCGGTATATGGTTATGGCCCATAAGACGACCCCACTTACGTAGGATAATCCCATTAGACGCTTTCAAAACTTAACCTCACTCTCTCTGATACCTTAAAAACCAGCCGTCAAAAATTTTCACACCAAAAGTTAAGCAGATAGGAACTTATTACAGTTACTACACATCAGAGTTTCGCCTGGAAGCCATGGCTTAAAAATAACAACAACAAACATAAACACCCCACTGGACGTGGTACAACTCACAAGAGACTCAAAGATACCTCTGAGATCTCTATCTATTTGAGAAGCGTTGACGTCACACTTGTTACTGACGATAGAGTACACCTTGGGTCAGCTTCATCTACTGTAGCACTTCCGATGACCAATCGGCACTTCCGTCTTCGGATCACGATTCGGACAACCACACATATGTAAAATGGAGAAATATGCATAGGAGGTAAGAAACGCTACCATATCATGCAAAGGGAAATCACGCAGCATATAACACATCAACATGCACAACAACATACAATCAGCAAACACATCCATCTCTCGAGTTCAGCACAACAATCAACCTCAAAGTATCACCACTATGGATCATCGCGTATTCTACAATAGTCATCCTCAAACTATCACAACTAGAGATCATCGTCTATTATACAACAATCAACCTCAAAGTATCACAACTAGGGGTCATCACCTATTCTACATGCACAACTAAGTTCCTGGCCCTTGGAAATACTATCCTCCAACTCAACTGTGAAGTAGTCCTTTTCCAAGGTAGGAAGTCACCCTCCAACTATAAAGGCATAGAGTCGGTAGTCCAGGTTACTGGTTCCCAGGACGTCTCCCAGAACGTCCACCTCGACCTCATGTGACAGTCACTCAAACTGCTGTTGCAGCTGTATACAGGTACCAGTTCATATGATAGCCACTCAAACTGTTGTTGCAGCTATTCATACAGCTCCTTGTGACAACCACTCAAACTGCTGTTGCAATTGTCACAAGTCTCGACCTCACGTGATCACTGCTGGCAAGCTTCTGTGGCAAGTACACACACGTAACCTTATACACAACCACTCAAACTGTTGTTGCAGTTGTGTACCAGTATATATGATTGCAGTTAGTCATATAGCCCCCTTGTGACAACCATTCAACTGTACCAGCATATATGATTGCAGTTAGTCATATAGCCCCCTTGTGACAACCACTCAAACTGCTGTTCCACCACATGTGATAACTGTTCAAACAGCTGTTGCAATAAATCCCGCGGCTTTCCACCACAACAATGCAAATTCTATGATTATGCATCCATCTTTTCAAAAACCACTTACTAATGCCTCAATCCCACATCCTCCAACTGCGAGGATGCCACTCTCCAACTATGAGAGTCACTTGCAACATAGATCCACATTCTTAGTTCCATCAATACTCATTATCCTATAATCCTTATCAACATACCAATCATCATCCTATAATCCGATCAACATACCAATCATCATCCTGTAATCCCTAACAACATACCAATCATCTCCAAAGTCATTCAAGATCATGTCAATCACAACATATCATATGTCATAGTATAGTCATAGATCATCATTATAAGCATGTCAAGATAGTAAATAAACATGTTATCATCACAAACATATTATCATAACAAACATATCATCTAGCATATTATCATGTATGACATCATTTAATCATGTTATCCAACATCACAAATAATCATGTTATCAATTATCACAAGTAAGCACAAATACACATATCACCACTAGTAGGGTTTGAGGAGCCCTACACATGTTAACAATTATATACTACGCCTATGATTCCCAGATATTCTAGGTTCTTCCCCCTCACCTGTTAATCCGTTCCCGTACACTCTTATATTCACGGACAACCTTGACCCTCAATCTGACGAACGCGACGAGCACAACCACAACCACTACGAGCTCACCACGCAGCTCCTAAACACTAAACAGGATATTGTGCGTGCCCAATATCTCGCGCTAAAGCCATCTTAATGGAAATCTTAACGGTGAAGATGAAGAACAACTCGTCCTAAACCTACTTCCCAAATGTTAGACCGATCCAACGGTTAACGAATCTCTGGCGATGCTTTTACTGTGGCAGGTTAGGTGATATACGGGATGAGTTTCTCACATTCTACGACCAAGGTGTGAGCTGCATATCTCCCACTCTAGACCTTGAACCGACAATCCGAACAGTGAAACTAAAGAACCACATGTTTTTGAACCTCCTTACCAAATTTGAGCTTGATCCAATGGTTGATGAACTTATTGCAACGATCTTACTGAGACTGCTTCAATCAAGCTTCAAGGCTACCAACAATGGTTTCACTTTTGCTTCCACCTTGCCTTCTCTTTCTTCTAGCTCACGAAAATATGGAAGCTCATTCCATTATATTACTTCCTTCTCAATTTGGTCTAAGTTTCACTTTGAGAGAAAATGAGAAAATGGAAGAGTTTTGGTGAAGATGTGAGAATGGTGAAGATGTGAGAAAAAGAGAGTGGGTGGCCTTGGGGTTATTTATAGGCGTGGAAAGTATAAGGGACAAGGGTGCCCAACTTTGTTTCTTTTAGGGACAAAAAGGTAATTTCACTTAGGGACAAAATTGGAATTTCACCAAAAGTTTTGTCCTATTCTACTAAACCATCATTACCCATGGTGGTCAACTCACCCCCTAAGTCATGATTACTTAGTGAGGTTTATAAGGTGAGGTGGCATGAAAACGACTTGATGCTTATCCGTTACCGGTTCCGGTAATCCCGTATGCAGACCAGGTTTCGTCTGAATTGTCAATCCAAAATTTATCCAAAACTCTCTACGGTAACGTATAGTATAAATATGATCTGGGTTTATTCAAAATCATTTTCTATGGCTCGGCTAAAATGTAAACTAATGCATATAAATTACCGGTTCATGAAAATCGTAAGTCATCATTGCTTATGGTGAGTCACCTACATGACTCACCTTCTAACTCATCATTACTTGGTTGTGTCTCACCTAGTAAGCCATCATTACTTGATGACTCACCTAGGTGACTCACCTAACCTCATCATTACCATGAAAGGGACTTGATGCATATCCATTAGCAGGTTCTAATAAATCCCGTACGTAGACCGGGTTTCGTTTGAATCGTCAACCCAAACCTTAACCATAATTATTTACCAGTAATGTAGAGTAAGAATATATTTGGGTTGGATTCAAAAAGCGGACACATAGAGATAAACTCAAACACCGAACGAAAGACGCGGTTCCTGAATGTGATTAGTCAGTGGATAAGTAATCACCATGACTCATCACTATCGTAATTACCCCACCATGACTCACCACCATGAGTCATCCATGTCATGATTACTTTTCTAAAGTAGTCATGATTACTTCTCCAAGATATCTTGATATTTACAACTTTGCCACTGTGACTTAGATAAGATTCGTATACTTTAGAGCTGTGAAAATTGGGATTTTACAGCCCTAGTTTTGGTGTTTAATTTTATTTGGTAAATGCGGCCTGTGTGTCATGATTTATTGTATTTATTTTATAAATACGGCCTGCGTGTCGTGACATTTACTTTATTTATTTTATTTTAAATTTTGTAAATTGCTCGGGATGACATGGAGGCAACACCACATCATGACACTAGTGGGAGGAACTTTGGAAGTTTGCTCGAGGGTCAAAGATTGTAATAATTAGTTTTAATCATTGCACATTAGGAGGCCACAATCATAATAACTTTTATATGTCTTGTATGTGATGCATGAAATGTATGAGATGCATGATTTAAATTTTGATTTAAATTGTATGATAGCATGTATGTCATTGTCTGCTTAATATGTTTTAAATGTATGTAAGCTAGTATGTCATGTATGCTATGAGAGACATTTATATGATAAACAAGCCGGTGAGATCATTTGATTAAAAATTCCCTCTATTAAATTAAGTTATTAAATGCCTCCTGATGCATGGCACTTGTCAAGGCTAGAATCATTTGAGTGTGGGTCATGCCACAGCTGAGCATCTTAATATATTCTTAGTGAGACGTGAAAGGTGAAATAACCTACTGCCAACCATTGGGTTGAACTTAACTAAGCATATTCAATAGGATTGAAATGACTTAGAGGCATGGGGTTGGGCATTAATCCATATGATGGATTAGAATAAGGAGTTATTCACCCAACTGGTCCAAGAATTACATTGGATGTGATTGGAAAGGATTTTCCTACCTAAGTGGCTGAGTTCTGGGCGATCAACCATAGTTGACTCAGAACGAGGTGAAATATGGATCTTGTGCCTGTTGAATGTTTTATTAAAAACATGAGTAATACATCATTGTATAGGGCAAATACATCAATGTACAAAAAAAAAAATTTTGAATACATCGATGTAAAAACACCTGTTAGCCAAATATAAATTAGTACATCGATATACATTTTAAATGCATTGATGTACAGGCCTAAAAACGCGTTTTTGATGAAAAACATTTAAATATATCGATGTGCTCTATTAGTACATGGAAAAATTCGTTTTCTGCCCGTTTTGAGCCGTTTTATCTTATTAAAACCTAATTAAAAACCTGGTGAACGTTTCCTTTCTTCTCCAATGAATTTTTCTGGTGTTTTGGCTATATAAGAGGTTTTGGAAATGGTTTTGGTGTTACCAAAAAACGCTATACATATATAGTTTCTTCCAAAGCTTTCTGAAAATCCCCTTGTTGGGTTTCCGAGCAATATTAGGGTGAGGGTGTGTGTTGGTGGTTCTCTTCTGTACAGGGAGAACCATATTTTCTAGTGAGATTGTTTTATCCTTGGGACGACGAGGTTGTACAGTGCTGTACATTCTAGGTAGAGCCACGAAACATCTTAAAGAGAGCGACCTAGTCCGCGACTCAGCCTATTGATTTTGTTCGTGTTCTTTATCTGCAGCAACAATTTTAAGACGATCATCTGCCATGTCATCTGAACACGACACTGTTCCTGTTGATCTCAACAAGCCCTTTCGATTTGAAGGTGCTCACTACAAAATATGGAAGCAGAAGATGTTATTATTCTTGACTGTGCGCAAAGTAGCTAGCCTCAATGTTCAACACTGACAAGCCAATTTTGCCAGAGAATCCGACAGAAGCTCAACAGAAGGACCTAGAAATTTGGAATGATAATGAATTTATGTGTAAGAATTTCATTCTGAATGGTTTATCTGATGATTCTTATGATTATTGTAGTAATAATACCACTGCCAAGGAGTTTTGGGATGCGCTACAGAAGAATTATGACCCTGAAGAGACTGGAACCAAGAAGTATGCTGTCAGCCGCTATCTGAAGTTTCAAATGACTGATGACAAATTTGTAGAAGCACAATCCCATGAACCCCAGAAGATTGCACATGAAGTTGTCTCTGAAGGTATGACTTTAGATGACCAATTTCAAGTAGCTGTAATAATTGATAAGCTGCCACCTAGTTGGAAAGATTTTAAGAACATCCTCAGGCATAAAACCAAAGAGTTCTCATTGGAGAGCTTAATGCCAGTTGCGTATAGAGGAGGAAGCCCAGAAACAAGACCACAAAGAAGAGGTTCTTGGTGTGGTTAAATCCACTTTTGCTGTCATGAAACTGAAAGGTAAAACTATAAAATTTAAATTTCATAAGCGCAACAACAAAAATGGTAGTCAGCAACAGAATGGGCAGAAACCCCCTCAAGCCAGTTTAGCTGTTATAATCATGGTAAGCCTGGCCATTTGGCTAGAAATGTCGCCTTAAGGGTCGTCCTGCCCCGCAGATGAACCTTACTGAGGACCAATTCATGGCTATGATTTCTGAAATCAATTCTGTTGGTGGATCCGAGGGGTGGTACCAGCGTGACACACCATGTCTTCTATGATAGTCTCTGTTTAAGTCCTATTCTGCTGCTGAAAACCAGAAATTACTGTTGGGTCATTCACACACCACTGTTGTTGTTAGGACAGGAGATGTGGAATTAAAGTTTACCTCTGGAAAGACTGTGGTTCTTAAGAATGTTATGCATACTCCAGAGATGAGAAAGAATTTGGTTTTGGGCTATCTCCTTAACAAGGCTGGGTTTACTTAGACCATTGGGGCTGATTTGTATACTCTTACAAAGAACAATGTTTTTGTGGGAAAGGGTTATGCTACTGATGGCATGCTTAAGTTGAACATTGAGATGAATAAAATTATTTCTTCTTATATGTTGTATTCCTTTAATACTTGGCATTCTAGACTCTGTCAAGTTAATAAACACATTGTTAAAAATATGAGTGATTTGGAATTAATTCCTAAATTATCTATAAATGATTTTGAGGAAAGGGTTATGCTACTGATGGCATGTTTAAGTTGAACATTGAGATGAATAAAATTATTTCTTCTTTTATGTTGTGTTCCTTTAATATTTGGCATTCTAGACTTTGTCATGTTAACACATTGTTAAAAATATGAGTGATTTGGAATTAATTCCTAAATTATCTATAAAATATTTCTCATCGGTATCACGACCTTCTTGGGAGACCACCAGAGAAGCACACAATGATGCAATACAAAGTAATAAGGTGAGATTCCCAGTCATGAACACAACATATGGCAGAAGCAAAAACGGTACGACATGGAAGATAACAACATGCTAATCATGCATATCATACATCTCAATATCTCATATTTTTAAATCAACAACATAAGACATCATCAACACAGAATAATAATGAATAACATGTAAATATATCCATCAATAGTCATGTAATACAATGCGACGTACATGACTCAATGTCATATGCCACAAGGGTAAGACTCAGACCCCTACTCCATGGAGCTAAACATAACTGGAGTGAGTGATCAGGAGAACATTATCTGCGTTATCTTAGCCTCACAATGCCATATCAAAATATTGCAATCGTTATAACGGATTACGCCGGACATTCTTAACCCAAATCATGATTTTTTCGGTGTCCAGTCAGGACGTCAATGTTTTTTGACAAGTACCCATGACACAGAGGAACTACTCTCTGGCCACATGTGGTCATCCCAACCCTAACGTCCTCAAGATCTCCAAGACCGTCACCTCCAACAATCGCACCTACACAAAGGTGTAAGATCAACTCCCAAGAATAACGCCCAATTCATGAACAGATGCATATGCATGTCAAGACAACGTGACAACAAAAAACACATACTACCCTATCACTATAGCATGACGTGTATCTCTTGATAAACCACAGAGCACCCTTACGGGACCCACTTTCGTACGACTCACCATCGGTCGCCCATTCTTGGTTCTGTTCCTTGCGTCCACGTACAACTTTGTCATTCGTAAAAAGATGTTCATGTCTTATGATATATTATTTCATATACTAACGTATTACGGAAAAAAGAATCCACAACGATTCCTTCATCATATCTTCTCACTTAACTATCAAAGGAAACACTACTTATTTTATATAAGTAATTCTTTATGATTAAGTATTATGGATCCTTAGATGACCTAAATCATCAAGGGTTTGGGACACGGTTTTTCCATGACCACAAGATATAGGTGCATGTCTTTTATTTAGTCTTTGTGAGTCCATTATGAAACTCATTGAATTTCCTTAGGAGATATTATGTACTTGCTCTATTATAGTAAGGTGTTTAAAATACTTTCATTGGTAGTAAACTAGTTAATGAAATCTCCTTTATCAAACATAGTTTGAAAACTTATACGTTTACTCATAAGATATCTAATTTAGGGTAAAACTCCTTTGAAATGATTTCTATTTCTTTTACTTAGCATTAAAGGAAAATGCATCTTACTTTGATTCCTCTTTTCATTTTCAAATGAAAACTGGAACTCATTTATTTTGTAAGATTGTAAATTGTTAATAGTAGTGTAAAAGACTCATTGTTTACAAGGAAAAACATTTTCAAGAATTGTTATTTCTCTTTAAAGTAGGTTTACTAATCAACACCTTTGAAGAACAATATGGACCATCTAGAAAGCTCTTTGTTCTTAGAAATATTTCCTTATAAACAACATGTTAGAATAGGTGGTTGATCACGATCAACTTCCCTATCCTTAAAATACTTTTCATATAACTCTAAAGATACTCATTTTCCAACGCTTGGTTCTTTAGAACTAAAACTTGATTTCTAGAAAACCTGTTTGATTTCTATTTCTTGTATACCTTAGTATGAACACATTAAATGTAACGCCCCATTTTTCGCTTGCTTGTTATAAAGTGTTGTTATATATGTTATCCTTGTTATATATGTGTTATGTGTTGTTATGCTTGCCTTAAATGTTTAGGGATGTGTTTTAGGGTAGTTAACCTTAGAACGAGTTAGATCAGTGATGCTGACAGGGTGGCATGCCCATGCTCCCATGCAGCACGCCCGTACCAGTTGTTCAGCACATCCGAGCGCTATGCGTGCAAAAGAAATGTGTTTTGGGCTTTAGGTTGACCCGTTTCATCCCAATCCTTTTTATACCTCTTTTGCTCGAATTAAAACTCATAGCCGTCTATCCTAAAGTTAGAAACATCCGTCTTTTACCTTTCTTCTAGGTTCCCATTGAATCCTTGAGCGTCCTCAATCCTTGTTTGGGTGTTCTTCGTCAAGAACACACCCCTGTGGTGTTTTTCGTTGTGTTTGGGGATAAGCTGCTAGCTTAGTGTTACTCTAAGGTAAGACTTCGTTGTTCGTGTGCCAGTGCTGTGAACGGCAACTAGAAAATTAGTTCCCCAGGTATTTAATCATGCTCGTGGAACCTGTTGAACCCGTTGGAGGAGTCAAGTGTGGACTTCGCTTTTGTTGGCTCATTGGCTGGAATCGTCACGCCAGGTATGGGGAGAAAGGATTAGTATAACATATAGGTTCTAGGGTAGCGTAAAATGAGGGTTAACTCATAACCCTATTTTTGTGCTATATGCCTTAGTTGCTGTATGAATTGGTTATATTTGTTTATACTTGATATTAATTGTTTATTTGGTTTATATGACCTTGGCAAGATGTCTATTATGTTGTTGATATGCATGATCTTATGAATTGGTATGATGGTTGAACTGCTGTTAAAACTATGTTAATAAAAGATATAGGGATGTTAGTGCTAAGCCTAAAACTAGGATTAATCTAATTGATGTGCATAAAACATAAATGATGTTGATGAGGGGTGAGATTAATTCCAAAGGATTAGTCAAGAACCTTAGGATTGATTGGAGTGTTAAAAATCTAGAAAAGCTGCTAAGTTCCCAGAAATGAGACGATGTGACAGCGTTGAGCACGTCTGTGCTCATTATCGGCATGTCCGTGCTCTTTGCCCAGTAAGAGACAGCACGTCCGTGTCGAAAAAATGAGAAAAGTGACGCTGTTTAGCATGCCCATGCTCTCACACAGCACGCTCGTGCTCAGGCCATGCCACTGTCAGAATTAAGAAAACTTCATTGTTTTAAATAAAGAGAGATTTAATACCTTTTTTGGAATAAAAGTATGATATAAGGGATTATAAAATATGACCTTGAGGATAGTTAATGAACTACGACAATGATATGGTAAAGTGTAATAATAGAGAGATTAATTAATGAGAAGATGATTTTATCGGTAAGGACGTACCGTTACCGATGTTGTTGATTAAATCATCCTTGATGCTTAATGATCAAGATTGATGTTGATAAATCACTTTGATGCTTATTAGTCAAAGTTGATAGCCTGTGTTAATGGTGTTGATGGAGATGGTTGCCATGTTGTTTGTATGTTAGCATTGCATGCATCACGACATGGAGTTGTTAGATGGACGGAAGGAAGCGAGGAGACAAGAAAGTTCACCTGAGTGTTTGGTGGGCAGGCAACTCGTGGGGATTTGTGACATCCCAGTTTTCGGAAACCTTAATTAAGAAGGATGTCCTAGATTGAATATGTATATGTTTGTTAATAATTATTGTCATGGCCTGAAAGTGTATTTAGAGAATATGTTAATAGTAGGGATAAATTGGATGAGAGAAGAATGAAGGACAAAGGATCAGGAGTAGAATGCTCAAGCATAGACCAGTTAACGCTCAAGCGTGACAACGCTCTAGCCTGGAGAGCTTTGGACGCTCAAGCGTGGACCCTCTGACCAGTGACTAGCAGTGATGGGACATAAAGTGACACATGTAGGTTACGCGTCGCGGTTGGCACGTGATGGGCGGTGCCTTGGCGGTGAGGAAACTTCAATGCTCAAGCATTGGAACGCTAAAGCGTGGAGTTCCCGAATGCTAAATCATTGGCAGCAAAGTTTTACCTCAATACTTGTTCATTTTCACCATGGACGAAAATTTGGCAAACTCCAGAAGTTCCAGAGAAATTGAGGGAGACCAGAAATAGGTTGAAACTTTGATCTTAGGTTTGTGATCCGTTCGTTAGCCCGATTTCAATTCCGATAATATTTTCTTGATCTGCGCGACTCCTACTCCAATTCTACTGGTTTACTTTGGTGATTCGATGAGGGTAAGCCGAGGTTCCGTATCTACCTACATTGTACCTATACAATGTTCTCCTTTGGTTTAAACTTCTTTTCACAGTTTTAACTTCCTATTAGGGTTAATGCTATAGTCTACATGTTATTTCAGTGATTAAGTAAAGTTTGGAAGTTGTGTGTAAAACCCGTTAGAGCAGGTGTGCTGCGGCTGTGAGGCAAGGAGAGGAGCAAATGAGTGCTCGTTGTGTCCGTGATTATCACCATATTCGCTATCAGGTAGGGAGAAAGAGTTACACACGTCGGGGAGACAAGAGTAGTCCATGTAGCTATGTTATATGTTTTATGTGTATAGGGGAACCCTAAACCCTATGTGAGGTTGAGCCCTGACAAAGTACCCAAACCCTAGGTTTACTATACTTTTGGTTATCACCGTTATATTTGATACCCTAGGTTAGTAGATTTGTGATACATGATAATATGTGCTCTGTGTTGATATATGCATACCTGTTATTTGGGATGTTTGATATTTGCAAGAGATGCATGATATGTTGATGATAATGGTATAAAGGAATACATGTTATTTATTGCTTTATGAACCATGTTGATAATTGATGAACTGTTGCATTATATCTGGAAATGCGTGTATGTATGAGATTCGGAGGTTTAGCATGATTAGGGCTTTGACCCCGTGGTGAATGTTTGAGCTGATGATTGAGATCTGAGGTACAGTGGAGCTTGGAGCTCATAATGTCATGATGGGAGCTAGGAGCTCATATGAATACAAGTGGAGCTTGGATCTCGTACGTTTACAGTGGAGCTTGGAGCTCGTATGTGTACCTATGGAGCTTGGAGCTCATGCTGCTACGAGCAAGTTTTCATGTGTTGTGATATCAGCTCAAGAGACATGGATGACATGCATAGCATATGCATTTGATGCCAAGTGGTGAGCCATATGCTATGAGGCATGAGGTTAGTGCATCGAGTGCGGGTACAAAAAACAGAAGGGAAGGTCTAAGAGACCTTAGGGATATACTGGACGCAGGTGTACCCACATGAGACCGATATGGTAGCGCCTATTGTGTCGTGGCGGTAAGTATGGTTATCTCGACTAGAGCCTTGAGTCTTTCCAGTTGCCGGTGGATCTTTCGAGGAGGCCCAGTTAACCCTCTTTGTTTGAGACAGTTGAGCGGTGATGCACTCTTATGGGTCACGACGAGTGGAACAGATTACCGGAACGAACCAACTTTTTGTCCGATATGCGGACGTGATGTTGCCCTTAGTCGGGTGTTTAGTACCAGCCGGCATGCATAGAAAGAGTATGTGTACATCTAGCTAAGGAACGACCGCAGTGTCATGATATTGAGAGATGATTGTGCTTGCTATATGTTCTGCATTGCATCATCCCTATTATAGATGTGTTGTATATCTTATCTCCCTATATTTCTTTGTATGTGGACATTCGGTTTTGCGGCCAGACGACGAGTTAGCGGAGGATCAGAATGGACCCAAGGCTTCACCCGTTTATCACGGGGGCACCGCAGATGCCAGTGCTGGGGGACATTAAGATAGTCTACCACTATGAGAGGGGATGGCAGGTGGACCCTCGACCTTTTTGGCCGTCTACACTAGACCTATCAGCTTGATTTTTCGGAGCGGTACACCACCATATGTGAACATCATAGGACCTTATAGCGTGTACCAATTTCTTCCCTTCCCTCGGATGTGGCACCCTCCGACACAGAGAAAGCGAGACTACTTGTGGGTGGCACCCCAGTCTTCTCTAATATCCAGCAGGAGAGGCTTCGTGCATAGAGGACAGCGTAGGCTTACGGAGCAGTACCTAAGGGCAGCTCAGAGGCGTAGGATCGTAGTGTCGAATTCCTCGTCCGAATATGAGCCTATGCAGGTTTATAGGCGCACTCATGGAGAGTGCAGGGTAGCTCAAGGCATCCTCACCACTGAGGTTGAAAGCCAGCCAGTTCGTCTCTAGGATTGTGTGCAAAGGTTTTGATGTACTTTGAGAGTGGGTCGGGGAGAGTGCGGGTGAACCTTGAGAGTTTCTTTTTGAAGGTCCTTGGATGTACCTCGTTTATTTTATGGTTTCAGTTTCCTTTTGTAATTCCGTCTGTATTATTACTTAGCCCTACTGATGGGGCCACCAGGTACATATATATCAGTACTATGTGTGGATGTTTCGTTTATCCCGTTGTGTTTACTCTGATATTGTGCACGTTTAAATTGATCATATGTTATCGCTGTTTTAATAAGCGCGTAATTGTTAAGTTATAATTAATAGTATGTTTGGGTTCTAAAATAATGGGATTTCCTCGAGTGGGACTTGGGGACGTCACAGGGTTCATCCAAGAGTAAGGTTAACAGACAGTGGTAAGAGTTCACCCGAGAGTTTGGTGGATAGGCAACTCGTGGGGAATCATCCCAGAGTAAGGTGAATTGTTACTCATGGGGGTTCATCCGTGAGTAAGGTGAACCGCCAGTATTGAGAGTTCGCCCAAGAGTTTGGTGGACAGGCAACTCGTGGGGATTCATCCAAGAGTAAGGTAAATCGTTACACATGGGGGTTTGTAACACCCCAATTTTTGTTTATGTGTATCGATGTGTTTATATATGTTTTCTTATGTTGATCCATGACCTTAGTTCCATGTTGGATGTTTAAGTGAATGTTTTGGGTAGTTTAATCCTTAGAAAGGGTCACGAAACCTGTTTTACGGTTTTGGACGTATCTTGAGTTCTAGATGTCCGATTGAGGCGATCTTGGATATGTTGGAAAGCTTAGAGAATTATCTACAAGTGAGAGTAGTCATAATCGATTCTTATAATCGTTTATGAGGGTCAGAGAAGCCATAATCGATTATGATAATCGATTATGGTATTCGAGAACGCTGAATGTCGAGTTATAACAGTCATAATCGATTACCATAATTGATTATGACTGCGTTTTTCTGCAGAAACGGATTTGAAATCCTTATTTCAGCCTGTTTCATCATAAACCTTTTTATAACCCTTTAAGCATGAAATAAACCCTAGTTTAGCAGCCTCTAAACCTCTGAAAACCTCCTCGCATAATCTCTTAGGGTTCTCTCTTAATCCCTTTGAGATTCATCAAGAACGTAAATTGTTTTACCCGTTTTCGTTGGAAAATAACCGCAACTGATATGGAAGCTTTGTGCAGCCGTTCTTCATTGTTCTTGTTGACCTTAATAGGTTAGGGTTGAGGTAAATTCGTGTACCCTTGTATCTTCTCCAATTCCCCTTGGGTTTTCTTGATTTGGGGACTGATTATGAACATTTTTGGGTTCTATTTGGAACCCTCATGCAGCAAGTGTGTTGAACCAAGGACAAGACAACTATTCCTCTTTCTTTGTTCTAGTTTGAGTCTTCTAGTTGTGATCAAGGTAAGATAACCAATCCTAGAGTTCGTTCTTTTTCCTTTAATTTCTATAGGATTAGGAATTAAATCTATTCCCTTTGATATGTTGTATTATGATCAAGCGCTTGAGCCCTGACACGGAACCAAGAACGAATCTCGCACTCTCTTATTCCTCGAATTTCGTTTCGTCATACCAGGTATGGGGGAAAAGATGATCATATCATATGGAAATGTGAGAATGGGATTGAGATGATTGGGGATTCCCATGATACCCTTATGCCTTGAGTAATTTGTTGATACCACTGTTAGAGCAATGGCTTAGATGATTGTGTGCTATGAATATAGTATTGAATCAATTATATGATTGTGATATCATGAAGACGTGTATGTATTGCCATAATGATGTTATAAATATGTATGTGTTACTATAAGTGGTATAGTGTTGTTAATGTTATTATGATAATGTTTTGATCATGCATTATATAACTATTGGTTTGAGATTATAATATGTGAATATTGAGTTATAGTTAAGAATAAATCTATGTGAACTATGATTGTGACTATATTGAAATGTGATGTATTGTTTATGTGTGAGACCCAGCTGTAAGTAGCCCATGATGGGTACTCATTTGTGGATGTTGTGCGTGAGACCCAGCTCTAAGGAGCCCGTGATGGGTACTCATTTGTGGTGCTGTGTGTGAGACCCAGCTCTAAGGAGCCTGTGATGGTTGTGATTGCTTGTGTCACGCCCAGCTCTGCATGGCCTAAGATGGGACTCCGCTCTAAATGGCCTGTTTATGGACCCAGCCATGGAATGGCCCGAGATGGGATCCAGCCACTAAGAGCCCGTGGATGAGACCCAGCCCCTAGAGAGCCTGTTTGTGGGTACTCAAATATGTGTGTTGTATGAGTCTAAGGGGACATTGTTGCTTGTGATTGTAATGCGACATGTTTACAAAATATAATAAAATGATACGTTAAATGTTATGAAATGATTTGACTTGAATTACGAAGATGATTATGTTATATTTGTTAGTGTGTAGTATTTACATGTTTATGTATGTATACGTATATATGTATATTTGTGTGTATGCACTCGCCTTAATTTCAATTTTACTTCCATAACATATGTATATGAGTATGTCTTCTCACTCTTGTATTTGTGTCTCTTCTTGTATAATGTACGATTTATACAGATGATTCTCAAGTGATTGAGGAGTAATGCATTCGAGCTTACATGGAGTTGTGGATGCTCTATTAGGAGTTGTTTTCATTTTGATGTTGTTATTTAGACTTTGGATCATGTTGTTTATTTCTTTATAGGTTTTTGTTTAGCTCTTATCCATGTGACATCGGGTTAGGGGATTATCTTGTTTAAACTATTTATTATTTATGCAAACTTGTAAACGTTTTATGACAATATGTTTAATTTAATTGGATTTGAAGTTGAGTTTATGAATGATGATACTCTTAACTATTGCGAAAATGTTTATTAATGATAGAACTCGTATCTTTATTCTGCAAATCAATCTTTTCAGAAATCAATATTTATATAATAAATCTATGTTGGTGTTAAGGCTGTCACATCTAGTGGTATCAGAGCAATTCGGTCCTAATCGGACTGTGAGGTTAAGTTGTTAGACCTTCTGTCTGACCTTCAGGCCGTGTATTGTGTGTCTATTGTGTTTCTATATATGAACTCTATTAAGAGGTGTGAATTGTGTGACATTGTTGTAATGCTTTGTATGATTTGAAACATGTTTGTTATATTACTTGCTGGCTTGTATATGTTTGGTAGAAAACCCTTCGAAATTTCAAGGGCGAAACTTTTATAAGGGGGTGGAACTGTAACACCCCAATTTTTGTTTATGTGTATCGATGTGTTTACATTTGTTTTCATATGTTGATCTATGACCTTAGTTCCATTTTGTATGTTTAAGTGTATGTTTTGGGTAGTTTAATCCTTAGAAAGGGTCACGACACCTGTTTTACGGTTTTGGACGTATCTTGAGTTCTAGATGTCTGATTGAGGCGATCTTGGATGCGTTAGAAAGCTTAGAGAATTATCTACGAGTCATAGTAGTCATAATCAATTATAATATTCGAGAACACTGAATGTCAAGTCAGAATGATGATAATCGATTATGGTATTCGATAACGCTGAATGTCAAGTCAGAACAGTCATAATCGATTATGACTGCGTTTTTTTGCAGAAACGGATTTGAAATCCTTATTTCGGCCCGTTTCATCCTAAACCTTTTTATAACCCTTTAAGCATGAAATAAACCCTAGTTTAGCAGCCTCTAAACCTCTGAAAACCTCCTTTCTCAATCTCTTAGGGTTCTCTCTTAATCCCTTTGAGATTCATCAAGAACATAAATCGTTTTACCCGTTTTCATTGGAAAATAACCGTAGCTGATACGAAAGCTTTGTGCAGCCGTTCTTCATTGTTCTTGTTGACCTTAATAGGTTAGGGCTGAGGTAAATTCGTGTACCTTTGTATCTTTTCCAATTCTCCTTGAGTTTTCCTGATTTGGGGACTGATTATGAACGTTTTTGGGTTCTATTTGGCACCCTCATGCAGCAAGTGTATTGAACCAAGGACAAGACAACTATTCCTCTTCTTTGTTCTAGTATAAGTCTTCTAGTTGTGATCAAGGTAAGATAACCAACCCTAGAGTTCGTTCTTTTTGCTTTAATTTCTATTGGATTAGGAATTAAATCTACTCCTTTTGTTATGTTGTATTGTGATCAATCGCTTGAGCCTTGAGACGGAACCAAGAACGAATCTCGCACTCTCTTCTTCCTCCGATTTCGTTTCATCATACCAGGTATGGCAGGGAAAAGATGATCACATCATATGGGAATGTGAGAATGGGATTGAGGTGATTGGGGATTCCCATGATCCCCTTATGCCTTGAGTGATTTGTTGATACCATTGTTGGAGCAATGGCTTAGATGATTGTGTGCTATGAATATAGTATTGAATCAATTATATGATTCTGATATCATGAAGACATGTATGTATTGCTATAATGATGTTATAAATATGTATGTGTTACTATAAGTGGTATAGTGTTGTTAATGTTATTATGATAATGTTTTGATCATGAATTATATAACTATTGGTTTGAGATTATAATATGTAAATACTGAGTTTTAGTTAAGGATG
This sequence comes from Ammopiptanthus mongolicus, assembly GCA_039655645.1. Lineage (NCBI taxonomy): Eukaryota > Viridiplantae > Streptophyta > Magnoliopsida > Fabales > Fabaceae > Ammopiptanthus > Ammopiptanthus mongolicus. The sequence continues at coordinate 48,252,893 of CM077351.1, read as the reverse complement.
AATCTATGTGACCTATGATTGTGACTATATTGAAATGTGATGTATTGTTTATGTGTGAGACCCAGCTCTAAGGAGCCCGTGATGGGTACTCATTTTTGGATGTTGTGTGTGAGACCCAGCTCTAAGGAGCCTGTGATGGGTACTCATTTGTGATTGCTTGTGTGACACCCAGCTCTGCAAGGCCCGAGATGGGACTCATCTCTGAATGGACCGTTTATGGACCCAGCCATGGAATGGCCCGAGATGGGATCCAGCCGCTAAGAGCCCGTGGATGAGACCCAGCCCCTAGAGAGCCTATTTGTAGGTACTCAAATATGTGTGTTGTATGAGTCTGAGGGGACATTGTTGCTTGTGATTGTAATGCGACATGTTTATAAAATATAATGAAATGATACGTTAAATGTTATGAAATGATTTGACTTGAATTATGAAGATGATTATGTCATATTTGTGAGTGTATAGTATTTATATGTTTATGTATGTATATGCATATATGTATATTTATGTTTATGCACTCGCCTTAATTTCCATTTTACTTCCATAACATATCTATATGAGTATGTCTTCTCACCCCTCTGTATTTGTGTCTCTTCTTGTATAATGTACGATTTGTACAGATGATTCTCAAGTGATTGAGGAGTAACGCGTTGGAGCTTACGTGGAGTTGTGGATGCTCTATTAGGAGTTGTTTTCATTTTGATGTTGTTCTTTAGACTTTGGATCATGTTATTTATTTCATTATGGGTTTTTGTTTAGCTCTGATCATGTGACATCGGGCTAGGGGATTATCTTGTTTAAACTATTTATTATTTATGTGAAACTTGTAAACATTTTATTAGAATATGTTTAATTTAATTGGATTTGAAGTTGAGTTTATGAATGGTGATACTCTTAACTATTGCGAAAATGTTTATTAATGATAGAACTCGTATCTTTATGCCGCAAATCATCTTTTCGCAAATCAATATTTATATAATAAATCTATGTTGGGGTTAAGGGTGTCACAGGGTTCATCCAAGAGTAAGGTGAATAGCCAGTGTTGATGCATGATGATCAACAAGTTGATGTACTCCGAATCGTCTTCCTGAGTTGGTTATTGGATTTACATAGCATATGGAGTAGTGGAGTAGTTATGCATCACATAGCATGTTATTAATGTGATATGATGGTATGCGTTATAATATGTATGTTATATGATGATGTTTTATGTGATGCATGATCATCTTGCAAACTGCTCTATTACTGCTTAAGTTTATACGTACAGGTCCTTGCTCCTTATCTGTTGTTGTCATTTTGCATGTACCTTTGGTTATGCAGAGGATGGTGAGCTGCCAGCTGAGAAGTGATCCCAAGGAGATCGCTTGCTCATAGTATAATTTAGTTATGTTAGTTGTTTTCTGATGTAATATCAGTAGTGGTTACCAGCTCTTATTATGTGACATCGGGTTTTGGGTTTTGTTTTACGTTATGTTTTTCTGCAGGTTTTATTTATTCTTTAAACGTTTTCGGACCATATGGTACTTGCTACCTTTTATGTTAAAGTTTTTATTTTAACATGCATGCTTTACTTTATATTTATCATATGCGGGGTAGCTAGTCGTATCAGAGCCGGTCTGTCCTACAGGCCGGGTTATGTGTCTGTTATATTATCTTTTGTGTACTTGTATATGATTATCAATACGTAGCATGGATGATGATATAGGATTATGTGAACCTTAGTTTCTTTTATTTCTTAACTTTAGTGTTAAGTGGTTTGTTTTGGACTGGTTGTCTACCAACCAAGTCTGAGCTTGTAGAAATTTCGAGGACGAAATTTCATAAGGGGGTAGAATTGTAACACCCCAGTTTTTGCTTGCTTGTTATAAAGTGTTGTTATATATGTTATCCTTGTTATATATGTGTTATGAGTTGTTATGCTTGCCTTAGATGTTAAGGAACGTGTTTTAGGGTAATTAACCTTAGAACGAGTCAGATCAGTGATCCTAACAGGGTGGCACGCCCGTGCTCCCATGCAGCATGCCCGTACCAGTTGTTCAGCATGCCCGAGCTCTACGCGCGCACTAGAAACGCGTTTTGGGCTTTAGGTTGACCCGTTTCATCCCAATCCTTTTTATACCTCTTTTGCTCGACTTAAAACTCATAGTCGTCTATCCTAAAGTTAGAAACAACCATCTTTTTCCATTCTCTTGGGTTCCCATTGAATCCTTGAGCGTCCCCAATCGTTGTTTGGGTGTTCTTCGTCAAGAACACACCCTGTGGTGTTTTTCATTGTGTTTGGGGATAAGCTGCTAGCATAGTGTTATTCCGAGGTAAGACTTCATTGTTCGTGTGCCACTGCTGTGAATGGCAACTAGAAGATTAGTTCCCGAGGGATCTAATCGTGCTCGAGGAACCTGTGGAACCCGTTGGTGGAGTCAAGTGTGGACTTCGCTTTTGTTGGCTCATAGGCTGGAAGCGTCACACCAGGTATGGGGAGAAGGGATTAGTATAACATATAGGAGGGTAGCGTAAGATGAGGGTTAATCTATAACCCTATTTGTGTGCTATATACCTTAGTTGCTGTATGAATTGGTCATATTTGTTTATACTTGATATTAATTGTTTAATTGGTTTATATTACCTTGGTATGATGTTTATGATGTTGTTGATATGCCATGATCGTATGAATTGGTATGATGGTTGAACTGCTGTTAAAACTATGTTAATAAAAAACATAGGGATGTAGTGCTAAGCCTAAAACTAGGATTAATCTAATTGATGTGCATAAAACATATATGATGTTGATGAGGGGTGAGATTAATTCCAAAGGATTAGTCAAGAACCGTAGGATTGATTGGAGTGTTAGAAATCTAGAAAAGCTGCTAAGTTCCTAGAACTGAAAAGCTGTAACAGTGTTGAGCATGCTCGTGCTCATTATCGGCACGCCCGTGCTCTTTGCCCAGAAAAAGCCAGCACACCCGTGCTCTCAGTAGCTAGCCCGTGTCAAAAAAAAGAGAAAAATAAAGCTGTTTAGCTCTCCCGCTCTCTCGCACAGCACGTCCGTGCTCAGGCCGTGTCACTATCAGAATTAAGAAAACTTCACTGTTTTAAACAAAGAGAGATTTAAAACCTTTTTACGAATAAAAGTATGATATAAGAAATTATAAAATACGACCTTGAAGATAGTTAATGAACTAGGACAATGATATGGTAAAGTGTAATAACAGAGAGATTAATTAACTAGAAGATGATGTTATCGGTAACGACGTACCGTTACCGATGTTGTTCATGAAATCATCCTTGATGCTTAATGGTCAACATTGATGTTGATAAATCACTTTGATGCTCATTGGTCAATGTTAATAGCCTCTGTTAATGGTGTTGGTGGAGGTGGTTGCCATGTTGTTTGTATGTTAGCATTGCATGCATCATGACATGGGGTTGTTAGATGGACAGAAGGAAATGAGGAGACAAGGAAGTTCACCTGAGAGTTTGGTGGGCAGGCAACTCGTGGGGATTCATCCGAGAGTAAGGTGAATCGTTACTCATGACGGTTCATCCGAGAGTAAGGTGAACAACCAGTGTTGAGATTTCACCCGAGAGTTTGGTGGACAGGCAACTCGTGGGGGTTCATCAGAGAGTATGGTGAACAACCAGTGTTGAAAGTTCACCCGAGAGTTTGGTGGACAGGCAACTCGTGGGGATTTAACCAAGAGTAAGGTGAATCGTTACTTATAGGGGTTCATCTAAGAGTAAGGTGAATAGCCAGTATTGATGCATGATGGTCGACAAGTTGATGTACTCTGAATCGTCTTCCTGAGTTGGTTATTGGATCCACATGGCATATGGAGTAGTTATGCATCGCATAGCATGTTATTAATGTGATATGATGGTATGCATTATAATATGTATGTTACATTATGATGTTTTATCTGCTGCATGATCATCATGCTAACTTCTCTATTACCGCTTATGTTTATACGTATAGTTCCTTGCTCCCTATCTGTTGTTGTTATTTTGCATGTACCTTTGGTTATGCAGAGGATGGTGAGCTGCCAGCTGAGAAGTGATCCCGAGGAGATCGCTTGCTCATAGTATAGTTTAGTTGTGTTAGTTATTTTCTGATGTAATATCGTTAGTGGTTACCAGCTCTGATTATGTGACATCGGGTTTTGGGTTTTGTTTTATGTTATGTTTTTCCGAAGTTGTTATTTATTCTTTAAACGTTTTCGGACCATGTGGTACTTAATTTGTGTTAAATTTTTTATTTTAACTTGCATTCTTTACTTTATATTTATCGTATGCGGGGTAGCGGGTGTCACATTTAGTGGCATCAGAGCCGGTCTGTCCTACAGGCCGGGGTATGTGTCTGTTATGTTATCTTCTGTGTGCTCTTATATGATTATCAATGCCTCACACGGATGATGATATAGGATTATGTGATCCCTAGTTTCTTTTCTTGCTAAAATTCTGTGTTAAGTGGTTTGTTTTGGATTTGTTGTCTGCCAACCAAGTCCTAGCTTGTAGAAATTTCGAGGACGAAATTTTTATAAGGGGGTGGACAGGTAACTCAGGGGTGTAACACCCCCTCGGTGCTACGTCTCAAACTCGATGCGGAAAATATATTCAATAAAAAACACTGGTTGTTTTCGGAAAATACTTTAAGTAAATAACTATGTTCGAAAATGTGGGTTAAAAAACTTCTTCACGCTATAATCATTAAGTACCGGAAAGATGGAGCAAACCTCATAACATACACCAATATTAAACATCCATGACAAAATAAACATAAGGTATTAATGCCGGAGCATATAGGTTTTCTAGAAACAGAGTTTAAACTAGTAGTAGACATTCTGGTCTATTATCATAGCTTACAGACTTCAAAACATTAAGTCAACATAAATACAACAGATAAGATACAACTGCTTCAAAAAAAAAAAAAAAACAAGACTCTAGTGCTGGTTGGGCTAAAAGTAGCCATTGGGGAAAAACCCCAAAGTCAGCTTTGATTCCCGAAAGAATTCAAAGGGATCCTCCTTCTCTTCATCTTCATGGGACTCCATCATCAGAGTCCTCAAGTGTCCGCGAGGAACTCTGAGCAATATCTGTGCATGTATCCAAAAACACAACATGGTGTCCAACATTTACAAGCAAAAGTGAGGTACTCATTTCACAATTTTATCACAATAGTCGCACAAGCGACAAACAAAACATCCACATATAAATACAGTTGCATTAACAGATATTCATATAACATTATATCTCAGACATCATTATGAGTTATAATAATGCAGGAGACTCCAATGTCATCTTTCTAGTTCATGTTCTCCGGAGATTTTTAACTTCCCTTCGTCGAGTGATAGGCCGTGAATACTCCCATAACACAATTGTTCTCATGAGTCGGCCTCTCAATTTAGGCTCAAACTCCAATTGTTCAAGGGTATCACGTATCAACCATATCATGAATAGTCCAATCTCTGATTGATTTCATCAGTGTTTGCAGCCGATTACCACGGCACGGGGTCGTGATGCCTCCGGCCACTTGTGGAGTCTCGAACACAAGATGCCCCTATAGACCTAGTGGTCTTAACTGGCTCATATTCTCAACCACAATGGATTGTTGCCCGATTTCGTGGCACGTCTGCTGATTCCTGTATGTACACAGAAGGTTTTCTGTTTTATTTTTTGTTCAATCTTTTTGTCAAGGCACACAGCTCATGACTCGTTTTAAAGGACCTTTATCCCGTTCGTTCAAAACACAGGACACATAGTCCAACTGCTCAACTCACAAAACACTAGCCCGACGTCTCGGTCACTAGGTTTGCAGACTTCATAAAGTGAAAGGGTAATCACCATTTTTCTTCCGAGTCTTATTTTCATATATGAAACTTGGAAAAAAAAAACTCAAAATCTCATTGGCATAAACTAAAACATTTTCTCAAAAGAAGCTATTTTAAAGAAAACTCTTTTCTTTGCAAATCTATTTTCTAAAGGTTTCCTCATTTAAAACATGTTTCTAAAGAAATCGCATTTGAATGGACTTTCCTTAAAAAGACTTTTTCTTTTGAAAGAACTAACACTTAAAAAAAAAAAAGAAACTTTCCTTGATAAGACAAAACTATTCTCATGATTTTTGTTTGATTTCCGAATACTTTTTTAAAACTTTGATTAAGACTTTTAAGCGTTTAATCTTCATTATCAAGCTATAGTCGATGCTATGCTCTCAACCAAAACAGTCAAAATCACAATCCAGGATATACATATAGAAACATCAAATCTTAAACCAATATCATAAGTATATCTCATCCAAGGAAACAATGCCACAATTCATTTTCAAAAATTCAATCACATACTTCACCAATTAAATCAAGTACATACACAACTCATAGTATATTCACAAAGTATCAATCATCTTATGATTCCAATCAAAACAACAACAACACATTTAACAACCAATCTCATGAGACTACCAAACTCATTATAAGAAATCTCCCTTTACCTCTTGAAGATTTCAAGCTCGTTCTCGAAGGGTTTTTCGTTCCGACTCTGGTTTCCTTCGTACCGCCTAGAACAATCAATCACAGTTTGATCCTTCACAAGAATCACAACAAAAAGTTAATAAAATCAACCAAAACTCACCCACCCAATCAAGGTTAGGGTTCGGCCATATATAGAAAACTAGGCTAGGGATTTCATTTGGTTTGAATCTCTTGGATGGATGATCCTTAAGCATACACAACACTAGATCAAGTCTCATTAAACAAAAACTTGAAACTAAACTCATGATTTCCCATCATGTAAGGTTCGGCCACTTCAATCGAAAATAGGCTAGGAATTTCATTTGATTTCATGCTCTTGGATAATGATAGAGGGTAATGAGACTAGATCGTAGAAATTGATTTCACATTAAAAGGATTTTTCTATGAATTTCTAGAAATTTTTGAAGATTGGTTCTAGAAGTTCATGGTTGAAAACAAGGAATAAGAGAGGAATCATGATTTTTATGGATCAAAGGAAGTAATCCTACCTCTTGGATGATGAACAATGCAAGAATTCAACTCTTTTCCTTCACCAAAGTTGAGTTTTCTCTTGAATGAAAATGAGAGAATGTTAAGGAGGAAGATGAAGTGAGGAAAAGAAATGATGAAGGCTTCATGAAGCTAGCTTTAGGCGTGTGAGGTGAAGGGGACAAGGGTGTCCAAAAGTTGATCACTTAAGAGCAAAATGGTCTTTTCCTTTGGGGACAAAAATGTCATTTTGTTAAAAGCCAAGAGTATTTTGGTCTTTTCGCAGTGTGAACGACTTCAGATATTTTCAAACGTCATCATGACATTTGTAACACTCCGATTTTCACGTGTTATAATTCTTCAGTATTTTAATGTTATTCGAGGTCTTAGGAATAGAAATAAAATATTCCGAGACCATAGTCATTCTCGACGATATCGTAGGAAGTTACGACTAAGTTTTGAGTCAAAAACTCAAACGGAGTCCAGTCTGAATTTTTACACTGACAGTATGATTTTATTGCTCAGAAGACCTCATATGGGCCCGTGAACGAGACAGTAAGTCTTAGAATTCGAGTATCTACGTTTTGGTTAAATTTCGCAAAAATTTCAGAAAAATAACTTCCTGACTTTCTTTCGAGCAGAATCCTCAATCGGGTGACGAACGGAGCCACATATGGATTTACCTGGACTCGCCAACAGATAATCTTGATGTCATATCATCCCAGGACACTTGGGAGAGTATGCCAGAGTCGTCATGACGTTCGTAAATATCTGGACGCAAAATGACCAAAATGCCCCTAACCTTAGTCTTTTACACTTTTACCATTTTACCCTTTTGGGCAAATGACCTTTTTACCCTTAAGTGAGCTCTTAAGAGCTGAACTCAGCCCCTCACCCTTTAGAGCTCCATAGTTGTTCTTGAGAGAAAACTCCATTTTCATCCTTGAAGAGCTTGATTTCTTGTTGGAATCAGTTGATTCCTTGAGCAATCTTCCTTCATTTCAAGGTAAGATCACTTCTATGATCTCTTAGCTTCTTTAATCTTTCTTTATTTCAAGATCAATCTTCATTTTCATGAAAAGAAATTCTTAGATCCAAAACTTTGAAAATCCATAGGAAATTGTAGAAAAATCCTTTTGAGGTAAGACCAAGTTCTTTGAACTCACATCATCATTCTCTAACTAAACCCAAGAGCTTATGATTCAACTCCCATCATAGCCCAAAATCCCTTTTTGCCCGAACCCTATTTGATGATGATAAATAGTGTTTTCATCAATTTTTGATTTCTAACACTTTATTTCATCCTTAGCTTTCCTAATGCCTTTGAATCCATGAAATGGAAAACCAAAACCAATTCCTAACCTTTTTAACCTAGAGTGGCCGAAATCCTCTTTGTTAGAATTGTTGAGATTGGCTTTGATTGTTGTTTAATGTTGGATTGTTGTGTTGTTGTAGTTGTTGACGATTGTCAGGAGGTTCACAAACCGATCAACTGACTTTGCTCCGGGAATTTGCTCATCAACAGGTATGTGGGGATGAACCTCATTCACACCAAGATGGTGGTAGTGAAGATGGTTGTTTAAGTTATGTGTGGGTGAAACCCTTTAGTTTGGGTTCACTTTTAATGGTTAAGTTGTGTTAAGTTCTCTTGGAGAACAATGTGTAATATTTGTAGTTATGCTTGTATGCCTTATCATGTGTCTTATGATGATGTTGTCTAGGTGAGAAAATTATTTCTTGCATGATGAAAAACCTACTTTGATCACTAGATCATGTATGGACTTTTGTGCTTATGTGCTTAATTATGATGCAATGTTGTGTGTTATTATTCATCATAATTGTGTAAGTTTTGTGAGCCATAATTTGATTAGTTGGTGAAGTAAATCTTCACATTGGTTCCTAGTTGGCTTTTAGCCATGACCTTGAGAAAAGGAAGAACATGTGTAGTTCTTGAACAAATCAAGTTTTGATGTAAAGAAAGTGTTTTTAATAACTTATGTTTTTCAAAGAAAAACCCTAAGTGACTTTGATCCAAATATCAAATGGAATTAAATCTCAAAGTGGTTTCACCAAAGCGAAACATGTTTTATACCTTATCCATAGTCCATCTAGTTAATCAAGTGACTCAAAATGAGAAAAGAAGTGGTTTCATGAAGAGAATCAAAATGGTTCCATAAGGTTAATGTCTTGTTTTAAGGCAACTTTTCGCTAAGAGAATTTACCTTCGCTAAACGAAAATAGAGGAATTCTAAGTTGGGCATCACTGCCTCACTTTCGCTAAGCGAATTAATATTCGCTAAGCGATTACAGAGAAGTCCAGAGGAGTTTCAAAAGAAGTGTAACCGCCTCCATTTTCGCTAAGCGAATCCATATTCGCTAAGTGAATACAACACATTTCGCTACGCGATTTATGTTTCGCCGAACGATGCAGAGGAGTTCCAAAGGAGGCATTACTGCCTCAATTTCGCTAAGCGAATGTAATTCCGCTAAGCAAATTTCATGTTTCAGAAAATGCTAAAAATAGAGTAAGTAAGTGGTTCAAAAATTGTTTCAAATCAAATGAGTTTCAATTGAGAAGTTGTTTTGGTTTACAAAGGAGTTTTTAACTCAACTCGTAAAGTTTTACATATAAAAACCTAAGTTAAGTAATTAACTTAGAGTTGAAGACAAGGGTTAATTATGTATGGTATGTGGTGGAACAAGGCCATATGCTATACCATTGATGACTTAGTACATCAATGACTTCATAAGACATAAACACAAACATGAAACGTTTTGGGTTTTGAAATAGTAGTTCGATGACGGACCGGTGATTCGGACCCCGATCAGTTATTCAATTGTTTCAGTCTTGTGATGACTCGATCCCGGAGGGATCACGAGATTTATCTTGTGGATAAAGGTTTTGTTTTTCAAAAGACGCGTATAGTTCCTAAGGAAGAGAACCTTATTAGACTTCGAGGTTTATCCGGGGGATAGACATTGCTTGATCGCATCTACTTTGTGTAAGCATTAGCATTTCATTTTCATAGTTGTAAGGCCTTGAGCCTAGGAGTTGAGCTTACACCTTGATGCGGGTGCGAATCTTACGGTGACGATCTTCAATGGTCGTTTTGGAGGTATCAGGGTTGGAAGGGCTTACATGTGACCAGTTGGTAGCTCTTCTGTGTCGTGGCGAATCCGTGCAATACACTGATATCCTCTACTAGATGCCGTACTTTTCATGTTTGGTCGAGAGTGTTACCGTAAAGCCAGATACGTGCACGTTGCGATTGTTGTAGCATCTTGCTCATGGCTGTCAGAAACCGGAACATGTCCTCCCATTCACTCTCTCCGAACGTTTTGCTAGCTCCATGGAGTAGGGGTCAGAGTAGTACCCAGTGGCACTGGCATTGAGTCATATACATTGCATTGCATTGCATGGCCATTGATGTTTACATTTACTGTTATACATCGCTGTATTGTTTAAGAATGACTTATATTATACTGTTAACTGCTTAATATGTTTGATATTGAGAATTCTTGTAAGCATGTTGGGTACGCTGTTACCCGGTGAGTTGTCCTGTTTTTATTACTGCTGTTTTGTTGTGTTGATGAACGGGAATCTCACCCATATCTGTATGTTTTTTGTTGGTACTTGCTGTTGCTGCTTGAACAGATGGATGTGACGATGGTTCAGTTCAGTAGTCTCCTTGAGCCCAGAGGCGGAGCATGTTGGGTACGCTGTTACCCGGTGAGTCGTCATGTTTTTATTACTGCTGTTTTGTTGTGTTGATGAACGGGAATCTCACCCATATCTGTATGTTTTTTGTTGGTACTTGCTGTTGCTGCTTGAACAGATGGATGTGACGATGGTTCAGTTCAGTAGTCTCCTTGAGCCCGGAGGCGGACTCTTTTTCCTGTTTTAGTTTTGTTGTCGGCCAGACTATGTCAGTTTTTGTAGTACCTTTTGGGAGCTACGACTCCTAGTACTTATTGTATTCCTTATGTCAGTCATGCATTAAACCTATGTCTGTATGTCGTATTATTTCTATTTCTGTTTCTGTTCCGTGCTTATTATACAGTATGTTCTAGAAATGCATAGCGAACCTAAGTTCGTTTATTAGTATTATTTACCTTTACTAATCCCATTACATCTTGTGAAAAGAATAAAAAAAAAAACCGTATTTTCCACATTAATAAATATTTTCGGCCTTATAAACGTTCGGGAATGTGACACTCGGGAAAGAGTGCTGCAACATTGGCACGTCTTCCTAGGTGATGTGACTTGATGTGACTTCAAGTTTATCCGTTAGCGGGTCCCGATAAATCCGTATTCAGCTCCGTTCTTCACCTGATTTAAGGTTTCACCCGAATAACTTATAGGCTTAATTGCACTTTTGGTCCCTCGGGTATCACGATTGTTCGATTTTGGTCCCCCGGGTTTTAATTGTGCCAATTGGGTCCTCCAAGTATCACGATTGTGCAATTTTGGTCCCCCACATTTCAATTGCGCCAATTGGGTCCCCATATATCATGATTGTGCAATTTTGGTCCCCAAGTATCACGATTGTGCAATTTTGGTCCTTCAAGTATCACGATTGTGCAACTTTTAACATCAATAGCCTACGAAGCACATGTGCGACTGATTTGATACTTAATGAGACTAACTTGGTAGCTTACATGTCATTCTTATGTGATACTTTATGATGTGCATTTGACCATTAAATTATGTAAGATGTCAATGATGTCTTATAAGAATGTCCCTTAAACTGTCAAGTTGACTTCACTAAATGTCAAATCAGTCCCACGTGTCCTACGTAGGCTACTGACGTTAAAAATTGCACTATTGTGATACTTGGGAGACCAAAATTGAACAATCGTGATACCTAGGAGACCCAATTCGCTCAATTGGAAATTGGGGGACCAAAATTGCACAATCGTGATACTTGGGGGATCAAATTGGCGCAATTAAAACTTGGGGGATCAAAATCGAACAATCGTGATACCAGAGGGACCAAAAGTGCAATTAAGCCTAACTTATATTATTTCACTTTTTAGTGCGAATAACCAATTTTATCAAAATTGTTGGAAATTCAATTCTAAACCTAACTGTTTCGCTCAGAAGTCAAAATTAGGTATTCTGATCAGTAAAATCTTACTGTCAATGAAAATGCAGACCGAGCTCCATCTGAATTTTCAACCCAAAATTTAACCGTAACTCTCTACGATAGCGTAGAGTATGAATATCATCTTGGTTTATTTAATTTCATTTTCTAAAGCCTCGGATAAAATAAAAACTTATTTATGTAGATTACCGATTTTAAAAGTAGTTAAAGATCGGGGTGTTACATTATTACCCCTCTGAAAAAAATTCGTCCTCGAAATTACGTCCTCCAGTTCCCACGTTGTGTCTCCAGTCGCTTATTTCCAAACAACCTTAACTAAGGAGATTTGTTTTCCCCTGAGTTACTTGATCCTCTTATCATCGATTCGTACAGGTGATCTCTCATAAGGCAAGTTTTCTCGTAATTGTACTACATCGGGTTCAATTACATGGGAAGAATCAGTAATATACTTCCTAGGTTGTGAGACATGGAGCACATTATGAATATTGGAGAGAAAAGGGGCTAAGGCAATCTGGTAAGCTACTAGACCAATACGACGAAGAATCTGGTAAGGTCCAATGAATTTGGGAGTGAGTTTTCCGGATTTTATAGCTCTACCTACCCCAGTCGTGGGTCTGACTCTCAGGAAACGTGTTCACCTTCTTGGAACTCGAGAGGTCACTTCCGTCTGTCGGAGTAGATCTTCCGTCTGCTCTATGTCATCTTCATCTTTTCAAGGATTTGCTTAACCTTTTCCGTTGTCTGCTGCACAAGGTCGGGGCCCAAAATCATACTCTCTCCATTCTGGTACCAACACAACGATGTCTGCCACTTTCTTCCTTATAGAGCCTCATAGGGTGCCATCCCTATATTGGAATGAAAACTGTTGTTGTATGTGAACTCGATAAAAGGCAAAACATCATCCCAGCTTCCACTATGGTCTAGGACACAAGCCCTCAACAAATCTTCCAAATATTGTATCATTCTCTCTGTTTGTCCTTCCGTTTAAGGGTGGTATGCAGAACTCAATCTCAACTTTGTTCCTAACGGTTCATGTAGACTTTGCCGAAAACGTGAAGTAAACTTCGGGTCTCTATCTAAAACGATACTTGACGGTACCCCATGCTGATCACTTCCCTGATATACAACTCGGTTAACTTCTCCACTGTATAGTTGATCTTAACAAGTAAGAAGTGTGCTGACTTCGTTAGTCTATCAACGATCACCCAAATCGAATCAAAACTCTTAGAAGTCCTTGGTAAACCTACCACAAAATCCACTGAGATGCTCTCCCATTTCCATTCGGGTACATCCAAGGATTGAAGCATTCCACCAAGTCGTTGATGTTCTACTTTTGCTTTCTGACAAGTCAGACATAATTCTACCTACTCGGCCACCTGCTTTTTCATTCCTGGCCACCAAAACCTCCGTTTTAGATCTTGATACATTTTGGTTGATCCAGGGTGAATACTCAGCTTGCTCCTATGTGCTTCCTCCAGAATCATTTTCCTTATCTCTAAGTTGCTAGGTATACAAACCTGTCCATTGTATCTCAAGATGTCATCTGTTCCCAAGCTAAACATTGTTGCCTTCTCTTGTCCAAGTAACTCCCTTTTCTCTTTAAGGTACTCATCAGTTGCTTGCTGTCCTCGGATCATTTCCCTCAGTCCACTAGATACCTTGATCGTTCCCAAACTAATTTTCTCATTATTCACTTCCATAACTAGATTGAGGTCATGAAACTGTTCAATCAACTCTAACGCTTTAACCATCATTGCAGAGATATGTAGGGTCTTCCGACATAAAAGTGTCTGCGACGACATTTTCTGTTCCAGACTGGTATAGCAAATTGAAATCGTAGTCCTTGAGAAACTCCATCCATCGTCTTTGCTCATGTTAAGCTCTTTTTGGTCGAGCAGGTATATCAAACTCTTGTGGTCACTAAAGACATCAAACTTAGATCCATATAAGTAGTGCCTCCAGATCTTTAGTGCAAAAACCACAGCAGCTAACTCTAGGTTGTGCGTTGGGTAATTCTTCTCATGAGTTTTCAACTAGCGCGAAGCATAGGCTACAACCTTCCGATGTTGCATAAGTACACATCCTAAACCCTGATGTGAAGCATCACAGTACACTTCGTATGGGTCGTCCGGTTTGGGTAATCATAAACTGGTGAGGTTGTAAAACGTTCCTTCATCTTCTGGAAACTTTCCTCACATTTCTCAATCCAATCAAAAGGTTGGACCTTCCTCGTAAGTTGAGTCAACGGCGCAACGATCTTTGAGAATCCTTCAATGAATCTTCTGTAATAACCAGCCAAACTAATGAAACTACGAATTTTTGTGACAGTCTTGGGTGTTTCCCACAAAAGTACTGCTTCTACTTTCATAGGGCCAATGGCGATTCCTTCCTTCGTAATCACGTTCCCTAAGAACTTTACTTCATCCAGCCAAAACTCACACTTAGACAGCTTTGCATATAACTTCTGCTCGTGAATAATCTGTAAAACATGTCGCGGGTGTTCCTCATGCTCCTCAGGACATTTAGAGTAGATGAGAATATTGTCAATGAACACGACAATGAATTGATCTAGAAATGGAAGAAAAATCCAGTTCATGTAGTCCATGAAGATAGCAGGTGCATTCATCACTCCAAAAGGCATCACAAGGTACTCATAGTGACCATAACGAGTCCAGAATGCAATCTTAGGTATATCCTCAGTCTTCACTTTAATCTGGTGATAACCAGATCATAGGTCGATCTTTGAAAAGACAGCAGCTCCTCGGAGTTGATCCATCAGATCATCTATGCGTGGTAGCGGATACTAGTCCTTAATCGTTACCTTGTTGAGTTGACGGTAATCCATGTAGAGTCTGGAATCTCTGTCCTTCTTCCTCACCAACAACACTGGTGCTCACCATGGGGACACACTCGGCCTCACAAACTGCTTTGACAACAGGTCCTCTAGTTGAGCTTTCAGCTCGGCTAACTCTGTAGGTGACATCCTATACGGAGCGATGGAGATTGGACCGGATCCCGGAACTAAGTCAATCAAAATTTCGATATCTCTCACATGTGGTAAACCTGGGACATCCTCGTGAAACACTTCCGGAGAATCTTTCACAATCGGCACATCGCTCAGAATAACGTCCCTCTCGACTTTTAAAAAGGATAAAAGCATGTATCCCTGAGCTCCTTCTTTCAACGAAGCATTTACTTGGTTGGCAATTCAATATCCAGAAATCTCAGGGTCAGGAAAAACTAAGGTTTTATATGCACAGTCTAAAAGGATATGGTTGTAAGATAACCAATCCATGCCTAGGATCACATCCAATTGTGTCAAAGGCAAACATATCAAATCCACAAGAAATTTCCTATCATGGATAACAATAGGACAGCTCAAACATACTGAATTCACGGTAATCCATGTAGAGTCTGGAATCTCTGTCCTTCTTCCTCACCAACAACACTGGTGCTCACCATGGGGACACACTCGGCCTCACAAACTGCTTTGACAACAGGTCCTCTAGTTGAGCTTTCAGCTCGGCTAACTCTGTAGGTGACATCCTATACGGAGCGATGGAGATTGGACCGGATCCCGGAACTAAGTCAATCAAAATTTCGATATCTCTCACATGTGGTAAACCTGGGACATCCTCGTGAAACACTTCCGGAGAATCTTTCACAATCGGCACATCGCTCAGAATAACGTCCCTCTCGACTTTTAAAAAGGATAAAAGCATGTATCCCTGAGCTCCTTCTTTCAACGAAGCATTTACTTGGTTGGCAATTCAATATCCAGAAATCTCAGGGTCAGGAAAAACTAAGGTTTTATATGCACAGTCTAAAAGGATATGGTTGTAAGATAACCAATCCATGCCTAGGATCACATCCAATTGTGTCAAAGGCAAACATATCAAATCCACAAGAAATTTCCTATCATGGATAACAATAGGACAGCTCAAACATACTGAATTTACAGTAACAAGCTTAGCAGTTGGGGTAGAAACAATCAAATCAAACGACATCGAAGAAACAGGCAAGTTCACAAGTCTCACACAATCCAAAGAGATAAACGAATGTGCAGCACCCAAATCAAATAGTACAGTTAAGAGATTACCAGCTATGTCGCAACTACCTTGTATGTGTAGGGAATTTGCGTATTAAAAACGAAAAACGCAGCAAAAAAATTCCCAAGTAAAAGGATCCATGCGAATGGTCATGACTCATGATGTAGTGTTTACCTCTTGTAGCATAGCTTTACCGCGATCACTGTAAGGGAGGAATAGTCCTTCTCAATCGATCACAAGCACTACAAACAACTATATCACCAGTACCGCAATGGAGCAGCACGTCTACGTAGTTCACGCGAACAAAACACCGTCGGAGAAAACGTCGTGCCAGCTAACGGCAAGGGTGAGGGGGCGCACCTACCAAGGTGGTGTGACGGTCACTAGGTTATGCGCAGTAAGCTCTCCTTAGCGCTTAAGTGACGTGCACAGCATTATAAGCTGTCACCCACTTAACCTAACCTCATTGGGCTTGTACGCTACAGGCCCAATCTTATAATTAATATTATTAAATCATATTTAATAAATTAATTCATTCTCCGACTATTTTATCTATGCGTGTGACCCTATAGGTTCTCAATAAATTGGCAATAATATTAAATCACATTTATTATTATAAATAATGAGCGGCATCTAGAAATACATCATTGTTATCCAATTAGTGAGAATATCAGTGATACGATATATACCTTACGATAACCACTTAACCAGGTAGTAAATGTCCCTTCGTCCATATGTCTTAATTGAACACAAGGCATTAGTGTGTCATCCTGGTTATGTTCAATTATTTGTTTCTCAATTCCTGAGTAGACGTGCAATCACAAATGGACCCAATATCTCATATTGGCCCATTACAGCATGGTCATGCACTTTCACGTCTCACTCTATTGAGAGGCCCATGACATTACTCCTGTTATGTAGAAGGGACGAATCCTGTCTACATCACTCACATCCCTCAACATGATTCATTGTAGGCCCAATAACTATCTTTATGATCATCCTGTTACGGATAACGTTTGTTAACATTAACGCCTACAACTCCTCATATAGGAATCGTAGTGACTTCAAGTCGACGGACTACTTCACTTTGGTTATCATGAGAAGCGCTAATGACACTTACATAACTATTATGCAGCGTTCTCATAGTGGGTCAATCCAGTATAGATATTACTCTAATATTTATACCCTATGTGAAAACTTGATATCTCATATCCATGACTGGTGAGATGTGGTCATCAGTCTACCCACATAATAGTCTCGATGTATTATTGTCATCCTAATTAACAATAATACTTGACAAAACCTATATGGTCATCGGAGCATATAGGTTTTCTAGAAACAGAGTTTAAACTGCTAGTAGAAATTCTGGTCTATTATCATAGCTTACAGACTTCAAAACATTAAGTCAACATAAATACAGCAGATAAGATACGACTGCTTCAAAAAAAAAAATAAGACTTCAATGCTAGTCGGACTAAAAGTAGCCATTGGGGAAAAGCCCCAAAGTCCGCTCCGATTCCCGAAAGAATTCAGAGGGATCCTCCTTTTCTTCATCTTCATGGGACTCCGTCATCAGAGTCCTCAAGTGTTCGCGGGGATCTCTGGGCAGCATCTGTACATGTATCCAAAAACACAACAGCGTGTCCAGCATGTACAGGCAAAGGTGAGATACTCATTTCACAAGTTTATCACGATAGTCGCATAAACGACAAACAAAATATACATCTACATATAAATACAATTGCATTAACAGATATTCATATAACATAATATCTCAGACATCATCATGAGTTATAATAATGCATGAGACTCCAATGTCATCTTTCAAGTTCATGTTCTCCAGAGATTCTTAACTTCCCTTCGTCTAGTGATAGACCGCGAATACTCCCATATCACAATTATTATCATGAGTCGGCCTCTTAATTTAGGTCCGAACTCCAATTGTCCAAGGGTATCACGTCTCAACCATATAATGAATAGCCCAATCTCTGTTTGAGTTCATCCGTGTTTGGCAGCCGATTACCACGGCACGAGGTCGCGATGCCTCCAGCCTCTTGTAGAGTCTCAAACACGGGATGACCCTATAGACCTAGTGGTCTTAACTAGCTCATATTCTCAACCACAATGGATTCACGTCTGCCGATTCATGTATGTACACAGAAGGTTTTCTGTTTTCTTTTTCGTGAATTCTTTTTGTCAAGGCACACAGCTCATGACTAGTTTTAAAGAACCTGTTGTTGACAAGTGACTTCAAACACAAGAGGGGGTGAATTGTGGGTGATATGTGTTTTTGAAAAAACTTTTTGCAATTACGGCGCTTGAAGATAAATGACTGAAATTAGCAGCGCTATAAAGTAAATTGCTTGAATAATAAATTCTAGAAAGTAAATAGCAATAAAATAAATTGCTGTAAGATAGAAGACAATAATGAAAGGATAGAGAGAGAGCCGCAGATTTATCCTGGTTCGGCCACTAAATACCCTGTGGCCTACGTCCAGTCCCCAAGGTCAAACACCAAGGGTTTTCACTTAATAACTAGCTTTTAAATCAGGTGCAGCTAGAAACCTTTACAAACCAAGAGCACTCTCCACACAAAATAATGGGATATCACCTCCCTTTGTGCAAGAGCCTCAAGTTCAAGAGATTTTGTTTCTCTTTAAAGAAAAAGGGATTCACACCCAAGAACAAGAAGAAGTAGAAGAAGAATGTAGCACTCAAGTAGTGCAGATAAAGATTACAAATTGAAGCTCAAAGTACAATTCAAACTATATGATATGTAAAGCTCTCTATTCAAAAAATAATCAAAAGTAAATATGTGAGAGTAAGTAATAAAATAAACAGAGTTTCAGAGTGCAATAGGATTCGTGTTGTCTTAGAGTTGCCTTGGCATTCCTATTTATAGAAAAACTTTTAAGTCCATAGGAATTAGGTTAAGCCCATTTAAAAAACAAGGCAGTCGCTTCATAATCGATTATGGTATGGCCATAATCGATTATCCCTTGCGAGAAAAAACGCGCTGATTTACTTTCGCAGCAGATAATCGATTATGACTTCTCTAATTTGAGTGTAATCGATTATGACATATGCATAATCGATTATGTACATTATCTTTTGAAAACTTAACGGCTATAATGAAATTTCTATTATTTTTAGTAAAAGCCTTTTAAGTTAACGTAATGTGTGTGTGTGATTGATTTTAAATATGAGAGCTTTAGAACCATTTACAAAGAAATCCTAATAAACACCGATTACAAGAAATAAAATTCCCATAACCCAGTCTTGAAGCACTTGATCTCCTTGATCTTCTTTTCCACTTTTTGTATACATGACTTTCTGGTTCCTTTTGTCAATCATCAAAAACTAGATTAATCCTGTCAAGGCATATATTCACATTCTCCCCCTTTTTGATGATGACAAACATCTCAAGGAGGGATTTGCTCTAGAGACGAGATAGAGCATTTGAATTTTAAGAAATCAGAGTTAATGCACAGATAAAATACTCTACGCTTTATTTTTTAAAAATAGCAACTCCCCCTAAAGCATGCAAACTCTCCCTGAACTATGCAATCATGCAATCATATAACTCTCCCCCTTTTGGCATTATCAAAAAAGTGGGAAAAGTGCAAACAAGAGCAAGGCATATATGCAGGAAAGTTAGAAACAGTCCATAAGAAAAAGTCCAAGAAAAAAAGAAAAAGAGGAACTAATCCTCCTTATCACCATCATCATCCTCATCTTCATCACTGCTGCTGATGGATGCATCATGTGCTGGAGTAGGCTGTGGCGGTGCTCGAATGGGGCTATCAATCATGATCTGGGCCTCCGTAAAGCGATGCTCCAAGTTCTCCATCCGAAGAGATAACTGGTTAATACCAGCGGTGTTAGCTCGGACCTCCATAAGAATATTCTGAAGCATGTCCATCATCTCCGAGGAGGTAGGAGGAGGAGGAGGAGGAGGATCCTGAGAGGAAGTCCCAGCACCATGAGAAGATGGCCCAGCGGCTGTCCTAGAGTTAGCCTGCTTCAAACTCTTGGGCTTATGCACCCACTGATTGTCATAAAAATGCAGTTGCATCTGATTAAGTGTTCCTTTATTGAATATGGCCTGATATTTTACTCTATCCAGTTTTACCTCACCAAAAAAATTTACCCGAACATGTTGCATAATACGAGTAATAAGATGAGCATATGGCAGAGAGCCTCCAGCTCTATTATCATACATAAGTTGCATAACTAAACCAGCCCAGTTCACAGATTTTTTATTTTGCAGCAGCCACATCAACCCAACATCAATTTTTAATAACTGAGAAAAATTGCTTCTTCTAGGAAATAGCAACCTAGCAATAGTATAATGCAGCAATCTACTTTCTATAGTCATTTGCCCAGCAGTAATCTCTCTATCAGTAGCCTCACTGGGATTTCTCAAAAGTGCTCTAGTGGCGTCAAGCTGAGCAAACTCAGAATCCAAGGGTGCAGCAGGACCCTCAGTAGTGACCTTAGTGCCAATGGATGGCACCCCAACAATCCTCCCAAAATCAGCAGAAGATAAACGAATGGGTTTATGGCATACCTCAGAGATGCGCACATCATCAACTAACCGAAGATTGCAGTAGAAGACTCGTACCAATTCGGGATAGATGTTCTCTATGGTGGAGAGAAATTCAGTGAGAAGAGCTTCATCAAGGAGCCCAAGAAATTGGAATCCTTCCCTCGGAGAAACACCAAATCCAGAAAGCGGGGTTTTTGAATCTCCCTATTCTGGAAGCTACTGACAAATTCAGCAGATTGACCGGCATTTGAGAAATATTTCTCTACTTGGATTGAGCTCAGCTGCCCGGGATTCACAATGGAGCTTCGTTGGCGTTTGGAAGCCATTTTAAGCTTGCAAGATGCACAAGTGAGAGAACAGAGAAAAGAGGAAGGAAAAAACGGAGTTTGAGCTGAGAGAAATGACCAAAATGAACGTTACTGACCTTTTAATCGGTTTCATAATCGATTATGTAATTGAGCATAATCGATTATGTCTTACCGTGTTGGCTCCTGATTGGCTCATCCATGACCCATAATCGACTATTGAGTGCCTCATAATCGATTATTCCTTTAGTGGCAGACTTTTGGCATTCGCGAAATCGATTATGTAATCGATTATATTCTGGGTCTTTGAATAATCGATTATCTAACCGGTTATTTGAGATTGTGGAGATGAATATATAATCGATTTTCTCTTCTGGGTTGATATAATCGATTATGCAATCGATTCTCCTTCCTTGTTCTTTCATTTATAATCGATTAGCCTAATCGATTATGGTTCGTCTGACTTTTGTTCTTTTTCTCCCCCTTTCAATTGTAATCGATTACTATAATCGATTCCTGGTCCTCTGAATTGTGAATAATCGATTATGCCTATGCTATAATCGATTATGGCTAAAGAAATTTGAATTTTAGCACATAGAGCATGTATCCTGTTTACACACTTCAACACACAAGTTAAGGATAACAAGGGAAAAAATATTATGATGCACATAAGATATTTCATTCAATGCATGATTAATTAAGAATACCTAATTCCGTTCTTATGAAGAAGAAATTTTCTTTAGGCAATGGTTTAGTAAAAATATCTGCGAGTTGCTTAGATGTTTCCACAAACTCAATCATGCAATCACCTTTTTGTACATGATCTCTTATGAAGTGATGCCTAATTTCAATGTGCTTGGTTCGAGAGTGATAAACCGGATTTTTAGTGAGGTTTATGGCACTTGTGTTGTCACATTTAATTGGAACAGTTCTAAGATTTATTCCATAGTCATTTAACTGTTGCTTCATCCAAATTATTTGTGCACAACAACTACCTGCCGCTACGTATTCCGCTTCGGCAATGGACAAAGCCACACTGGCTTGCTTCTTACTATGCCAAGAAACTAATGCATTTCCTAACAAGTGACAAGTCCCACTGGTGCTTTTTCGATCCATTTTGCATCCCGCAAAATCTGAATCCGAGTACCCAATTAAAGTGCAATCAGCACCTTTAGGGTACCATAAACCCATATTTTGTGTGCCAATGAGATATCTCATAATGCGTTTTACCGCTGTGAGATGTGATTCCTTAGGGTTAGATTGAAAACGTGCACACATGCAAACACTAAACATTATATCGGGGCGACTTGCTGTAAGATAAAGAAGTGAACCTATCATACCTCTATACTTACTTACTTCAACCGACTTACTTTCCTCATCTTTATCAAGGTAGCAAGAGGTGCTCATTGGTGTGGATATTTCTTTGGCATTGTTCATTCCAAATTTCTTGAGTAGCTCCTTGCAATATTTTGCTTGATTTATGAATATTCCTTCTTTTGATTGCTTGATTTGAAGCCCAAGGAAGTAGTTGAGCTCGCCTATCATTGACATTTCAAACTCATTTTGCATTATATTAGAAAAGTCCTTACACAAAGATTCATTAGTTGCACCATATATAATATCGTCCACATAAATTTGAACAAGTAAAATGTCATGCTTTTTATTTTTGATAAAAAGAGTGGTGTCCACTTTTCCTTTTTCGAAATCATTTTCAAGTAAAAACTTGCTTAGACGATCATACCAAGCTCTAGGAGCTTGTTTCGAACCATATAGAGCCTTTTTTAATTTGAAGACATGATTAGGAAATTCGAAATTTGAAAAACCAGGGGGTTGGTCCACATAGACTTCTTCTTGAATATAACCATTAAGAAAAGCACTTTTTACATCCATTTGAAAAATTTTGAAATCCATAATGCATGCAAATGCAAGAAGCATGCGGATGGCTTCTAATCTAGCCACTGGAGCATAGGTTTCATCGAAATCTATGCCCTCTTGTTGATTATATCCTTTAGCGACAAGCCTAGCTTTATTCCTAACAATTATACCGTTTTCATCAAGCTTGTTACGAAAGACCCATTTAGTCCCAATGACTAACTGATCCTTAGGTTTGGGAACAAGTTCCCAAACATTGTTTCTTTCAAATTGGTTCAACTCTTCTTTCATGGCAAGAGTCCAATGTTCATCAATGATAGCATCATCAATATCTTTAGGTTCAATTTGAGATACGAAAGCCATGTAATGACATGCATGTTTAAGAGAGTTTCGAGTTGTTACCCCTTTTGAAATATCACCTATTATGTTGTCAGGAGGATGGTGTCTTGATGTTCTCCATTCTCTTGGAAGATTTAAGTGAGGTGAATCATCGATACTAAGAGGTGATTGATCTTCATCCTTTTTCTCTTGACTTATTTGTTCCTCAAGGTGGTTATTTCCCAAAAGTTCTGCAAGATCATCAACACTTTCTTCTACCATAGATTTTGGGTTAGTCTCATCAAAAGAAACATGCATAGATTCTTCTATGGTCATAGTTCTTTTATTATAAATTCTAAAAGATTTACTAGAAACTGAGTATCCAAGAAAGATACCTTCGGCAGCTTTAGCATTGAATTTGCCAAGGTTATCTTTACCATTATTTAAAACAAAGCATTTACATCCGAATATGTGAAGGTGAGAGATGTTGGGCTTCCTTCCCTTGTAAATTTCATAGGACGTTAGTTTTAGAATAGGTCTTATAAGGACTCTATTCATGACATAGCATGCGGTACTTACCGCGTCTGCCCAGAAATACTTGGGAAGGTTGGTCTCATTGAGCATCGTCCTCGCTAGCTCTTCAAGAGACCGATTTTTCCTTTCCACCACTCCATTTTGTTGTGGAGTTCTTGGTGCGGAAAAATTATGCTCAATTCCATTTTCAGTACAAAAGGCCTCAAATGCCTCATTTTGGAACTCACCACCATGATCACTTCGGATAGATACAATGTTTAAACCTTTTTCATTTTGAATAACCTTAGCAAGTTTCCGAAAGGCAGCAAAAGCGTCATTTTTATGAGAAATAAACAATGTCCATGTATAGCGAGAGTAGTCATCCACAATAACAAGCGCATAGTAATTACCACCAAAGCTCATAGTTCTAGATGGACCAAACAAGTCCATATGTAAAAGCTGTAAAGGCCGATTTGTTGAAACAACGTTTTTAGATTTGAAAGAGGCCTTTACTTGTTTTCCTTTTTGACAAGCGTCACACAACTTATCCTTTTCAAAACGAATCTTTGGTAGACCAATTACTAAGTCCTTGCGAACCAACTTATTTAGATGATCCATGTGAATGTGAGCTATTCTCCTATGCCATAACCATGTTTCATCCTCTTTGCTAATAAGACAGCATGCATCATTTGAAGGTAATTCATCCAAGTTAACCATGTAGATATTTACAATTCTTTGTCCAATTAATTTAGTTTGTTTGTTATGAGAATCCATGACCATACATTTAGACGAATTGAACACTACCTCAAAACCTTTATCACAAAGTTGGCTTATACTTAGTAAATTATGTTTTAGGCCATCGACATACAAAACATTTTCTATGATGGGATTAGGACTTCTACCAATAGTACCAATACCAAGAATTCTACCTTTATTGTTGTCACCATAGAAAACATAGCCACCCTTTTTGGATGATATAGAGGAGAACTTGTTTTTGTTTCCCGTCATGTGCTTTGAACAACCACTGTCAAGATACCAATTAGAGTTCTTGGCCTTCAAGCACACCTACAACACAGAATCAAGTTTTAACCTTTGGTACCCAAATCATTTTGGGTCCTTGAGAGTTAGCTTTGGGTAATACGCCCTTTGGAACCCATGTCTTTATGCCATTCACTTCTTTATTTTTCCTAACATTGCAAATAGAAGCAGTGTGTCCTTTCCTACCACAGTGAAAACATTTGACAAAGGGGCTACTTGATGTGTTGTTTGGACAAAAGAATTTTTTGAAAGATTTTCATGAATTTTCGGGCGAAAGCCCAAACCAGCTTTGTCATAAGTACCTTTTTGATTTCCTAAAAGAACATTTAGATTATCTCTTCCCACAGTAAATTTTGCAAGCGTGTTGTATAAATCCTCGATTTCATTTTTCAAAACGCTGCATTCATCACACTTAAAAACTTCATTCTTTTTGTTTTCACAAGAAGTGCATGGGGAGGTTTCGATTGGAACGTCTTGTTTTTCTTTAAGAGCTTCCATTTCGTTGTTCAAAATACTTATTTTTGTTTCAAAAAAAGAAATGTTTTTCTTAGATGAAGAAATGCTTTTGCGCAGTCTAACATTTTCATCATTTAAATCCTCACAGGCAATAAGTAAATCATCATAAGTTAAATCAGTTCCAAGCTCAAAATTGTTTACCTCATCTTCCTCATGGTTGGCCATGAGACATAAATTTGCTTCTTCATTATCCGATTCGTCGGAGGAGTCCATGTCGTTCTCATCCCACGCAATATAAGCTCTTCTTGCTTTTCTATCCTTCTGTGGCCTTTTATCTGATTTTTCATGTTTCTTTTGGCCTTGAGGACAGTCGGGTTTAATATGACCCTTTTTACCACAGTTGTAGCATGTTGGATTGAAGGAAGTTCCTTCCCCCTCATTTTTCTTTTGAGGATTGAAGAATTGTTTTGCCTTGCCTTTCTGTCTCATGAATTTTTTGAACCTTCGAACCATTAGCCTCATAATCGTTTTCATCGAGGCTATCACATTCATCAAGGTCGTCTTCTTCTTCAGTTTTATTGATAATTGCTTTGAGAGCAATACTTTTCTTTTTCTTATCGGTTTCCTCATTCTCAATGAGTCGATTTAGTTCGAGCTCATGTTCCTGCAATTTTTCAAACAGAGTTGCCAAAGGCATAGAAGATAGATCTCTAGATTCAGATATAGCTGTAACTTTAGGTTGCCAACTTCTATTTAAACATCTAAGAACCTTATTAATTAAATCTTCATTATTGAAGGACTTCCCAAGAGCTCTAAGATGATTAATTATATGGGTAGATCGTTTTTGCATATCATGTATGCTTTCACCCTGTTTCATCCTAAATAGCTCATACTCATGGGTTAATGTGTTCATTCGAGCCCTTTTGACCTCGGTAGTACCTTCATGGGTCAATTGAAGGGTGTCCCACATTTCCTTGGCGGTCTTACAATTTGAGACCCTATAGAACTCATCGTAGCTTAGAGCTGCAGTGATGATGTTCCTAGCTTTCAAATTATATTGGACCTTTTTCTTTTCCTCGTCGGTCCAAAGATTTCTTGGTTTATTCACCACTGCATCATTAACTGAATGAGTGGGAACAAATGGACCATTTTCCACAGCATCCCAAACATCGAGGTCTACTGCCTCAAGAAAGATTTGCATCCTTTCCTTCCAATAACCATACCCTTCACCATTGAACAATGGGGGTCTGTTTGTGGAATTGCCCTCATTTTTAAAACCGTTTGAAGTCATGTTACCTCTTGAAGCGATTTAGCCCTTTAGACAAGAGTTAAGCTTTGATACCACTTGTTGACAAGTGACTTCAAACACAAGAGGGGGTGAATTGTGGGTGATATGTGTTTTTGAAAAAACTTTTTGCAATTACGGCGCTTGAAGATAAATGACTGAAATTAGAAGCGCTATAAAGTAAATTGCTTGAATAATAAATTCTAGAAAGTAAATAGCAATAAAATAAATCACGTAAATTAAATTGCTATAAAGTAAATACGATAAATTAAATTGCAATAAAATAAATGCGATAAATTAAATTGTTGTAAGGTAGAAGACAATAATGAAAGGATAGAGAAAGAGTCGCAGATTTATCCTGGTTCAGCCACTAAATACCCTGTGGCCTACGTCCAGTCCCCAAGGTCAAACACCAAGGGTTTTCACTCAATAACTAGCTTTTAAATCAGGTGCAGCTAGAAACCTTTACAAACCAAGAGCACTCTCCACACAAAATAATGGGATATCACCTCCCTTTGTGCAAGAGCCTCAAGTTCAAGAGATATTGTTTCTCTTTAAAGAAAAAGGGATTCACACACAAGAACAAGAAGAAGTAGAAGAAGAATGTAGCACTCAAGTAGTGTAGATAAAGATTACAAATTGAAGCTCAAAATACAATTCAAACTATATGATATGTAAAGCTCTCTATTCAAAAAATAATCAAAAGTGAATATGTGAGAGTAAGTAATAAAATAAACAGAGTTTCAGAGCGCAATAGGATTCATGTTGTCTTAGAGTTGCCTTGGCATTCCTATTTATAGAAAAACTTTTAAGTCCATAGGAATTAGGTTAAGCCCATTTAAAAAACAAGGCAGTCGCTTCATAATTGATTATGGTATGGCCATAATCGATTATCCCTTGAGAGAAAAAATGCGCTGATTTACTTTCGCTGCATAATCGATTAGGATAATCGATTATGACTTCTCTGATTTGAGTGTAATCGATTATGACATATGCATAATCGATTATGTACATTATCTTTTGAAAACTTAACGGCTATAATGAAATTTCTATTATTTTTAGTAAAAGCCTTTTAAGTTAACGTAATGTGTGTGTGTGATTGATTTTAAATATGAGAGCTTTAGAACCATTTACAAAGAGATCCTAATAAACACCGAT
This sequence comes from Ammopiptanthus mongolicus, assembly GCA_039655645.1. Classification (NCBI taxonomy): domain Eukaryota; kingdom Viridiplantae; phylum Streptophyta; class Magnoliopsida; order Fabales; family Fabaceae; genus Ammopiptanthus; species Ammopiptanthus mongolicus. The sequence continues at coordinate 48,225,259 of CM077351.1, read as the reverse complement.
TACAAGAAATAAAATTCCCATAACCCAGTCTTGAAGCACTTGATCTCCTTGATCTTCTTTTCCGCTTTTTGTATACTTGACTTTCCGGTTCCTTTTGTCAATCATCAAAAACTAGATTAATCCTGTCAAGGCATATATTCACACCTGTAACCCGTTCATTCAAAACACAGGACACATAGTCCAAGTGCTCAACTCACAAAACACTAGCCCGACGTCTCGGTCACTAGGTTTGCAGACCTCACAAAGTGAAAGGGTAATCACCATTTTTCTTCCAGGTCTTATTTTCGTATATAAAACTTGGAAAACAAAACTCAAAATCTCATTGTCATTAACTAAAACATTTTCTCAAAAGAAGCTATTTTCAAGAAATCTCTTTTCTTTGCAAATCTATTTTCTAAAGATGTCGTCATTTAAAACATGTTTCTAAAGAAATCGCATTTGAATGGACTTTCTGTAAAAAGACTTTTTCTTTTGAAAGATCTAACACTTTAAAAAAAGAAACTTTCCTTGATAAGACAAAACTATTCTCAAGATTTTTCTTTAATTTCAGAATACATTTTAAAACTTTAATTAAGGCTTTTAAGCGTTTAATCTTCATTATCAAGTTATAGCCAATGCTATGCTCTCAACCAGTACAGTCAAAAATCACAATCTAGGATATACATATATAAACATCAAATCTTAAACCAATATCATAAGTATATCTCATCCAAGGCAAAAATGCCACAATTCATTTTCAAACATCCAATCACATACTTCACCAATTAAATCAAGTACATGCACAACACATAGTATATTCATAAAGTAATCATCTTATGATTCCAATCAAAACAACAACAACACATCTAACAATCAAGCTCATGAGACTACCAAACTCATTATAAGTAATCTCCCTTTACCTCTCGAAGATTTCAAGTTCGTTCTCGAAGGGTTTTCCGTTCCGACTCCGATTTCCTTCGAATCACCTAAAACAATCAATCACAGTTTAATCCTTCACAAGAATCACAACTAAAAGTTAATAAAATCAGCCAAAACTCACCCACCCAATCTAGGTTAGGGTTCGGCCATATATAGAAAACTAGAATAGGGATTTCATTTGATTTCAATCTCTTGGATGGATGATCCTTAAGCATACACAACACTAGATCAAGTCTAATTAAACAAAAACTTGAAATAAAGCTAATGATTTCTCATTATGTAGGGTTCAGGCACTTCATTATAAAATAGGCTAGGAATGTCATTTGGTTTCATCCTCTTGGATAGTGATAGAGGGTAATAAGACTATATCAGTGAGATTGATTTCACATTAAAAGGATTTTTCAATGATTTTCTAGAGATTTTGAAGATTGGTTCTAGAATTTGAAACCCATTTGAATCATGGTTGAAAACAAGGAATAAGAGAAGAATCATGAAGTTTATGGATCAAAGGAAGTAATCCTGCCTCTTGGATGATGAATAATGCCTCTTGGATGATGAATAATGCAAGGATTCAACACTTTTCCTTCACCAAAGTTGAGTTTTCTCTTTAATGAAAATGAGAGAATGTTAAGGAGGTAGATGAAGTGAGGAAAAAAAATGGTGAAGGCTTCATGAAGCTAGCTTTTGGCGTGTGAGATGAAGGGGACAAGGGTGTCCAAAAGTTGATCACTTAAGGGCAAAATGATCATTTCCTTTAGGGATAAAAATGTCATTTTGTGAAAAGCCAAGGGTATTTTGGTCTTTTCGCAGTGTGAATGCGTTCAGATATTTTCAAACATCATCATGACACTAGCACGCCTTCCTAGGAAATGTGACTTGATGTGACTTCAAGTTTATCTGTTAGCAGGTCCTGGTAAATCCGTATTCAGCTCCGTTCTTCACTCGATTTAAAGTTTCGCCCGAATAACTTACATAATTTCACTTTTTAGTGTGAAAAACCACTTTTATCAAAATTGTTGGAAATTCGATTCTAAACCTAACTGTTTCATTCACGACTCAAAATTAGGTCTTCTGATCAGTAAAATCTTACTGTCAGTGAAAACGCAGACCGGGATCCGTCTGAATTTTCAACCCAAAATTTAACCGTAAATCTCTACAATAGCGTAGTGTATAAATATAATCTTGGTTTATTTAATTGCATTTTCTAAAGCCTCAGATAAAATAAAAACTTATTTATGTAGATTATCGATATTAAAAGCCATTAAAAATCGGGGTGTTATAGTGGGGATTCATCTGAGAGTAAAATGAATCGTTACTCACGGGGGTTCATCCAAGAGCAAGGTGAACCGCCAGTGTTGAGAGTTCACCCGAGAGTTTGGTGGACAGGAAACTCTTGGGGATTCATCCAAGAGTAAGGTGAATTGTTACTCATGGGATTTCATCCAAGAGTAAGGTGAACAGCTAGTGTTGATGCATGATAGTCAACAAGTTGATGTACTCCGAATTGTCTTCTTGGGTTGGTTATTGGATCCACATAGCATATGGAGTTGTGGAGTAGTTTTACATCGCATAGCATGTTATTAATGTGATATGATGGTATGCGTTATAATATGTATGTTATATTATGATGTTTTATGTGTTGCATGATCATCTTGCTAACTGCTCTATTACCGCTTATGTTTATACGTACAGTTCCTACTCTCTATCTGTTATTGTTATTTTGCATGTACCTTTGGTTATGCAGAGGATGGTGAGCTGCCAACTGAGAAATGATCCCAAGGAGATTGCTTGCTCATAGTATAGTTTAGTTATGTTAGTAGTTTTCCGATGTAATATCGGTAGTGGTTACCAACTCTGATTATCTGACATCGGGTTTTGGGTTGTGTTTTATGTTATGTTTTTCCGCAATTGATATTTATGTTTCATGTGGTACTTGCTACCTTTTATGTTAAAGTTTTTATTTTAACTTGCATGTTTTACTTCATATTTATCGTATGCGAGGTAGCGGGTGTCACATTTAGTGGTATCAGAGCCGATCAGTCCTACAGGCCGGGGTATGTGTCTGTTATGTTATCTTTTGTGTACTTTTATATGATTATCAATGCCTAGAATGGATGATGATATAGGATTATGTGAACCTTAGTTTCTTTTCTTGATTAAATTCTGTGTTAAGTGGTTTGTTTTGGACTGGTTGTCTGCCAACCAAGTCCGAGCTTGTAGAAATTTCGAGGACGAAATTTTTATAAGCGGGTGGAATTGTAACACCCCAGTTTTCACTTGCTTATGATAAAGTGTTGTTATATATGTTATCCTTGTTATCTATGTGTTATGTGTAGTTATGCTTTCCTTAGATGTTTAGGGATGTGTTTTATGGTAGTTAACCTGAGAACGGGTCAGATCAGTGATCCTGACAGGGTGACACGCCCGTGCTCTCGTGCAGCACGCCCGTGCCAGTTGTTCAGCACGCCCATGCTCTACGCGTGCACCAGAAATGTGTTTTGGGCTTTAGGTTGATCCGTTTCGTTCCAATCCTTTTTATACCTATTTTACTCTGCCTAAAACTCGTAGCCGTCTATCCTAAAGTCAGAAATAGCCGTCTTTTACCTTTCTCTTGGGTTCCCATTGAATCCTTGAGCGTCCTCAATCCTTTTTTGGGTGTTCTTCGTCAAGAACACATCCCTATGGTGTTTTTCGTTGCATTTGGGGATAAGCTTCTAGCTTAGTGTTACTCCGAGGTAAGACTTCGTTGTTCGTGTTCCGGTGTTGTGAACGACAACTAGCAGATTAGTTCCCCAGGGATCTAATCGAGCTCATGGAACTTGTTGAACTCGTAGGAGGAGTCAAGTGTAGACTTCGCTTTTGTTGGCTCATAAGCTAGAATCGTCACGCCAAGTATGGGGAGATGGGATTAGTATAACATATAGGTTCTAGAGTAGCGTAATATGAAGGTTAACCCATAACCCTATTTGTGTGCTATATGTCTTAGTCGATGTATGAATTGGTTATATTTGTTAATACTTGATATTAATTGTTTAATTGTTTATATGACCTTGGCATGATGTTTATGCTGTTGTTGATGATGTTGTTGATATGCCATGATTGCATGAATTGGTTTGGTGTTTGAACTGCTATTAAAACTATGTTGATAAAAGACATAGGGATGTTAGCGCTAAGCCTAAAACTACGAATAATCTAATTGATGTGCATAAAACATATATGATGTTGATGAGGGGTGAGATTAATGCCAAAGGATTAGTTAAGAAGCTTAGGATTGATTGGAGTTTTAGAAATCTAGAAAAGCTGATAAGTTCCCAGAACTGAGATGTTGTAACAGCGCTGAGCATGCCCGTGCTCATTATCGGCACGCCCATGCTCTTTGCCCAGTAAAAGCCAGCACACCTGTGCTCTCAGTAGCACGCCCATGTCAGAAAAATGAGAAAAGTGACGATGTTTAGAATGCCCTTGCTCTCGCACAGCACGCTCGTGTCAGTTGGCCAGCACGCCCGTGTTCAGGCCGTGGGACTGTCAGAATTAAGAAAAGTTTTAAATAAAGAGAGATTTAATACCTTTTTAGGAATAAAAGTATGATATAAGAGATTATAAAATACGACCTTGAGGATAGTTAATGAACTAGGACAATGATATGGTAAAGTGTAATAATAGAGAGATTAATTAATGAGAAGATGATGTTATTGGTAATAACATACTGTTACCGGTGTTGTTGATTAAATCATCCTTGATGCTTTATGGTCAAGATTGATGTTGATAAATCACTTTGATGCTTTTGGGTCATAGTTGATAGCCTCTGTTAATGGTGCTGATGGAGGTGATTGCCATGTTCTTTGTATGTTAGAATTGCATGCATCATGACATGGAGTTGTTAGATGGACAGAAGGAAATGAGGAGACACGAAAGTTCACCTGAGAGTTTGGTGCGCAGGCAACTTGGGGGATTCATCCGAGAGTAAGGTGAATCGTTACTCATGGGGGTTCATCCAAGAGTAAGGTGAACAGCCAGTGTTGAGAGTTCACCCGAGAGTTTGGTGGACAAGCAACTTGTGGGGATTCATCCGAGAGTAAGGTGAATCGTTACTCATGGGGGTTCATCCGAGAGTAAGGTGAACCGCCAGTGTTGAGAGTTCACCCGAGAATTTGGTGGACAGGCAACTCGTGGGGATTAATCCAAGAGTAAGGTGAATCGTTACTCATGAGGGTTCATCCAAGAGTAAGGTGAACAGCCAGTGTTGATGCATGATGGTCAACAAGTTGATGTACTCTGAATCGTCTTCCTGAGTTTGTTATTGGATCCACATAGCATATGGAGTAGTGGAGTAGTTATGCATCGCATAACATGTTATTAATGTGATATGATGGTATGTGTTATAATATGTATGTTATATTATGATGTTTTATGTGTTGCATGATCATCTTGCTAACTACTCTATTACCGCTTATGTTTATACGTACAGTTCCTTACTCCCTATCTATTATTGTTATTTTGCATGTACCTTTGGTTATACAGAGGATGGTGAGCTGCCAGCTGAGAAGTGATTCTGAGGAGATTGCTTGCTCATAGTATAGTTTAGTTATATTAGTTGTTTTCCGATGTAATATCGGTAGTGGTTACCAGCTCTGATTATGTGACATCGGGTTTTGGGTTTTATTTTATGTTATGTTTTTCCGCAGTTGTTATTTATATTTTAAACGTTTTCAGATCATGTGATACTTGCTACCTTTTATGTTAAAGTTTTTATTTTAACTTGCATGTTTTACTTTATATTTATTGTATGCGGGGTAGCAGGTGTCACATTAAACCTCTTAATATCAACATTTTAAGTTCCTAACCCTACTAACCATACCAAGACCGAATGCCCTATGGAAGTAAGATAGGTTTCTTTACTTTGTTTTGCCTTCTTGGGATCATTTAAGTCCATTACACCATTACTTGAACATAGAAGCTTTGGCTTCCCTTTTTAACTCAACAAGGCCAAACCATATATGGTAGTTTTCAAACAAATATTTGTCGTTCAACAACATTCTAGCATCATGAAAATCATCTCAACATATACTCATTTTCACAAATAGTAACCGAGTTAGTACAATTTCACGAAATAAGCCATTGTAGCCAAAATTCAAGACAGAAATTTATGCTTGGATTGAAATAGATTTTTAAGGGTCAAATCTCCATTTAACTGAACAAAGTTTATTATCAAAATGAAGCCCAAGAAGTCTAGTTTTAGGATCAAAAACAATTTTTGAAATTCAAGGTCTAGGTTGAGAGAAAACGGAAATGACTCACACAATGTTAGATCCGAAAATCACATTTTCGTAAACTCTTTTCCACAAAAGATGGAGGAACCCTAGGTTAGGGTTTTCCCACACATAAAAGTTATTTTCAATCATTCAAACACATCAATGAACACAAATCAAGCCACAAATAAATATTAAAACATTGTTCTCATAGGAAACCAAATAGACAACGTAGAAAACCATTGGTTTAGGGTTTTCCCAAACCAAACTCATAAATCATTTCCATCACCACCAATGTGGTGTGATGTGGTTCATTCCCCTATTACCTCCTGTAGATCCACTAAAAGCTCTTGAAGATGAAGTTGTGAAAGTGCTCCAAAATGGAAGATCCTAGCAAGACAACACATAGGCTTTCAAAAGAGATATATATCGAAAATCACTTTGAATAAGAGTGATTATTTCCAAAAACTCAAATAAAAAAAAAAAGGAAGATGAAGGTGAGTAGAAGAACTTACACTTGAAGAACGAGTTGAAAAGGTGAAGTGTAGGCTTGAAACCCCAAAAGAAAAGTTGCTCCAAATAGAAAACTTTCTTCACAAGAGTTGATGTATGGAAGATGGAGATCACAAATATGTGATAGGTTTAAGAAGAAGGGAAATTGGTGGTGGTCAAGCAAGCTTGGATGAACCTTAATGTAGAGAGAGGATGGAGCTTTTGTTTTGTTTCAAACTTAGAGAGATGAAGTTTAAGTGTATGAAATGAAATGCATAGATAGAAAAAGAGGGAGGGATGTGTGGCAATGAGAGGAAGAAAACAAGAAAACAAGAAGAAAAGGAAAAGAAGGTGGAGTGTAGAGTTAGTTGAGTTGATGGAAAGACTTTGATATAAAGTTGACATATTACCTCAAATGGTAATGTGTCATAAGTTACTTTAAAAGATGATAGTTAGGAGTGTATTTGTATCATCATTACACAAGAAGAGAATTAAAAGAACTCAAGCGTAATACTACACTTCAAAACCGTGTAGCATTAATAAGTGCACATAGGATAAGAATGTTGCTTCATTAAATTAATCAAATTTGCATGACACTTTGATTTGATTAATGGTAATAAAGGATGGCTTAGATTGAATCAAGCACTAATATTAATCATAGAATTAAAGATGGTAAGATTAACCAAAAATGGAAAAAGTGTTTTATCCATTTTTGTAGAAAGTAGAAAATTCTTTATCCAATGGATTAAGGCATAGTTGATGTGATTAGTGTAAGGAATCTAATGGCTTAGATTTAAAGAGAGAGATACTTGTTGAGCTCACATTGAAAGTTGGCAAGATTAACCAAAAATGGTTAAATTGCTTTTCCATAATAGGTAATGTTGATAGGTCATTAACCAATGGTTTATAGAGTTTAGGGAAACGTGAAAGTAGTCATGAACTACTCTCGACTCTGGGCCAGAACAAATTCTCGGTCCCAGGCCTAATTACTTCCCCGACCCTGGCATGCATCCCAAGGTAAAGCGGTCCCGATCAAAATAATAATATTTTTATCGGTTTCGACTCAAAACAGTATAACAGGCTTATTAAGCTCACAATTGAAATTCAAATACGAATTTCCAATTATTAACAATTTTTATGATTATAATTAATCGGATTGTGTTCTCAGTCAAGTTATTCACAAAAACAGCTAAAAAGACAGATATAGGATTCTTGGGATGTTACAACCATGCTTATTGTATCTCATTGTGAACCATACGTTGAGTCTTCAAAATGTCTGATGTGCATTTACCATAGTTTTGATGAGATTAAAATAGTTATTCAATGATTTAATTGAACCCGTCTGTGGTGTTTAACTCGTCTACTCAGTGTGCAGATTAAAACATTAAGTGTCTATATGAACTGAGCTTTAGCATGTTATCACCCGTCTGGATCTAAGGCAAAAGTTCACTCATCTGAACAATGGAAAGTTCATCCATCTGAACAATGGAAAGTTCACTCGTCTGAACAATGGAAAGTTCACTCGTCTGAACTAGGAGAAAGTTCACTCGTCTGAACTAGGAGAAAGTTCACTTGTCTGCACTATTAAAAGTTCACCCGTCTAATGAAGTCTTCATTAGTCTGTTGACTAGCGTTGAATAAATCCCTTCAACCCGTATAATGAAGAAATCAACCGTCTGATCAAAAGAAGACTCACTTGTCTGAAAGACTATGTAACTGATGTCATTCTCTTTAGTAAGAGTCAACCCGTCTAATGAAGTTACTCACCCGTCTGGTGACTAACGTTGAAGAATATATTGGATGAAAGCTGTCTCATCTCTAAAAAGGAATTTCAACAAAGAGCTCTACCTGAACACAACTACATCTTACATCAAAAGCAAAAGTCTTCCCTCTGATGGCAAAAAGCAAGTATAAAGACCTGCTAAGACCAAAGGTGTATCAGAAGTCTTCACCATTCTGATGAGAGAGAACAAGCGAAGTTCTCAAGGCTTTAATGGCTGATTAGAACGAGTCTTTTGCATTTAATGAAGATCTGCTAAAGGCCAAGCTTTCAAACATTATGTCTAACGGCTTTAAAACCTTGAAGCCTATTTAATGAAGAAGACTTTGAAGATTCAAGTAGAGAACGAACAAAGCAATCAAAGAGCAATTACTCTGAGCATTTATATCTTCATTCTTTCATTATTTATTCTTCAATCATTTGAAGTTATTATGTAGTCTTTTAGAGCTTCACATTTAATACACTCGTCTGAGTGCTTGTGAAAGACTTGCAAATTGTAATTTATTTTACAACTACTCTCAAACAAACCCGTCTGAGCCTGGAAAGGCTAGGTGTGTAAACAATACTCGTCTGAGCTTGGAGAGGCTAGGTGTGAAAACAATACTTATCTGGAGCCTGAAGAGTCTAGGTGTGAAAATAATTCTTGTCTATCTTGCAACCTGATTCAGTTATAGTGAAGAAAACTTGGTGCTACCCAGGACTGGACGTACCCTCATTTGTTAAGGGGTGAACCAGGATAAAACCTGCTGAGTGATCTCTCTCTTTCCCTTAAATCTTTAGTTTGATTATTTATCTTAACAATCATTTAACTAAAGGGGTTATAATTGTGTTTATCAAACCTTTTTTCATATTGCATGATTATGTGTTTTCTGTGAAAACCATCAGACGTGTTATTTGTCTGATTGAACTGTCTGAGTTTACTCGTCTGTTCCTTACCCGTCGTGCTTGCGAAAAAGTTTATAATTCCGATTGAATTTGCAAGCACCATTCAACCCCCTTCTAGTGTTTGTACCTGTCTATTTCAGTTGGTATCAGAGCTCAGCCTCTGGGTTGAGCACCTAACAGTGTAGAGAAAAGATCCTGAAGAATAAACAATTACTTCTGGAGCAAGCTCAAGTGGGAATACCTGAAGGAGGCTCCATGACCGGACCTCCCTTCTTCAATGGTGCAAATTATAACTACTGGAAAGAAAGGTTTCACCGGTTCATCTTATCAACAAACTCTAACGTATGGGATGTCATCATTGATGGTCCTTACATTCCTCAAAATAATGATGGCTCAGACAAGCCCAAGGCTTAGTGGACACCTGCAGAAAAGACAAGATGGGATCTAAACCGTAAAGCCAGATATGCTATAATCAGTGCTCTTGGTCCAGAAGAAATTGAAAAGGTATGTGCTTGTGATTCTGCTAAAGAAATGTGGGACCCCTTATGAGACGACCCCACTTACGTAGGATAATCCCATTAAAGAACCTAAGATATTAACTAGTCCCACTTATGTTATAATTGTTTGCGTGTTGATTGCATATACTAAAATATTTAAACTTTTAAACATACACACGTACTGCATATGCTGGTACATTATTAGAGTACATAGATGTCAAAAGGAAGTATGGTATTAATACATACAAATGACTCCCTCTACTCGTCCAAAGTACATCAAAAGACAAAAAACACTGGTCATACATATGTAATAAACTAATATCCTCATTTGCCCTCGATGTTCCACCAGTATCAAGTCCGTACGAAGTTTCTGTCCAGCTCTTTGTAGTCTGGCTCTGCTTCTTTATCAATTTAAGAAAACATGCAATATGATGAAAACAGGGGATAAGTATTTCATATCATCATAATTAGGTAAAGGCAAAGCAGATACATTAATAGCACAATCATATAATCACACACAAACACAATTAGTATTAACAATTATCCTCGAGGTTTCTTGCACTTAACTATTGGTCTCACACTCTCATGCACCTGGACCTTACATGAAGACGCGGCAACCACATTCCTACGTCACAACGTATCCCCTACCAAGCAGGATACCTCATCCCCTACCAAGCAGGATGAAAGTCAAACGTCATCCGAGCAGCAAGTTCCTTTACACTCACGGGTACATTACATCCCCTGCCAAGCAGGATGCTCACCCCATACCAAGCAGGGTGACACTATTCCCCATTCCCGATAGGAATAGTTGTCCCAGTGTCGGAAGGCGCATCGGAGATATCAGAAACTCACAATAGACCTACCAAGCATCTAACTGTAGTTCCGGTTTGACCTCACGTAATCCCAGATCTACGCGGCTATGACAACACAACACAATGCAACTAACATGAATCCTCACGACTCATTCTGATCAATCACTGCAACTCAACCACATCAATTAACACATGTATCCCCTACCAAGCAGGATGCCTACGACTATCAACAGTCCTTTATCATTTCACCAGTTTGAGTGCAGTAGCTTATTACCAGCAAATGATTTTATCTCACACATCACCCAATTCATAAGTGATCATTACTTAATTCTAAGCATACCAACAATCACATATGCATTATCATACTTTTCACAACATATTATCATCATATCATCAAATGAGTCAAATAACACCAACTAATAAAATGAAGCACATTATTATACCATGGTAGAACATACATTCACAATCACATCATAGTAACCATATAAGTATATTAAGCATACAACCTCGATCAACATAGCATGTCATTCATCATGTTATCATCATCTAACCTAGGGTGTATTCTTAATCGTGATAGCCCAAAGATACCTATATCGAGGGTTTAGGTACTTTGTCAGGGCTCAACCTCTAGTAGGGTTTAGGTTTCCCCTACGCATATTAATGCATTATACTTTACTCTTGCCTCCCCGATGAGTATGAATCTGTCCTCCACCTTAGGGTTTCGGTCCTCTTGTAGTAAATGAAGCTAGGAGAGGTTCTTAATTCAATTCTTTTGGGATTCAAAGGCATCGAATTGTGATAGGATGAAATCAACATTCTTTAGCAAACATTGAAACAAAACTTCATGATTCCACAACATAGGGAATTCGGCCATGTCATAGAAAATTAAGGTAGGATTACAATCAGTTGAATTCAAGGACATCTAAGTGTGATAGAACTCAAATCAACACTTCTTTAACAAAATTTGGAACAAAACTCCATGGATTCATCATTAGAGGGCATTCGGCCATCTTACATAAAAATGGGTTAGAGAGATTTTGTGACTACAAACTCTTGGATTATGATAGAAGATCATAAATCTAGATCAAGAAAATTGGTTTGATATCAATATGATTTTTCTACAATTTTTCATGACTTTTTGAAGTTTAAGCTCAACATAGAACACATAGAGTTTCAATGGATAGAAATGAAGATTTAGAGCTTAAAGAAGAGATCTCTACCTCTAATATGATGAAGAAGATCAATCTAAGCAAGTTTGCTTCACAAAGATCTTGAAGAAACCTTGAAGAAATGAAGAGAAATTGAGATGAAGCTTAAAGCTTTGAAGTGGATAACAAAGTGGAAGAAGAAAGAAAATGAGAAAGAAAGGAGAAGGAGGGTGGCATGAGGTCTATATAAAGGGAGGATAAGGATATGATAAGGATGTGATAAAATCAATTAAAGTTAGAATGGTCATTTCATTTAAGGATCAAATTTGAATTTCATCAAAACTTGTAGTAGAAACTTAAACACTTGAACTTAAATAATAAAGTGAAGGAGAAATAAATATGAGATAGTAATTGGATGAGGAAGTGGCGTGGGAGATATGTGAAGGAAGGGTAAGGATTGTATAAAATTACTTAAGGGCAAAAAGGTCATTTCATATAGGGGCAAAATTGTAATTTCTACACCCTAATCATTACTATGGTATGTGACTCACCCTTGGCCATCATGAGTATGGTGACTCACCCATGTAATCATGACTTTAGAGATAGGATAAGGTGAGGTGGCTTTGAAAGCGACCTTATGCTTATCCGTTACCGGTTCCGGTAGTCTCGTACGCAGACCGGGTTTCATTTGAGTCATCAACCCAAACCTTTACCATAATTCTCTACCAGTGATGTAGAGTAAGAATATATCTGTATTGGATGTCAAATCACTTCTAAGACGTAGATAAAATTCGTACAATTTACCAATCTTAGAAAACAGTGAAAATTGGGGCGTTACACCTTATCTGTCACATAGGAAGGAACAACTAAGGTAAAAGAATCTAAAATTTCTATTCTTGTTAGAAAATATGAATTATTCACCATGGATGAAGGTGAATCTGTTGCTCAAATGATTGGTAGATTCTAAACTATTACTAACGGTTTGAAATCTCTTGGTAAAATATATACTAATGCTGAGAAAGTTGCTAAGATTCTCAGAAGTCTTCCAAGGCAGTGGAGACCTCTTGTCACTGCTATATCTCAAGCCAAGGATCTCACCTCCTTGACTATTGATGAACTACTTGGCACAATCACTGTTCATGAGCAAGAGCTCAATGAAGATGTGTCAATCAAAAAGAGCAAAGCCATTGCTCTAAAGGTTGATCTAAAGGCAGCTAATGCCTTAAAAACATCAAAGTTAGATGAGTCTGACTATGACATAGACGAGTCTGATGATGAGGATTCTGATGATGATGAAGAGACTTCTCTCATGACTAGAAAGATGAAAAAGCTCTGTAGAAAGAAGAAGTTCAAAAAGGAGAAGCCTTTTAGAAAATTCAATAAGGAATCCACATCAACTGACAAAAGCCCTGTTGTCTGCTATGAGTGCAAGAAGCCTGGTCACATTAAACCTGAATGCCCTCTTTTAAAGAAAGCTTCCAAAAAGAAATTCTTCAGAAAGAAGAAGAAAGGAATGATGGCCACATGGGAAGATCTTGAATGTTCATCTTCTGAAGGAGAAGAGACGGAAGAGGAAGCCAATCTCTGTCTGATGGCCAACATAGATTCAGAACCTGAAACTGAGGTACATTTTGAACTTGAGAAATTGAAATGATGCATGATGCTTATGTTAAACTCCTCAGTGAGCATAAACAAAAATCTCAAGAGTGTGAGATGCTGGCCAAAGAAAATAGCCAGCTGAGGACTGAAAAGTATGATGAAGCTTCAATCTCAAGTGAAACATCACATTCTGAAGAAGTTGTCACACTTCAACAGAAAGTGAAGGAGCTCATTTCTGATCTTTCTAGATTTGTTAATGGCAGAGATAATCTGACAAAACTGCTAGGATGTCAGAGACACTCTCTTAACAAAGAAGGCATTGGATATGATCATCAAGCTGATCATAAAGTATCAACAAAATCTTCAACTGTCTATGTTAAACCCACTCTAGCTAGAATTAGACCCGTCTGTAACTTCTGTGGAAAAGTTGGACATGTTATGTCTAAGTGTTTTCACAAGAAGAAGAGAAAGTCTTCACAGACTCCTAGAACTAACAGAAAAGGACCTAAAAAAATATGGGTACCTAAAGATAAAATAATTTCTGTTGCAGATATCCTTAATAGGACAAAGCAGACGCCTCTGCTGGTATCTGGACAGTGACTACTCGTGACATATGACAGGAAAAAGGTCTATGTTCCAAGAGCTCCAATCTAAAAATGGTGGATTTGTTGCCTTTGGAGGCAATAAAAAAGGAAGAGCAATTGGTGTTGGTACAATTGGTGGTAAACCCCCTCTTCCCTCAATCTCTAATGTGCTTATGGTTGAAGGACTAAGACATAATTTACTTAGCTTAAGTCAATTATGTGATAGTGGATTTGATGTCTCCTTCACTAAGAATGAATGCATAGTCAAAGACAAAAGTGGCAAGACTCTCTTTTCAGCTAATAGACAACAAAATCTTTATAAGATTGAGCTAACTGAACTTTCAGATCAAAGTGTAACCTGTCTAATGTCTAAAGAGGATGAAAGATGGTTATGGCATAAAAAACTAGGACGTGCTAGTATGAAACTTATTTCGAAATTGAAAAAGGATAACCTTGTGAGAGGATTATCTGATATTAGTTTTAAGAAAGATGTTTTATGTTATGTATGTCAGAGAGGTAAACAAGTAAAATCAAGTTTCAAATCAAAAAAATCTTTTATCAACCTCTAGACCTCTTCAGCTGCTACACATGGATCTGTTTGGACCCGTTAGTGTTGCCAGTTTAGCTAGAAGGAAATATGGATTTGTCATTGTTGATGACTATTCTAGATTTACGTGGATACTTTTCTTAACCCACAAGGATGAGTCCTTTAAGGCCTTCTCTGTATTCTGTAAGAAATTACAAAATGAGCAATGTTTCTGTATTTCTACCCTTAGAAGTGATCATGGGGGAGAATTTGAAAATGAGCAATTCAGACTGTTCTGTGAAGAGAATGGAATCTCTCACAACTTCTCTTTAGCAAGAACTCCACATCAAAATGGAGTGGTTGAGAGAAAGAACAGATCTCTGCAAGAGATGGCTAGGTCAATGCTCAATGAAAATAATCTCCCTAAGTACTTCTGGGCTGAAGCAGTAAACACTGCATGTTATGTGTAGAATAGAATACTTATATGATCTATCTTAAAAAGGACTCCTTATGAATTGTGGAAAGATAGAAAACCCAACATATCTTATTTTCATGCATTTGGATGTGAATGCTTCATCCTAAATACCAAGGATCAACTTGGAAAGTTTGATTCCAAGGTAAACAAAGGTATCTTCATTGGATATTCTGAAATGTCTAAGGCATATAGAGTTTTCAACTATAGAACCTCTGTTGTTAAGGAATCCATTCATGTAAAATTCAATGATAATTTAAAGACTGATAGGGAACTATCAGATCTAGAAGATGATCTTGCAGGACTCGACCTTACCCAGCAGACGAGTTAACAGCCAGACGTATCAAAAATTGAATCTGCTGAGGAATCTGTCAGACAAGTGGAGCAGACGAGTCATCAGTCAAGTCAACATCAGCATGATGATCTCATAAGAGTCAACCCGTCTAATGAAGTTACTCACCCGTCTGGTGACTAACATTGAAGAATATATTGGTTGAAAGCTGTCTCGTCTCTAAAAAGGAATTTCAACAAAGAGCTTTACCTAAACACAACTCCATCTTACATCAAAAGCGAAAGTATTCCCTCTAATGGCAAAAAGCAAGTATAAAGACCTGCTAAGACCAAAGGTGTATTAGAAGTCTTCACCACTCTGGTGAGAGAGAACAAGCGAAGTTCTCAAGGCTTTAATGGCTGATCAGAACGACACTTTTGCATTTAATGAAGATCTGCAAATGGCCAAGCTTTCAAACATTGTGTCTAACGGCTTTAAAACCTTGAAGCCTATTTAATGAAGAAGACTTTGAAGATTCAAGTAGAGAACGAACAAAGCAATCAAAGAGCAATTACTCTGAGCATTTATATCTTCATTCTTTCATTATTTATTCTTCAATCATTTGAAGTTATTACGCAGTCTTTTAGAGCTTCACATTTAATACACTCGTCTGAGTGCTTGTAAAAGACTTGCAAATTGTAATTTATTTTACAAATTCTCTCAAACAAACCCGTCTGAGACTGGAGAGGCTAGGTGTGCAAACAATACTTGTCTGGAGCCTGAAGAGGCTAGGTGTGAAAATAATACTTGTCTGTCCTATAATCTGATTCAGTTATAGTGAAGAAAACTTGGTGCTGCCAAGGATTGGACGTAGCCTCATTTGTTAAAGGGTGAACCAGGATAAAACCTGCTGAGTGATCTCTCTCTTTCCCTTAACTCTTTAGTTTGATTTCTTAAATATCATTTAACTAAAGGGGTTATACTTGTGTTTATCAAACCTTTTTTCATCTTGCATGATTGTGTGTTTTCTGTGAAAACCTTCAGACGAGTTATTAGTCTGATTGACCTGTCTGAGTTTACTCGTCTGTTCCTTACCCGTCTGTGCTTGCGAAAAAGTTTATAATTCCGCTTAAATTTGTCAAACACCATTCAACCCCCTTCTAGTGTTTGTACTTGTCTATTTCACCATAGGTTTAACTATTTCAGCGAGCTGATTTGACATATGATACATGAGGTCATTCAACCCTGAGTCTATCTGCTGCTTGATGAATGATGTTGTCATCACCATTGGCTATGAATGACTAGCGTCATCTGTTGGGGTTCCAACCTTATCAACGGCTGGTGTACTGTTCTGCGAGATAAGGGTTACGGGGGACACTTGTGAAGGTGATGGTGTTCCCCTTGGCACTGAATTGTCCCCTGTTTTCTTTCCTCCATTCTTCTTAGACGGTTGAGGATCCATATTTCCTAAGTGTTTCCAATAACGTATGCGCATACGCCAACTATGATCTTGACCGGGAAAGGCAAACTTCCCAATATGCTCACCTTCTTTGGTCCCACTAGGCGTGCCAAATTTGTTATCGGATATCGTAAACTCAGTCGTAATTTTGGCTAAATCTGATACAAGTGATTCCCTTATCAGTCGAAACTGTTAAGAAAGGGATTCTGTTTCTTAACTTACGGGTTCCTAGACTACTCCAAAGAGTGTCTAGTGTGAGAAAGTGAGTAAAAGAAACTAAGTTTGCTGGAAAGTAAAAATGAGAAGATAAATGCATAAAAATTAAGTTGTATTGGATTGATTTGTGTGTCTAAAACTCATATCTACAACTCGTATTTATAGGCAAAAATTGTAAACTAAATCAAAGCCATTCTCATTGGCCACTAAGTCCTAAATTCTAGCATTATGCATATAGTGGTTGACAAAAATGGCCCAATATCTTCAAGCAATAGTTACCCAAGTTCAACAAACACATCCGATATTTTTGGCGTATCTTCATATTCTTTCTGCACGCTCCTCTTCTCTCTTTAGAAATAACGTCTTTTGATTGCCTCAAT
This sequence comes from Ammopiptanthus mongolicus, assembly GCA_039655645.1. Lineage (NCBI taxonomy): Eukaryota > Viridiplantae > Streptophyta > Magnoliopsida > Fabales > Fabaceae > Ammopiptanthus > Ammopiptanthus mongolicus. Next base: position 48,207,971 of record CM077351.1, on the reverse strand, counting down.
AACAGCTCTTTGTCTTCATTACGAAAGTTGCGAAACAAACCAATCTTAATATTCCAAAACATCCGAAAACTGCTTCTCCTCTATTAACTTTCACCCTCGACTGTTAATACTTTTTATAACTTTCTAGATTTGGGCATAACATCTTCAATATATCTCTAGCCGATACATTTATCAATTCAATAAATCGACTACCAAAAAACTTATCATTCGGCTGACATCCGATCTTTAAGTCTTTCGTCTAACCACTACCCCTGGCTACCAATTTTCATCGGCTATCAAAACTTATTTTGTGGTGATAACAAAGGTGTTACCAGGTATTTTGAGAGGGAAGTTCTAGGGAGAGAGTTATGCAGTATACTTTAACTGGCTCACTAATTGTTCTTCTCATTTTTTTTTTTAAAAGTTTCTTTCTGGATATTTGCACTCTATGAAGTGCATTTACTTATCTTCCAGATCAGTTAAAAGAGAAGTTAGTTGAAACACCAGAGAAGAGAAACGAATTCCAGGGGTTGTATGAATCAGTGCATTCTTTGTCAAAAAAAGACGCTCTTGGATTGTTTAATGATGACATCAAGGCTAAAGAAACTTTGGGGCAGAGTGAACA